>JASJET010000012.1:0-1200000 GCA_034092305.1 Diaprepes abbreviatus | reverse complement strand
AACACTTTTTAGTTCTAATAAAAAAAATTTTATTATGTGAAATAATTACAGGGTAATACTTTTTTTCCGGGTCTTTAAAATTTAACCCTTTCGAACTTTATCTTCGGGCGCCGCTGACTCGATTTGATTACTCAGGTAGCTTTCTGATCTTATTGAGAAACTTTTTTGTCTTCTAGGTTTTCCTCTAAAAGTCAATAATTTTTCCATAAAAAAGAACATACATAAGTAAAAAATCATAATGTATTTGTTCTAACTTTATTCATATTTGTTTTAACCAACGGGGACTAAGAAAAAAATACAGCATAATAATAACAGAATTTGAACAACAGTAACAAAATATTAATTAAAGAAATTACAGAAAATGACTACTCTCAGCCATAATGCAAGAATCCGATCTTCGTTTCATTGAAGAGCGTATTCGTCGAAATAATCGCATGTATAGGGTGAGTCAACGATTGGATGAAGTAGGTTTGTGCCTTTTCGGTGAAATTAACAAAGAAACTATATTTATTGTTTGATACAATTTATTTTTACGCAGATTTTAAAAATATTTAGGACTCTACAGAACAGAACTTTTGAAAGCTTTTTTTGAATAAAGTTACTGCAGAAAATTTGGAAAAATCCATATAATAAAAGAATAAAAGAAAATGTGGAAACTCGATCTCATGATCCGTGAGATAGAGGAACCAATTATAATTAATTTGGGCGAAGATAGCTTCACTGACTTGGATTACGAATTAGATACGTAATTTTTACCAGCGTAAACACAATTTATTATTTAAATATTTTTAAGATATAAAAATTAATTACATTTGAATCTCTTTTTAGTGTTTAATTGTAATTCTGCAGATGGTTTAAGAAATAAATAAATTGAAACGTCAAATGTCCTAAAAATGTTTTTAATTAATAATAAAATGACCGATAGCCCAAAAGAATTTTCACATTATATGGACGAATTTATTTTTTTATATATGTTTATCTTCTTGTATTTTTGACAATGGGTATTTTGTAAGTATTTAAATTATAACTTAGAATTTTTTGAAAAAAAAGGCTACATTTTATTCTGAATGTGTCTAAAATCTAAAACGGTTTCTATGCCAAAATTAAAAATAATAAAAATACAGTTGTGATTTGTGTTAAATATGTCAAAATTATCTATATTTTCTAATGTGTGTGAATTATTAAAAAATCATAAGAATTAAAATAATATTAAAAAAACTTTTTATTTTAAATTTATTACCGAAATACAGGATGTCTCAAAAGAAAGTACACATTTGTTTTGCTTATTGTGTGAACGGAACTATTCCGAGCGGCGCGGGGGGTATGTCAATCGGTAGCCTGGCTCTTGGGAATTTAGTCGCTATGGAGCGTTTCTCGGGAGCGGACCGTGCTTTGTGCGTACGTGAGTTTTACAAAAACGGTAATTCGGCGACTGTAGCGCGTAGAAAATCCTGCAATTTTCGACATATTCGTCACTTAAATGATGCGCCGAGCGCTCGGCTTATTGGAAAATGGGTCCAGAAGTTTGAAGAGACCGGTTCAACATTAGATAAACCAAAATCCGGGCGTCCGAGATCTTCGAGAACTGTCGAAAACGTAGAGAGTGTTACTCAGTCTGTTCGTAACGACCCAAACGTTTCGATTCGTAAGCGTGCTGTTGCTTTAAATGTGCATAGGTCATCATTATTCCACATTTTTCACAAAGATTTAAAGCTGAACCCCTTTAAAATTCAGTTGGTGCAAGAATTGAAGCCTCAGGATGCTGGTCAGAGGTTTGACCTCGTAAACCAGATGACTGAACACTTTTCAACGTTTACCAACATCTTCTTTTCGGATGAAGCCCATTTTCATCTTAATGGTCACGTATACAAGTAAAATTTCCACTATTGGAGTGCAAACAATCCAAAACATAAACATCAGAAACCTCTACATTCGCCGAAAGTGACTGTATGGGCTGCGATGTCGGCGCGAGGAATTATCGGCCCGTACTTTTTTGAAGATGAAAGGGAACGCACAGTAACAGTGACTTCAGAGCGGTATGTGGAGATATTAGACGACTTCTTCGTGCCTGAAATGCAAAATTTTCCTGGCTATAACCAAAGAACATGGTTCCAGCAAGACGGAGCAACTTCACACACGTTCAACATGTCTCTGCCACGAGTGCGTGAAATTTTTCCTGGCAAATTGATCTCAAAGAAAGGTGACATAAGTTGGCCTCCACGCAGTCCTGATTTATCACCTGTGGACTTTTTCCTATGTGGTTATGTCAAATCAAAAGTTTACGCCAACAAACCGACTTCCCTGGCACAATTAAAAGAAAATATCCGCAACGAAATGGCAGACATCACGGAGAATACCTGCCGAGCCGTCATGGGCAATTTTAGTGCTCGATTAAATGAATGCCGTGAGCGCAACGGATTACATTTGGACGATATCATTTTTAAAAAATAAATTCCCATACAATGTATTTTAATATGTAATAAACATTTTTTCAATAAAGTCCTGTCTAAAATTGATATTGCGGGGTTCTTGGGGCGTAGATACACACAATATGCAGTATAAAATATATTGAGCTAAGAAATTTGCGTCTAAAGTTCTTTAACTATCGATATTGGAAGATTTTGAGGCCTATATTACCAATTTAAAATTAATTTGAAATTTAAGATAGAGGATTAGCTATGACAGACTAAATATTTCTTTGATACAATTTCACTGGTATTTGGAGAACTCTTAAAATCAAAGAATTTTTAGTTGTTCATTTTAAGGTGATTTACAACTTTGGATAAAATGGGTACTTTTTTGTCACCTTGTGCTCGATTAAATGAATGCCGTGAGCGCAACGGATTATATTTGGACGATATTATTTTTAAAAAATAAATTCCCAAACAATGTATTTTAATATGTAATAAACATTATTTCAATAAAGTCCTGACTTTTTTTTAAATCGATTTTTTAAATGTGAACTTTCTTTTGAGACACCCTGTAATATTCTATGCTATAAATATTTAGTGATAAAATAAACCTCCTTCAGACGCCTATAAAATCCTTTTTAACATTTCACACATCCAAATATCTATTGTTATCCAACCCAAATGAACCATTATTGACCGGTATTTTTGATTATAAAATTTCTAACCCATTCCTATGAAAAATATATGTGCCTAACAGATTTTGCCAAAGACACCGGACTAAAGAAGAAAAAAAGCGTAAAAAATGATTTATTACTCTCTCTGGTTCTTGAATAAACTATAGTATAAGAGGCAATCGGGTCTATTTTCCTGAACTCAAAGCTCTTGGGGGGGGGGGGCGATCCCCCCCTTGTATCCACGCAAAATATATATATATATATATATATATATATATATATATTTTGTTTTTCTATAACGTTACTATATCTGGCAAGGAGGAAATTTAATGACTCTCGAATAATTGTACAAAAACCACTTATGAACCATATCTACACAATATTTAGGGTCATTGTTTGGATAGAATTTAACTATATTTAATATGATGTTCATATTCTTAGTACTTTTTTCAAGAGTTTTCTTTACAACATTTAAATATACATTTTTAAGTATGATACCATCAATAAAAAGCCAATTCGCTAATTTCGACCGATGTCATACACCCTCACACCATAACCGATCTCTTTGTGTTTTACACTTACACAGATTTTCTTTTTAACCGACTTCTAAAATAAGGAGGTTCTCAATTCGTCGACTATGTATTTTTTTTTATGTATGTACACCGATTACGCCGAAACGGCGACACCGATTTGAATGAAATTTTTTATGTTATGTTCAGGAAGTTGCTGCGGTGGTCTCATATTTTTTTGGACGAAATTGGTGCAGTAAAATCCAAGATAGCGCTGACAATATGGAGCCAAAAAAAATTAATTTTGTTCGATTTTCTCCAAAATTGGTATGAGGGAATTTTTGGGGTCGTACACAACGAATCTGAAATTATTTTTAAAAAATTCCATATGGCGGACAAGAAAATTAAATTTCTTCGATTTTCTCCAAAATTGGTGCGGGGGAGTTTTTGGGGTCGCACATATCGAATCCATAATATTTTTAAAAAATTCAATATGGCGGACAAAAAAAGTCAATTTTCTCAGATTTTCTTCAAAATTCATACGGGGGAGTTTTCTGGGTCGCATATGACGAATCTAAAATTCTTTTTAAACATTTAATATGGCGGATCCAATATGGCACACGAAAAAATCGACTTTGTTCAATTTTCTCCAAAATTGGTATGAGGCTGTTTTCGGGGTCGCATATAACGAATCTGAAATTATTTTTAAAAAATTCAAAATGGTGTATCCAATATGGAGGATAAAAATTTAATTTTGTCCGACTTTTTCAAAATTGATATGGAGGAGTTTTTGGGATCGCACATTAAGAATCTGAAATTATTTAAAAAAAATTGAATATGGCGGATCCAAGGTGGTGGATTAAAGATTCTAAATCTCTCGCTTTTGTCTAAAATCAGTATTGAGAGATTTTTGTTAGTGTTAATTACGAATTTAAAATATTTTTTGAAAAACTCAATCTGGCGGATTCAATATGGTGCAAATTATGAATTTAATAATATTTTTTCAGGATTCAATATGGCGGACTAAAAATTTTACATTTTTCGATTTTGTTCAAATGTGGGACTGAATCGTTTTTGAGGATGTAAATAGCAAATATAAAATTATTTTAAGAAAATATAATATGTCAGATGCAATATGACGGTCTAGAAATTTTAAATTTCTAGATTTCATCCAAGATTGGTACTATGGGGCTTTGAAGGGCTTAGATTTAGATTAGATTAAGATGTTAAAGTTATTTTTTTGAAATTCAATATGGTGCGTTGAAAATTTGATCTTATTCTCATTTTTTCATATTTGGTATAAGGGTATTTTCGGGGTCATGTATTAAGAATATGAAGTTGATTTGTAACAACTATTAGGCTGATAAAATATAATATGAAGGACTGAAAATTTTACATTTTCCGATTGTGTCTAAAATTGATATTGCGGAGTTCTTGGGGCGTAGATATACTCAATATGCAGTTTAAAATATATTGAACTAAGAAATTTGCGTCTAAAGTTCTTTAACTATCGATATTGGAAGATTTTGAGGTCTATATTACCAATTTAAAATTAATCTGAAATTTAAGATAGAGGATGAGAGCTATGACAGACTAAATATTTCTTTGATACAATTTCACTGGTATTTGGAGAACTCTTAAAATCAAAGAATTTTTAGTTGTTCATTTTAAGGTGATTTACAACTTTGGATAAAATGGGTACTTTTTTGTCACCTTGGAGTCATCGCGAGGTACACTAATCTCGATTTGTACTTAGTTTAAATAATTTATAGATATCATAATGAATTCAAAATTAAAAATCGAAAAATAATATTTAAAAAAAAAAAATTGAACCGACTTCTAAAAGTGCACTAAAAAGTGAAAAATAACTATAAATTTTCATACGAAATTGAAATTTTTGAAGTCGGCGCCAAATTGTTTCTATATGAAATAAATAACTTCCGATATATAGAAATTATGGTAAGAAAGCAATTACAAATAAGGTATTTTTAATTTGTTTATGCGAATCACATTTTGTCAGGTATTAGTTTGGCACCGAGTTCAAAAATTTCAGTTTCATATAATTTCGCCAAAGACACCAAAATTATTGTTATTTTTCACTTTTTAGCGCACTTTTAGAAGTCGATTCAATTTTTTTATAAAAATTTTATTATATAAAATATTACTACAATCTGTTCCACCTCTGTGGACGTGGTGTTTATGAAATTATCATAATATCATGATTTAACCATGAATGTATAATCCATAGCTAGGTAAAAGAGTTTCATCATGTAAAAATGGATTTAATTAGGTCTTCGGTGAAATTATTTTCTCTTCGATACTTGTTTGATACTGATACATTCGTTAGGTATTTATATTCAGTTAACAAGATTAATAATATCAATTGTGATGTTGATATTTCCTTCATAATAACATAACTAAATAGGTAAAGAAAATGTTAATGCTGTGTATATTTAAAAGCTAATCTGTCTAAAGAAAACAAAATTTATTAAGTCACTTAACATATAAAGAAGATTGTAAAATTAAAGTGTGAAATACCTAGTTTTGCAATTTAAATATAAACTCTTTAACGATATCCATTTGTAGACTTTGTAATTATAGATTATGGTTTTGTGAATTTTGGATACATATTCTTAATTATTTTCTAATGATCGTTCGGAAATTTTTTAAATTGCAAATATCGTAATACCAAGAACGACTTCTTTAATAATTTGTTTAAACAAATTGTTTAAACATATTGATTTTGCAAAACTAATGATAAATTTGGATTGAGAGATGCTTCATTAGCTCTAAAATATCATGGTTTATCAGAATCGTCATTTAAAAGCTTATCGGTCACGAAAGTTGAAGGTTTTAATACTTGCAAAATTCACGCAATTTCAAATTTTCAAAATTTAATATCTCAAAGGAAAAATATATTTGTACAAACTTAACGGCATTTGAAAAACTAAGAACTATACTTTAAAATGCGATGTATAGTTTTAAGAGAAAAATAATGTCGCGATGAAACATAACCTGAAATAAAAGCCAAAATAATGTTTTTTGCACTTTTAGGTTAGAATATTTAAAAAATCTGATGTGATGAAGAAATCCTAAGCCAGGATTCGAATTTAGCGCTCCGAAATCTACAAGAAATGAATATGCTTATTCAATATACAAATTTCACGTTGTGCTGTATAGTCAAATAATTTCATTTTACCCGATAAGGTATTTGGACGTGCTATGACAAAGTACCGCATTTTTTTGATATCCAAAAAAACCTTTAAAATTCACATTCCCGTTGAAAATTTCCAGTAAAACGTTACACAAAATGCATAAAACAAGCAGTAGTAAAAATAAATTCCTGTCAAAATGAAAAGTATTCACTCAGTGTCAAGAATACTATTTTGCGAATATAATAAAAATTTAAAAAACTCATTGTTGTCAAGGTAATATTGGCACGTAATGGCGCCGAGTACCATGGGGACATATTTGGTATAAGGGAGATATTATAAAAGAGCAGTTCAGTTTTATATGCCAAGTTCGTGGTTGTAAGCCACTTTCTATCTCAAACTATCTTTAAGAAAATGGACTGTAACAGACAGAGTTTAGAGTTTTGAAAGCAATTTTTATATTTACGTTTATTACTTTACTACATTCAATCTGCAATTTTTAAGGCGAAAGTTATATTGCTATATCCTTACCTGCCTAAATGTACCTGTGTACAATGTCATTTTTTTAGAATTTGCCTATTTCTTTTTCAGTATTTATATTTCTCAGAATTGCAGTGTTTCTAAGAATACCCTTTAACGTAAATTCTCTAGAAAATCAAAAGAAAAATGAAATGTTAAAAAATTGACTTGACCCACAACATAATATATCCTTTTAAAAAAAAAGGTAGGATGGTAGTTTTCAAGAAAATCAATCCCAATTAACAGTAATTAATATAAGTCCATCATTTGTCTTTATTTTGAAAACATTACACAATCCAAATACGTGGTTGAAACGTAAATTGATATATCATAACAATATTCATGGCAGAAATACAAATAAATTAACCATGCCACCAGTGGCGTGACTAAGAGTACATGCGCCACCCTCCAGCAGATTTTTGATGCGCCCTACTATCTTGTATCCATCTTGATCATGTCGTAATTGACAACGAATCAAGAATCACACGGAGGAATAATGGGGAAAAATATCAATGAATAACAACTTACCGATACGTTCCGCCGAGAAAACACTTGCAATATTAGTTCAGGTTAGTTCAGGTTATGATATAGTACGTCAACACAGGGTATTCTGGAAAGGTGTCAGCAGACCTACTGATGAGTCCAATCGCTGGCACTGTGGACGAAATACGACTGTTATTTTTAGTGGTAAAAATCTGTTTGTAATTCAGAGCACGCAGGGACAGTTTCGACCCGGATTACAACAATCCTTCGTATTTACACTTGGTACTTTAGGGCGCCCTCCCCTCGCACATCGGGGCCTGCGGGGTTGTTTCAGTATGGTTTTTATGAGGCACCTAATAATTCACCGTAATTCTGGCAGCAATATATTTGTGTTTTTGTTGCACATTTGCTTGGTTAAACCGAGTAGCCTACAAAAATTTGACTTCTCCGTGCAGCGTGAAGATGGTTCCAGTTATATTAGTTTATTGTAAAAATAAATAGACATCATTAAAAACGTTATGATTTACAAGCCAAACGGCTTCGCACTCCCTCCAGGGAATATTGGTTCATACCAGGTATACAAAGATATCAAAAGTATGAAGCTCTGTGGGAACCCTTTCCATGTTATCGAGTCCTAGGTGGTGTGGTCTGCTGTATTTTCTACGAACTTTCAGATGGTTCGCGCGGTTGCAAGGAGAACTGCTTGCTGTATAGGTTTATACAGATGCTCACTAAGGCTCAGTCCCTTGATGTTCTGCAGGAGGTTCTTTGGTATCACTCCAGGTGTTGACAGTATTATGGGAAACGTTTGGACGCTGTTCATTTCCCATTGTCTTCGGATTTGAACCTCCAGATCTCTGTATTTGGCGGTCTTCTCGTTGTATTTTGACCTTAGGTTGTTTTTGTTACGTACAGCAATGTCGATTAGTGTAGTTTGCCTAGAAATTTTATCTGTTAGTATAATCAACGATGAATAAAAGACGAATATTTGTCAAATTTCCATTATATTAATTAAAATATAGTGGAAATTTGACAAATATTCGTCTTTTATTCATCGTTGAATATGGATTTCCATCAAGTTAAAGCCAGCACCCTACTTGTTAGTATAATGTCTGGTCTATTATGAGCAATTGTCTGATAAGTCAGAACCGTTCGGTCCAATATAACTTGAACTGGTTGTTCTCAAGAATAGGCTCTGGATTGTATTTGTAATGAGGAACTTTTCCTACTTGCAGGAGGTTTAACTATTCTGCTAACTCTTGGTGGAGTATCTTAGTAGTTGAGTCGTGTCTTTCCTTATACTCAGTTGTGGCAAATGCTTGGCATCCTTCAGTTATGGGCTGGATTGTCTCTGATGTTCGACAGCCATATCTGCATTGGTCATTTTTTATTGAGGAATCTCTAATGATGAACTTCCGATAGTTTTTCGTCGAAATAACCTCGTCTTGGATAGCTAATAAGAAGCCCCCCGTTTCCGGAAACATCTATCCTGAAATCAACCAGTAGTTCGACGCTCATTAAATACAATTATTTTATTATTATTATATATGATGTTGAATTTACTAAGCCGACTTTTATGTGTTTTATAGATCTCACTAAAGCCTTTGATAGTGTGAGACTGGATGATATTCTGCAAATAATGCAAATTAAAGGCATCCCAAACAATTTAATTAACATAGTTGAACAGCTAAACTCCAACACCACAACACAAATCTCAGTAAGCGGCAACCTAACTAAGGATGTACCGATAGCGTCGGGCATACGACAGGGGGACTCTCTGAGTCCATTACTGTTTAACATAGTAATGGGCCAAATAATTGAGAACGTCAAAAGAGCGGCACCAGGGTACAGAATGAATACCGGGGAAATAACAATAATATGTTACGCTGATGACGCCGTCATAGTCTCGGAAAATGAAGACCATCTCCAAAGACTTCTATTTGCATTCCACACCATAAGCAAGCAATTCAATATGAAAATATCCATCGATAAAACTAAGTCAATTGTAATAAGAAAAGTGCCCTTAAGATGCAAACTAGTAGTGGATGACAAACCAATAGAACAACTCATGACCTTTAATTACTTAGGAGTTGAGATATCCGCAAACCAAGACAGAACAAGAGAACTAAGAAACCAAGTAAACAAGGCAAATGGAATCTCAGTAAGCCTGGCGGATATAATATGGCACAAAACATACATGAACAAGGACGCAAAAACAAAAATCTACAAGAACTGTATTCGACCGATAATGACGTACGCAATAGAGACGAGAGCTGACAACACAAAAACAAAATCAATTCTAAGAACTGCCGAAATGAAAGTACTAAGAAGAATATCTGGATACACATTAAGAGATCACATACGCAAATCAATTCAATGAGATGAATGATTGAGTTGGAAAAACCAGGCTGTAAGCCTGTAACAAGAGGAAGAAGAAGAAGAAGATATATGATGTCCGGAAAATGCATGTATAACGTTTAATGACAGACTATTGATGTTAAAATAGGTCGATATAAGCCCACTTAGTTATATCCGATATTGCTTCGATTAGGCGGTAGACGAAGATTTAAAATATTGATCTCTCCCTAATTTCTTGAAAACATGGTAACTGAATTTAATGATTTTTGATGTATGTTCTAACACTATAATATGAAGTTTTCTAGTGGTATAGCAAATGGCTATGAAGCAGTGTATTATAAAGGTGACGTCACTTGTAAATATCTCTTCTGATTATTTATGTTTTCAAGGTTATGAAAATTTACATATTTCTATCTGATAATCACGTGTATTTGAAAGTTTTATACTTCTTGAAAAATTTTCGTTGGACGAGCGGTTTTACCAGCAAAAAAATATTATCTACTGTTGTTTCTATGGCGTTTAATAATTGATTATTGACAAATTGCCATCACTGTCTGAAAAGTTGACTACAGTAAGATCATCATTCTAAATTTCTAAGCCTATTATACTATCAAACATGTGCATTCTGAGAAGGTTGACATGCTTCTGGTATATGGATTTTGTGAAGGAAATGGGCATCGAAATGATAGGGTTTACATAGAGAGGTTTGCTAACTGCCGAATACTAAACCATTAAACATTTACTAAAATTTAAGCATCATCTTCGAGAAATTGGCAGTTTTGAGAAAAAATTTGAAGGTAGGGATCGTATTCGAACAACTCGAGCAGCCGTTTAGAACGTGAGTTGGATATCCCTCAAACTGTTGTAAATGATATTTTAAAAGAACAGTTGTTTCTTCCATATTACGCCTAAAATGTTCAGGAACTTTTACCGCTTGATTCCCCCATGTGCCTTTACATTTTGTGAATTTATTTAAAACCAAAGAATTCCTGATCCAAATTTTGAGAAAAAAATTTTGTTTTACAAGGCGTACTTTACAAGATCTGGTCACCAACTTGCACAACGAACATGTCTATACGGATAAAAATCCATATGCCAGTAAAGTTGCACGCTCTCAGCATAATTCTAAAGTAAATGTTTGGGCAGGTATTATTGATTGCTACCTTATTGATTCTAGTCTGATTCAAGACAGGATAAATGGAAATATTTATCCAAATTTTTTTCAAAACACGTTAGTAATTCATTTGTAAATTATGCCTATTTTACTTCAGCGAGAACTATGGTATATGCATGATTGTGCCCCATCTCATCATTCCATTGCTTTTCTGCATAACACATTACCGATTCTTCTGGAAAATTTGCCTATTTTATTTAAGCGAAAAATATGGTAGATGCGTAATGGTGCCTCATTTTTCCGTTTCCATTCGGTAATACTTACACGACCAATTTACCAACCAATAGATTGGAAGAGGCAGTGAGGCACTAGTAAGATGGCCACCATGTTCTCCAGAGTTAAATATGTGTGACTTCTGTTTGTGGGGCGCTCTTAAAGCAGAAGTATATGACTCCGGTGAATACCCGCGAAGAATTATTGATGGACATTTTAAACGCTGACAAGCTTTTTAATAATCCCGAGACCTAAAGGTGTGTATAAATATGGCGAGTCGAGCGCGTGACGAGTAAGCGACGAGCCTGCAATGAGCTTGCGACGAACTCTTTGATCTTTGCCGGTTCGGACCCTTCTTCGACGCCCGGCGCAAAAAGAGATTGATAGCGTCTGGACGGTGTAAACCAATAAAGGGTAAAGAAAAAAAATTAAGTTTTGATTATATTCTTTGTATTCCGAAATGAAATTTAGTTCATTTTTTCTTATTTTCGAAATATTTAATATTGAATCCCGAAATCAGCTTATATGGGGTTCAACATAACAGTGGCGCCGGAACATTAGAAATAAATCTAATCTTTTAAGTGACTTTATTTACATATTATTTCCTATATTTCTAAATAAAAAGGATACTTTTTTGTTGTACTTTTACAAGATCTATTGATAAATCTTGGAAATCAGCCTTTACACGAGTTTGCGTTTTCCCGTTCATTGGCCAATATTACGATAACTCATGCTGTCAAATTGGCTGAAAATTTTTGTAGGGACATATTTTCGTTACATCTTTATATTCCGAAATAAATAAGAGGTAATTTTTCTTATTATCACATGTTTCTTAAATTGTCTTTCTTTCTCATTCGCAATTTTTGCAAGTTCCTTCTTTAATAAGCCGTTCATAAAGGGAATATATTTTTTGATAATCAATCTGTAATATCGTTTTTTCAACTATGTTATTGGCAACTTTTTCACCAGTCTATAATGATAACTGGTGTTATCCAAAACCATACCAGACTTCTCCGGAATAAATTGTATCATTTAATAAAAATATCTTTGAAAATATTCGCGCGTAGATTTCAGTTTAAATTGCAGCAAAACTCTTATAAATTCATTAACACCAGTAGTGGATATATGAGAGAAGGAAAGAGGAGGAGGAGGAGGAGTAAGAAGAGTAAATCTTCAACACTTTTCATCCTCCTCCTCCTCTTTTCTTCTCTCATTATACTTTTCAAATCTCTCATTATACTTATTAAAAAACCTCGTATCATCAACACTTTTCATCCTCCTCTTTTGTTCTCTCATTATACTTTTCAAAAAGCCTCGTATACATCACCTTGATTTTAATCTTAAAGCTAACAACATGGCTAACCTTTCATCGAGACTTATAGGGGACGTAGCTCCCTAAGCAGCTCAGTAGATGGACTCAGCTGGGGGGCTCAACGGGGGAAGGGAGGAAGGGGGAAGGAGGCTTTGCGGGGGAAGGGGACGGGGAAAAATTTTGCGGGGGAAGGGGGGGAGGGGGCTCCGCGGGGTGTGACGCGCAGAATTGAGGTCATTGACCTTTATTGAGGTCACTATACTTACGAGGACAAACCGTGGTCTGCTTTCATATAAAACGGTCGAGGATCAGTTTATAGCAAGCTTAAGTCGAGTTTACCATGCTTTAAATTTAAAGTCTCCAATTTTAGTTTGTTTTAGTTTGTTTTAGTGTGTTTTAGTTTGTTGCTGTCAAGTGTACTCAAATTTTAAAGGTATGTCTTTTCCTTTTGCCTCAACTTCCACTGAACAGTTAGGAGTGGTGAACAAAATTAATATAATTTCAAATATAATAATTCAGCCTGCTTTTTTGAAAAATGAAAATGAAAGTGACAACCAAAATTAAAGTCAGAGAACCCAAAATTTTAACGCGATGATTAATACGATGCAAGAAAAAAATTTAGAAAACAAATTACTCCAAAGTTGTTCAGAAACGAACATAAAATTTTTAGAAAATTTGGAATATTTGCCTGAACTAGAGAATATTTCGGAGACAGATTTTGACTTTCAAAATTCAATTTTATCACAAAATTTAGATTTTAATAATATTTTAACGCCGGAAACCCCAAATTTTTTAACTCAAGATTTAGATGTAACAACGGACACTCCCATTACAAATACTCCCGACATATTAACTCAAGATTTAGATAATATCGACAATTTTAACAAGCTAATGGGGATTCCCAAAATTAATAAAAATTTAACAAATTATCAGAGTAAAAGTGACAGTGACAGTGATAATGATTCGAGTTCAAATAAATCACAAAATTTTTTTGGAATGTGGAAAACTAGAAATTTTGAAAGTGAAAAGAATTCTGGAGGAATACCGGGTAATTCTTCATTTTCTCCTCTATCTCTGTTCAAAATTTCAATTAACCAAAAAAAAATAAAATTTCGGAATCGACTAGTAGTGGAAAAATGGGGGTTGATGTTTTGGGGGAGGAGGATGGTTCACGGGATAGTTACAAAATTTCAGATTGTAGTGAAGATTTGGGAGCATCGTTTACTAGTGGTGGTGGTTCCCAAGAAATTCTTCCAATAATAAGTGAATCATCTGAAAAAAATGAAAATTTTAGTCAAAATTCAATTCCGTGCGGCCAAAATACCTACTGTGAATTAAATTTTCCAAATTCTCCAATAATTTTTGAAAACTCGCCACCAGATTTCGAAGAAATTTTAAATTCTGTTTCTACACAGAGACAGTTCAAAATTCTGTTTTAACACAAACGGAAGTGTCAATCCCCTTCGAAAACGATTATCCAAAACTAAGCTTTCATTCAAAATCAAATTTCAAAATTAAAAATAAACATTTGTCTTATCAAAGATCATTAGGATTTGTTTTGGATTCTATTTTAAATTGCGATCCTAATAAAACAGCTGAGGAGAAAAGGAAGATGTGGGAAAGGGCGATAGAACTTTATAAAGCTACTCTTAGCTTTTTCCATCCCATTACTTAACTCCCCTCCTACTTCTTTTCCACCATTTAAATTCATACCTGACCGTGTTACCTCCAGTGTGTTAAAATCGACTTGGGCTTCACAATAAGAGATTCGTTTTAGAAAAATGGATTTTAAATGTGAAGAGTGCTTCAAAATTTTTACTCGAAAAGACAATTTGAATCGCCACAAGAAGATAATTCACTCTAACAATGACCCCCAGTTAGAACAGAAGAAGAAAGGCTGTAAGTTTAATTTTAAATAGAAATTTTGTTTCAATTTAATAATTAGTTATTAATTTGATGAATTAGAGGCAAATTTAATAAAGAAGTTATTAAATTTTAGGTGAAAGAAGATATTGTCAGTTCTGCAAAATATTTATAAAAAAGTCATTATGGTTCTGTTATTTGAGAACAAATAAACACAAAACCAATCAATGGTGGTTAGGGATGAAAATGTGTCTGTAATAAAATCGGCATTTAAGGAAAGAATCATTTCATATAAAATATCATCGACTCAATAACAAATCAACATTTATGATTTTTTCTCCGAAATACAACAAAAAATAATTGAGGTAATCAGTTATGAAATCCAAAGACACACCTGCATCAAACTCAACATGGAGTTATTTGGTCTTTACTTAAATCCTTCCAATGAAAGTCATGAAGTTAAGTCTTTCAATACCCCATTTCGGATTTTATGTAATAGTTCAGAATTAACACAAGAACTAGAAGACATTATTAAAATTATTGACAGGAAAGCTGATGAACTGGCAGAAAAAGATTCGGGTAAATTATTTTTTATTAAATATTTAGTAACTAAACTTAAACCAAAAATAAATTTGTTGTTAATTATTCTTCTTTAATTTCAGGATGGATTTTAATAAAAATATTACACGTTGAGCTTAACATCAACAAGTACAACCCCTTAAAAGTTTCTTCATATATACCGCTACCGTCAGAGATCAAGTTGAAAAATGCTGTAGTCAACGTTCAAAACAATGATGAATGTTGTTTCGCCTGGTCTGTGGTTGCAGCTCTTCATTCACCTAACGGACCAATTGAAAAGGTGGAGTCGTATCCACATTTCACCACTATTTTAAACTTTAAAGGTATCAATTTTCCTTTAACTTTAAAAGACATAAGTAAATTTGAAAATTTAAACAATATTTCGGTTAATGTTTATGGATTAGAAAAAATCAAGAATAATTTTAAAACTCAATTCGAAATTATAGGACCTTTACATTATACAAAAAATAAGCGAGAACGTCACCTTAATTTATTATTAATTGGAGATGATAATGGAAATTTCCATTACTGTTATATTTCGGATTTATCTAGATTAATTTCTAAACAATTATCTAAACATCATGGGAAAAAATTTTTATGCGACGGTTGTTTACAATATTTTACTACTGAAGAATTATTAGTCAGGCATAACACATATGATTGTGATTTTGTAAGAATAAATCTACCTTCAACTGAAACCAAAATAGATAGATTTGGAAATATTATTCCCGAAAATATTTTAAAATTTCAGAATATACAAAAACAAATTGAAGTTCCATTTGTTATATATGCAGATTTTGAATGCATTCTTAAGCCTTTAAATAATGAAATTAATGATGTAGATCCAAGTTCTCCATATACTGAAAAAAAATGTCAACATATTCCATATTCGTTTGCTTATTATATAAAGTGTTCATTTGATGATTCAATTTCCAAATTTCAAAATTATATGGGTCCCAATTGTGCACAAATTTTTATAACTTACTTAGAAAGAGACGTTCTTATTATTTACAATAAATATATGAAAAAGTTAATACCAATGAAAAAATTAAATGTGTTGGAACAATTACATTTTGAATATACGAATGATTGTCATATATGTGATAAACCTATAATTTCGGATAAGGTTGCTGATCATTGTCATTTAACAGGTTCCTATAGAGGTCCGTCACACTCTATATGCAACTTAAATTATAAATTATCTAGTTCCATTCCAGTAGTTTTACACAATTTGCGTAATTATGATTCTCATCTGTTTATAAAAAATTTATGTCCAAATCATGAACAATTATTTGTCATAGCCCAGAATAAAAAGAAATACATTTCATTTCAAAAATCTATTGAAGTAGATCAATATTTAGATAAAAAAACTGGTTTCACCAAGTCAAAATTTCTATATCTTAAGTTTATTGATTCATTTCAGTTCCTACCATATTCTTTGTCAAATTTAGCTTCCATTCTTAATGATGAACAATGCAAAGAAGTGTTCAAATATTTTAATGAGAAAGAAAAATTTAAGTATATCCGTCAAAAAGGCGTTTTCCCTTATAAATATATTGATAATATCGCCAAATTAAATGAAACGGAGTTACCAGATAAAAAAAATTTTTATAATGACCTCACGGATGAACACATTACTGATGAAGAATATGAGAGGGCTAAAAATGTTTGGAATTTATTTGAATGTAAAACAATCGGTGAATATTCCGATTTATATCTTAAATCTGATGTATTACTTTTGGCAGATGTTTTTCAAAATTTTAGAAAAACGTGTATGGAAACTTACAAACTTGATCCTGCACATTATTATACTTTTCCAGGTTTAAGTTTTGACGCTTGTTTAAGATATACTGGAGTCGAATTGGAGTTAATAACAGACCCAGATATGTTACATTTTTTTAAAGGTAGTTTAAGAGGAGGAATCAGTACCTGTGTATGTAGGAAATCTATAGCAAACAATTTATTTCTTTCAAATTATGATCCATTACAACCATCTAAATATATTATGTATTTTGATGCAACTAATCTTTACGGATATGCGATGTCTCAATATCTGCCCGAAAAAGATTTTGTTTGGTTATCAAATCAACAAATTCAAAATTTAGATATAATGAATATATCTGAGACTAATGACAAGGGTTATGTGCTAGAGGTTGATTTAGAATATCCTGAAAATTTACACAATTTACATAATGAATTTCCATTCTGTCCAGAAAATTATAAGCCTCAAATTTCTAAAACTTTTAAATTAATTCCAAATTTAAAAAATAAAGAAAAATATGTAATTCACTATACTTTATTAAAACAATGTATTCAATATGGAATTAAACTAACTAAAATTCATAGGGTTGTAGAGTTTACACAATCTCAATGGTTAAAAAAATTTATTGATCTAAATACAAATTTAAGAAATCAATCTAAAAATCAATTTCAGAAAAATTCTTATAAATTGGCAAATAATAGCATCTACGGTAAAACAATGGAAAATGTGGATAAAAGGACAGATATACGATTGGTTACACAATGGGCAAAAAATCATAGAAAAGATGGGGCAGAAAATTTAATTGCTAAACCATCCTTTAAAGATGTAACAATATTTTCAGAGAATTTAGTAGCTGTGCAAATGCGTAAAGTGTTAGTGCAATATGATAAACCTGTCTATGTAGGCTTTAGTATTTTAGATATATCAAAAACGGTGATGTATGACTTTTTTTATGAGTTTTTAAAACCTTTATATAAGAATAATATTAAACTTCTGTACACAGATACAGATTCCTTTATTTTGGAAATTGAGACAAGTAATGTTTATGAAGACATTAGGGTTAATATTGATAAATTCGATACTTCAAATTATGATGTTAATAATATTCATGAAATACCAATAACTAAATCTGTTGTTGGAAAGTTTAAGGATGAATATGCTGGTGAACCAATAGAAAGCTTTTATGGCACAGGGGCCAAAGCTTATTGTGTTAAGTCAGAAAATGGGTTGCTTAAAAAAGCTAAGGGGATAAAGAAAAGTAGCATTAAAAAACAATTAGAATTAACACATTATAAAGATGTTGTAGAACAAAATTCAAAAGCTTTCTGTACAATGTATTTGTTTAGATCTCGACTTCACAATATTTATACAGAATTAGTTAACAAATTAGCACTCACTTCTAATGATGATAAAAGATTTAAAATTCCCAATAGTTATGATACATTAGCATGGGGTCACCAAGATATTTCATTTTTTCAGTGGTTAATAGACCATGAAAATGAATTATAAAAAATTCTTTTAAGATTAAAAGTTTTACCCTTCAAGGCTAAATTTGAAGTATTTAAGAACATGGTAAATTTTAAAATTATATCAGTATAAAATATACCACCGTCTAGAATAAATATGTGTTTAGAATCTTTTGAAAGAGAAATTGATAACAAATTATATAGAACATATGAAAAAAGACTTTCCTCATTTAAATTCTGGAATGGAAAATTAAATCCTAAAGTGTTAGCCCAATCAGGGTTTTATTATTTAGCTATTCATGATGTTTGTAAATGTTTTTACTGTGGTGCAGAAATATTTGCCTGGAAAATTGATGATTGTCCAATTGAGGAACATTATCGTCACTGGAAGAACTGTGACTTAATCGAGTGTTTGTGGTTAGGTGAAAAAAATAAAAAATGTGAACCTGTTGTCCTTAAAGTGAAAGAAAATATGTCAACATCTTTCATTTTTTTATTAGTTTTAATAACTATGTTTGTATCTCTAATTTGTAAACAAATTATTTAATGTCCTTAAAGTGAAAGAAAATATGTCAACATCTTTCATTTTTTAATAGTTTTAATAACCATGTTTGTATCTCTAATTTGTAAACAAATTATTTAATATTTTGAAAAAAAATGTCTATATATTGTAGAAAATTAATTAAAACTGTTCAGTCTTATTTCAATCTCTTATTGTTTTGTTAATAGACATTTAAAATTGAAAAGTCTTTTAATGGCATCCCTTATCAACTACATTGTTTTACATTCAATTTTAAATAATACTTTATATGTACTTTATCCTCCAAGGGTTTTACATGGAATGGTGTGTTTTGAAAACGAAACCTCTACTATTAAACCTGAAATATGTAATTATATGAAAGCTATGAATATTAATAATTATTCAACTGCTTTCGCATATAATATGAATAATAGTCAATCTAATAGTAATTTTTTCAAAATTTACTTTCATTATCCAAATAATACAATTTTTGACACTAACTGGATTGAAAAAAATAAAAAACCATTTACGATTTCTAGCTGTGCTCATATTAAAAATGATGAGGAAGGTAAAAACTGTTTAATTCTATTTATCTTCAATATAATTTTATCAATAGGTAGTTTTTCACTTTTGTCGTTCTTGACAATTTTGTTTTATCAAGATAGGTCATAAAAATTTAATAAACTTGCTTGACCTTGAAATTTATAGAGGAGTGGGGTGGATAAGATATATTCAGACTCAGTATTTTAGTTTTCAGTTAGCATCAAGACATCATGTTTAATAGTAGCAATTTTAATGGATATAAATCCAGTTCTAGTGAAACCAATGATAAAATTAGTCAGTGTAATGAAAAATTATTAAATTCAAAAATCTACTATCTTAACAATTCCTTATCAAAATTTGTTTGTGTTGGAATTGGTATAAATGATTTTACACCAAAAGTTCTAATTGGAGGTCGAAATGGATTTCACATTTACTTGAATGAAGAAGAATGGAAAGAACTTCAAAAAAATCAAGGAGTGTTGGTGAATTATTTTTATTCTTCTCAAGCATATGCATACCCACTAAAAATTGAAAAAATCACAGTGTTTTTTGAAAAAATAAATCATTCTCCTGTTATCAGAATTCAAAAGGATGAACATTATGTGATTCTGGGAAAAGAATCAATAGATAAATTAGTTGAAATCGATGAACTTGTTGACTACAGAATTCATATAATTAAAAAGCAAGAATTTTCCAAATATTTTAATTTGTTTCATCACTATAATTATCAGTCAAGAGATGTGTTGTCTCATATTTATAGTGTTTTGGATCCATGTCAGAATTTAAACAGTGAAAATGTCGGAACTGTTTCAGAAATGTTATCTCTACATAAACAGGAATTAGAAAACAAGTTAAGAAAATCCGGTGCATTACAATAGAAATATGAAGAAATCAGTGACAATCAGTGAGAACAATAATAAAGTTTATATATTAGTAACATGGGACTTTGCATTTAGACAAGCTCGAAAAAGTGAATATCAGAAATTTTATCTTGACAGACTAAGATTTGAAAAACGAGTTGAACAATGTGAAAGTATTCTTAAAAGTATTTTTGATGTAGATCATAGAAAAAAAATATATATTGAAAGATTTAATGTAAAAATATAAATTTATATTGTTAATCTCAGTTGTAAACATCTTAAAAATTATATTGTTAGTATTTGTTGTAAAAAGGATTATCGTAAATAAAAAATATGTTATATAAATAGGTCTTTTATTTAAAAATTTGATATACAATATTACTTAAAATTAATTACAATACATCTTTTTTAAGAATCCATGAATTATGTGATTTATCGAATCCTAACCATTTAACAAAAACTTGGTTCCCTTTCTTCCTTAAAATTTTTTCAACCAAAAACACATCTGGATGTTTAACTTTTTGTAACTCTTCTTGGTAGAAACCTCCTTCAATATATTCATTTTTACTATCTTTTAATAAATAGGTGGGTGGATTTGTTAACTGAACCTTTCTAATTTGAAAAATTTCAGTTGACCAATTTGGAGTATATCCTTTTTCAAAAGCTTCTCTTTGTTTGGAACTTCTAACAAAATAATTTTCTTTAATTTTAGTGAGCTTTAAATCAAATGTTTTTTTAAAAGTAAAAGAATTTTGCAGTATAGTTTTCTCATTTTTTTTATTAACCTCATCAGGTCTATATCCGGTAGTTCTATGAATACTATTATTATATTTTTCCATAATAGTGGGTAAAATAGAGTACCATTGGTAATTCCCTCTATTACTAAAATATTTCCACATTATATTTTTTAAAGTTCGATTTACGCGTTCTACAATACTCGCTTTGAGATTAGAGTAAGTATTATAATGATTAATTTTGTAATAATTCATAAGATCTTTAAAATCTTTATTGAAAAATTCTTTTCCCAAATCTGTCTGCAAATTTTGCGGTTTACTTGTTTTTTCTAATTTTTTTTTCATAGCTTCAGTTACATCTTTTCCTTTTTTACTTTTAAGTGGTTGAGTCCAAACATACTTTGAGAATGCATTTATCACCACCAAAATATATCTATAACCTTTATTAAATTTGGAATAGGGTTGCATCTCTACCAAATCAGCTTGCCATAAGTCATTTAGGCTTTTATCAATAGTTCGTCTTCTTCTATATCTTCTTCTTGCCGGTTTATGTAATTCATCTACAACTGTTTCTTTAATATTTTTACTCATAGTACTAGAATACAATTTCTTAATACCTTCTTTAAATAACTTATTTTATTTGTTTGTTATCTTTTTTTAGCAAATCTTCGATTTTATATTCAAAAGTTTTAAAAGATGCATTATTCGAATCTTTGACTTTTTTGATTTCATCTTCGATTTTATATTCCAAATTTTTAAAAGATGCATTATTCGAATCTTTGACTTTTTTGATTTCATCTTCAATGTTGGTAATTCTTACATTAATTTTAGTTTCAAAAACAACAAGTGATTTTATACTTTCGTTTCTCATTTCTCTTACTGTTGCGTTTAATTCTTCTCTAGCATATGCCATTGTGTCATTAAACTCTTTTCTAGAAACTTCGGCTGCTCTTTGAACTAATTCGTTTAATGATTTTATTTCTTTTACCAATTTATTTTCTAGATTTTTTATATCTTTTCCTAATTGAAATTCTACATTTGTTAAATTTAATTTTATTTCTACCAATTTTTTTTCTATTTTCTTTATATCTAAAATCGCTTTTTCAATTTCAATTCTTACATCGTTCAAAGATTTTTCATAATCATTTAACTTTGTTGAAATTTCTTCAATTTTTGAACTGTGTTGTGCAAGTCCTTTTTTTAAATCATGGATAGAGGTGTTAATCATAGCTTGTATTAGTTCTGCTAAAGATTCTAATTCTTTTTCTAATCTTTTATTCAACATCTTTTGAAAATATTCATCGTCAACAGTGGTTTTTAATTCTGTTTTTAGATTGTTTAATTGTGAGATTATCTCCATGATTAGTTCACTATTTTTTAAAATTTCATTTTTAAATTTATTTTCAATTTTTTCATCTACATTTTGTAAATCTGTGTTTAATTTCTTTTCCAAATTTTTCAAGTTTAATAGAATTATTTCAGCATTATTTTCAATTGAATTAATTTTCTGATTTATTTCATTAATATTATCGCTATCTTTTTTATGAATTATAAAGTGTGTATTCATAGCTCTCTCTATTTGTTGTGTGTTTTTATTCATACCATCATGAATGTTTTAAAAATTACCTATTTCTTCAGAAACCCTATTATTAAGTTTGTTCGTAAATTCTTGGAACTTTGATACCATATCTTTTATAATAATTTGTTTAACATTTTCTATTGCAGAAGTATCATTTATTTTTGATTTAACCAATGTTATTTCATTTTTTATGTTATTTCCAAAACTCTTTTGTTTGAGCAAGTTTGCTACGAAAAATTATTTGTAATTATCGGCAACCTCGCCGTTTTTAGGATTAAGAAAAGAAAATCGGAAATAAAGAGAGTCTCTGAAAACGGTCAGAACAGACAAATCACATAACGGTATGCAAATTTAAAGTTCAGAATTTTCGGGCTTTTGCGGACGAGTTTGTTTTGGTAAGGTGTATACGGTGGGATTCCGGACGAAAGGTATTTCCCTTTTCCTGTTTCCTTAATCTCTTTCCTGATTGTGAGTACCCTCAAAATACCTGGTAGAAGTAAAGAAAATCAACCAGCAGATATCGAAGTTTTCCGGTAAGTCATTTAAGTTAGGATAAGCAGATTTTTACAGGGTATTTTTTAATACTCTTCAAAATAAATTATCCATGTTTTGGTCCTGTTCGAGTCGAATATCGGTTAAATTTTGATGATACCTTTGAATTTTTTATTGTTTACGGTGAACGATAAAGAATAAAAACTTGGGTTTTTTTTTGGGTACTGATTTCAGCAAACGGGTTGCTGTTGAACGGTGTTGCCAGTTGTCTAAGATAATACGTAGTTTGGCTAATTTGATCGGTGACAACTAATAATTAATTTGATTATTGTTTCGCGGATAATTATTTAAAAATAAAAATAGTAGTATCGGGTCTATTATTAATTTAGAAATTTATTATTTCATTTTAGAGCAATTTATGATAAAATTTGTGGTTTTTCAATTTATTACGGTAATAATTTGAAATCAGGTTGCCTTTAAATACAGAGTGTTGATTTATTTGGGGCCGTTCATTTTCAACATTATTTGTTTTTTCATTTTGGATAAAATTAATTACTGTTTTGGCTAGGATTGAAAGGATTTCATTTATTCAGTTTTAAACTTTTGATAATTATAATAAATTAAAATGAGTACCACAGCGGAACGCAAATTTAAAAGACTAAATTCCAAGAAGGAGTCTTTATTTTTGATTATACAAAATTTGTATGATTTCACAAAAAATATTTCCCAGCAGTCGCAAAGAGAGAAATTTGAACTATTGTATTCATCATTAGAGTCAACAAGAAATTCTTTAATTATTGTCATTGATGAAATTAATGACATTGGTTTTGATATTAAAGACGATTTTATTCCAGATTATCAGATTCTCTCTACTATTAATGAAATGTGTTGTCATATTCAAGTAGCAGCGGCTAAAATAAAGGCTACTCGGGCTAATCCTTCAGATAGTACGCCAGTAGATCCAAATCGAGTGTTGCCTTCTTTACCAAAAATTGAGTTGCCAGAATTTTCAGGTGAAATCCGGCAATGGGAAACATTTTATGCCATTTATAAAAGTTTAATTCATGATAATCCTACTTTAAATAAAACGGAAAAGGTTCATTATTTGATAGGGCGTTTACGCGGGTCAGCCTTAAGTATGTGCTCGGGAATAGCACCAACGGGCGATAATTATGACATAATTTGGCAGTCACTTTTGGATAGATATCAGGATAAACGATACTTAGCTAATAATTATTTGGATCAAATTATGAATTTTAAAAGTCTAAATGTGGAATCGGCAAAAAATTTAAATTTGTTTTTGGAGAGGTTCGATGTAGCGGTTAGTGCACTTAAAAAATTAAATTTACCGGATTTATCTGATTTTATTTTATTTTATCTGGCTCGAAATAAGTTAGATATGGAGACGGTTAAAACTTTTGATAGTTTTAAACGCAGTTCGAGTATTCCTACATATACGGATTTTGTTACTTTTGTAAAGGAGCAATCAAAATTGTTGAATTTAAATAAATCCACTAGTTCTCTAGCCTCGTCTCCGCGTAATACAAAATTTTTTTCGGGTCAGGTTAGAGGTGACGGTAAAATAAAACCCACACTTTGCGTATTTTGTAAAAAAGGTGGGCATTATTTGGGACGTTGTGAACAGTTTAAGGCACTTACACCATCAAAAAGATATGAAACGGTTAAAAATAATAATTGGTGTTATAATTGTTTATCTCCCAAGCATGGAGTTCGGTCCTGTCCTACAGGTAGGACATGTTTAGAATGTTCTAAGAAACACCACATTTTGCTCCACATGGGGAAACCGGTTAAAGAAAAAATATGTGAGGAGGAGGAAGCGGTATCCTTAGAATCACCAACGGATAGTCAGCAGTCATTTTGCTCTACGATTTCGAAAAATTGCAATTTAAATTGTAGTAGTACGGTTTTATTATCTACAGCGGTGGTTTATGTTCTAAATAGTCCAGTTTTAAATGCAACGGCAAGGTTTATTTTAGACACCGGTAGTCAAGTAAATCTATTAACAGTGAAATGTTGCAAGAAATTGGGACTAAATATTTCGAAAACTTATTCTTCAGTTCAAGGTCTGGGTGAAAGTTCACAAAAGGTGAAAGGTAAGACGGAGTTAGTGATCGGTTCTCGGTATAACAAAGAAAATATATACAATATTAGTGCTTTTTTAGTGGAAAAGATTACGGATAAGTTGCCTAAATTACCTGTCGATTCAAAATTTCTTCCTGAATGGAATAATATTGATTTAGCGGATATGCGATATTCAGAACCAGGGGAAATAGACGGCATTATAGGCGCAGAATTATTTCCTTATATTTTTGGAAAATCTCGGATAACTCAGGATGATTGTTCACCTGTTGCGATGGAAACTGCTTTTGGTTACGTAATAATGGGACAAGTGTCTAACGTTGTTCAAACCGCGCAATTAACTTTTTTAACTCAACAAGATGACTCATGTGTGGAAGAGCTTTTGAATAAATTTTGGGAGCTGGAGCAGGTTCCACAGCGATCGATATTTAATCCGGAAGAGTTGAAATGCGAGGACATATTTCTTAAAACATATAGCCGTGACAAAGTCACAGGAAAATTTTGCGTGGCGCTACCTTTTAAACATAATCCAAAGAATTTAGGAGATTCTAAAAGAAATGCTCAATTTCGGTTGTTATCATTGGAAAAACGGTTAAATAAGTTTCCAAATCTGAGATTCGAGTATAACAAGGCTATGAGCGATTTTATTGATCAGGGTCATATGCAAATTCTAAGGAATGATTCGGCAGATGATTTAAGCTATTACATTCCTCATCATGCAGTGGTTAAGTTGGAAAGTTCTAGTACTCCCCTTCGAGTGGTGTTAGACGCAAGTGCGCCCTCGGACTCCGACGTGTCATTGAATGACATTTTGTATAATGGTCCTAAATTACAAGCGGATATTTTTACACTTCTTTTAAACTTTCGGTTATTTAAAATTGCAATGACGGCAGATATTCGGCAAATGTATCGGCAAATAAATATAGTAAAGGAACACTGGCCTTTGCAACGACTATTATGGCGTTTTGATCCAAAGGATCAGCTTGAAACCTATGAACTTACGGTAGTTGCATTCGGGGTAAAATCATCTCCCTACTTAGCGTTGCGGGTTATTCAACAGTTAGTAGAGGATGAAAAGGAAAAAAATCCCTTGGCTGCCAGCTTTATAAGCCGGGATTTGTATATGGATGACTTAGTGTCTAGTATACCATCGGAAGATCAAGCACATCAACTGTATCAAGAATCAGTCCAACTTTTCACAGCGGGAGCGTTTGAATTAACGAAATTCTCAACGAACTCTCGAAAATTATTAAATAAGATTCCAATTAATAAGCGACTTTCAAAAGATGTGAGCTTTAAATCGGATACTAAAATTTTAGGCATGCGTTGGAACCCAGAATTGGATACTCTTAGTTTTAAACTTGATGTTCCCAACGAGAAATGTACAAAACGAACTCTTCTATCAGCGGTCGCACGGTGTTATGATCCTATTGGTTTAATATCTCCTCTCATTTTCTTTTTGAAATTACTTGTAAAACAATTATGGAAATTAAAAATTGACTGGGACGCAGAGCCTCCAGAAAATGTACGGAATATCTGGAAAAATGTTCGGTTAGAGTGGAACGAAATTTATAAATTAGAATTTCCACGTCATTTAGGTGTTGCAGAGGACACTCCAGTTACAATTTTGGCTTTTGCAGATGCTAGTCAGGACGGTTACGGAGCGGTAGTTTATTCCAAGGTCTTAAATGAAGAAGGTGCAGCGATAATTAGATTGGTTTGTGCAAAATCCAAGGTTTCTCCGTTTAAGTTAGTAACCATTCCACGATTAGAATTGTGCGCGGCTCTTCTTTTATCCAATTTGGTTAGGCATATCATACATACATACGCAAATAGGATAGTTATTGCAAAAATATTTGCTTTTTCAGATTCATCGACGGTACTGAATTGGTTAAATTCACCGTTTGTAAAAGATGTATTTGTAGCAAATCGAGTGAGTCAAATTAATGAAAATTCCGGACGCACAATGGCGACATATTGAGGGAATCGGGAATCTTGCAGATTGTTTGTCTAGAGGACTTACTCCACGGCAGTTAATTAATCATCCATTATGGGTATCGGGCCCTGAGTGGATGCAATTTTCGGAGATGGATTGGCCTGTTAAACAAATAGGCTATTCAAGTATGTAAGTCTCGGATGTTTTCAAGGATGTTTTCATTATGACTAACGAGGAGAAAAATCATCCTCTTTTGGAGTTAGCTGAAAAATGTTCTTCTTGGTTAAAAATTTTGCGCATTACAGTCTGGGTTCTTAGATTTTTGAAGCTACTTCCAGTAAAAGGTTTTATTTCGGTCACAGATTTGCACCGAGCTGAGACAACCTTAATAAAATTAGTTCAAGCAAAGTATTTTGACAGTGATATAAGGTTGTTAATGGCAGGTAAAAGGTGCTCTACTAAACTTTGGAAACTAAAACCCGTCTTACACAACGGATTGTTAAAAGTGGGCGGGCGGCTCACAAATTCTTCTCTTTCTTTCTTTCAAAACCATCCCATGATTTTGCCTGCTAAAGACCCTCTAGTGGCATTACTAGTAGATTTTAATCATTTAATTAATTTACATACCAGGCCATATTTATTGGAGGCTATTCTACGGCAAAAGTATTGGATTTTGGGGGGTAGAAATTGGATCCGAAGTAGAGTTTATAAATGTAATAGATGTTGTCGAATGAAATCTATAAACCTGACGCCATGGATGGCAGACTTACCTACTCAAAGGGTATCCCAAACTAAGCCATTTTTACACGCGGGAGTAGATTGTTTTGGACCTATACGTCTTACTCTAGGTAAAAGGAAGGGATCACAAGTTTATAAGGCATACGGTTGTCTATTTGTTTCTATGAGTGTTAAGACTAATAAAGATATCTTTGTCCGTCGGGCGGTGAAGATATGTCCTTTACCATCCCAATAGACTTGCGAATCCACTGTGGTGTTAACAGAATTTTTTTTTTTTTGAAATTGTAATAACAATTTTATTATCATTATTATGTTTGGGTTGAATATAACCCTATTTTGGGTTTAATGCGGTTTAATTTAATTTTTGATGGTATAGTATAGTTTTTTTATATTTTTTTTATTTTTTCAATCTTGGCTGAAAAACAATTTTTCAGGGCGGGGGGTATGTTTGAGCAAGTTTGCTACGAAAAATTATTTATAATTATCGGCAACCTTGCCGTTTTTAGGATTAAGAAAAGAAGATCGGAAATAAAGAGAGTCTCTGAAAACGGTCAGAACAGACAAATCGCATAACGGTATGCAAATTTAAAGTTCAGAATTTTCGGGCTTTTGCGGACGAGTTTGTTTTGGAAAGGTGTAAACGGTGGGATTCCGGACGAAAGGTATTTCCCTTTTCCTGTTTCCTTAATCTCTTTCCTGATTGTGAGTACCCTCAAAATACCTGGTAGAAGTAAAGAAAATCAACCAGCAGATATCGAAGTTTTCCGGTAAGTCATTTAAGTTATGATAAGCAGATTTTTACAGGGTATTTTTTAATACTCTTCAAAATAAATTATCCATCTTTACTTCATCATATTTCTGTTTTATTGTTTTAAAATCATCTTCATATTTCGATGTTTTTTGAGAAAAACTTTTTAATAGTTCATCGTTGTCTTTGACAATATTTTTTATATTTAATATCCTGTTATCATAGTTTGACACAACATTTTCTTCAAATAACTTAATTTTTTTTGAAATAGATTCCACATTTTCATCATTTTCACTAACTCTCTTTTTTAAATTTACAATATCATTTTTTAACACAGGTTCAAATCTTTGAACAATTTTATTTTCTATATATTTATCATCACTTTTAAAATTTTTTAATATTTCATTTTCAACATTGGCTAGTATTTTATTTTCTATTGTAGGTATATCTACTGTATACTTTTTAGAAATATGACGTCCAAATTTATCAATCGTCATTTTAACAATGTTATGTAACAATATTTACTACATTCTTTTATACAATTATATTGGCTTCTTTCAATTCTTCAATAATAGAAATAATTTCGTTGTTATGTCCTGTATTCCCAGCCATCATAGATGCTACCAACAGTCGAAGTCTATCAACAAGTTCATTTACGTTATCCCAATATACGTAATCGGTATAAGGTTTATTAACTTTTAAAGTTATACCGGATCCTGTTCTTTTCGAAGATATTCGAGTTTCTCTGTATGGAGTTTTTCGTCTGTCAAAAAATCCTTGAACTATATTATGCGTTTCGGGATTTATGGTTTTAGTTTTTGTAATTCCTTTATTTTGTAAATAAGGCCCTATTTTAGAAATATATTTTTGTGATCCATTTCCCTGTACCTGCTCATTTGGATCATAATTTCTACGGTATGCATTGGTTTTCTTTAAAATATCCATATAATTTTCCAAATCTTGTTTTTTATAACCTACTGGTTCCTTTTTAAATAATAATTCATATAAACCTGGTGTACCTGTATAAGTTATACCTTCAACTTTTATGTTTTTACCGATAATTTCTATAGGTCTTTGTGTTAAACCCAAAAAGAATTTCTCAGTTTCAAAATCATGTACTATTCCATAGAGGTGATCAAACTTATGTTCCACATCTTTTACCCCTCCGTCAATATATTGACGAGGTAATTCATGAAATCCTGATAAATATTCTTGATATAAAGGTGTACTGACAAATGTTTGAATTGTTTGGCGTGTTTGTTCTCATATATCCGAAAGATTTCCTACCGTAGATTGTGAAATTGAAGAAGGGGTGGTTTCTGCTATGACACTTGTTTGTTGTAAAGATGGCATCTGACTATGTGAAGCTATACTGGTTTCCCAATCAATAATTGTTGGTATTTCTGTAGGAAGAATTGGAGTTTTCCCTGTCTTTCTTTTTTCTGGTGTTGATGTTCCATACTGTAGTTTTTTTCTTGGTGTTAGTGTTGGAAACAATCTTTTTTCTGGTGTTTCATAATTTTTTTTAATGGGTGTTTGTAGCTCTTCCTTTACCTCAGCCGATTCAATTTTACCAATTGTTGAAATTAATTGTTGTAGGGGTTGAGTTATTGATTTATAGGTTTCCTCCAATTTGGATTGTGCTTCAAATTCAGCATTTTTTAAACTTTGATATTTTTGTTTAACAGCTTTCCTTGACTTAACAAGCTCTCTTGCTAAGCGTTCATTCATGATTAGTTAAATTTTTCACAAAACTTTTATTTTTATAAGAAAATATATGAATCAAATCCTTTTCGATATCGACCGGATTTTAAATTGGAATCCTTGTCTATTACCAAAAATCCAAATTTATCTTTCCAACACATCAAACATAACTCATTAAATTGATTAAATGACATATCAACATTAACATGATCATCATAAATATGTTTTAAGTTCGTTTTGTCTTGTTGAAATATAACAATCAAATTCGCATTGTCACGAATTAATTGCTTTGGAATCGAAGAATACGTTTGACACAAATAAAAACAATCAGTATTTTTATGTCTTCCGAAACAGAAATAATCTTTTACAACATTCTGATTGCAACACACTATATCATCAAATATAATTATGGAATTTGGTTTTATTTCTTGTGGAGAAACAATATTTTCTTCATTTTCGGATTCATAATATCCAATTTCTCTCAATGGTTTAAAAAGTAATCTCAAATATTCATATTTTGGTTGATATAGAGACTTTGAATAAATATATAAATTTTCAAACCGTAAACCATTGGGATCTTCAATTAAACTTATAATGATATTAGTTTTACCACACCCTGATGGACCAATAATTAACCCCCTTTTACTAGAGCCTTCAAACAATTTTCCATGTTTTCTAAAATTATTTCTTGAAGTCTCATGGTCTTTAATAATAATTGAATAAGGTTGTTTGACAATTTTCATATATAAGAGGATGTATAAAGGGTAAGTTTTAATTTAAAACTAGTCAGTTTGTTCCAAGATTTCAATTATATAATGCCAATCTCATATAAGCAAAAATCCATTTATAAAAGAAGAGTCAGAAAAAGAGGTAGTGGTTTAATTAATACTCTAATAAATAAGTTACCTTTTGAATTACATCTACCTGGGTATAATTTTTGTGGACCTGGAACCAAACTAGAAAAGAGACTAGCTAGAGGCGATAAAGGCATAAACTTATTGGATGAAGCTTGTAAAGAGCATGATATTGCCTATGCACAATCAAATGATATAAAAAGCCGACACGCTGCTGATAAATTATTAGGTGACAAAGCTGCCGAAAGGTTCAGAGCAAAAGACGCCACTTTTGGAGAAAAAACTGCTGCCCTTGGAATAAGAGGTGCAATGAAAATTAAAAGAAAATTTGGTATGGGATTAAAAAAAAAGAAGGAAAAACAGAAGTCGAAAAACTCGTCTAGGACGAGGAATAACTTTATCTCAAGCTATTTCAAAAGCAAGACAAGCACTAAACGGAAAACAATTTAAAAGTTTGACTGATATTATTCAAACCGCACTTAGATCTATCGGAGATAGTAGAATATTATCACCAAAAAATAGAATCATACCAATTCCAAAAACTGGTGGATTTCTACCTCTTATTCCTTTATTTGCTGGTTTGTCCGCTTTAGGTGCTCTTGGAGGAGGAGCAGCAGGTATTGCGAAAGCTGTCAACGATGCAAAAGCTGCTAAAGAAAAATTAGAAGAGTCCAAAAGACATAATAAAATGATGGAATCTATAGCAGTAGGAAAACAAGGAAGTGGTCTTTATTTAAAACCATATAAAACTGGATGTGGATTATATCTGAAACCTTATTCAAAAAACTGTTAAAACAAATACCTCGAAAACCACTTAAAAATTATGATTTAAGTAAATATATTAATCTACTTAAAATTCCCAACTTTCGAGGTATATTCATCAGAGATAAATTACCAAAAAAAATTAAAAAAAATGAAAGTGGTATTGTTAATCTCGATAAGAATAGTGGTGATGGAACTCATTGGACTGCATACATAAAAAAAGGGAAAAATATTTTATATTTTGATAGTTATGGCAATTTGCGACCATCTACCGAATTAACAAAATATTTTTTCAGCGACAAAAAGAAAAATATTGTGAAATATAACTACGATCATTATCAATCAATTAACAAAACAAATTGTGGTGAGCTCTGTCTTAAATTTCCTTATAATAATGGTTGAAAAACAATATTAATTCATTTTGTTAAAAATTTTTAAAGAGATATGTCGTACAGTTTTGTCATTAGGGGTAATTCCCCCACGCTTTCTGTTAATATTCATCCTCCAATATATTTAGATGAAAATTTTGAATATTCCATTGGACTTGTAAATTTTGAAACTTTTAATGCTATTCCAAATATTGATGAGACTAATAATCTTTTCATTTATGACTCAAATAAAGAAATAAGAATACCACCAGGTAGTTATGAAATAGATGATGTAAATAATTTTATTCAAAAATTTTTGGACAATCGTACTTTTCTTCATATTTATGCCAATAATAATACTTTACGAACACATATTAAAACAGATATTCCTATCTCGTTTCGTGATGGAACTATAGGAAAAATATTAGGTTTTAAAAATAAGGAATTAGAAAGTCTTAAGGAGCACATTTCAGATTTTCCAGCGGAAATTATTAAAGTAAACGCCATAAACATCGATTGTAATATTGCCGAAGGATCATATTTAAATGGAAAACCTGTTCATATAATACATCAATTTTTTCCTAGTGTAGCTCCTGGTTTTAAAATAATAGAATCACCACAAAATGTCCTTTACTTTCCTGTTACTGTAAAGGTTATAGACAATGTAAACATTAAAATAGTAGATCAAGATGGTGATCTCATCAATTTCAGAGGAGAAACGGTAACAGTAAGACTACATCTTAAAAAAATAGATGAATAATGGTTATTTTATATAATAAAAAAGCCTCAAATTATAATTTTTCAAAAAAATTTTACTCTAAAAACATTAATAAGAAAGATACTAAACGACATTTAACTAGTAATAAATTAAACTCTCAAAGGTTAACACCTTCTAATAAAAAATTTCTGATAAGTTTAGGTTTCAAACTAAAATAAAATGGAATATTTAAATGTAAAAGAAAATATTCTTGTAGATGAATCAATATTAAGCTGGGAAATACTATCATTTGAACCTTTCAATCCTACAAAACTTGGATTAAATGATGAAATTAGAATTGCTCTACAACAAACAGGAAAATATCCTTTACCTTGCAAAAGTGAATTATATTTAGAATTTCAAGTTACCAAAGAAGATGATACTCCATTGGCTAATACGGTATTAATCAACAATGCTCCAGCATTCTTGTTTAAAGAATTACGTTATATTTTAAATGGTGTTACAATTGATTCAGTTCGAGATGTAGGAATTACTTCAACTCTTAAAGGATACATATCATTTAATCAAAACGAAAGTGCTAAATTGGAAAATGCTGGATGGTATCCAAAAACGAAACCTAAAGAAAAAATTATGACTGATGAAAAAGGAAACGTTTCCCTATGCGTCCCATTAAAAATGTACTCGGGATTTTTTGAAGATTATAACAAAATAATTTTAAATTCACAACAAGAACTAATACTAATAAGAAGCAATGATGACACTAATGCTTTAGTAACCACAAGTGATGATGAAAAACCGAAAATTAAAATAACCAAACTTTGTTGGCGAGTTCCACATCTTACTGTGGCCATTCCCCAAGAATTGGCACTAACGAAAATTATTGATAAAAACAATGATATTCTTCTTACTTTCCGAAGTTGGGAATTAATTGAATATCCAGAGTTATTAGAAAATACAAGACATAATTGGCCTGTCAAAACCTCCACAAAAATTGAAACACCAAGACATGTACTAATTGCTTTTCAAAAGGATAGACGTGGTAATTTAAAATCAGATATGAGTAAATTTGATCATTGTGACCTAAGGAATATAAATGTGTTTTTAAATTCAGAAAGATATCCTTACCAGGATCTTCAGCTTGATTTTAAAAATAATAAGTTTGCTACCCTGTATGAAATGTTTTCTGAATTTCGTCAAGTATATTATAACTTTCCAATAGAACCAATATTTAATCCCAAAGAATTTAAAGATAATGCACCTATTGCTTACATTAATTGCTCTCATCAGAGAGATTTATTACAATCCGGCCCAATAACCATGAGAATTGAATTTGAGACAAAAGAAAAAATATCGGGAAAAACAGCTGCGTATTGTGTTATAACACATGATAAAGTATTTAGCTATAATCCATTAACAAAAATTGTTAAACAACTTTAACTTCTCCCACCACATCAAATATCATTATTAAAATGAAAATATATCGAATAAGATCAGTTGTTTCTATACCATAGTTTGTTGCACATCAAATGGAATGTACAAAATACAAAAAGAAAAAATAGAACTATTTTTTAAAAAAATTAAACATCTAAAAAATCTTATTGAAGACTATTCTAAAAAACAATTTGTAATAAAAAAATTTAGTACTTTAAAAATTTGCTAAATAAAAATGAGAATAGTTATGGATGTTCAAGGATTTAAGGATGAACACAACAAGTTTATTCCTAAAGAACTTGCAATGTTTGATGGACATAAAATGAGTCATTATATTTTTAAACCACCGTATCCACTACAAATGCTTCCACCAGAAACATACAAGCAAGCAGAATGGTTAATGAAATTTCATCACTGCATCAATTGGAATACAGGATATATTCCTCTTCATAATTTTTCATCTATAGTAAAAAACTTAACAGAAAAAGGAGAATTCATTTATATTAAAGGAGAAGAGAAAGCTAATTTTATTAGAAAATATTGTACTAAGCCAATAATTGAATTGGACGAACAACCTGTTTTAACTAAATCGTCTCCTAAATGTTTTTATCATTCTCAATCACCTTCAATGTGTGCCCTTTCTAATGTATTCTTTGTGTATGAAAATTTTTTTATGAATGAATAAATTAACAATGAATGTAATAATATTTTTTTTATTTATCCACATCCCCACATTACTAACAGAAAATTATATTTTCCTATCTTTACATAATCAAATATTTAAACATAACAGCCGTTACACAATAATAAAACAACTATAAAAATTTAAATATTTTATTTCACACTAACTTTAATTAACCAATAAATCAATACATAAATTTATTTCTTTATTGAGTCCAATTTTTTTAAGTTCATCAAAGAATTTTAACACATTTTTAGTCTTCAAAAATTCACTACACAATTCTGCTGCTTTTTTACAACAATTTGCAAGATCAACATATTTTATATATAACAATAAATCTTGACCCTCACTTTCTTCTTCAACTAAACAAGATAAATATCTGGAACATGCTTCGTTCATAATGAACCCTTCATAAAGGTCCCTCACAAAATTTTCAATTTTAGGCATCATCTTCACCACGCGATTTGATTAGTTCTTGTAATACAACAGGATCTCTAATATATTGGTTTAAATGACGAACTTCATGATGAAACCAACTTAACTTCAATAATTCACGTATAAACTGTACAATATCTTTCTTTTCAAAATAACGTTCGCACAATTTCACAGCCTCTATATGGTTTTTGGATATATCCAAATAATATTGAAACCAAGATGGACCACTATCAACTGCATAATGTTCGAACTCAAAAGCAGAACTTTTACATTTTTTATAAAATTTTTGAATTAATAAATTTAATTCACTTTCGTTAGAAGCAGAAGACATATTTCATTTTAGTAAGTTTTAAGCTGGTAAAGTGTTGCTTTTATAATCAAAATTTAAAGAAGGGATACAAGGTCATGTTAACATGTATACGAAGTAACTCGAATCTATACGAAGTAACTCGAATGTATACGAGATAATTCGAATGAGAAAACAAAAGAGGAGGAGGATGAAAAGTGTTGATGATACGAGGTTTTTTAATAAGTATAATGAGAGATTTGAAAAGTATAATGAGAGAAGAAAAGAGGAGGAGGATGAAAAGTGTTGATGATTTACTCTTACTCCTCCTCCTCCTCCTCCTCTTTCCTTCTCTCATATATCCACTACTAACACCTCAAATATGAGTTATAATGAGTTTGTGGTCCTTACCGGGTAAGGGTTTTAAACCTTTCGATAACTCTTCTAAGAATGCTTCACGAAAAATTGCTATATTCTTATCTTCATACATTTTTTGTACTATGTTTCCTGTAGTGAGCCAGATTACATCCAGATAAAAAATGTTTTTGCCTTCCCTGTGGTATTTTCTAGTTTCCCGCAAATACTGTTTTCTCTAAAAGTATTTCCTCTGTATCACCTCTATTTTCACTTTCCCTACGAGAAATTCATTTTTGTCAGCAATTTCTACAGATTGGTTTTTCGCATGCCAGGCATATTCTGATCTCGTTTCAAAACTTTATCGAGACTGGCTTTTTTCTTCTAAGACATAATTCGTGAACGTATCTTCTTAGTATGTTTTGGTATAATTTTTTTCTTCTCGGGTACGGTTGAGGCTAGCACACAGTTCCACTTTTCCTTTCCTTAATTCGCTTATAAGTTGGAGATTCGCTAAGTCCCGTTATGTCAGCACATTTCGAAAACAAACTATACACCCTCATCAGGGTTCCTGATTGAACAAGTGAATTATGCATATTTGAAAATATTGCCTTGGATTTTAAATTCAAAACATCTATTCAAAGTTTTGGAGTAAAAGTAAAAATTTTCAACAGCTAGCACTGAAAGTTGTAAGACAATAACATAGCAAGGCCTTACATTTATGCACATCTGAAGCATAGTTAAAAATGTTATTACTGTTAATTGCCCAATTAAGATGTATATTTTAAAATCTAATTATCTTTTAAGTATACAAATCTCTCCTCAAATACATACTTGACACATAAAATATCTACCCCTTGCTTTGTCCGACTTCGGAAAGCCGAATTATTTATGAAATCTGTTCCGAGCATTTCTCTTGCTTTGGTTTATGCCTCTTCACAGGTGTGCATACAATTGTCATACTTTGTCTGACAATGAACAACAAACGACAGCTTTGTTACTTTTATGCAGTGGGATTTTAGTATATTAAATAAAAAACGAAAACTTGGATTACAATAGTACACTACCTTGTATACAAAAATGGTTAGGATTCGAATTTCTAGAAAATTCCTAGTTTCAACCTATTAGCGGATAATACAGAAATTTCACCAAAATCCCATCGTTACATTTTGAATATATGTTAAACAAAATAGAGGCAATCATTTCCAAAAGAAAAATATATTTTCCGCAGCTCATTTCTATATGACAGACGCACTCGAAATTTTCTTCTCTCTGGTCTCTGCAAATTGGCTGCCGCAATTTCATTTCACATATTTACTTCTTTTCTTCTTTAAAATTTTTGTCCATAACTCACAAATTTTGGAATTATTTTCAGGTCCCTGTATTTTCTTTCGAACATCTTTTAATCTATTAATGCCAAGTGCTAAATAAATTTCATTTCATTACCTAAATAAAATTTTTATAAAAAAATTGAACCCACTTGAAAAAGTGTGCTAAAAAGTGAAAAATAACTAGAAATTTTTATATGAAATTGAAATTTTTGAAATCGGCGCCAAACTAATACCCAACAAAACGTGATTCGCATAAACAGATTAAAAATGCTTTATTTGTAATTGCTTTCTTTCCATAATTTGTATATATTAGTAGTTATTTATTTCATTTAAAAATAATTTGGCGCCGACTTCAAAAATTTCAATTTCATATAAAAATTTCTAGTTATTTTTCACTTTTTAGTACACTTTTAGAAGTCGGTTCAATTTTTTTATAAAAATTTTATTTTTCGATTTTTAGTTTTCAATTCATTATGGTATTCATAAATTATTTGAACCAAGTGCTAATCGAGATTAGTGTACCTCGCAATGACTCCAAGGTGGCAAAAAAGTACCCATTTTATCAAAAGTTGCAAATCACCTTAAAATGAACCACTAAAAATTTTTTGATTCTTAGAGTTCTCCAAATACCATTGAAATTGTGTCAAACGAATATTTAGTCTGTCATAGTAAATCCACTATCTTAAATTTCAAATTAATTTTAGATTAGTAATATAGGACCCAAACTTTCCAATATCGATATTTAAAGAAAATAAATTAATTTTTTATCCACCATATTGGATCCGCCATATTGAATTTTTTAAAAATAATTTTAGACTCTTTATGTGAGGCCCCAAAAACTTCCACATACCAATTTTGGAGAAAATCGGAAAAAATTGATTTTTTCGTCCGCCATATTGAATTTTTTAAAAATTATTTTAGATTCGTCATATACTATCCCGAAAACTCCCCCGTACCAATTTTGGAGAAAATCTGACAAAATTGATTTTTTCATAAGCCATATTAAATCCGCCTTATTGAATTTTTTAAAAATTATTTTTGATTCGTCATATACAACCCCGAAAACTCCCCCGTACCAATTTTGGAGAAAATCGGACAAAATTGAATTTTTCGTCCGCCATATTGAATCCGCCATATTGAATTTTTTAAAAATTATTTTAGATTCGTCATATGCGACTCCGAAAACTCCCCCATACCAATTTTGGAGAAAATCGGACTAAATTAAATTTTTTTATCCGCCATTTTGAATTTTTAAAAAATAATTTCAGATTCGTTGGGTACAACCCCGAAAATTCCTCCATACCAATTTTGGAGAAAATCGGACAAAATTAATTTTTTTGGCCGCCATATTGTAAGCGCCATCTTGGATTTTACTGCACCAATTTCCTCTAAAAAAATATGGGACCACCGCAGCAACTTCCTTTATATAACGTAAAAATTTCATTCAAATCGGTGCTGCCGTTCCGGAGTAATCGGTGTACATACATAAAAAAAAATACATAGTCGACGAATTGAGAACCTCCTTCATTTAGAAGTCGGATAAAAATGTAAAAAAAAGTTACGATTGTTTTTATACGGCAGCATCGATTTGAATAAAATTTTTTACATTATGTTCAGGAAGTTGCTGCGGTAGTTCCATATTTTTTTAGATGAAATTGGTGCAGTAAAATCCAAGATAGCGCTGACAATATGCCGCCAAAAAAAACAATTTTGTCCGATTTTCTCCAAAATTGGTATGGAGGAATTTTCGAGGTTGTAACCAAGGAATCTGAAATTATTTTTAAAAAATTCAAAATGGCGGATCCAATATGGCGGACAAAAGAAAAATTTGCCCCATTTTCTCTAAAATTGGTACGGGGGAGTTTTCGAGGTCGCACATAACGAATTCAAAATATTTCTAAAAAATTCAATATGGCGTATCCAATATGGCGGACCACAAAATCAATTTTATCCGATTTTCTCCAAAATTGATAAGAAGGAGTTTTTGGGGTCGCACATGACGAATCTGAAACTATTTTTAAAAAATTCAATATGGCGGATTCAATATGGTGAACGAAAAAATCAATTTTGTCCGATTTTCTCCAAAATTGGTACGGGGAGGTTTCGGGCTCACATAACGAATCTGAATTATTTTTTAAAATTCAATATGACGGATCCAATATGGCGGACAAAAAATTTAATTTTGTCCGATTTTCGTCAAAATTGGTATAGGGGAGTTTTCGAGATCGCACATGACGAATCTAAAATTATTTTAAAAAAAATTCAATATGGCGTATCCAATATGGTGGATAAAAAATTAATTTTGTCCGATTTTTTTCAAAACTGATTTGGGGGAGTTTTTGAGATAGCACGTTACGAATCTGATTATATTAAAAAAAAATTAAATATGACGAATCTAAGATGGCAGATTAAAGATTCTACATATCTCGATTTTGTCTAAAGTCAGTATGGCGGATTTTTTTTAGTGTTAATTACGAAATTAAAATATTTTTTTAAAACTCAATTTGGCGGATTCAATTTGGTGTCCTAAAAATTTTACATTTTTCGACTTTTTCCCAAACTAATATAGAGGGTTTTTGAGGGTATGTATTATGAATTTAATAGTATTTTTTCAGGATTCAATAGGGCAAATGCAATTTAGCTGACTAAAAATTTTACATTTTTCGATTTTGTTCAAATGTTTTTTTTTTCAGGATGTAAATAGCGAATATAAAATTATTTTAAGAAAATCTAATATGTCGGATGCAATATGACCGTTTAGAAATTTTAAATTTCTGGATTTCATCTAAATTGGTATTAGGGTGCTTTGAAGGGTTTAGATTTAGATTAGATTAAGATGTTAAAACTATTTTTTTGAAATTCAATATGGCGGATCCAATATGGTGGGTTGAAAATTTTATTTTATTCGCATTTGTTCAGATTTGGTATTAGGAGGTTGGGGGGGGGGGGTATTACGAATATGAAGTTAATTTTTTACAATTATTAGGTTCATAAGATAAAGTATGAGGTACATTTCCGGTTTTATCTAAAATTGATTGGGGCGTGTACAAACTGAATATGCCATATAAAATAAATAAGGCTGAGAAATCTACATCTCAAATTCTTTAAATATCGATATTGGAAGGTTTTGGTGGCCTATATTACCGATCTAAAATTAATTTGAAATTTAAGATAGTGAATTTACTATGACTGACTAAATATTTGTTTGACACAATTTCATTGGTATTTGAATAAGAATAAGAATCAAAGAATTTTTAGTGATTCATTTTAGGATGATTTAAAATTCTGGATAAAATGGGTACTTTTTTGCCACCTTGGAATCATTGCGAGGTACACTAATCTCGATTAGCACTTAGTTCAAATAATTTGTGAATATCATAATGAATTTAAAACTAAAAATCGAAAAATAGATTTTTTTTTTAAAAATTGAACAGACTTCTAAAAGTGCGCTGAAAAGTGAAAAGTAACTAGAAATTTTTATGTGAAATTGAAATTTCGGAAGTCGGCGCCAAATTATTTCTAAATAAAATAAATAACTACTAATATATACAAATTTTGGAAAGAAAGTAATTACAAATAAAGTATTTTTAATCTGTTTATGCGAATCATATTTTGTCAGGTATTAGTTTGGCGCCAACTTCAAAAATTTCAATTTCATATAAAAATTTCTAGTTATTTTTCACTTTTCAGCGCATTTTTAGAAGTAGGAATTTATTTATAAAAATGTTTTTAATCAATCCGACTCCAAATCACTTATTATGAAAAGATTCGTATGGGCTTTTATCCATTTATTATTTCATGGGTAAATTTTTTGATATAAAATTTTCAGAATTATTCACAAATTGGTAAAAATGATAATGATATGAATATAAAAAAAAAATTAAAGATAAAGTGTTCCTGTGTTTACTTAAAGGGCTTAACAACCCTTAGTAGAAATTTATAACTTCTCGGTTAATGATACATTTAATTTTGGCTTAGAGCGTCATAAAATTAATAGTAGGAAAAAACTCGTATGGAAAAAAATTACATTGGTGGCTGCGTGATATTCAAAGAAACAAATGTTAGTTTACTGGTTATCAAATGCATTTTTTAGAGAAAATATAAATGTGTTATCCCATTAAATGGATTTTCAAAATCATCTAGAAATTGTTAAAAATGGTAATGCTATGAATATCATTAAAAAATAAGAATAACATGTCTTGGCGTTTTACGAGAAAATATACTTCGAGGAGAAACAACCCTTAATTGAAATTTATCGTTTCCCCGCTAATGGTACATTTAATTTTGGGCATAGAGTAAAAAAACCCGTATGGGAAAAAATTGCACTGGTAGCTGCGAGATTTTCAAAAAAAAAAATGTTAGTTTTCGAGATAATATAGAAAATGCATTTTTTGGGGGAAACATAAAGGTGATATTCCCTTAAATGGGTAAAATAGCACGTAAAAAAAAGCAGTTGTACACCTCAAATACCTTCCTAGTAAGTGCTGTTATGTAAAATTTATTCAAATGTTTAAAATCTACCGGTAGAAAACTAAAAAGAAGCAGAGAAAAATTTCAGAATTTTAAAATTAAAAATTTAAAATCATACATCACACATAATATACTAGAAAAAATAGGACTGTAAAAGTAATGAAATATGCAATTATTATTCAATCAAATGAGTGGTAAGGAAAGAGTAACTATGAGGAAATAAAATATAATTCTGACTTCTAAAAATTAGTTACATAGAGCAATATAAATTCACATTTAGCAACACCAGAGGCTTCAAGTCAACAACTGACTTTATTGTTACCAACAGATACATCCACCCACTTCAAATATTGGACGTCAGGACGCTGAATTCCGCTGATATAGGAAGCGATCACAGTTTGCTAATTGTAAAAATTAAAATAAAATTTAAACCTCAAAAGAGTCCAGTACAAGCAACTCAAGAATCGAAAATAAACATTGAATCATTATGGGACTTATCAATTAAACAACTATATGAGAAAAGATGGAAGAAGAAAATTTAAATAAACCAAATAAGAGAGGAGGATAGTGGAAATGCTGTAAGACCAACATTAAAGAAGTCGCATAAGAAGCTCTATGCACCCGAATTGTAAAAAATAACACTAGAAAGAAAAAATTTCATGGTTTTGTCCAATAATTAAGGAAAAATGTAAAAAGAAAAAAATAGCGTACCTCACCTACAGAACATTATGAACACCAGAATCGTATGAAATGTATAGACGAATCCGAAACGAAACAACAGCACTAGTAAGACCAACAAAATTCATCATTCCGAAATTTTTCCAAAGCGAATGGAGGATGACGACTATGGACTTCAAATCGGCGCTTTATTAGAACTCAAAGAAAAGAGATCAGTGAATTAGTCGAAACAAATCAGATAGCAAGAGAAACCTGGGTTAACTACATAAATCAGAAGAATTTGAAGTTGAACTAATTACACCCGAAATAGCAACGAGCAACAACGTACAAATTGAGATAGCCAAAGTAAATACAGCTCTTCACAAGCTAAAGAATAGGAAGAGCTCAGTGCAAGATAGCATCCCAAATGAATTACTTAAATTTGGCAATCAATGTCTCATACAACAGTTAACACTTCTCATTCGAGAAATCCTCTACCAACACAGAATATCCGATGAATGGCGAACTAGCATTGCTATCCTTATATATAAAAAAGGAGATGAGAAATTGCCGTCAAACTACAGAGGTATAAATCTCTTAAACAGTACACTGAAACAACAAAAATTATAACAAATAAAATTAATAACTTAACATCCTTAACAGATGAACATCAATGATTCAAATCGGGTAGATCCTGCACACAGGCTGTTTTTGTCATAAAACTGATAACAGAAAAATCAATTGAATACAACAGATCGGCCTTCAAGTGTATTATTGATTTAGAAAAAGCGTTCGATCGGATGAAGTTGAAAGACGTTATACACCTTCTTTACAACAGGCAAATTCTACATAACCTCATCAAAACCATAGAAAATATATATGAAGCAAATCGGATTCAAGCAAAAATAAATGGGGCTCTGACTGGACCAATAGCTGTGGGCCGTGGTATTCGACAGGGAGATTCCCTGAGCCATCTTCTTTTCAACATCATTATGGATGAAATAATAAGAAATGTACGTTTATTGAAAGGATACAGAATGGGCGACCAGGAGATTACTGTTTTGTGCTACGCCGATGACGCCGTACTGGTGGCTGAGAGTGAAAACAATCTACAGCGATTATTACATCGATTTAACAGCACTATAAAATCATTTAATATGATGATATCGGCCTAAGAAAAAACACCAATAAGGTGCAAACTGGAAGTTGAAGGTAAAGTTATTCAGCAAGAAATGAAATTTAAGTATTTAGGCATAGAAATCTCAGGTTATGGTGATGTTGAGGCGGAGATAAGAGAACAGACGACTAGGGCAACAAGAATAGCAGGATGTTTAAATGATACAATATGGAGGAATAAAAACATTAAAATAAAAAGCAAATCAAGAATTTACAAGGCAATGGTGAGACTAACTATGACATGTACCGCAGAAATTCGACCTGACACAGCTAAAACTAAACAACTACTAGAGACAACCGAAATGAGAATTCTTCGTAGAATAACTGGAAAAACGCTCTTGGATAGAGAGAGAAGTGAAAATATAAGAAGAACATGCAAGGTGAAAAACGTTACTGAGTGGGTACTGGGTAGAAAAAGGGAATGGAACAAGCACATCAGTAGAATGGACGATAGAAGAATAGTCAGAATTGCACGCGACAAATCAGCGTTAGGTCGCAGGAGTTTAGGACACCCCCGAAAACGATGGAGTAACAACTTAGCATAGTCACAATCGTCAGAGGGGCGACGAGGGGAATCATGTGGTTCGCCTATATTAAAGAAGAAAGAAGAAAAAGAAGAAGAAAAATTTGTTGACCACCTTTAGGTCAGGTCGTGTTGATTTTTATGGCATTTTTGTGTCTTTTTTTGAGACTTCGTCTCTTGTCAAAGTAACAAATTTTGGTATTAAATGAAAATATGAATAAAAATGTAGTTTAGATAAGTAAAAATAAATTGTACGCCACTGAATATTCATTATTTTGTTAATCTCTAGGCATTATTACTTTCTAAGTAATTTAGGTAAATTTTTGTCTGTTGTACTATTGTGTATTTAGGTACCGTTCAAACTTATCTTTCCATTAACTGAAGCAGCCTTATCAGGTACCCAAAAATAAAATCGATAAGCAACCTTGGGCGAAAAATGTTCTGCGGTTACGAAATATTTGTATGCTAATAATTTGTTTCTATGAATGAAGCCACGTGCATTTTTCCACTTATTCTGCCTCACACATCACCAGTGTTCTTTTACTTATAAGAACAAATTTGCTGAACTGACTCTACTTTTTGTGGTACAGACAATCAATTGAAAATGGGCAAAAAATTAAATAAAAATGATGAAAATATTAAAAACTTTTATTTTCAAATGGAAACATATTTTAAATGATACATCTTATAATATTGATTAGAATAAACGTAAATGCATACAAATAAGTTAGGAATAACGTTTCGACTGTCTGCAATGTTTTTTTTTTTTTCAGGAGGCTAGGAAACTATTGACAAATAATTTAAAGCATTCACTATTCTTGTCTAATGCTTTCATAAACTGTTTAACAAGCCTAAGTTTAATATGAAATGGCGGCAAAATTGTTTTTTTTTCGAAATATCAATGTTATGTACGATGTTGGCTTTACAGTCATATCTATTCTCAAGGGTTATTCTTTCCTACTATATCGTTTATTTTTTGCCCGACTGTTCCATAGACAAAGAAAACTGTTTTTTTTTTAGTATAACTACCTTGCTGACTCAATAAAAATTTACCATTTTTAAATCTACACAAACTGATCATTGGTATTGAACATACGAAATTTTTTCTACAACAATTTTGATATTTTTACATCCTTCCTTAAGTTTCGTTGAATGACCTGTCAGAATCGAAGCTAATTTGTTTATGCAACAACACACATTTGAAACTTCTTTTTGAGCTATCTGTGAGAGAGTGGCCAATCTTCAGGTCAATATACTGAAAGGTCCATTAAATTAAAAAGTTCAGGAATATTCACACAATATACGATATCATTTTTTTCAGTAAAATATGGCAGAATATCTTGCTCTCTGGTTCGGTACGATGTTATTAATATGTCTGGCTGAAGGTAGTGTTTTTTCTTAAGTTTTGATGCAAGAAGCGCAGCTGATTTTTTCGATAAATTTAAATCTTGAATCAAGACGTTAAGTTCACCTTGAGCGAAACTCTAAAGTGCAGGACTGGATCCTTCAAATTCACTTTCGCTGACGCTTTCGCCTTGTGTATCTAACGTTTCATTATCATCTCTATCCACGTTTGATAAGGTAGAAAATATCGGTAAAGGCAAGTTTTCAATATGCACTGTTTTTGGCTTACTTGATGCTATGTTTCAATAAGTCCATGCTTCTTACTTTCACAGCATAAAAGTAGCAACTGTTGAAGTGGTTTTTGGGTTTGTTTCATGTCATTGGAACTCCAAATGGAAGCCACTTCCATTCTCCTTGGCTTCAATAACGAAGTGACTACACGCAAGACTTACAAACTTTGTGAGGCACCCAATTCTGTCCTGTTGTCCCAGTTTTTTCGAAGAGACGCTTGATATTCTTCTTTGGAAAAATTGTTTATATTTCTTCGTTGTTTTCCTTGACAAAATTTATCACATACGTAACAGAAATGGCCAGGGTTTTTAATACGAGACTTCCGTAAGGAGTTTATTCTTTTTTTGCTATAATAACACCCAGTACAACAAGTTAATGAACAAATTATTATTTTTACCCATCAAAAATGATAAATAAGATGCTATAAGTAAAATACTCGAACAACAACAAAAATTTATCATCATTTACGTAAAATAAAACGCGCTAACGAGGGTAGATAAGTAAAAAATTTATATTTTTTATAGTTCAGTTTATTATGAGAACTAGAGTCAATTCAAATAAATTAAATGTACTCAGAGTAGTAATCAACCTTATTGAATATAAATTCACTGTGAGAACTACGGCAGCAGGATTTTTTTTTGGTTATCCTGTGTTCTCTATAGTCTAACTGTAGTTAAAAGTGTTGTAACGGGAAAATTAAAATTTTAATATTAAAAGGATAGATATGGGCAAAGGTTTTTGATTTAGGACATGCTGGAAAGAGGGAAGATTTCATTTTTCAGTTGTCAATATCTTGAAAATAGTTTACCTCAATTATAATATGCGTTGAATAATCCGTGTTAAGAATTTTGAATAGAATGCTAATATTAAATAATGTATCAGATGTTCCATTTAACAAAATTAAAGAGTATGCTGTATGGCTGATACGTAATGTTTACTTTCCTTTAATCTTAAAATAATTAACCAGGCACAACACACAGGGATGAAACCCAATAAACCAGTGCATCAGTTCTTTATAAATACATCTTTTTTTTTTCACTGTGGTTATTAAATTTAAAAATATGTCTTGATTGCAGCTTTCAAAAAATAAGTTGTTTGGAACTGACTCTTACTTCCTTCAGGGAGAATAATTTTAATCAGAAAATATAATATACATAGAAAAGGGCACGGTTAACAACTCGTCAAAGATTTCAACACATCCTATAAATACCTCGTTATTTCTCAAAGCAAAAAAATGCATATTTTTATTCTTCCAAAAATATTTAATACCAACTATACTTGCTGAACTTTAAAATTTTATCTAAAACTTATTCATCTCTCTATTACCCTTTAAAAAATAGGAATATGAAATAGTTGGACCCTGTTATACATGTCAGAAAGTCTTAAGGCTTAAATAATAAAGCTAAACTAGTTTTGTTGTGAAGTATTCGAGGTTAAAACATGAAAAAAGCAATTTTAATTTCAGAATTTTAACACATGGTTTTTAAAGAAGACGTTTAAATTGTTGATAATAATGTAGTAAATAATTTCTTAAATAGACGAAGTTTAAATATTCTCTATAGCCTTCCATGTCACAACTTGACGTTAACTAAAAAAATATTTTTATTCATGTATCAAACTATTTAATCAATTACAAAAGAACTTCAATAATATAACAAATACAAAAAGTCATCTCTTTCAGTTGTAGTGTGATTTTAAATCATATACAACATCCATTGGAATAATATAATTTTAATCCAAGAATTTTATTACTATCCCTAGCATCTCCACATATTTTGGAATAAAAATTCCTCGCATAAACATAAATAAATAACAAAACCAAAATATTTACAAGTGAAACCTCATCTAATAAATTTTTATGACGTAGGACAGATCCCTTTGGCCAGTCCTTACCCATTACCCACGTGGGAATGTTTTACCCCACTACCGGTAAAGAACTTCTATATAAGCGGAAGAAATACACAAAAATGACCTACTCAGTCTCTGCAGCTGGTACTACCCAAGTTCTGAAGTATTTCAATTCAGCAAAAAGTGCTAATTTTCTGTGTTTTTATTTCTTTTCAGTTCTTTTTGAATATTTCGGTAAGTTGAATTCGATTTAGCATGTTATAAATTGTTTTTTATTGCAAATATGTATATATTTTAATATCGCCAATATTTGTTGTAAATTCCATCTCAAGGAACAATTTGTATATAGTTTTAAAAAATAAATCATAAAATAGATTATATTATTGGTTATCTGCATTTTTTAATATTGAATTATTTAAATACTTAACAAAGTTCAATCTAGGATATCTCACATTTTCGTGAACTTTAATCAAAATTTTGGGTTACAAACATTTAGAATTTTAAAAATCGATAAGAATAAGTGCGAAAAAAGTAGAGCAACAAAAATTATATTCAAGAGATTTTATTTTAAGTATTACTAGCTACAAGCATTATGTTAATAGATAATAATAAATTATTATTTATCACGTGAAAATCAAATTCTGAACAATATTTTCGAGAAAATTTTTCCGTACTCATTTCATTGTCATTATTTACGTTATATTTTTTTCCCACATATTTTCAATGAGGTTAAGGTCTGAAAATTGTGCCAGCTACTACAAAACTCGAACATTATCTTCCTGAAAGTACTCTAGGACAACTCCTGAAGAGTATTTTGAATCGTTATCTTTTTGAAAAATAAAACTCAACAATATTTCCCACCATGTAAAAAGTAGCATTATATTTTGGATTATATTCTTATGGATAAATTAAACAATGGTGTCATTAGTGAAAGCTCACCCCATCCCGTGAGGAACAAACCCACAGGAAAACCAAAAAACCCTGCTTTTACTATGTTTAACTGTGACTGTAACATATTTGATTAAACTTTGTATTGATTGGCTGCAAATCTTATTTCAACAAAACCGAAAATCTTGAGACGCTTTCATCGCTAAATTGAAGTCTATTTTTAATGTCGACGCGCAAAACCAAGCATTCAGACTATTTTGAACAAAAATAAGGGATTTTTCAACCAGGGGTTTAAATAAGCAGCTTTAGGTCTCTCAACATATTCTGAAATAGCCCGTGGGCTAAATATAATTTTTATAGTAATTCTAGATACGGACTTGCACTTGTCGGTCCATATTGTTGTTTTTCTTAGTCTTCCCGATTTCTGATTATCCCCATTGATTATAACATGAAATTGTTTTGGATACGCAGTATCTGGGTAGAACTAACTGTTTTGCATTTCGCATTTCGAATTTGCATAAAGGCGTTCGGGACACTGGCCAAGGGCCCCCATTATTTTAGCTACAAGCTATTAATTTGACGACATAATAAATATATTGCGAGAAAAAGCAAGTAAAAGTTTTATTAAATTTTTTCTGGGGTTGTTACTAATTTTGTTTTCTAAATATTACTAATTTACAGGCCAATAACATATTTGCTTATAATCTATTTTTTGACAAATCGAGATTTTTTAAAGTTTATTCGAAGAACTTTTACGTAATTTGCACTCAGAGCATTATAATTTTTAAATCCGGCCCTTCAATTGAGGCTTGTTATTACCTTCCAAACATGCAATCACTAACTTATAATATTAAAATTTTCCAATCTCATATTTATACTCTTTACAATCTTAACCTTTCATTAGTGCACCATTCAGATGTTGTACCCTATCAAAGTGTATATATTGTATTGCTTAGATGCGAATATCTCAAAAACTGTTGATTTTAAACCTAATTTTCCCCACAATCTGCGTTTGAAATATTTATGTTTTTTTTTTCAGTGCAGCTTAATTTTATAGTTTAAAAAGTTGTTGAAGTTAGTTTCAAAGAATGTACATAAAATGATATGAAACCATTTTGATAAAAAGTAATCTAGATGGTTTTCTCCAGGCGTCAATGGATGTCGCTTAAAATAAGAATTAAAGTTGAGACAATATCATATATTGTAATATGACAGTTATGTATGTTTTTTTATGTATATTCGTCGATTACTCCAGAACGGCGGCACCGGTCTTAATAATTGTTTTTTTATTATATTTGAGAGTTACTGCTAAGGTTTCATATTATTTTTGCAGAAATCAGTTCAGCAAAATCCAAGATGGCGCTAATATTATGCCGGACAATTTTTTTTTGTTTTCTCCAAAACTGGTATGGGGAAATGTTCGAGATATATATTTTTAACTCAATATGGTCGATTAAAAATATTACATTCCTCGATCTTCCGAAAATTGACATAGGGAGGTTCTTGATTTGAGTTGAGGGTGTAAATTACGAATTTAAAATTATTTAAAAAAATTCAATATGGTGAACCAAAAGCTTAACATCTCTCGATTTTGTTTAAAATTGATACTGAGGGGTTTCTGAGAGTGCAAATAACATATTGAAAATTTTATATGGCAGATGCAATATGGTGGTTTAAAATTTTAATTTCTGGATTATGTCCAAAATTGGTACTGGAAGGATTTCGAGGATGTAGATTAAGATTAAATTTAGAATTACTTTTTTAAAATTCAATATGACAGTTTCAATATAATTGAAAAAAGATCTGAAATTACTTTCCACGAACTCAATATGCAGGATAAAATATGTCGGACTATCAAATTTACATATCTCAAGGTATAGATGGGTTTTGGTGGCCTAGGTTACGAATTCAGAATTAACTTCTTAAAATTCAAGAGATAATTTACTAACAGCATGCTATATATTTGTTTTGTACTATTTTATTCAAAACTGGTATTCGGGGAAAAGAACAATATAAAATCTTATATGAAATTAAAATTTTTGAAGCAGGCATCAAACTTTTATGAAATGGAACAAATAAATAATAACACGAGATACATACAAACTCCGGTAAGAAAACAATTGCAAATAAAGTATTTTTCAATCATTTTATTTAAATCACATTTTGTTGGGTATTAATTTGGCGAAGACTTAAAAAATTTTAATTTCATGTGGAAATTTACTTCATATTCATATCGACCTCTTCGAATATTGGCAACCTGCTCCATTTAGTCAAATTCGTGATACATTATTCCAAAATACTGCTCTTTAATTTTCAGAAATGAGTTCTGACGATACCTTTATTCCGCAAGGCAACGACTCCTTAGGTAGGAGGCTTTCAACCGACTATTCATTCGCTTATCACACCCTGTGCCACGTTTTTCAATTCCTAAACCTAATGGATATACATTCTGTTTTTGAAGTATGTCCAGCATGGCGCTGGGTATTGATGAAAACTAATTATTGGCCTCCAGTGTCACAAGTCTACTCTTGCTTGAGACACTTGGACGAATCTCAGGAGATGTATGGAAAGCGTGTGAATGGGGCAGATGTTTTACTAGGGGATAACTTGGTAAGATTTTATACTTATTTATCGACCCCTGGATTTATTTTACTTTCACTGTGTGTGTGGCTGAAAACAACTCAAACAACTTGAGAAAAACTAGGATTTTATTTTCCAAACACAAAATGTACAAAAACTTAATTTCGCCACCTTAACAACTTTGCTTTTTCTGCTTTCTATAAGTAGTAATTTTATTAATTTTACTATTAAAACATCTAGATCAGTAAAAAGGCTATATAATATAGTATTTATTTGTACTATATATTTTTAATAAATTGACCATTTTCTTCTTCTTCAAGTGCCATACCTCCGCTGCGGTGTTTGGCACTCATTATTATAATACATATTTTTGAAGTTGCTGCTTTAAGCAACTGAGTAAAATGTATTTGAATCGACACACAAAGTCATTCCTTGATAAAGTGGGCAATTTCAGTCGCAGAATTGTTAAAATTGCCTAATATAACACTTAATATAGAACCCTGTTTTATCAGCATAGATAGTGACACCGTCTCTTATCAACTCCGATAATACATTTTTTAAAGTTCTGTAATCAATTTAAATAGTTTTTATAGCACCCAAAAAAAAATTGAAAAGAATATGTGGTCAAAAAAATATTATTTAGTTTCAATTTTGTAACGAAGTTTTTTTAACAAAATATTCTATTAAACAAACTCTTTCTCTAAAATTACTAAAACTATCCAAACTTACAACAAATGTCTTACTTTGCTTCTTAAGACTAATTAAATATACTTAATTTTTAGGATAATTATAAATAGTAATTATTCCTAAAATAATAAGACAATTAAGTGCTTCTATAGTTACAACTATATAACTTTTATGAATGGAAAACATTTGTACAGTTTAGGGAATTTATAATAAATATTATTTCTACTTATGTGGAAAAATATTAAAGTACCAGAAATTATTTATTTAATATGACTTAAATAATAGTAAAGTGCAAAAATAGAAACAAAGCAACAAGTTTTTAAAGAAAATCTGCTGGACGTTTTTTTTCCTTGCATGTTCAATTGCCATTCGCGGGGTTTTTACTATCTCATAATGTCTCTCAAATAATCGATTTTTTATTCTTTGATAGCAAATATAATCTTTCAATCTTTGTTCATCCTTCGTAATACTTTAACTTTTGCCACTTTATCTACCAATGGTATTCTAGGTATCCTCCTATATACACATTTCAAATATCTCTGATTTCATTACGTTATTTTCATTTGTTTAGCTTTCACGCTTCTACCTGATAGAGCAAAATCGACAAAATAGCATCTGATTAATCGTTTTTTTTTAATTTAAGTGACTGCAGCACATGTTTTTTTATCCTCGTTCGAATTTCATCTGTGATGTCGTTATTGTTGTTAACAGTTGTTCCTAATTAGTTATATTTCTGTACTCGTTCAACGGGATCATCGTAAATGAGATTTGCCTTTACTCTTTGTTTTACTTGTTTGTTTCGATATTATCATGCATTTGATTTTCTTTACAATAAATGTCAATCTTTTTTCTTCACTGACAGCAACAATCATGTCTAAAATACTTTGCAGGTCAGTCAAAAATTCTACCATCTGGACACCGCCATCTGCGTATCCGATATTATTGATTGGCTTTCCGTTGAACCTTATTCCAATCTCTTCCTCTTCAACCTCTTCAAGAGCTTTCTTTATGATCCTCTCTGAATATAGATTAAACAGCAAGGCGACAGCGTGCATCCCTGTCTTACACCTCTCTTGATTTGGACTTTGTCCACTGTGCTATTTTCGACACACACCACTGCTCTCTGATCTCTGTAGTGGTTGTTTATTATTCTTATATTTCGGATATCCAACTGTATCGCTACAAGTTGGTCGTGTTTAACTTTGTCGAAGGATTTACTGTAATTCACAAATCAGATTTAAACTCTGGTTTACATCGAGACATCTCTGAGTCAGAATGTTGAAGGCAAACAGAACTTCGCGAGTTCTAAGACAGTTGCGAAATCCGAACTATGTGATTCATTAAGATGATTTAAATTAAGACCTGGAGATTTAAATTATCAAGCCCAACAAAAAGTCCAGAATTTTGAAAAAGAAAAAATTAAAAATTGATTTATTTTGCTACTAAACCAACAAAAATGGACAATTTCGTCCTTTAGGACAGGTCTGGAAAAAAACCAAGAGCCTCATACTATCTGCATCCGTTACAAATGGGAAAAAATTTATATATAACGTACCCACTGTCCTGACACATTCACCAAAAATCGTACTTCTAAAATAGTGCGACTTTGATACGCAATTTTAGAGTCCTATATTTCACAATTTAAGAAAGTTTATATTTCTAATATAATGTTAAGATTTCCTCTATAAAAATGACAATATCTACATTTGATCATCAATACTAAATAGAGATTATATTAAAATCATCAATGTTATGAAGATTATCTCTCTCCAATCTTCCACGTCTCACTCAAAACAATAACATCTCAGAAAACAGCTTATTCGCCTGAAGAATAATCAAAAGTTGATAAAAGTTTTTGTTTATACGCCGAATATTAAACCTAAACATTTAATTGTTTTTGATTAATAGAAATGTTTGTTTGTACTAAATTACAATTATGTTGTTGGGTACATGAACCATCAATTAATTCCAACTCTCGTAAGATCTCAATTTTTTTGGAATTTTAAGCCATTAATATATAAATAATCTTGTTTCTTCATATCTTTATAAGGTACTCCTCATATGACGGACAATCTATCATTTGTCTCGTGATTTACATTATAGTACAAATTTCGTATTAGCCTCTTCACTGTTTATGTATTTTTTATACCTTTTGAGACATTGTTGAAGTGAATGTTTTCTGGCACAGTATTCACATACGGTTTTATTGGGGCACTACACAAAAATCTTCCTTTCATCAGCTCATGAAATAGCTTAAAAGAGCAGTCTGCTCTCAGTAGATTTCATGTTTTAAATTTTGCTTTAACAATGTTGCTTACATTTCATCATTGGAGTAAATAATTTGATTTTGTTACCGTATATAAGTTTGCTTGTCAAGATCATTCTCTTACTGTATTTAATAATAGTTCATTTAAATTAGGGTTTTCCAATTTTGGTACCTTGTTTGTCGTAGTCCTTTAATTTGTTCCAGTGACCAGTCTCCACATCATTTCTGTATTGACACCTTACAACCATGCTTCCATTTATCCAGACTGTTTTTAGTTTGGTTTTACAAATGTCTTACTTGTTAGTACATTATACAAAGCCTATATCACAAAATGTTTGGCAGTATAGGGACAACTTTATTAGTATCGCAACTATATGCACAGTTTGAATAAATTGCTACAGAACACAATTTGTCTTATTCTACTACCATCGAGATGATGGCCTGCCTGTATCAACATACCGTGGCGGGGAGGGTAAGCGTTGACTTTCTTTTCGGTATGGTGGTACAGGTAGGCCATCATCTCGATTGTGATGGAATAGGATAAAGGGTGTTTTATAGCAATTTATTCCTACTGTGCAACCTTTAATACAGAAAGGATATGATGGAGCGAAGTTTGCATCTACTGTTCGCATTTTACTTCATTTGCACACGTAGTTGCATACAGTTGTATGTTTGCTGAATGTGATTTCAGCACTACAACAGCATAATGTGGATATAACCACTGCTATTGCATCTTACACGGAGGAATCCATGAAAACCGCATAAACATATAAATGCTATCCGGCGAGAGGTCGGCGAAGCCGCGTTCAGTGTTGCGTACTTCCTTCCGATCTGTCCTTTGCACAAACAGGTACATGTGGGTACCCTAATGAGTCTAATGAGGGACGAAACATTTACCTGTGGCGTGGAGGGTAAGGTTTGACTTTTTGTCGGAATGATGGTACAGGTATGTCATCATTTCGGTGTTGGTGGAATAGGATAAATTGTGTTTTATAGCAATTTATTCCAACTGTGCAATATATATATATATATATATATATATATATATATATATATATATATATATATATATATACATATATATTATAGTTTGGAATTTGTTTATCTCTTTACTCACTGAAAATTATAATTGGTTTGTTTTGGTGGGAATACTTTTATTAATAGTTCTCACAAGGCACTAAATTTTAAAAAATGCAATATCTGGTCAGGGCTAAGCAATTTTCACCAAAGACCACCATATACAATCTTAGTTATGAAAATAAACAAGTAATCCAACGAAAACATTAAATTACCCTTCTAATCACATGATATACTAGTACTCCAAACCACTACGTGCCTTTATTTTAGTATTAAAACTAACACTACAACTCTCTTTTTTAGGACTTCGTGAAACGTTATAAAAAAAATGGTTCAAAATTACAATGGCTGAGTCTAAAAATCGACGGCGCAAAAAATTTGAAGAAACTCGTTCGCCTAGTGCCGGACGTCAAAGGGGTTCGTATATATATGGCGCCAAAGTATTTAAATAATGTAAACACCATATTATGCGTTATACTTAAGTTTACGAATTTGACTTATTTAGACTTGGAGATAAAGACAAAATATTGTGGTTTCTCCATAAGTAAGTTGACAGAATGTGTACAACTAACCCATTTCAGGCTTCACATAGAGACGAGAGTAGGAGACTATAATGCCACATTGGCATGGCAGCCAGTTTTAGCTCTAACTGCCCTCAAATACTTAGAATTATCCGGCCCTATTATTCAATGTTGGGTAAGAAAACCTGCGTTTTACTCAGCTATAGTGAAGTCTCTTATCAACCTGGAACATTTAGCGTTACCTATTGTAAATGAACCCAATGAAGAAAGCAATCTTGAAATGTTCGAGCCCCTTGGGGATCACTGGACCTTAGATAAACTCACTTTTTTCGATAAAGCGTGGTCACATAGGACGATAGACGATCTGTGTCGTCGACTATCTAAGGTTCCTAATGTGAAACAATTACATCTTTCGGTTATCCCTTTTGGTAAGACGGACTTAGATGTAGGTAGGTTCAATGATAGTATCATAAAGGGAGTATCGGATCTGAAGCACCTTTGGAGCTTCACATGGATTTTCCAAAATTTCTATAATAAAAAAATCAAAAAGCCTAATTTAGAAAAATCATGTGTCGCTCTACTTCGATCCAATATTATCTTTCCCGACCACGAAGTATTTGAGTTAAAAGTTGTACCGGAGGCGAAAGTGAAGGAGGAAATATCAAATGCGCTTCCGAATACTTCAGTGAAGCTAATTTGTGTACCGGAACACACAAAGATTCAAATGAGGTATTTGGAATATAATTATGCGTTAAACAACTTCACCCCGCATAAATGTTTAAGAGGCAATTTTAAGGAGGCTTTTGATGAGGTTGATGGGACTTGTACATAACCAAAGATTATTATAGCTAGAAGTTTCTACAATGTAGAATTTGGGTTGATTTTAAAATGCATCGATATATTGTAGATACAAAAGTTTTAAGACATTTGGATTGTTTTAAATCTGATGTATTTTAACTGAACGTTATGTTTATGAATTCTACTTGAAATATTATTTTATACAAAGCGGTACAGATTTAAATTCGTTTTTTAAAGGCATTTTTATATGAAAAATTCTACTTTTACCAGCACCAAATTTCCTAAACGAAACAACTTTCGTTTTTTATACGTGACTAGAACATTTTTGGTCAATTTACATTCAATAGATTAAAATAAATAAATTCAACCCTGTATACTGATCAGATCTTTAATGAAGAGATTGTCGTAAGAAACCTGCTTCAAAGCTTAAGTAAAATTGGTCTAAAACTTTTATTAAACTTAATCTCAAAATACTTCGTTACCGGATTACGGGGGTTTAGGGGCTAAAATTTTACTTATTTATATCTTTGTTTCGTTTTATCTAAACTGTGCGTGCAAGAAGAAAAGTTTATTTGAAAAATAAACTATTTTGGCTCAATTTTGCGAACCAGACTGATTTTAATTTATTAAGGAAGAAAGATATAATTGTTTAACACGGATTATTGAAAAAAAAAACTAATATCTCGTGAATTTTGCTACCACTAATTCTATTCTAAATTTTTAAGGGTCTCATATTTTATACCTCGCAACCGAAACTGAAACTTAAAATTAAGCTTCTATTCAGTTTGTGCAGTAACTGACCCATAATTTTTACAAATTGTATTTTTAATTTTGATTTTAGACATATTTTTTCGGTGAACAGAGCTAGGAGCCATACAAATCGATGGATATTCAATTTTAAATTTCTTATATATTTTCAAGTTCATCCAAGGTCCAGTGGGTTCATAAGTAGAGACGGTGCATATCTAAGCAAAACTTACAGGATGTTTTAACTCTTAAAACACCATGTCGCAAAAGAAATTTCCGAGTTGTTTATTTTTTGTCATATAGAGCGTCTGGCGGCAGATTTATATTTTTAAATGCGACTATTTCGAAAATTAATAAACCATGCGGGAAGGGAGTCGCTTCATTTGAATCACGTATTGTGCGAATTTGTCAGTCACGATGCCGCTGTGGTCGGGAGAGTATCGCGCGTTCGCTGTGGAGGCTTTTTCAAAGGCGGTGATTCTAACGTGATCGTTGGTCGAAAATTTTGTTCGAAATTCAGTATCCGATGATTGAGTGATGCATCCAAGGTGAATTGAATTCGTTCCTGTGTGGAGAGGTTCTACGCTGCAGCTTCCGCTGTGAACAGCCCATATCCGGTGCCTAGTCGATCTTCAAGGACTTTCGTAAACATTGAACTCGTTGAAATAAGTTTACTAGAAAATCCACGACTTTCGATTCCTAAAAGGACAGTTTCATTTGAGCTTCCAGGAAAAAAGATTTGAATAAAGTGCCATTCTTTTAAAATGCAGATTATCTAAAGATTAAAAGAAAATAACTTCTTCCACCAACATCGTTTTTGAAATGATGTTAGAGAGACTCAAACATCAAAAATTATTACGTTGCCCCTGAGTAACTGTCTGGTGCGCTTTGTCCACCAATGGTATTATTGGAACTTATTTTGAAAATTACAACTATGGAAGGATCTTACCGCTGCGAACCCAACGATCGTTCTCATGACATATCTGATTTCAACAAGATGGAGCGACTTCTCATATGGCCATAGCTTCAATGACTTTGCTTCTGGAAGCTTTCCCTCAAAAGCTAATAAGTCGATTTGGGGGTACCCGTGGTAACCAAGGTCGATTTGACCCCGATGGACTTTTCTTATGGGGCTACTTGAAAGGGAAAGTTTACTCTCCCAATCCGCTAACTGTCGAGGCCTTAAAAGAAAACATTCGCCAAGAAATCCACAACACTCAACTGAGTTTATTGCAGAGTATGGCACGCAACACGTTCGAACAATGTGCGCAACTCGACGGAAGGCATTTGGATCAAATTATCTTCAAAGAATGAAATCCGTATCTGCACTATGTTTAAAAATATTTTTATTCACAGGACATGTTCATTAATTAGTTTTTTATTTCATTTTGAAAACATAAATCTACCGCCAGACATACTCGATTTACGTGTTTCCGAATATTTCTTAACAAAATATTTGTGTTAGTTTTATGTTACGTTTTAAAATTACTTTCCACTATTTGCGATAATTCTAACAACTTGATTGGGATGAAAATTTTAGGTGCAATCCCTCGGTTTTGTTGAATGTTTTTATAACAAATCATTTTTACATTTAGGACAAGAATTTTAGATTTAGGGACACCTTCGTTGTTCTATAAAAGTTCCTGTTATTTTTTTGTTTTCATGGTTTTTGACATTTTGTGAACAATTTTTAGTAATTAAAAACATTTTTTTTAGGCTAAATATCATATAAATTCTAATATGACAAAACCGAGATATGCAGTGTATTTTTTCGAAATGGACCACAAGAATTTGCTTAATAAATTTTCGAGCTTATTGTTTTCTAGTATAGATTATTTGTTTATTGTATAAGGCCTAGTATATTAGAAAACAGCACTTTAGTATACAAGGCTGAACAAGACTTGCCATATGCTATTAAAGGATAAGCTAAAATTTGAGTTCTGTTTTTCCGGTGAAGCAGAGCTAAAATAATTACAAATTTAACTAGCAAATGTCTTTATTCCAAATTTGAAAAACGCACTATTTAATGGAGCCGTTTACATGAAACAGTAGATGGGTTAATTGAGATACATTTCCACTGATTTATAAATGTGTTTAAATAAGTATAAATTTTCTTAAACTTGGGTAATTATTTGGTTCACTCTGAAACTTAAGTTCCTCAATATACTGGGCGGTAATACAACAATACTATTTTTATCAAAAATCTTAAATGCAATATTTAAAAAGTCAAATATTTTTATTTCTTCTTCGCATTTCGAGACAGTGATCCACCGATTGTTTTCAAATGGAATGAAAAGCAATATAATATTTTCGTACCTGCCAGATCTTTTGCTTAATAATCCATATACTGTGCTCTCGTAAAATAGCGGATAAATTCAATATAAAGTAAATGAGCACTTGTTTGGAAAATGCTCAGACCCGTCGAATTTTATTTTTAGTTTCGAGTTTTTTTTTGCGTGATACCGAAATATACAAGATAACTCAAGAAGAACCTAATACGTCATCGATATTTTTTTCAAGTGTAAACCCCATTTTTTATTTCAGAATCAGAAAGTGTACATGTTTTTACATACAAGGTAAATTTTGATGTTATTTCCATAAGGTGACTGTCAAGAAAAATTTCTTTAATTCGTAAGATCTTTCACCTGCCCACCTGTACTAAGATTAACGATATTAAATTTATTTACAAAAGTGTATTATTTCCAATGTCACGAAAGTCAGTTTCGCCATTTAATATTAAGATATCGTGGGGAAATGATAAAATGAACGGAATATGAAAGAATTGAACTGTTATGCATGGTTAATATCGGAGGCAGAACGCGCACACAAACAAAGATGGTTGAGTTATTTAATGCAATTCACACTGATCGGAAATCTATAAGCCAAAGCACGTAAGCCGAGTTGAGGCAAAGTTCAGGAAATATTGGTATCTTCAGGATATCAAGAAATCTGGTCGACCCTCAATAACAAAAGATCAGTTTAATATTTTGTTGACAGCTCAGGATAATACTCGATCCACTCTCATGAAGACAGCTTCAACTTTTAATGTAGCACATTCTAGTGTGCATTAAATAAAAGGCGAAGTATTACTCTATAAGATATGTTTATTTCAGGAGTTGTTGAAATATGATTTCGATCGCCGAAATCGAGCAAATGCAACAATTGTGCAGTAGTAATAATAATTTTGAAAAAGAATCATTTTTTTGGACGAAGCAATATTCAAATTAAATGGCCATGTTAATAAACAAAATTGCCAATATTGGTCAACTGAAAATCTCCATTGATTCACAGCAGTTAACAACCAAATCCCTTAAAAAGTGAACGTGTGTAGCGGTATAATTGACTAAATAGAGTCCTAAGTCCTTATTTTTTGATGGTAACCTCATTGGTGTGAGGTATATGGAGTTTCTTCAAAATGACCTCTTTTCTGCACAAATAAGTTTGTATCCAGGCTAACAGGAACCTGATATGTTCCAGCGTGACCTTTCTTTTCAACAAAATTCAGCGCCGCCCACTACGCTGCCCTTATCCATGCTTATTTAGATGAGGTTTTTCCGAATGGTTGAATAGGCAGAAGAGGAACAATTGAGTAGCCAGCCACATCACCAAATTCGACTCCTCTTGATTATTCCTTGTTTGGATACTTAGAAATTAAAGTTCACTTGATCCAGTCCCGACTATTTAGAAGTCCTACAGGTTCGAATACGTCAAAAATGTTCGAAAAGAATTTATTCATAGATTTGGCTATGGTCAGATTGTCAACGGCGCTCAGTTTGAATATTTTATTTAGATGGTACCAAACTATATTTTTATATTTAAAAATTTTACAATAATTTTTCTTGACAATTTCCTTAAATGAGCATCATCGACATTTATTGTCGTATGTTAAAAAATGTGGCCTTTCTGATCTGAAATAACAAATGAGGTTTACAATTAAAAAAAAACATCGATAACGTCTTAGCTTCTTCTTGAGTTACTATGTATATTTCGGTATCACGAAAAAAACTTTAAACCAAAAATAAAATCCGACGGGCCCCAGCGTTTTTCCAAACAAGTACCCATTTTATTTATATTAAATTTATCTGCTACTTTATGAAATTACCGTATATTTCATGGCGCTAATATGGTTCAATATTTCTGTGAAGTAGATAATGTTGCAGGGTACTGAACCTTCAGTTGGCGAGTCACCCTCGCACTTGATCAGTTTATATATTTTTTTTTGAATTTCATTATTTTATAAAGGTTTTTAGTAAAATGCTGCTTTATTGAGAGATTAAACTGCATACTTTGGGATCATATGAATACGAGTCTACTTAGGTTCGGTTCAACTATACGTTTATATTAAGAGGTATATATTGTTTCCAGACCGTGTAGAGTAAATAAGTTCTTTTCTTATCTGAAATGAAAAATTGATATTTAGCTTGTATAAATTTGTGCAGCTTTATTTTCTATCTGTTAAACCATATTATTGAATTTTTTTTAGAAATTGTAAAAGAAATTCGAATCTAAAGAAAAATTGTCAAAATGTTTTCTCAATTTTCAAGAAAAGACTTTATACTTATTTTCCAGCAAGGAAATATTTTACAAAAAGAAATTTTTCTTTAAAGCAAGTGAATTTTGCTTGGATTAAAAATAGAGTAATTGTAATGGAACAAAAATTAATTATTTTATACTGTTTAACGTGAAGTAGATTCTGCTAAATTGTGTAAGTAAATAATCACACTGTGGATAGATTTTTCCCGTGGGAACAGGATAGTATATTTTTTTATTACCATCCAAGAAAGTCTAAAGGTAAAATAAATTAGTTATCGTACTGAAGCATAATCGTTTAAAAGTTTTCTTAAAAATCTATAAGCTCAATCAATTTATGCCGAACAACTGAAAAATCCTCTCTAAGATTTGTCTATAAATCTGTCGAAGAAGTCCTACTCTGATTATGTAAATAAAGCCGACGTGATAAGGGTAGCTTTTTAACATGTGTTATATGAAAATACCGTAAAATGTATTAAAATATTGAACGATTTTCCCGTTATTAAGAAACAAAAGGATAATTAAATAACTCACTATAATAGAAATATGTCGTTTGACCGAATGTAAAGGGAGCTTATGTAATAACTGTTTTCTTCTATTCACAAGAATTAATGAGTTAGAGATTTACTTGCAAAACAGCTAAGAGTGATTTTTTTAACAGTGATTTTCATATTACTTCAGTTATTGTAAGAAATATAATAGTTTAGATTAGATTAACTGTTTTTATACAAAAATTAAAATTAAGAAGCTCAGAAGCCAATTCGGGAATCAAGCATCCGGTATAGAACAGCTAACGCCCTCAGCACGAAAAGACCGAAACCTTCGAGTTTTAAGGGAATTGACGGTTAGAGGGAGTACGACCGAAAAAGGCACTAAACAGAGGGGTACGGGAGTAAGGTTCAAGGACCCTCTTTTAAGGAATTCTAAATTCTAGTTACAGTCCCGAATTCGTTTACGGTGGTCGGTACCAATCTTTAAGATCAGTGTCGTAGAAAATTACGTGGCGTGTATATTCGGCAGGAATGAAGGTTTTCTTTGTTTTGTTTTCCATTAATTTGGGAAGTTAAGGGAATATAGTGTGTTATTTTACTCGCGTTTTTTCTGTTTAATGTTTTAGTAAGCTGTTTCTACGTGTTTGTCAAAATTGGGTTTTACATTTTTGTTAATAGAACGGCTAATGAGAGCAATTATGTTCGTTTCTTCGTAATTGCTATTTGTTATTAGATTAAGTTTCCAATTGTAAATAATTCCTTTTTCTATTTATTTTCCTTAATAAACTACGTATTTTGAGAAAGTTGATTTATTTAATACTATTAAAAACCTTCACGCGACTAAACTCGCTGACGTACTGCTGTTAAAATGTAAACAAGAGATGTCATCTGATTAGCAGACTTGCCTGAGTCCTGAAGTTCTGAGTTATGGTTATGGTAAGCTTAAATAACCGTAGTTGTTTGGAACTAAAGCTGCAAGAGAGAAAATGAATGTTCAGACTTCCAAAGTGCCTTTGTTACTATAAAATTTAATTATAGGTTTTTTTTAAATACTTGCTAATACGAGACAGCAGGATGATTTCAGATGGAACGGCCAATGCTACTACAATATATCATTTGCAGGAGTCTGTGATCAAATTTTGTCACATAGTAACAAATTTTATATAAAGGCACCGAAGAAGTCTTTGTTTCTTTTATATAATATAAAATTTACAAAGAGCACGGTATGCAAGGAAATCCGAAATAAAAAGTTCCAATTGAATATCTCGTGAAGGTTTTTATCAGTACGTCTGTAAGTCTTATTTATATTATGTATACAAAACTGTCTTTCTAGCAAAAATACTTTGTTCTTTTTTGTATGAAAACTCTATTTGACATAGTTTTGTATATGTTTTAATGTTATGTATTGCGAGAAAATTGGCTGTGACTGCAGCGAGAGCTGTTTTTGTAAAAAATTCTTCAATATGTAAATATTTGTAAACTGCGAATTCATTTTAATTTCGTTGTGATATGATTTTACTGTGATACGAATGTTCTGTCTTATTTATATTACGTATATAAAATTACTTTTCCAGCAAAAACAGCACTTCTTTTGTACTAAAACTGAAAGAGTTTTTTTATATTTTAAAGAATACTTGAATATGTTAATATTTGTAATCTATGAATTAATTTTCATTTCATTGTGATATCATTTAATTGTGATATAATTGTTTCGTAAATAAATAATTACAAGATTATGCATTTTTTTAGTACCTTGTTTCACCAGATAAAATATTTTATATACAGTAGCATTTACAGTTATGAGCATGAATAGTTAAGAGGATTTATGCAAACTCCTATATTTCTGAGTTAGAGTCCGAGTCGCATAAATTGGATCCGAATACTCGTTAACCTGCAAAATTAATAAAAAATCTCATAAAAATATTCGGACACATATACATATATATATATATATATATATATATATATATATATATATATATATACATACATACATATATTTAGGTTCATGTGTTTACTATTTAGCAGTTAGCAGTCGAGGTTTCATGCGCTCATTGGACTGGGTTATAATTTGGATATGTATTCACATATGTCATGAACAACGAATTTATGACACCTAATTCTTAAATAAAAACATTAATATACAGGGTGTCCCATGACGAACTGCCGCGATCAGTTTCTCGCAAAATAGAATTTGAAAAGGTTTTAAAATTTGGCAGTTAACTAAAGTCATTTCAGCTAAAATATTTTCAAGATGGTGGCACTTCTTGTTACATTAGAAGTTGATACTTTCTTGCTTATTTTAAATAGAATACCCTGAATGTTATTTAATTTTTAGATTCGTTAAAAGTAATTTTTTTAACGTAAATCCCCTATGTTTAATATCATTTAACATTAAAAATAAAGGTCACTTTGTATAAGGTTACCTATTCAAAAAATTTGTAGTTTTTGAAATGTTAGTAATTTAACATTTTTATATTGTAAAATTGCTAATCCCCTTACCCACACAGGGAAACAACTTATTTTAACAAATATTCAAAATCTACCCGGAACTTCCAAACATTTTTCGCATCTCCAAATTAGTTTGTCAAGGTCGCCCTAACTGAATTTGGAGATAAATGTTCAAACGTGTCCCTTACCCTTTCCATTTAGTCCATCATTGTCACTAGATTACAATGCACGATGTTTTGGATTGTTCCCATATAAAATAATTTAAGACAGTCAAACCAGGGAAACAAGGAGACCACGGAAAAAGTCCATTGTTGGCAATCTACTTCTCATAAAATTTTGCCTATAAGAAGTTGGTAACTGGAACTGGAACGCCATCATGTTGTTAAGACGCCAGAGGTAAATTGCGTAAATATCAATCGTCTAACTCTTCTAGAATATTAAAATATCTTTCTTCTACCAAAGGCAATACATGATATAAAATGGGGACATAATTTGCTTTGTATTATTAATGAATTGCCATAAAAATGCAGTTTTACTATCACATCATTTCTTACAGCACAAAATACGTTAAATTGCCAGGTTTCTTGAAAATTCCACAATCTTACTGCATGAGGATTTGAATTACTCCAAAAATGGGAATGATGGGTCTGTTAAAAAGGCTATTTTTCATAAATTTTGCTTTATTAACCCAATATATGTTGTTCAAAAATCGAGGGCCGTCTTGTATTAGCAAAATCGCACATTTTCGGCTAATCAGCATCTCTTAGTTGAATTGAAAATATTAAATAAGGGTAGAAGTTGTGTTTTAACAGAATTCTATGTATTGAGCTCTTCGAGATTCCTGTTTGTAGAGTTACTTGTGTTACCAGTGTCATAAAATATACCGCAAAATATCCCAGAATTGCAATTTTGTCATTTCCATCATTGAAAATACATTTCTTTTTATGAATTTTTGGCTTAACGGAGCCAAAATTTAAAAAATTTTCGAATATTCGTTTAATACTCTTCCATGACGGTTTTTGTTTATCTGTATATTTATCAACAAATGTCTGATATGTTCTTAGTAAAACTTTGTTACATTCCCAATAGATAATAAACAAACTTAAATAATCTTCGTGCGTATAATTTAATGGCCCCAGCATGAGTTTTTATTAATAATTGTCAAATGGCAAGAAATGATGACATTTTTATAGTGTTCTATTGTTTTCTTTCGTCGCGTTTCGCAGTCATGGCCAACTAAGAACAAAATTTAAAAGCGTTTTTTAAAAATGTTAAATTTCCAATATTTCAAAAACTATAAATTTTACGAGTAAGCAACCTTGTTCAAGGTCACCCTTATTTTAAATCTTAAATAACATAACATTAAAAAATTAAGGAGTAACATATCCATTTTATTCCAGAGTTCGAGCATGAGTACCCCAATATTTACCAGCCATATTCGGGATGGTTTCGTATGTCTATTCCCTACAATCTAATACTTCCCACCTTTGCTTATTATATGTATGATCTCTTCTATAAGTCAACTCCTGGTTTTTCCTTCTGTACAGGGTGAGTCAACGATTGGATGAAGTAGGTTTGTGCCTTTTCGGTGAAATTAACAAAGAAACTATATTACTGTTTGATACAGTTTATTTTTACGCAGATTTTAAAAATATTTAGGACTCTACAGGGTGAGCCAAAAAACTAGGACAGCATAAAGTTGTATTTTTTTAAATAGAACACCCTATATACGAATCCTATTTTCGATTTAACTTATAATTTTAAATCTTTTTTATTAAAGGTTTACTATAACAAAACTTTATGGTTTCTGAGATAATTAAGTTTAAAGAAAAAAAGTCACATTTTCAAGCATCAATTCAATCCTAAATAACGTTTTCAATTTTGTGACAACTATATTCAAATTTGGAATTTAGCAAGGCCAAGGACAAGTTAACATAATTTTTACCTAATATTTGCAATAAAAGCTACAGGGTGTTGAACACATCGGCTCAAATTTGAACAAGTTTAAATGAGTAAATATTTTTTTTTAAAATGGTACACCCTGTATATTTTCATGTTATTTAATAGAGTAATAAAAACCCTAAAAGTTTTGTTCAATATATCCTATACCTATTTATAATAGTTTTTGAGATATTTCAGTTTTTCTTATTTTCCTTACTTTTTTACAGAAATAGTCTTCATTATCATAGTAGCCATGTAAAATATTAAAAAGAAACTACAGAAACAAACAGAATGTGGTTAAATATGATGAAATACATTATTCGTTATATTACAACGGCAATAGTTTAATTAAACATAATGTGAAAAAATTAACACAACAATAACGACAAGGCAAATACATATTTACTTTTATACTAAATTGAAACAAAAAAATTACCTATTAAATACTGAGATTAATTATTTCTTTTTAATAAGTGTTCGAATAAACGACCCTCTTGTGCAATGCACAAATTTAGTCTTTTTTGCAGATTTTCTCGGACCCTGGACAAAATTAGTGGCGTTATTGTTCTACAGGTATCCCTAATCCTGTTTCACATATCTTCCACTGTTGTTGGTGGATTAATATACACCTTATTTTTAATATAACCCCATAGGAAGAAATCTAATGGGGTGATGTCGCAAGACCTTGGTGGCCACTCAATGAAACCCCCACGTCCAATCCATTTTTGCGGATATCGTTGGTCCAAAAACGCACGAACTTCACGATGGTAATGCGGAGGCGCACCATCGTGCTGGAACCACATACTGTCGAACTCATCCCTATCGAGACCTTGAAGCAGTTGAGGTAGTTCTTCTTGTAGAAAGTTCAGGTAACTATGGCCATTTAGTGGTTCATTAAAAAAGTGGGGTCCAATAATTCGATTATGATGAATACCACACCAAACATTTAATGACCAGTGGTTTTGATGTTGCACCTCTCTAATCCAAAATGGGTTTTCTGTGGCATAATAATGCAAGTTGCGTCTATTTACGGCACCGTTACTTCTAAAAGTAGCTTCATCACTAAACATTACCTTGCATAATAAATTTGGATTTAATTGAATCTCCGCATTTATTGTACGACAAAAGTTTACACGACTTTCAAAATCCTGTCCATGCAATTCTTGGTGTAATTCCATGTGATATGGATGATACCTATATTTTTTGGTAGTACGATTAGCGGTGGATTGTGATGTTTCACATAATGTTGCTAACTGACGGCTACCAATATAAGGATTTTCCTGAACATTTAACAAAACTTGTAGTTCTTTTTCTTCATTAGTTATTGGTTTGTTGACCACTTTACGTTTTGGATAATCAACAGTACCAGAAGAATCAAATATTTGCATTAAGTTTTGAAAAGTATGGGTATTAGGCTGGCGTCGATCAGGGTACTTCATTTTGTAAATCCTTTGAGCAAGAAGGCAATTTTTTTGAGCCTCTCCTATTGTATAAATCATATCTATTAACTCATTCTTTGGAAAATTCATTTTACAATATAAGATGAATGCAAAAAAAACCAAACTACACTACATAAAAACCAAAAGAAGCGATTGCAGTTATAAATTTGACACACAGAAAAATGTTCTTTTACATTGTTTTTGCCATGGCTACTATGATAATGAAGACTATTTCTGTAAAATAGTATGGAAAATAAGAAAAACTGAAATATCTCAAAAACTATTATAAATAGGTATAGGATATATTGAACAAAACTTTTAGGGTTTTTATTACTCTATTAAATAACATGAAAATATACAGGATGTACCATTTAAAAAAAAAGATATTTATTCATTTAAACTTGTTCAAATTTGAGCCGATGTGTTCAACACCCTGTAGCTTTTATTACAAATATTAGGTAAAAATTATGTTAACTTGTCCTTGGCCTTGCTAAATTCCAAGTTTGAATATATTTGTCACAAAATTGAAAACGTTATTTAGGATTGAATTGATGCTTGAAAATGTGACTTTTTTTCTTTAAACTTAATTATCTCAGAAACTATAAAGTTTTGTTATAGTAAACTCTTAATAAAAAAGATTTAAAATTATAAGCTAAATTGAAAATACGATTCGTATGTAGGGTGTTCTATTTAAAAAAATACAACTTTATGCTGTCCTAGTTTTTTGGCTCACCCTGTAGAGTCCTAAATATTTTTAAAACCTGCGTAAAAATAAACTGTATCAAATAATAAATATAGTTTCTTTGTTAATTTCACCGAAAAGGCACAAACCTACTTCATCCAATCGTTGACTCACCCTGTACAACTCCGTTTATTGCAGTTTCCATCTCTTCTTTCAACGAAGTTTTTCTTCCTTTGCCTGTGATTGAATGTGGCTTGGGAGTACGAACAATGCCAGTTATTTTTTTCTCCTTCAACGTTCGGTACACAGTAGATTTTCCAACTCCTGTCATGTTGAAACACATCTCAACAGAGCTTTTCACATTATTATCCAGATGTTGATATCTTAAGGCATCATTAACATTCATCGTAATAAGTTTTTCGTTGAAGAAAAAATGCCCTGATTTAACGATCTTGGAGAGGTGGAAGCCAAATCTTTTGGGTATCTCACTAATCTCAAATAATATATAAAAACAAGTGCAAACAAGATAAATCATTAAGGACACACTATAAGGTGTACTTTGCTCACTGACTGAAATTAAATTGAACTATCAGAAATTTTATAGTTGCAGTAAATTTATAAAAGCTTATAATATTTAAATATAATTAAATATACTCAGATTTACGGCAGTCCTCAGTTACCTGCGACACTGAAGCAGGTAGTTGGAGGTTTCAGTAACAGTTTTATTACTCTCTCTAGTGCTTGAATAGAGTATAAGAATGTGTATGCTTGCGATCGCTCTCCTCCCTCCCAAGAGCTTTGAGAGGCTGGATATATGTATATATATATATATATATATATATATATATATATATATATATATATATATATATATATATATATATATATATATATATGTTTATGCGGATTTCACGGATTCCTCCGTGTGAGATGCAATAGCAGTGGATATATCCAAATTATGCCGTTGTAGTACTGAAATCACATTCAGCAAACGTACAACTATATGCAGTTCCGCGTATGAATGAAGTAAAATACGAACAGTAAATGCAAATTTCTCTCCATCATATCCTTTTTGTGTTAGAGGTTGCACAGTTAGAATAAATTGTTATAAAACGCAATTTATCCTATTCCACCACCATCGAGATGATGGCCTACCTGTACCACCATACCGAGAAGAAAGTCAAAACTTACCCCCCCGCCACAATGATACGGCAGAGATACATGTTTCGTCTCTACTAGACTCATCAGGGTACCGACATGCACCTGGCTGTGCAAAGGACAGATCGGAAGGAAGCATGCAAATACTGAACGTGGCTTCTCCGACCTCCCGCCGGATGGCGTATATATATTTATGCGGATTTCACGGATTCCTCCGTGTGAGAGGCAATAGCAGTGGATATATCCACATTATGCGGTTGTAGTACTGTATATATATATATATATATATATATATATATATATATATATATATATATATATATATATATATATATATATATATATATAAATATATATGTATGTATATACATATTCTTTTTTAGTTCAAAGTTTATTACGTGATACTGTAATATATAAGGTAATTCAAGAATACGCTAAAATGTTACCGATTCAATTGTTAACCACATTTTTTGTTTCAGAATCAGGAAGGGCACATTATTTTACATACGACAAAGTAAATATTATATATACATAAGGAAATTGTCAAGAAAATTTACTGTAAACCTTTAACATAGATAAAAAATTAATACCATCTAAATTAAATGCTTAAACTGGGCCCCGTTAACAAAGTGACAATAGCCAAGTCGATGACATCTGCGGTTATGTTTCGTAGTTCTTGGAATATTCGAAATTTTAGGACTTCTAAATTCTTGGGCTTGGTCAAGTGTAATTTAGTTTTTAAGCATCCCCCACAAAAAATAATCAAGGGGGTCAAATATGGTGATCTGGCTGGCCATTCAATTGTGCCTCTTCTGCCTATCCAACGATTCAGAAAAACTTCATTCAAATAAGCATGGACTGGCGCAGCGAAAAGGGGCGACGCTCCATCTTCTTGGAAAAAGCTGGAACATATTGAGGTCTTGTGGGTTTGGATAAAAATTTATTAGTGCAGATATGAGGTTATTTTGAAGAAACTCCATATATCTCTCACTAATGAGGGTACCGTCAAAGAAATAAGGAGGGAGGTTTGAACTGAGAATAAGAATTGTTGCAATTGCTCGCAAAATTAATTTTGGCAATCAAAATCATCTTCCGACAACACCTGAACTAAGAATATCTTCTAGGGTAATATTTTGCCTTGTTCAGTATTTTATGCAAACTAGAATGTTCTACAATAAAAGTTGAAGCTGTTTCCATGAGTGTGTATCGAGCATTATATTGAGCTGTCAACAGAAAATTAAACTGATCTTCCTCTATTATTGAGGGAAGACCAGATTTCTTGATATTCTGAACATGCTGATACTCCATGAACTTTGCTACAACTCAGTTTACCATGCTTTGGCTTATAGGTTGCTAATGACGGTGAATTGTATTAAATAACTCAACCACCTCTATTTGTATGCGCGTTCTATGTTCAAAATCAATAATGGGAAATATGTCAATTTTTTCACGTTCCATTAATTTTATCATTTTCCTGCAAAATAACAATAAACGTTGATCCCCACTTGTTTGCATACCTCAAAAACTTTTTAAGATGTATATAATACTAATATTTATTTCAAAACTTACTTTTTGTGACATAAAATTCGATCGGTTTGAGCATTTTTCCAAACAGGTACCAATTTACTTTATATTAAATTTATCCGCTATTTTATAAAAATACTCTATAAAGATCAAATATTGGCGGGGATACGTTCCATAATATACAGAAACCGCGAATCCAGAGTAGACTGTATTTGGGATTATAGGGAATATGTTCCAATTTTACAAAATATATAGAAAATATATATAATAACAACAATTTTTGATAAGAGATTGTTTAACAATATTAATAATTGTTATCAGGCTTAGGCAACGATTTTGGTAATTTTTTCTTGTTTTGTCGCTTTTAAAAAGCCAATTAACTCGAACTGATATTCGGCTGTGGGTTTAACAATTTGCTTTTTAAAAACAAGAATTTTTATGATAAAATCACCAAGTTTATTAGCCATGCGCAAACCTTCACTGGAGTTGTTTAGTATATTTTCAGTACTAGTTATAGTTTCCTCTTCAATGGGATGGGGATCAAACATTTCGTCTTAGCCGATTTCAAAAATCTTCATTTTGCGATTCAAGTAACTGTCGAATGTCACTCGATTCTACCTGTTCGTTCTATACTATTCGCAACTTGAACAATGTTTCCAATTAATGTTTGAATTTGCACGGATTCTTAGTCATTATTTAAGAAAATTGAAACGAATTAAAAAAATATACCGACATTCCTCAAGATGATTTCCGCAGTGCACTAGAACTTACACTAAACTATACTTACTTTTCATATGAAAACCAATTATAAAAGTAAATTGAATTGCTATGGGGCCATCCGTTTCAAGCACAAATTGTAATGGAGGAACTCGAGGGACAAGCTTTAAGAAAATTCAGATATGAAATTTCTTTCTTTTATCGATATGTTGATGATGGTATTACCGCAACTCCAAAAAACAAAAACTAATGACATATTAAAACAATTTAACAACATTCATGAAAATGTTCAATTTAACATAGAAATACAAAAAAAAAACAAAAAAAAATTTCTTGGACATTATCCCTACGTCATAGCGATAATAACATTATATAGACGTAATGATGTACACAAGGCATATGGTCTTCAACGTACAAAAATTTTAACTCATAATATACTAAAAATCGTTAATGATAGACCTTGCTGATCCTGCAATCAATCTGTCTAACACAGAATTTGGAAAAAGATCCATTGAAAACGCTTAAAACCCATTAAAATTGAATAATTATCCAGAAAACTTGAAATACAATTTTCCGAAACAAGATTAACATATTTTATAACATCGATATTTAAAAAATCAAGGCAAAAATAAAACTATATATATATATATATATATATATATATATATATATATATATATATATATTTATATATATATATATATATATATATATATATATATATATATATATATATATATATATATATATATATATATATATATATATATATATATATATTCCGTTAGTGTCACAGCAATTCTAGCTCAGAAAATGTGACTTGCAAATTGATCATAAAGCTCATAACCTTTTGCATACTAAAATTAAAGCCTCTAAATATAGAAAAGTAATGTTGTGTACAAAATTGTTCGTAGACACTCTATTGCTAAATACAAACATACCAATATTTGGAAAGCGGATTTTATGTCATAAATATGACAAAAGAAATAGTAAAGCTTTGACAAATCAAAAAAAAAAAAAAAAAACTAACAAAATCATCGTTTTAATTTCGATGACTGAAATTTTAAAATTAAAAAAGAATGTAAAAAAAGAGAATTTGACGAAATGGTGGAAATTCCAAAATGAAGATTTGCAATAAGTGACAAACAAGAAACAAAAAATCTAAGCAGATACGTACCATTTCTTTAATGCAAAATATTCAGTGGTTTGATGTCGATAAAACTTACAACAGATCAGCCCGACCGTGTATTATTATAAATAATTGTAATAATAAAATTTAATGTGTGCCGTTAGTGTGTGAAATAATTATATTTGCTTTTATGTAATATGTTGCAGTATCTATAAGCTGCGACATCCAAAATATTTGCATTTTTAACCATTGTAGACTAGTTACAAAATGGAATTACCAACTGCATTCCAAGGTATGTTTTTAACTTAATTCTTGTGCTTTGGTACTATCGTTCATTTTTGTTTTATAGTTTGATAATAAGTAAAAACCATGTCCGAAATTTCACTCGCCTCTTGCTACACGTTTAATTATATGACACGCACATAATTATAGCCAAGAAAAAATTCTCAAAAAAAATATATTCACAATAAACAAACAATTTAAAAACGACGAAATGGTTAAAATCATATAAAACTCCTGATAATCTTCTTGACCCTCATTTTAAATTTAATATCTGAATAAAGTTTAAATTTACAAGGAACTTTATTATAGAGCTTTGCTATATTAAAACTAAATGCAAAATTCCAAATGAGTAGGTGGGCTGATGGAGTGACGGTATATTTGTGATGTACGTCCATATTGTTCAGATCATTTCGAAATTTAATCTTTTCATCTAAATATTTGGGACGTTGCTTGAATATATTTCTATTTAAAAACACAAGAGAATGGAAACCTTCTTCTCTCATTTAACTGCAACAATCCAATATCTGGCAGCCTCACAGAAATCCCACTTTCTGTTCCCGTTATGCTCCAAATCAAGCGATCACAGCATTTTTTAATAAGTTGAATATTTACATATGAGTCCTGCAACAGTGTCCGTAAATCAGCGAAGTTAAAATGCGATAACACAATAAAGATTTTCGTTGAGCTTTTTTCATACAAATTTTACCATTTTTTCATCCAAATAAAAGAATTTTACTCCGTGGAAAATAGATCAAAAAAGAGCTGTTTTGTTAACAAAAATGTAACATTGGTTTTTTACTGGAATGTGTTCATTTCGGCATCATATAAAACATATCTCGATGGTAACTCTGAAAGACCTGTGCAAAAAAATAGCGGACCAAAAATGGTCACGATTTTCCGTTTTTTCAGTTTATCTCGAAAAGTAAAAGTTGCATCGAAAAATGTTTCAAAAAAAGTTGCAGAGAATTAAAAAACCTATCGATTTATATAATATAAGTTATAGGTGGCGCCACTAGCTATCGAGATATTTTTTTTTCGACATAATTTACGGTTTTAGTTTTTTTTTAAAAAAAGATATTTATTAACAAATTTCCTATTTAAAATTTAACATAAATATAGGTATTATCATTCTAAAAAGTATGTCAAATCCGGAATCTGTGAGTTTTTTATTTTCCAAGAAATTCGATGTCAAAGTTGAAAATTCAACCTCAATTTTCCACTTTTCTAATTAAAATACAATGCTCAATTTTAATGGAAATTGTTTGTATTGTTTTATATTTTGAAGATCTATTAAAAATTAAAAAACTTTTTTCAATCGTGGGCCCAGAAATTTTGCAAAAACAAATTTTTGCACCAAAAAAATTACGATAACTTATTACCGGATGGAGATAAAAATTTTTTAATGCATGCATTGGATTTAGATGTATCATTTCCGATCTCAAAAAAAAAATTAATTTTGTATGAAAAAAAAATTCATAATGGCGTGGCAAATGAATATTAAGGGGTCAAATTTGCAGAAGATGCTTCTTAATACTTGTACTTTACCTGTGAATTTTTTGGATCCAAGAAATACACTTTCATACGATCTGTGAGCCTTCGAAAATTGGGCCGAATCTAATCGAAAATAGCTGCTGCAGGCCGCTGTCGGTGGGTTGCCATAGTTCAGGCGCATTATTCTTGGCGTTTAAAGGAGACTTATGAATTACAAGTAATATTTATAATATTGATGTGGTTTTATTAATTTATATGATAGTAACAATTTATTTAGTCATATTAATTATTAATTTGTTTATAAACAAAATTTTTACAAAGAATTATAGAGAAAATGATACAAATATTTAATTATAAATTACATATTATACGGTTTTTTTTCTTTATATTATTATTAGCTAATAACTTATTAACAAAATTGCTTATAGAAATTTTCGTAAAAATTTTGTTGAAAAACTATTAGGTAATAATAATATAAAGGAAAAAAACGGTATAATAAGAATTATATAATTGTATGATTTTCTCTACAATTTTTTGTAAAAATTTTGTTAATAAAGAAATTAATAATTAGTATGACTAAACAAATTGTTACTATCATATAAATTAATAAAACAACCTCAATATTAGAAACATGAATGAAGCGCCAATGAATAATGCGCCTGAACTATGGCAACCAGCCGAGAGCGACCAGCAGCCGCTATTTTCGATTAGATTCGGCCCTATTTTCGAAGGTTAACAGATCGTATGGAAGTGTATTTCTTAAATCTAAAAAATTCACAGATAAAGTACCAGTATTAAAAAGCATCTTCTGCAAATTTGAGCCCTTAATATTCATTTGCCACGCCATTATGATTTGTGAAAAAAAAAATAAGTTTTTTGCATTAAAAAATTTTTTTTTTGAGATGGGAAATGATACATCTAAATCCAATGCACGAATTAAAAAAAATTTGTCTCCATCCGTTGAAAAGTTATTGCAATTTTTTTGGTGCAAAAATTGGTTTTTGCAAAATTTCTCGGCCAATAATTAAAAAATTTTTTTTTAATAAATCTTCAAAATATAAAACCATACAAACAAATTCCATTAAAATGGAGGATTGTATCTTAATTAAGAAAATTGAGGTTGAATTTTCAATTTTGACATCGAGTTTCTCGGAAAATAAAAAACTCACGGATTCCGGGTTTGACATACTTTTTAGAATGATAATATCTATATCTATGTTAAATTTTAAATCGGTAATTTGTTAACAAATGTCTATTTTTTTAAACAAAAACCGTAAATTTTGTCGAAAAAAAAATTCTCGACAAGTAGGGGTGCCACCTATAACTAATATTATATAAATCGATAGGTTTTTTAATTCTCTACAAATTTTGTTTAAAATATTTTTCGATACAACTTTTACTTTTCGAGATAAACTGAAAAAAACGAAAATCGTGACCATTTTTGTTCCGCCATTTTTTTGCAGAGGTCTTTCAGAGTTACCATCGAGATATATTTTATAGGATGCCGAAATGAACACATTCCAGAAAAAAAAAACAATGTTACATTTTTGTTACTGACGAAAGCCTATTTTCCATGGAGTATTTGCAATTTGTAGGGATTTATATCAACACAGTGCGAGTGTGAGACCTTTAAGACATCATTAAAATCAAAATTTATCTTTTTGTTGATATCCATAATTTCAGTGGGTTTGAAAAGTACGTAAATCTAGGTATCGTCACAATAAACAGGAACATTACAAAATTTTAAGTTGTCATTTGCGACATGTACAAGGAGAAGAGATCACATCCCATGATTGACTCCTGAGAAATGCTATGTAATAAACTAGTCAATTCTGATTATAGATGTATAAGAAATATAGATCGTGGATCCTATAGAAGTGCGTTGGCTCTCGGTTTAGAAAGAGACAGAGCGTTTTCAATAAGTAGTACATCTCTTTCTCTTCCGCAGAGTAGAAAAAGAGGAACTACTCATCAAAGATGTTTTGTCTCTTTCTAAGCAAGTGCCAATGTGCTTCTATAGGATCCGCGGTCCATTATGTTTTAATATGTCTGTAGTTGTGGCAACTTTGCATTGAACGTAATTTTATCTGTCTTCCCGGAACTGCACTCAGGGGTGAAACCAGCTTGTTTTTATTTATATTTTTTTTGAGGGGGGGGGGTGAAAATAAGGCGATATCATAAGAGCAAAGAAGAGGTCGAAATTACCCCTACCCTCCTCGTATATAAGAAAGTACAGTACGATAAGTGAAAGCGATTTGGCAGTATTAATTCAATGTTATATAAGCCCAAGCTTATAAAATCACATAACCGGGGTTCAGCGAGATCCACTTTCCCAATGCAGTAGGCAGACGAGTCTATTTTTTTCTTAATTTGAAGCTCTTGGGGAAGGAGGACTGCTCCCACCACCCTTTCCCTTTGGATTCGCTCCTGACGTTACTTATTTTATCAGTATTGAAAAAAGTTTCATTACATTTGAAACAAAACGGGATAGATTCGAAATAGTTACCTCATTTAATAACAATTTTACAGCGTTATAAACGTGTAAATTGTTAATAACAAATTTCCTGCTTATTTCTCAAGAACACCCCTGATAAACGTAATATGTGGATCGAAATGCATAAAAAAACTTTGGCATGTTCAAACATCTTAATAGGCTAAGAAACCCCTCTGAGAGCCCAGATTAATAATGAATGAACGAAAATGATCTAAACTTTTGTTTTCCAAATTTGTTTGTAACACTTAAAATTTTTTGACCATTCCTGTTACAAGTAGCATTAAATGAACGTAGTTTTTTAAAATTAAAAATCGTAAAAACTTTACAAGCAAGCATGAATCAAGAAAGGCTTACAGCATTAGTTTTTTACTAGGTATTGAAAGGGATGTTTTAGAAAATTTAGATACTTCTGTTTTTATAGAAGAGTTTGCAGCTGTAGAAGCTAGAGGAGTAAATATTTAAGATTCTACTTTTGTTATTATTACAAAAATGTTTCATTGTTAACGTTAATATTATCTTATATCAGGTTGAATTTGTAAGGAGGTGTAACGGTTACTGGGAAAATGTTTTACACAAAGCATTACAATATAATTGTAATTTTTTTGTAGACGTGCTTGATTACCAGTACCTAATTATATTCGCTAACCAAGTATCGCTATGTTTGTGTTATAATAATAAACTTCTTTCTCAAAATTTTCTACCTTGTCTTGTAAACAAATATTATATTTGAATAATAAAATAATAATAAAGTGGTCTTTAATAAGTATTTATAACCTTTTGATAAGAAGTAATTTATTTTAAAACTTGGGAAGAGCGCTAATCAAATTTCTATAGGAGGTCATTTGCTCACGTGAATCGACGAAAGCAGTTTCACATTAATTGGCGAACTTTAACAAATAGGATTTGTATTGGCGGTCAGTTGTTTTAGCGTATACCGTTAGCGAAGGCCAATGATTTACTTTGGCGAACGCGGAGAAAGCCTTTGACAACAGTGACGCCCACTGTTACATCTGCACTACATAGTGATTATGGAAACTGCGAAATTTTAAATTATAATAGAGGAAATATTATTCAGTACTAACTAAACAAATATTTTATTTACCGAGGCTAGACATATTTTCTACGAGAAATATTCAAATAAAGAGAGAACTCAGTTCTTAGCGAGTAACGAGACGAACCGCACTTGAAAATGTCAAATGAGATTTTGGCGAAACGTCGCGTAAACGATTTTTTGAACGAACGGATTGAAACCCGGAATAACCAAACTAATCATTCCACCATCCGTGAAAATCTACGATATAACATATATATATATATATATATATATATATATATATATATATATATATATATATATATATATATATATATAACATAAAATAAGAATTTCTCTGCTATGCGGACAAAGATCATTGATAAATATCATTCTCACGCTAAAAAGTGCGGAGGTCCAAAGAACATGGAAAACTCCGGGTCTGAAAAATGACGACAGCGCTGTTTTGTCCTAGTATGGGACTCATCAGGCCATTGTATGCGGTACAAACCATCATCTGGTATGGATGGCTCACTCAATTTATTTGTGTTATTCTTATATTATGAAGTGAGCCATCGAGATGTCATCACTGTTTCTTATTTATTATTTTTCAACCGTGAAATCTGTTTATAGCACAAAAATACGAGATGATGGTTATATATATATATATATATATATAAATTTTTAATCAGTTGTCATGTTAGAATATTTAATTTTCTATAAAAAAGTGCTCTTGTAATTTTTCCTAATTGCTCCATTCTCAAAAACGCACGTCTAGTCTCCTGTCGTCGCAACAAATTTAGCATTAAATGAAAATATGAATAGAAATAAACTTTCACTATGCTAAAATATGTCGTACGCCACTGAATATTTATTATTTTGTTAATTTCTAAGCATTATTACTTTCTAAGTAATTTAGGTAAATTTTTGTCTATTGTACTGTTGTGTGCTTAGGTACCATTCAAAATTATTTTTCCATTAACTTAAGCGGCCTTATCAGGTACCCAAAAGTAAAATCGATAGTTACAACTTTGGACCAAAAATGTTCGTCCGATTATGAAATATTTGTATGCTAAAAATTTGTTTCCATGGATGAAGCCATGTATATATTTTTTCACTTATTCTATCTCATACATCACCAGAGTTTTTTTGATTCACAATGATGGCAGCATTTAAATTTAACATCTAATAAGCTGAGAATCAATAAATAAATAAACGTTGAATCAGATGAATAAAGAGATTTTTATGAATGTAAAACATTTTGTTGGGTATGAAAAATAATGGTTGTCTAACATCTATTTTATTGACAAACTTAAAAAAAAAAGTTATAAGTTTGACACATATATATGTGTTTCTTTGATATTTAATCATGTGCGTCCGTTCGTCTTTACATTATAGTTTCATATAATCGTAATTTTTTCATCTCTTGTGATGAAATTTTGTAATGATTCACTTTCGTGTTGCCAAATTGCAAGAAAAAATTAGGATACTTTACCATATGAGAAAAATTTTCATTTGAGCCTGTGATATGTCGTTGGATAAGTCTTCAAAAATGCAATATAAAATTACATATGTTACATAACATGTTTTATTTAGGCGAAAACAAAGAAAATTATTACGGTTAATTTGCACTTTGTGACTTATAAAATGCAAAAATAAATATTTTACTATTTCATTTCACATTTGGTGCTTTGGGTTAATTGAAAGTATGTTACTGCTAAATTCAATCATCAGATTAGGATAAATGGCAAAATTTCAAGGCTGTAATATACAGACGAACGAACGGATAAATATGACAAAAATAAAAGATCTACATGGGGTTTTTGGAGTCGATCTTGAGTAATTCTAGTCTACCAATAATAATAGATTTGCTGACCTGACTTTACTTTTTGTGATACCGACAATCTATTGAAAATGGGGAAAAAAATTAAATAAAAGTGATAAATATTTTCAACATAACATTTTTCCTTAAGTTTCGTTGAATGTCCTATCGAAATTTACGCTGATTTGTTTCCTTTATGCTGCCACACACATTTGAAACTTCTGTCTGTAAAGAGTAGCTAATCTTCAGACCAATATACTGAAAGCTCTATTAAATTTAAAAATCCAGGAACTTCCACACAATATATGATGTCATTGTCTCTCAAGGAAGGTACTTGAAGTGGTCGGCTTCGATTTTAATGAACCTTCAATATGTTGAAGCGGGTACAAAAATAAGAGACATGTATTTTTTTATCTGCGGAAATTCATTTTAACGAGGTGAAAATCTCCCCTAAAGTTCACCCCTAAAAACCGTATTTTTGAGATATCTCAGGTTCTAAGTGAAATCTTTATAAAACAAAATAAAAATTATTTCTTGTTCGAAATGATATTAAACTATGGTTTTTTTTATCCCCAAGTATATCATCCTTTATTTTTTATAATGGTAAACCACCCATTCGCGCACATAATTTAATTCTAAAAATTACGAAATTTAATATGATTATTTTTTTCACGAATACCATATGTAATTTAAGTTAATGAGTTTCGGGTTTTCCAAAAATAACTAGTAAAAGAGGGTGAGCCACCCCCAAATAATTTTTTTTTCCTTAAATCTCAAGTTCCAATTGATATGTTTTTACAAAGCAAAATGAAAATTACTTGTTATTTGAAATGATGTTAAACGAAGCTATTTTCTTTCCAAGAATATCATCCCTTATTTTTTATAAAGGTAAACTATCTATTTGCCCACGTAATTTAATTCTAAGAATTACGAAATTTAATATGATTATTTGAAAATATTTTTTCACGAATACCATAAGTAACTTAACGAGTTTTGGGATTTTTCAAAATAACCACTAAAAGAGGGTGAGCCACCCCCAAATAATTTTTTTCTTAAATTTCTGTTTCTAATTGAAATATCTTTATAAAACAAAATGTAAATTACTTGTTATTTGAAATAATATTGAACTAAGGTATTTTCATCACCAAGAATATCATCACTTATTTTTTATAAGGGTAAATCTATTCGCGTGCATAATTTATTTCTAAAAATTACGAAATTTAATAAAATTCTTTGAAGATATTTTTTTAGGAATCCTATAATTAACTCAAATTGACATCTTTCGGAGTTTCCAAAAATAAATTAGTAAAAGATGGTGAGTGCCTCCAAATATTTTTTTTTACTATGTCAATTTCTAATTAAGATAATTCTTCAAAACCAGTTAAAATTATTTGTTATTCGAAATGATATTAAATTATGGTATTTTCATCCCCAAGAATATTATTCCTTATTTTTTGTTATGATAAACCATATATTTGCGCACTTGATTTAATTGTAAAAACTACGAAATTTAATGGATTTGTTTGAAAATATTTTTTTCACGAATGTCACTTCACTTAAGTTGTCATGTTTCAGAGTTTCTAAAAATAAACTGGTAAAAGAGTGTGAGCTACCCTCAAATACTTCTTTTACATCTCAAATTCTGATTGAGACAACTTTACGAAACAAATTTGAAATTATTTGTTATTTGAAATGAAGTTAGACTATAGTATTTTTACCCTCAAGGATATCATTTCATACATGTATAATTATTCTTAAAATTGTCAAATTTCAGTTGATATGAACGTTACAGAGCATAGAGAAATTTTTTGTTTTAATTAATAAGAAAATATAAACTTATTTAATTGGTTAAGCATTCTTGTTTGTAAATTATTATAATTCATGACAAATAGTGATTTCTAATTCTATAACGTTCATTTAAATTAAAATTTGACAATTTTAAGAATAATAATATATATATGAAATTTTGGTTTACTTTTATTAAAAAAAAATAAGAAATAATATCATTGGGAGTAAAATTACTATAGTTTACCATCATTTCGAATAAAAAGTAATTTTAATTTTGTTTTGTGGAGATATCTTAATTAAAACTGGAGATATTAGAAAAAAGTATTTGGGGGTGGCTCACCCTCTTTTATAGTTTTTTCGGGAACCCCGGAACACTACAACCTAAGTTACTTATTGTATTCGCAAAAAAATATTATCAACAAATTTGATTTAATTTCGTAATGCCCAGAAAAAAAAATGAATTACAAGATTAACCCTCATAAAAAGTAAGGGATGATATCTATGGGGTAAAAAAAGCATGATATAATCTTCCTTCAATTAACAAGTAATTTTTGTAAAGATATCTCAATTAAAAAGTGAGATTTGAAAAAAAAATGTATTTGGGATGACTCTTTTACTACTTCATTTTTTGAAACCCCAACTTGAGTTAATAATGCTATTCGTGAAAAAATACTTTGAAACAATTTCATTAATTTTAGAACTAAATTACGTGCGCTAATGGAGGGACCTTAGTTCAACATCATTTCGAATAATAAGTAATTTCCATTTTGTTTTGTAAAGATATCTCAAATAGAACTTGAAATTAAAAAAAAAGAATTTGGGGGTGGTTTACCCTTATTTACTGGTTTATTTTTAGAAACCCCGAAATCGTCAACCTAAGTTACAAATGGTATTCGTGAAAAATATATTTGTAAACAATTCCTGAGATATACGCTGAAAGGTCCATTAAATTTAAAAGCCCAGGAATTTCCGCACAATATACGATATAATTGTTCTCGGTAAAATCGGGAAGAATATCTTGCTCGCTAGTCCGGGAGGATGTTATTGACACGTCATGCTGAAGACAGTGTTTTTCCTTAAGCTTTGATGCAAGAAGCTCGGCTGATATTTTCGATAAATTTAAATCTCGAATTAAGACGTTTAGTTCATTTTGAGGGAAACCCTGAAGTGTAGAACTGGATCCTTCAAATTCATTTTCGCTGACGTTTTCGCGCTGTGTATCTAACATTTCGTTATCATCACTGTCCACGTTTGATAAGGCACAAAATATCGGTAAAGACAAGTCTTCAATATGCAGTGATGGTGGCTTAGTAGATGTCATGTTTGGATAAGTCCATGAGCGCTTTTTGTACCGGTTCATGCCTCTTACTTTCACGGCACAAAAGTAGTAATCATCGAAGTGGTTTTTTAGCTTGTCCTCTATGTCATCGGCGCTCCAAATGGAAGCTCTTTTCGCCGTTGTTGGCTCCAATAACGAAGTGAGTCTACGCAAGTTTTACAAACTTTGTATGGAACCAAATATCTATCCTTTTGTCCCAGTTTTTTTCCAAAATATGCTTCATAGATACCTTTGATAAAGTTGTTTTTATTTCTTCATTGTTTTCCTTGACAAAATTTATCACATATGTAACAGAAGTGGTCGGGGTTATTAATACAAGACTTCCGTGAAGAACTTATCCTTTTTTTACTATAACAACATTAAGAAGAACAAGTTAATGAACGAAATATTATTTTTACCAATTAAAAATGATAAATAAGATAATATAAGTAAAATACTCAACACAACAACAAAAATTTATCACCATTTATGTAAAATAAAACACGCTAACGAGGTCAAAAAGTCAAAAATATATTTTTTTGTAGTTCAGTTTATTATGAGAACTATAGTCAATTCAAATAAATTAAATATACTTAGAGTACTAATCAACCTTATTGAATATGAATCCACTATGAGACCTACGGTTATCCTGCGTTATTTATAGTTTAACTGTAGTTAAAAAGTGTTGTAACATGAAAATTTAAATTTTTTTTATAGTAAAACGATAGATATGGGCAAATGTTTTTGATTTAGGACATGCTGCAAAGTGGGAACAATTCATTTTTCAGGTGTCAGTATCTTGAAAATAGTTTACCTCAATTATAAAATGCGTTGAATAATCCGTGTTAAGAATTTTGAATAGAATGCTAATATTAAATAATGTATCAGATGTTCCATTTAACAAAATTAAAGTATATGCTGTATGGCTGATACGTAATGTTTACTTTCCTTTAATCTTAAAATAATTCACTAGGCATATCACATGTTTTTAGGGATGAAACCCAATAAACCAGTGCATCAGTTCTTTATAAATACATCTTTTTTTTTTTCACTGTGGTTATTAAATTTAAAAATATGTCTTGATTGCAGCTTTCAAGAAATAAGTTGTTTGGAACTGACTCTTACTTCCTCCAGGGAGAATAATTTTTATCAGAAAATATAATGTACATAGAAAAGGGCACGGTTAACAACTCGTCAAAGATTTCAACACATCCTATAAATACTTCGTTATTTCTCAAAGCAAAAAAATGCATATTTTTATTCTTCCAAAAATATTTAATACCAACTATACTTGCTGAACTTTAAAATTTTATCTAAAACTTATTCACCTCTCTATTACCCTTTAAAAAATAGGAATATGAAATAGTTGGACCCTGTATATACATGTCAGAAAGTCTTAAGGCTTAAATAATAAAGCTAAACTACTTTTGTTGTGAAGTATTCGAGGTTAAAACATGAAAAAAGAAATTTTAATTTCAGAATTTTAACACATGGTTTTTAAAGAAAAGGTTTAAATTGTTGATAATCATGTAGTAAATAATTTCTTAAATAGACGAAGTTTAAATATTCTCTATAGCCTTCCATGTCACAACTTGACGTTAACTAAAAAACTATTTTTATTCATGTATCAAACTATTTAATCAATTACAAAAGAACTTCAATAATATAACAAATGCAAAAAATCATCCCTTTCAGTTGTAGTGTGATTTTAAATCATATACAACATCCATTGGAATAATATAATTTTAATCCAAGAATTTCATTACTATCCCTAGCATCTCCACATATTTTGGAATAAAAATTCCAATCGCATAAACATAAATAAATAACAAAACGAAAATATTTACAAGTGAAACCTCATCTAATAAATTTTTATGACGTAGGACAGGTCCCTTTGGCCAGTCGTTACCCATTACCCATGTGGGAATATTTTACCCCTCTACCGGTAAAGAACTTCTATATAAGCGGAAGAAATACACAAAAATGACCTACTCAGTCTCTGCAGCTGGTACTACCCAGGTTCTGAAGTATTTCAATTCAGCAAAAAGTGCTAATTTTCTGTGTTTTTATTTGTTTTCAGTTCTTTTTGAATATTTCGGTAAGTTAAATTCGATTTAGCATGTTATAAATTGTTTTTTATTGCAAATATGTATATATTTTAATATCGCCAATATTTGTTGTAAATTCCATCTCAAGGAACAATTTGTATATAGTTTTAGAAAATAAATCATAAAATAGAAGATTATATTATTGGTTATCTGCATTTTTTAATATTGAATTATTCAAATACTTAACAAAGCGCAATCAAGGATATCTCACGACATTTTAGTGAACTTTAATCAAAATTTTGGGTTACAAACATTTAGAATTTTAAAAATCGACAAGAATAATTGCGAAAAAAGTAGAGTAACAAAAATTATATTCAAGAGATTTTATTTTAAGTATTACTAGCTACAAGCATTATGTTAATAGATAATAATAAATTATTATTTATCACGTGAAAATCAAATTCTGAACAATATTTTCGAGAAAATTTTTCCATACTCATTTCATTGTCATTATTTACGTTATATTTTTTTCCCACATATTTTCAATGAGGTTAAGGTCTGAAAATTGTGCCAGCTACTACAAAACTCGAACATTATCTTCCTGAAAGTACTCTAGGACAACTCCTGAAGAGTATTTTGAATCGTTATCTTTTTGAAAAATAAAACTCAACAATATTTCCCACCATGTAAAAAGTAGCATTATATTTTGGATTATATTCTTATGGATAAATTAAACAATGGTGTCATTAGTGAAAGCTCACCCCATCCCGTGAGGAACAAACCCACAGGAAAACCAAAAAACCCTGCTTTTACTATTTTTAACTGTGACTGTAACATATTTGATTAAACTTTGTATTGATTGGCTGCAAATCTTATTTCAACAAAACCGAAAATCTTGAGACGCTTTCATCGCTAAATTGAAGTCTATTTTTAATGTCGACGCGCAAAACCAAGCATTGAGACTATTTTGAACAAAAATAAGGGATTTTTCAACCAGGGGTTTAAATAAGCAGCTTTAGGTCTCTCAACATATTCTGAAATAGCCCGTGGGCTAAATATAATTTTTATAGTAATTCTAGATACGGACTTGCACTTGTCGGTCCATATTGTTGTTTTTCTTAGTCTTCCCGATTTCTGATTATCCCCATTGATTATAACATGAAAATGTTTTGGATACGCAGTATCTGGGTAGAACAAACTGTTTTGCATTTCGCATTTCGAATTTGCATAAAGGCGTTCGGGACACTGGCCAAGGGCCCCCATTATTTTAGCTACAAGCTATTAATTTGACGACATAATAAATATATTGCGAGAAAAAGCAAGTAAAAGTATTATTAAATTTTTTTTGGGGTTGTTACTAATTTTGTTTTCTAAATGTTATTAATTTACAGGCCAATAACATATTTGCTTATAATCTATTTTTTGACAAATCGAGATTTTTTAAAGTTTATTCGAAGAAGTTTTACGTAATTTGTACTCAGAGCATAATTTTTAAATCCGGCCCTTCAGTTGAGGCTTGTTATTACCTTCCAAACATGCAATCACTAACTTATGATATTAAAATTTTCCAATCTCATATTTATACTCTTTACAATCTTAACCTTTCATTAGTGCACCATTCAGATGTTGTACCCTATCAAAGTGTATATATTGTATTGCTTAGATGCGAATATCTCAAAAACTGTTGATTTTAAACCTAATGTTCCACACAATTTGCGTTCGAAATATTTATGTTTTTTTTTCAGTGCAGCTTAATTTTATAGTTCAAAAAATTGTTGAAGTTAGTTTTAAAGAATGTACATAAAATGATATGAAAGCATTTTGATAAAAAGTAATTAAGATGGTTTTCTCCGGAAGTCAATGGATGTCGCTTAAAATAAGAATTAAAGCTGAGACAATATCATGTATTGTAATATGACAGTTATGTATGTTTTTTTATGTATATACGTCGATTACTCCAGAATGGCGACAACGATCTTCATAATTGTTTTTATATTATATTTGAGAGTTGCTGCTGAGGTTTCATATTATTTTTGCAGAAATCAGTTCAGCAAAATCCAAGATGACGCTAATATTATAGCGGACAATTTTTTTTCCAATTTTCTCCAAAACTGGTATGGGGAAGTGTTCGAGATATATTTTTCTAATTCAATATGGCGGATTAAAAATTTTACATTCCTCGATCTTGTAGAAAATTGACATAAGGAGGTTTTTGAATTGAGTTGAGGGTGTAAATTACGAATTTAAAATTATTTTAAAAAATTCAATATGGTGATTCCAATATGATGAACTAAAAGCTTAACATCTCTCGATTTTGTTTAAAATTGATACTGGGGGGTTTCTGCGAGTGCAAATAACAAATTAAAGGATTTCGAGGATGTAGAGTAAGATTAAATTTAAAATTATTTTTTTTTTGGAATTCAGTATGGCAGTTTCAATATGATTGGTTAAAAATTTTATGTTATTTACATTTTTTTAAAACTGGTATCGGATTGCTTTCGAAATCGTAGGTAATGAATCTGAAATTATTTTTATTTTCCGTTTAATATGGTACATAAACTATGGTGGACTAAAAATTTTACATTTTTTCGATTTTCTTCAGATTAGTGTTGATGCATATATTAAAGATCTTAAATTAATTTCTACGAACTCAATATGAAGGATAAAATATGTCGGACTATCAAATTTACATGTCTCAAGGTATTGAGGGGTTTTGGTGACCTAGATTACGAATCCAGAATTAACTTCTTAAAATTCAAGAGATAATTTACTAACAGCAAACTATTTGTTTTGTACTATTTTATTCAAAATTGGTATTCGGAGAAAAGAACAATATAAAATATTATATGAAATTAAAATTTTTGAAGCCGGCATCAAACTTTTACGAAATAGAACAAATAAATAATAACACGAGGTACATACAAACTTCGGTAAGAAAACAATTGCAAATAAAGTATTTTTCAATCCTTTTATTTAAATCACATTTCGTTGCGTATTAATTTGGCGACGACTTAAAAAATTTAAATTTCATGTAGAAATTTACTTCGTATTTATATCGACCTCTTCGAATATTTTGGGCAACCTGCTCGGCTTAATCAAGTTCGTGATACATTATTCTAAAACACTGCTCTTTAATTTTCAGAAATGAGTTCTGACGATACCTTTATTCCGCAAGGCAACGACTCCTTAGGTAGGAGGCTTTCAACCGACTATTCATTCGCTTATCATACCTTGTGCCACGTTTTCCAATTCCTAAACCTAATGGATATACATTCTGTTTTTGAAGTATGTCCAGCATGGCGCTGGGTATTGATGAAAACTACGTATTGGCCTCCAGTGTCACAAGTCTACTCTTGCTTGAGACACTTGGACGAAGCTCAGGAGATGTACGGAAAGCGCGTGAATGGGGCAGATGTTTATCTAGGGAATAAATTGGTAAGATTTTATAATTATTTATCGACTCCGGAATTTATTTTACTATCACTGTGTATGTGGCCGAAAACAACTCAAATAACTTGACAAAAACTAGGATTTTATTTTCTAAACACAAAATGTACGAAAACTTAATTTCGCCATCTTAACAACTCTGCTTTTTCTGCCTTCTATAAGTAGTAATTTTATAAATTTTACTACTAAAACATCTAGATCAGTAAAAAAGCTATATAATATAGTATTGATTTGTTCTATATATTTTTAATAAATTGACCATTTCAAGATAAAAATTATTGAATTGTTTCCTGTTCCAAACCATGTCAAAAGTATGGTCATAATAAAAACTTTGCTTAGGGTAAATTTTTTGAAAGTTATGCAGCATTGACAAAAAATATCTTTTGTATCTTATTACAAATATCTTGTACGTCCGAGATTTTTTGATTTATATCTTTTTGGCTTGATAAGTAAACATGTATTAGTGAAATTTCTCAAATGAGTGACACTGTATCGCTATTTATCAGAAACATAATAATTTTATTCATCTCTTTATTATTGAAAACTTTACTTAGAATACTGGAGAAAACTTAAAGCCTAGCCGCTTGATGTCACAGTCGAAACCAACTTTATATTATTACACCAAATTATAATTATTTTAGAAATTATTGTAACTCAAAAACTGATAAATATATGAACAAGCACATATTAAGCGATTAGACGAATAATCTGGTGGGTAAATTCAAATACAGAGTGTTATATTGAGAAAAAAGGTTTTTTAAATATTACTGACTGGGGTATAGGTTTTAAAACCCCCTGCATTTTTTAAAGTCCTGTAATCAATTCAAATAGTTTTTACAGCATCCAAAAAAAAATTTAAAAAGAATATGTCAAAAAAAAATATTATTTAGTTTCAATTTTTTAACGAAGTTTTTTTAACAAAATATTCTATTAAACAAACTCTTTCTCTGAAAGTACTGAAACTATTCAGACTCTCTTAATTTGCTCCTTAAGACTAATAAAAATACCTAATTCTTTAGATGATTTTAAATAGTAATTATTCTTAAAATAATACAACAATTAAGTGCTTGTATAGTTACAACTATATAACTTTTATGAATGGACAACATTTCTTCTTTTTAAAAAATATTTGTACAGTTTAGGGAATTTATAATAAATATTATTTTCTACTTATGTGGAAAAATATTAAAGTACCAGAAATTATTTATTTAATATGACTTAAATAATAGCAAAATGCAAAAATAGAAACAAAGCAACAAGTTTTTGAAGAAAATCTGCTGGACGATTTTTTTCTTTGCATGTTCAATTACAATAAGTGATATTTTTACTATTTTAACATGTGACCCAAATAATCGTCTTTTGATAGTAAATAGAACCTCTCAACCTTTGTTCATCCTTTGCAATACTTCAGCATTCGTCACTTTATCTACTCATGGTATTCTAGGTATCCTCCTATATACATATTTCAAATATCTCCGATTTCATTACGTTATTTTTTTTGTTTAGTTTCACGCCTCTACCCGATAGAGCAAAACCGACAAAACAGCATCTGATTAAACGCTTTTTTAAATTTAAGTTTACTGATTGACTGCAGAATAAGTTTTTATCCTTGTTCGAATTTAATCTGTGATGTCGTTATTGTTATTAACAGTCGTTCCTAATTAGTTATATTTGTGCACTCGTTCAACGGGATTGTTATAAATGAGATTTGCGTTTACGTTTTGTTTTTTTTTGATATTATCATGCATTTGATTTTCTTTACATTAAGTATCAATCTTTTTTCTTCATTGACAGCAACTATCATGTCTAAAATGCTTTGCACGTCGTTTAAAAATTCTGCCATCTGGACACCGTCATCTACGTATCCGATATTATTGATTGGCTTTCTATTGATCCTTATTCCAATTTTTCCTCTTCAAGGGTTTTCTTTTTGATCCCCTCTGAATATAAATTAAACAGCAAGGCGACAGAATGCTTCCCTGTTTTACACCTCTTAATTTGGACTTCGTACATTGTGCTATTTTCGGATATCCAACTGTTTCGCTACGAGTTGGTCGTGTTTAACTTTGTCGAAGGCTTTACTGTAATTCACAAATCAGATACAAACTCTGGTTTACATCGAGACATCTATGAGTCAGAATATTTAAGGCAAACAGAACTTCGCGAGTTCCAAGACAGTTGCGAAATCCGAACTGTGTGATTCATTAAGACGATTTAAATTAAGACCTGGAGATTTAAATTATCAAGTCCAACAGAAAGTCCAGAATTTTGAAAAAGAAAAAATTGAAAATTGATTTATTTTGCTACTAAACCGGCAAAAATGGAAAATTTCGTTCATTTCCAAAATTATTTGATCTCCTTTAGGACAGGTATGGAAAAAAACCAAGAGCCTCAAACTATCTGCACCTGTTAGAATTGGGAAAAAATTTATATATGACTTACCCACTGTCCCGACACATTCACCAAAAATCGTACTTGTAAAATAGTGCGACTTTGATACGCAATTTTAGAGTCCTGCATTTCATAATTTAAAAAGGTTTATATTTCTAATATAATGTTAAGGTTTTCTCTATAAAAATGACAATCTCTTCATTTTGATCATCAATACTGAATAGAGATTATATTAAAATCATCAATATTATGAAGATTATCCCTCTCCAATCTTCCACGTCTCACTCAAAACAATAACATCTCAGAAAACAGCTTATTCGCCTGAAGAATAATCAAAAGTTGATAAAAGTCTTTGTTTATACGCCGAATATTAAACCTAAACATTTAATTGTTTTTGATTAAGAGAAATGTTTGTACTAAATTACAATTATTTGTATATATATATATATATATATATATATATATATATATATATATATATATATATATATATATATTATAGTTTGGAATTTTTTTATTTCTTTACTCACTGAAAATTATAATTGGTTTGTTTTGGTGGGAACACTTTTATTAATAGTTCTCGCAAGGCACTAAATTTTTAAAAACGCAATATCTGGTCAGGGCTAAGCAATTTTCACTAAAGACCACCATATACTATCTTAATTATGAAAATGAACAAGTAGTCCAACGAAAACATTAAAATACCCTTCTGATCATATGATATACTAGTACTCCAAATCACTACGTGCCTTTATTTTAGTATTAAAACTAACACTACAACTCTCTTTTTTAGGACTTCCTGAAACGTTATAAAGAAAATGGTTCAAAATTACAATGGCTGAGTCTAAAAATCAACGGCGCAAAAAATTTGAAGAAACTCGTTCGCCTAGTGCCGGACGTCAAAGGGGTTCGTATATATATGGCGCCAAAGTATTTAAATAATGTAAACACCATATTATGCGTTATACCTAAGTTTACGAATTTGACTTATTTAGACTTGGAGATAAAGACAAAATATTGTGGTTTCTCCATAGGTAAGTTGACAGAATGTGTACAATTAACCCATTTCAGGCTTCACATAGAGACGAGAGTAGGAGACTATAATGCCACATTGGCATGGCAGCCAGTTTTAGCTCTAACTGCCCTTAAATACTTAGAATTATCCGGCCCTATTATTCAATGTTGGGTAAGAAAACCTGCGTTTTACTCAGCTATAGTGAAGTCTCTTATCAACCTGGAACATTTAGCGTTACCTATTGTAAATGAACCCAATGAAGAAAGCAATCTTGAAATGTTCGAGCCCCTTCGGGATCACTGGACCTTAGATAAACTCACTTTTTTCGATAAAGCGTGGTCACATAGGACGATAGACGATCTGTGTCGTCGACTATCTAAGGTTCCTAATGTGAAACAATTACATCTTTCGGTTATCCCTTTTGGTAAGACGGACTTAGATGTAGGTAGGTTCAATGATAGTATCATAAAGGGAGTATCGGATCTGAAGCACCTTTGGAGCTTCACATGGATTTTCCAAAATTTCTATAATAAAAAAATCAAAAAGCCTAATTTAGAAAAATCATGTGTCGCTCTGCTTCGATCCAATATTATATTTCCCGACCACGAAGTATTTGAGATAAAAGTTGTACCGGAGGCGAAAGTGAAGGAGGAGATATCAAATGCGCTTCCGAATACTTCAGTGAACCTAATTTGTATACCGGAACACACAAAGATTCAAATGAGGTATTTGGAATATAATTATGCGTTAAACAACTTCACCCCGCATAAATGTTTAAGAGGCAATTTTAAGGAGGCTTTTGATGAGGTTGATAGGACTTGTACATAACCAAAGATTATTATAGCTAGAAGTTTAGCTGTTATAATATTTGATATAACCTACAATGTAGAATTTGGGTTGATTTTAAAATGCATTGATATATTGTAGATACAAAAGTTTTAAGACATTTGGATTGTTTTAAATCTGATGTATTTTAACTCAACGTTATGTTTATGAATTCTACTTGAAATATTATTTTATACAAAGCGGTACAGATTTAAATTCGTTTTTTAAAGGCATTTTTATATGAAAAATTCTACTTTTACCAGCACCAAATTTCCTAAACGAAACAACTTTCGTTTTTTATACGTGACTAGAACATTTTTGGTCAATTTACATTCAATAGATTAAAATAAATAAATTCAACCCTGTATACTGATCAGATGTTTAATGAAGAGATTGTCGTAAGAAACCTGCTTCAAAGCTTAAGTAAAATTGGTCTAAAACTTTTATTAAACTTAATCTCAAAATACTTGGTTACCGGATTACGGGGGTTTAGGGGTTAAAATTTTACTTATTTATATCTTTGTTTCGTTTTACCTAAACTGTGCGTGCAAGAAGAAAAGTTTATTTGAAAAATAAACTATTTTGGCTCAATTTTGCGAACCAGACTGATTTTAATTTATTAAGGAAGAAAGATATAATTGTTAAACACGGATTATTGAAAAAAAAACTAATATCTCGTGAATTTTGCTACCACTAATTCTATTCTAAATTTTTAAGGGTCTCATATTTTATACCTCGCAACCGAAACTGAAACTTAAAATTAAGCTTCTATTCAGTTTGTGCAGTAACTGACCCATAATTTTTACAAATTATATTTTTAATTTTGATTTTAGACATATTTTTTTGATGAACAGAGCCAGAAGCCATACAAATCGATGGAAATTCAATTTTAAATTTCTTATATATTTTAAAGTTCATCCAAGGTCCAGTGGGTTCATAAGTAGAGACGGTGCATATCTGAGTAAAACTTACAGGATGTTTTAACTCTTTTTACCTAAACACCATGTCGCAAAAGAAATTTCCGAGTTGTTTATTTTTTGTCATATAGAGCGTCTGGCGGCAGATTTATGTTTTTAAATGCGACTATTTCGAAAATTAATAAACCATGCGGGAAGGGAGTCGCTTCATTTGAATCACGTATTGTGCGAATTTGTCAGTCACGATGCCGCTGTGGTCGGGAAAGTATCGCGCGTTCGCTGTGGAGGCTTTTTCAAAGGCGGTGATTCTAACGTGATCGCTGGTCGAAAATTTTGTTCAAAATTCAGTATCCGATGATTGAGTGATGCATCCAAGGGGAATTGAATTCGTTCCTGTGTGGAGAGGTTCTAGGCTGCAGCTTCCGCTGTGAACAGCCCGCATCCGGTGCCTAGTCGATCTTCAAGGACTTTCGTAAACATTGAACTCGTTGAAAGAAGTTTACTAGAAAATCCACGACTTTCGATTCGTAAAAGGTCAGTTTCATTTGAGCTTCCAGGAGAAAAGATTTGAATAAAGTGCCATTCTTTTAAAATGCAGATTATCTAAAGATTAAAAGAAAATAACTTCTTCCACCAACACCGTTTTTGAAATGATGTTCGAGAGACTCAAACATCAAAAATTATTACGTTGCCCCTGAGTAACTGTCTGGTGCGCTTTGTCCACCAATGGTATTATTGGAACTTATTTTGAAAATTACAACTATGGAAGGATCTTACCGCTGCGAACCCAAAGATCGTTCTGATGACATATCTGATTTCAACAAGATGGAGCGACTCCTCATATGGCCATAGCTTTAATGACTTTGCTTCTGGAAGCTTTCCCTCAAAAGCTAATAAGTCGATTTGGGGATACCCGTGGTAACCAAGGTCGATTTGACCCCGATGGACTTTTCTTATGGGGCTACTTGAAAGGGAAACTTTACTCTCCCAATCCGCGAACTGTCGTGGCCTTAAAAGAAAACATTCACCAAGAAATCCACAACATTCAACTGAGTTTATTGCAGAGTTTGGCACGCAACACGTTCGAACAATGTGCGCAACTCGACGGAAGGCATTTGGACGAAATTATCTTCAAAGAATGAAATCCGTATCTGCACTATGTTTAAAAATATTTTTATTCACAGGACATGTTCATTAATTAGTTTTTTATTTCATTTTGAAAACATAAATCTACCGCCAGACATACTCGATTTACGTGTTTCCGAATATTTCTTAACAAAATATTTTTGTTAGTTTTATGTTACGTTTTAAAATTACTTTCCATTATTTCCGATAATTCTAACAACTTGATTGGGATGGAAATTTTAGGTGCAATCTCTCGGTTTTGTTGAATGTTTTTATAACAAATCATTTTTACATTTAGGACAAGAATTTTAGATTTAGGGAAACCTTCGTTGTTCTATAAAAGTTCCTGTTATTTTTTTCGTTTTCATGGTTTTTGACATTTTGTGAACAATTTTTAGTAATCAAAAACATTTTTTTTAGGCTAAATATCATATAAATTCTAATGCGACAAAACCGAGATATGCAGTGTATTTTTTCGAAATGGACCACAAGAATTTGCTTAATAAATTTTCGAGCTTATTGTTTTCTAGTATAGATTATTTGTTTATTGTATAAGGCCTAGTATATTAGAAAACAGCACTTTAGTATACAAGGCTGAACAAGACTTGCCATATGCTATTAAAGGATAAGCTAAAATTTGAGTTTTGTTTTTCCGGTGAAGCAGAGCTAAAATAATTACAAATTTAACTAGCAAATGTCTTTGTTCCAAATTTGAAAAACGCACTATTTAATGGAGCCGTTTACATGAAGCAGTAGATGGGTTAATTGAGATACATTTCCACTGATTTATAAATATGTTTAAATAAGTATAAATTTTCTTAAACTTGGGTAATTATTTGGTTCACTCTGAAACTTAAGTTCCTCAATATACTGGGCGGTAATACAACAATACTATTTTTATCAAAAATCTTAAATGCAATATTTAAAAAGTCAAATATTTTTATTTCTTCTTCGCATTTCGAGACAGTGATCCACCGATTGTTTTCAAATGGAATGAAAAGCAATATAATATTTTCGTACCTGCCAGATCTTTTGCTTAATAATCCATATACTGTGCACTCGTAAAATAGCGGATAAATTCAATATAAAATAAATGAGCTCTTGTTTGGAAAATGCTCAGACCCGTCGAATTTTATTTTTAGTTTCGAGTTTTTTTGCGTGATACCGAAATATACAAGATAACTCAAGAAGAACCTAATACGTCATCGATATTTTTTTCAAGTGTAAACCCCATTTTTTATTTCAGAATCAGAAAGTGTACATGTTTTTACATACAAGGTAAATTTTGATGTTATTTCCATAAAGAGACTGTCAAGAAAAATTTCTTTAATTCGTAAGATCTTTTACCTGCCCACCTGTCCTAAGATTAGCGATATTAAATTTATTTACAAAAGTGTATTATTTCCAATGTCGCAAAAAGTCAGTTTCGCCATTTAATATTAAGATATCGTGGGGAAATGATAAAATTAACGGAACATGAAAGAATTGAACTGTTATGCATGGTTAATATCGGAGGCAGAACGCGCACACAAACAAAGATGGTTGAGTTATTTAATGCAATTCACCCTGATCGGTAACCAATAAGCTAAAGCATGGTAAGCCGAGTTATGGCAAAGTTCAGGAAATATTGTTACTTTCCAGATATCAAGAAATCTGGTCGACCCTCAATAACAAAAGAAGGTCAGTTTAATTTTTGTTGACAGCTCAGGATAATACTCGATCCACTCTCATGAAGACAGCTTCAACTTTTAATGTAGCACATTCTAGTGTGCATTAAATAAAAGGCCAAGTATTACCCTATAAGATACACTTAGTTCAGGAGTTGTTGAAATATGGTTTTGTTCACCGAAATCAATGCTGCGAGCAAATGCAACCATTATGCAGTGGTAACAATAATTTTGAAAAAAGAATAATTTTTTTTGGACGAGGCAATATTCAAATTAAATGTCCATGTCAGTAGACAAAATTGTTGATATTGGTCAACTGAAAATTCTCATGAGTTCACAGCAGTTAACCAAATCCCTTAAAAAGTGAACGTGTGGAGCGGTATAGCTGACTATATAGAGTCCTTATTTTTTTGACGGCAAACTCATTGGTGTGAGGTATATGAAGTTTCTTCAAAATGACCTCTTTTCTGCACAAATAACTTTATATCCAGGCTTACAAGAACCTGATATATTCCAGCGTGATCTGTCTTTCCAACAAAATGCAACGCCGCCCACTTTGCTGCCCTGATCGGTGCTTATTTAGATGAGGTTTTTCCGAATGGTTGAATAGACAGAAGAGGAACAATTGAGTAGCCAGCCACATCACCAAATTCGACTCCTTTTGATTATTCCTTGTTTGGATACTTAGAAATTAAAGTTCACTTGATCCAGTCCGACAATTTAGAAGTCCTGCAGGTTCGAATACGTCAAAAATGTTCGAAAAGAATTTATTCATAGACTTAGTTATGGTCAGATTGTCAACCAGCATATATATTTATTGTCGTATGTTAAAAAATGTGGCCTTTTTGATCTGAAATAACAAATGAGGTTTACAATTGAAAAAAAAAACATCGATAACGTCTTAGCTTCTTCTTGAGTTACTATGTATATTTCGGTATCACGAAAAAAACTTTAAACCAAAAATAAAAGTCGACGAGTCCGAGCGTTTTTCCAAACAAGTATCCTTTTGGTTTATATTAAATTTATCTGCTACTTTATGAAATCATCGTATATTTCATGTCGCTAATATGGTCCAATATTTCTGTGGACTAGATAATGTTGCAGGATACTGAATCTTCAGCTGGCGAGTCATTCTCGCACTTGATTTGTATTTGAATATGCCCTTGAAATGTCTTTGAATTTCATTAATTTATAAAGGTTTTTTAGTAAAATGCTGCGTTGTTGAGAGATGAAATTACATACTTTGGGATCATATAAATACGAGTACACTTAGGTTCGGTGCAACTAGATGTTTATTTGAAGAGGTATATATTGTTTTCAGACAAAATAAGTTTTTTTCATATCTCTTATCTGAAATAAAAAGTTGAAATTTAGCTCTTATAAATTTGTCAGGCCTTAGATCCTATGTATTAATCCATATAATTGAAATTTGGTTAGAAATTGTGAAAGAAATTCAAAACTAAAGAAAAATTGTCGAAATGTTTTCTCAATTTTCAAGAAAAGACACTATTATATTTTACAAAAAGACATTTTTCTTTAAAACAAGTGAATTTTGCTTCGACTAAAAATAGAGTAGTAGTAAATTTTATATAAAGGTACCAAAGTAGTCTTTGGTTCTTCTATATAATATAAAAGTTATAAAGAGCACGATATGAAAGTAAATCCGAAATAAAAAGTTCCAATTAAATATTTCGTGACGGTTTGTAACAGTTTGTCTGTAAGTCTTATTTATATAAATTGTTTTTCTGGCAAAAACACTTTGTTTTTTTTTGTATCAAAACTCTATCTAAGATAGTTTTGTATATTTTTAAGTTTTTTAATGTTATTTATTGCGAGAAAATTGGCTGTGATTGCAACGAACATTGTTCTTGTAAAGAATTCTTCAATATGTAAATATTTTGTTACGTTTTCTAATCACGAGTATTATAATTAGAGCCGCGAATTAAAATTAAAATAAATTTAAGGAAATAAAATATGATTCCTTTATAATTTTTAAAACAACTTTACAGGCACAACTTATTTAAGGTAACTCCTCTATGATTTTCTATTCTACGTTGACAAGATAAAGAGAGAAAAGAGGGCCCTTCAGCCTCATGGATCCAATTTATACTTTACTTGTGACCATTCGGTCATAGGTGTACTTAAGAAACTAACATATCTATTTTATTAAAAGGCCATTGGTCAAACAACCTAGTTGTAAAGTCTACTTGATATGCGACAAAAGGGCTCCATGAATAAAGTTCTATAGTTTTTATAAAAGAAGGTTTTATGATTTTATAGGTGTGGGACTTTCCCGTTAGGTTGATTAACAAATGTATTTACTTAGGCTATGCTTATCTAAGAATTTACTAACTATTGGGTTGCAATTATTGCATTGAACCATAGGCGTGACCTAAATATATTGTAATTATATATAAAAATAGTTGGGTTTCAACACCTCCCCCCTTAATTGGAGATTTTATAAAATGTAAATTTTTGATCAGATGGCTTTTCTATAGATTAACTCTAATACATAAATTTGGGACTATGCCTCAACAAGAAGTTTTACTACAACATTTTTTATAAGTTTTATAAATGATGAACGCTACTGCACATAAAGCTAAAATATAAGATATTATTGAGCCTGAATAGGTATAATTTGCGGCAATAGTTTTCTTTTGTAGATCATCAGTCAATTTTTCGATATCATCTAATTTATGACTTGCGATATTTAATTCAGGAATATTATTTGAAAGGATCCTATACTGTTCGTTTAATAAAATTTCAGATATATTTGAGTTATTTTTCTTAATTTTGCCACAACACTCATCGTTAATATTAAAAGGAGGCACGAATTCACTAAACACTTTTGATTGAAGAATGTTATCATGAGGTACAAGCATAGTAAAAGCACTGTAAGCCTTACAATGTTTTCCTATAGTAACGCTATCAAAATTTTTTAAAATTACATCAGAAGGTTTATCTATATTGATTCAAGAAATAGTCAGACTTTCTGGATTAGGGACTTCAAATAACCATGTATTACTTGTGCGTAACTGGATAAAAATACCTCTGTTTGAATTTATAATTCGCTTGTCGCAGATATAGGTTGGTTAACAAATGTATTTACTTGGGCTATGCTTATCTAAGAATTTACTAACTATTGGGTTGCAATTATTGTATTGAACCATAGGCGTAACCTAAATATATTGTAATTATATAAAAAAAATAGTTGGATTACAACAATTTGTAAACTGCGAATTCATTTTTATTTCCTTATGATAAAATTTTAGTGTGATATGATTGTTCTGTCTTATTTATATTACGTATATAAAACTATTTTTCTAGCAAAAACCGCACTTCTTTTGTATTAAAACTGAAAGAGTTTTTTATATTGTAAAAAATACTTCAATATGGTAATATTTGTAAATTATGAGTTAATTTTCATTTTATTGTGATATGATTTTATTGTGATATAATTGTTTCGTAAATAAATAATTACAAGATTATGCATTTATTTAATACTTTGTCTTACCAGACACAATATCCTATATACAGTAGTATTTGCAGTTATGAGCACAAAGAGTTAAGAGCGTTTATGCAAATGTCTACATTTCTTAGTTAGTGTCCGAGTCGCATAAATTGGATCCGAATACTCATTAAGATGCGTATAAATATGGCGAAACGAGCGCGTGACGGGTATGCCTCGAACTGCCAACGAAACTCTTTTGAATTTTGCCGATTTGTATTGTTATCGAGGGCCATCGTCGGCAGGTTTCAAAGGAGGTAATAAATGCAGTTGGGTTACAAGAAGTAAATTTTTTATAGTTCTAGCGTTTTCGAGTAGCTCGGCCGATACTCGCAGCGACCCATTTTCTGTCGATTTTTTGGTACGAACTTAAAGGATTTTTTTATCTAGTGGGACGGGTTAATGACACGTTCTTTGGAAAAAATTTACTTTGCAGTAAGACTGAAGACATGAGATTTTCTTATTTTTTTGTTAATATAATTAAATTTATTTAGCACTTGGCATTGATTAAAAATTGTTCATAAGTGAATATGGAGCGGCCTGAAGAAAATATTTTGAATTTACAGGAGACCTGCAAGTAATTTCAAAATCTGTCAGTTCGAACATACCCCTGTAGAAGTAGCATAACGTCAGAACTAGGGCCCGGTTGTTTGAACGCTGAATAACGTAATAATATTTTTATTTATATTTGAAAAAGCGTTGATAAACAGTAGATATTTAATTTCTTGGTACAGACATACCGATTTTATGCTATCCTTTTCTAATTGCATTATTTAAACGAGTATCATCGGTACGTCAATTCTGAAAACAAAGTATGAATATATGGTTGCCTAAATTATTATTATTGTTATTTTCAATATGTAAACAATATCTAACAATATTTGCCGAAAAAAATAAGTTTTTAAATCCTCTTTTTGCTAATATTAATTGTAAACTTCGCATTTATAGTAATTCTAACCATTAAAAACACCGAAAAAATCACGACAAGCAAGTAAATTGAAAGACAAGATAAGTAAATATGTTTATGTCTGTCAAACATCAAAAAAGCGAAGACGCTCATCGAGCATAAACAGCCTTCAAACAAATGTATTGTTGTTTAAATCTAGGGTATGATCGAAGTTAGTTAAGGACAAAAATTTTAGAAGCGAAAAGAAGTGAATGAAATTGCGTCAGAAAATTTGCACAAATCAGTGAGAAAAAAATTTCGAGTGCGTCTGCCATATGGAAATGGGCTGCTGAAAATATATTTTTCTTTTTTTTTTAACATATATTCATAATATGACAAAGAGATTTTGATGAAATTTCTGTATTATTCGCTAATATGTTGGAACTATGAATTTGCTAGAAGTCTGAATCCTGAATATTTTTATACAAGGTAGTGCGCTATTATCGCCTATATTTTCGTTTTTCCTTTAATATACTTTCTTACGGTAAAACCTCATTCCATAAAACTAACAAAATCGTCGTTTGTTCTTCATTGTCAAACAAAGTATGACAATTATATGCACATAAGATTTATGTACCTGTGAAGAGCCATAAACCAAAAGCTTAGCAATTCTTGGAACATATTTCATAAATAATTCGGCTTCGGATAAAGCAAAGAATTGTATACTTAAAATATAATTAGATTTAAAAGTATACATCTTAATTGGGCAATTAACAGTAATGACATTTTTAAGTATACTTCAGATGTGTATAAATGTAAAGCCTTGCTATGTTATTGTTTTACAACTTTCAGTGCTAGCTGTTGAAAATGTCTACTTTTACTCCAAAACTTTGTATCGGTGTTTTGAATTTAAATTCCAAGACAATATTTTCAAATGTACAAAATTCATTTGTTCATCTAAGAACTCTGATGAGGGTGCGTATGTTGTTTTCGAAATATGCTAGCATAACGGGACGTAGCGAATCTACAATTTACAAGCGAATTAAAGAAAGAAAAAGTGGAACTGTGTGCGAGCCTAAACCGTCCCCGAAAAGAAAAAAATCATACGAATGCTTCAAAAACATACTAAGAAGACACGTTCACGAATTAAATCTTAGAAGATAAAAAGCAAGTATTGATGAAGTTATGAAAGTTGTGAAACAAGACGAGAATGTGCCTAGCATGGAAAAAACTAGTCTGTAGAAAGTGTTGACAAAAATTAATTTCTCTTTGGGAAAGTCAAAATGGAGGTGATACAGAGGAAATACTATTTTAGAGAAGACAGTATTTGCGAGACATTAGAAAATACCACAGACAACGCAAAAATATTTTTTATCTGGATGTAATCTGTCTCAGTGAATGACACATAGTACAAAAAATGTATGAAGATAAGAATATGACAATTTTTCGTGAAGCATTCTTAGGAGGGTTGTCGACAGATTTAAAACCCTTACTCGATAAAGGCAGCAAATTCATTATAACTCATATTGGAGAATTAGTGGATCCAGAGGAGTTTCACGGCAGTTCGAATTGAAATCTAGCAAAGATTACCGTGAACAAATGACGACGGATATCTTTTAAAAATATTTTGAAAAAAGTGATTACAGATTGGTTATCAAAAAAACTTTTTCCCTTTACGGACGATTTACTAAAAAAAATGCAAATGAGAAAGATAGGCAATTGAAGAAACATATGATTGACAAATAGACTACCATTCCACTATTAATTAAAATCCATTGTACTGGAAAAATGTTTCTTCTGTGGATATAACTGGTCCTATTTTGTTTAATAAGTATTTAGAATTGGTAGGAGACATTCTGGTAAAATTTTTGTATTGTCCACTATTATGTTGGAAATTAAAATCGGCTAAAAGTTCCGATCCTGACCGTATGCAGGATTGTCGAGGTTTTCGTTTTTTATTTAACAAACTTGATGATAATAAAACCCCACTGCATAAAATTAATATAGCTGCCGCTTGTTCTTCGTCGTGACGTTTGGCAGGGCAGGTTTACTTTCTTCGCTCACTCTCTATTAACTGAAACGTCCTTAAAAAAACTTCGTGGTGTGATGGACTTCAACCAAAACTTAAATATTTTTTGCTTTACCCTTTATTAGTTTACACCGTCCAGACGCCAAAAATCTCTTTTGGCGCCGAGCGTCGAAGAAGGGTTCGAACCGGCAAAGATCAAAGAGTTCGTTGCAGGTTCGTTGCAAGCTCGTCACGCGCTCATCTTGCCATATTTGTACGCATCTTTAACATGCAAAATAAATAAAAAAATCTCTTAAAAACCTTAGGACACATATATTTATTTAGGTTTATGTATTTACTATTGTCCGTTCAAGAACTAGAGAGAGTAATTATTCATTTTTGGCCATTTTTTTCTTCGTAAACTATCTGTGTCCTTTAGTCCAATGTCTTTGGCAAAATCTGTTAGATACATATATTTCTCATAGGAACGGGAGCGAAATTTTATAATCAAAAATACCGGCCAATAATAATAGGCTATTTGGATCGGATAACAATAAATATTTGGAAGTTTGAAGTGTTAAAAGGGATTTTAATCTTTGTTATAAGCGTCAGAAGGAATTTGAATCCATCACTAAATATTTATAGCATAGAATATTATTTCGGTAATAAACTCAAAATAGAACTACATTGTCATATTAATATTATCTTATTTCTTATGATTTCTTAATAATTCACATAGATTACAAAATATAGTTAATTATGCCATAGTTAACATAAATCACAACTGCATTTTTATTATTTTTAGTTTTAGCATATCTCATTGTGCGCCTCAGGAGCCTTCTTTCCGTTACGGAAATAAAATAGTAAAATATGTCGAAAATGTTCGTTTCTACATTCCATCTTAAAATTGACCTCAAACTAACAGCTATAAAGAAAATATCGCACAAATTTCTTCTAAATAAACCTAAAAGTGATTGATATCAAATGTCAAAAGGAAAAAATCATAACACTGACAAAAGTCCTTCAAAACAATTACAACGCTCTGTATGTGTGACAATCAACAATACTCTCTTGTGGACCCAGTATAAGTATTGGAAATTTAATGTGTATATATCTAGTATAATATGGATGTTATTTTAGGCACATTCAGATTAAAACATAGTCTTATTGTCTCGAAAAATTCTAGGTTATAATTTAAATAGTTATAAAATACACATTATCACAAATACAAGAAGTTAAACCATGCACATATTAAAGTAACCGTACTGATCGTCTAATAAACAGATAATGTCCGGACCATGCTATGCGCCATTTTGGGGAAAGTGAAGTTATAACAACAGTGAATACGCTGTCGCCACGGAAAAATTATACCGACTAAACGTCATCTTTCACCTTCAACTGACAAGGTTTGAAGCAATTTGCATACCTTTCCGAAATTTCATCGACATAAGTAGTTGTACGAAACGAATGTAGAAAGAGGTAAAATGACAGTATAACGTTATCACCGCCCCAAATGATCCAATTGTGCCAATTGATTGTAATCTGTGAATGTCTGGAATACTATTGGTCGGTCGTAAAAATTTTTATTATATTTTTGGTTGTTAAAAATAACTAGTCATTAAAAAGCGCAAGATGTTGTCAAACAAACCGTTTCTTCAAAACGTTTTATTTTTTGAAAAAACAGTTGTTAATTAGGTGGTATTCCATTATTTTGAGTATTTTCTAATTTTTAATTAAAATATTCTTAGAAAGTTGAATGTCTCGTAAATTTCAAGTAAATTTGAGATTAGAGACATACAAAATTATTATACTAAATTCTGTTCGTATCTCAATTGTATGAGAGTGCTGTTTAAAAATTGTTTTCCTACGACTAGGTTTAATTATGCATTTAACATAAACACTTGTGTTCATATGTCCATAACAGCCGAGCATCTTACTTTTAAACAGTTAAGTGTAACACAATTGTTTTCATCATCACAACTTATAAAAAATTTGAGAAATTACAATTTTAAGCTATTTGAAATTTTACTTAAATAAGTAACATTAAATTTTATATTCAAATAATGTTAAATGCAACATTTCACTTACTTACGCTGTGTTAAATACTATACTACACTACAATTAAATAAAAAAAGATTTACAAGCCAAACGGCTTCGCACTCCCTCCCGGGATTATTCACTCATACCAGGCATACAAAGACACCAAAAGTATGAAGCTCTGTGGGAACCGTTTCCATGTTATCGGTCCTAGGTGACGTTGTCTGCTGTACTTTCTAAGAACTTTCGGACGGTTCTCGCGGTTGCAAGGAGAACTGCTTTCTGCATAGGTTTATACAGATTCTCACTAAGGTCCAATCCCTTGATGTTCTGCAGGAGGTTTTTTGGTATCACTCCAGTTGTTGACAGTATTGTGGGATTCGTTTGGACGCTGTTCATTGCCCATTGTCCTCGGATTTGGACCTCCAGATCTCTGTATTTGGCGATCTTCTCGTTGTATTTTGGCCTTAGGTTGTTGTTGTTAGGTACAGCAATATCGATTAGTGCAGTTCGCCTAGAAATTTTATCAATTAGTATAATGTCTGGTCTATCAGAACCGTTCGGTCTCAATATAACTTGAACTGGCTGTTCTCAAGAATAGGCTCCAGATTGTACCGGTAATAAGGCACTTTTTCTACCTGTAATAGATTCAACTTTTCTGCTAATTCTTGGTGGAGTATCTTAACGGATGACTCGTGTCTTTCCTTATACTCGGTTGCGGCAAACGCTTGGCATCCTCCAGTTATGTGCTGAATTGTCTCCGATGTTCGACAGCCCTATCTGCATTGGTCATTTTCTATTGAGGGATCTCTAATGATGAACTTCCGATAGTTTTTCGTCGGAATAACCTGGTCTTGGATAGCTAACAAGAAGCCCTCCGGTTCCGGAAACATCTGTCCTGAAATCAACTAGTAGTTCGACGCTGAGTTGTCGACATTGTCCTGATTGACCTCATTTGGGTGCCGTCCATGAAGTGGCTTCCGTAGCCAGGTTTGTAACTTCTCTTGGTCTGTTTGGTGGTGAGAAGTAATATCCCGTTCCCTCAACTGTAGCGGCATTGAATCGTCTGCCTCGCATATTGCTCGATGTAGTGTGGAAGAGTCCGCTAACCTGTCGCAATATGAACGTAAGTTTATTATTTGTTGGTCGAGCTGCTTACCAATATCCACCAATCCTCTTCCTCTTTGGTGTCTTGGAAGCATTTTACGTTCAATAGCACTCCGAGGGTGATGTTTTTGTGCTTTTGTTAGGAGTGTCCTTATTTTTCTTTGCAGGTTTTGGATGTCCGTCCTGCTCCATTTTACAATTCCAAAAGAGTAGCTCAGCGCAAAGCAAGCATACGTGTTGAACGCCTTAAACAAATTTCTACTATTTAAATTGATTCGTAATACCCGCCTAACCCTCTTGACAAATTCGGCCTTCATAGTGCCATGGTCAATTCTTTTAGCCTGCTTCATACCTAGATATTTGTATATTTGGTCTGCTTCCATTCTAGTTATAGTTTCACCGTTCTGCATTTCAAAAGTCCCCGGTTGTATCTTCCCTTTAACGATGTTCAAAATACGGCACTTGTCAAGTCCAAATTGCATTCCGATATCCCCGGAGAACTCCTCCACAATTTTAAGCATCCGTTCCAGCTGGTTTCTGGTAGCAGCCATCAGTTTAAGATATTCCATGTATAGAAAATGATTCACTCTGACTACCTCTTCGTTGTTATTTCTAACACTAGAGCCGCATTTGGTTGAGTTCAAACGGCATGACAGTGGGTTCATTGCAAGGCAGAACCACAATGGGCTAAGTGAATCGCCTTGAAATATTCCTCTTCGTATCGGAATGGTGTTGGTTTCGATGGTGTCGCTGGATGGCACTTGCAATTGGATCCTAGTTCTCCAGGTTGACATGATGCGTTCTAAACAGGAAACAAAATTATGGTCGACCCTGTACATTCTCAATATAGTTTTGAGCTACTCATGTGGCACTGAGTCGAAGGCCTTCTTTTAATCCACGTAGGCAGCAAAGAGGTTTCTTCGGTTGGCACAGGCTTGGTTACATATGACAGAGTCAACAATCAATTGTTCTTTGCATCCCATTGCTCCCTTCGTGCATCCTTTCTGTTGAGTTGCAATTATGTTATTTTGCTCACAGTGTGCATAGATGCGTTGGGTCAAGCAGGAGGTGATCACTTTATACAGTGTGGGTAGGCAGGTGATTGGCCTATACTTAGCTGGGTCATGTGTGTTGTGTTGGTCCTTTGCTAGGAGGTACGTAATACCTTCGGTCAAGAACAATGGCATTTTTGCTGGGTTAAGAAAAACATCATTAATAGGATTAGCCAGCTGACGGTGCATACACCAGAACTTTTTAAGCCAGTAGTTCTGGATCCCGTCGAGACCTGAAGCTTTCCAATTATGGGATTCCTTGATTACTCTTGAAATTTCCTCGGTGGTAAACGGCTCAAACTGCATCTGGCTGTAATCTTGACAGATTTGGTGTTCTTCATTGAACCAGCCAGCTGCGATGTTACAATTGACTGATGTGAAAAGTTGGTTTCCCCAGAGCTCTTCTACCTGCTCTATATTGGGACATCTATTATCTGCCATATTAGGTGGAGAGTTTAGGTTACGGTAGAAAGTCTTTTCTGATCGTTGGAAGAGCGCATTGTCGCATTTTCGGTTACTGCTGGTCTTGTAACTCCTTAGCCGTCCTGCAATAAGAGAAAGCTTCTGCTTCAGCGTATCAAGGCATTGCTGAGCAGTAACATTAGCTGGGTCTTGTTGCTGATGATATCGGATTCGCCTTTACAGTCTAGTTGTGCCCCTGATATACTCCGTCAGCTGTCCTATATCTATTCGAAGATTTTCAATTTTCTTATTTAGACGTTCTTCCTATAGTGGTGTGTTGGGTTCTGTTCTTGCTGATCGGCGCTCTGTTGTAACTTTAATTTCTAAAGCTCTAGCTACAGCAGTCGTGGCACAGTAGGTGGTCATATGCAAGGACTCCAGAGTGTAAGCATCTGAAATATAAGCTGGCAAAATCCGATTGTTCATGATGTCCAACATGGCACCCAGGTTTCTGGATGAATTAATTTTTGGCAGTGCCAGTCTTCTTAACGGATTAAATAAATACTATTATGATTACAATTTATTAGCACATATAAATTTAAACCCTACAGGCCAACAAACGAAGTCCTTCAGAATAAAAACCTTATTTATAGTACAGTTGATCTTCAAGCCCCTACAAATCTTTTCAAAATAATAAAAAAGTATATTAAAGGTTGAATGTGAGATCTGCCAGTATCACTAATGGAGGTCTTCTGGCTGGCCTATAGTTTCAGTTCCTTGTCGTACACAGTTCCTCTATCACCGGTCAAGTTTCAGGTTTTCTTTCAAACTGAATTGTCAGGACAGGAAGTCTTGCAATAAGAGGCTGCATGTTTAGTGAATTCATACAATAATTGATTGTTGGATAGCTAGGACGATGGATTTTAGTCATACTACATAGAGCTGCGATTTCTACTGACTCAAGGTTTATCAGTGCTGGCTTCCTGCAATTACTGCATGTTGGGAACATGTATTCCTAATAAAGTCTGTATATTGCTTTGTATATATGAGTTGTTTTTCTTTATATGCCTTTTTCTTTGTATATTAGACTCCTAAGGTATTTGGTCTTTGGTAAACATTTTTGTTTACCAGTTCTAAAGTATCAATTTTGTGGTCTGTATTTACACCTAAATATTTGACTGATGGATTGGTGCATCTTACTTGGTTAAGTTATATAAAATAAATTTAATCCAAGGAAAAAACAAAGATTTTAATGACAATTAATAACTCCATAACAATAACAACAATAGCACTATTTTTTTGACTTTCGACAGTTAATTTGATGTGCCAAAACGTCACTTTCCCCAAAATGTCTCCCAGCATACTCCGGAGATTTTTCGTTTGACAGCTCCATTACAATCTGTCATCAATTTTATTTTAATAAATCCGTGAGTTAAACATATCTTCATTGATTTTAGTTAGAATTTTGTCGATGCACGGTTGGGATCTGCTTTTCATAATAAAATGTATGTACAACTCTTCTTATTGCAGTTTTCATCTCTTCTTCCAACGGGGTTTTTTCGTCTTTCTGTTACCTAATGTGGCTTGGGAGTACTAACAATACCAATAGTCTTATTTCCTTCAGCATTCGGTAAACAGCAGATTTTCCAACTCTTATTATTTTGGAACAGAGCTTTCAACATTATTATTCATATACATTGATGTCTCAAGGCATGGTAAACATTAATCGTAATAAGTTTTTCGTTGAAGGAAAAATGCCCTGGTTTTAACGATTTCGGAATAAATGGTATATCTTTTGGTTATCTCACCAATTTCAAATAATATATAAAAACAAGCGCAAACAAAATAAATCACTAAGGACACAATGTAAGATGTATTCTGCTCACTGACATAAATTAAACTGAATTATGAGCAATTTTATTGTTGCAATAAATTTAAAAAAGCTTATAATATTTATATATAATTAAATATAATTAGATTTATGGCAGTCCTCAGTTACCTGCGGCACTGGACCAGGTACGTCGGAGGTTGTATTGAGATATTGATTTGTAAGTGTTGGTTTGCTATACACTGAATATCCTAATATGCCATTCTCTTTCCCTTGTATTAATACATCAAGAAAGAGAAGGGCACCATTTGATTCAATTTCCATAGTGAATTTTATGCTAGGGTGTTGATTTAGATGACCAGGAACTTATCGAGGTTATCTGGACTATGCGGCCAAACTACGAACATATCATTTACATATATACTCCAAAATTTAGGTTTTAGAGGAACAAAAGACAAAGCGTTTTCTTCGAATGCTTCCATAAAGAGGTTAGCTATCACAGGTGATAGCGGAGATTCCATGGCCCCTCCCGAAGTCTGCTCGTAGAAAGTCCTTGAAAAGTAAAATAAGTGGAAATTAGACATGCTTTAATTAATTCTAATAGAGTGGAACAAATGTTGTTATTTCCTAATATGTCCAATAGTATGGAAACTGAATCATCTATAGAAACATTTGTGTACAGAGATTCTACATCAAAATTGACCAATAAGTCTTCAGGTTCTAGTTGGATGGCTTTTAATCTTTGAACAAGGTGTCCAGAGATTAGATTTTTCCTGTAAAAGGTTGTGAAAGTTTGGTTAGATATTTACCTATTTTGTAAGTTGGTGAGTCTATTGCGCTGACGATTGTACGTAGAGGTACATTTCCTTTATATATTTTAGGCAGTCCGTAGAGGCGTGGAATATTGGAGCTGCTTGGTTTAACGGATTTCTTTTCTTCAGGAGTGAGGCTGGAGGCGTTAATTAGAGATGTGAGGTACCTTTAAATTTTGACTGTCGGATCCGTATGAGTTACTTTGTAAGTATTTTCGTCCAAGGGCTGGTTTATTTTTTTCAGTATACTTGTCCTTATCCATAACAACAGTTGCATTTCCTTTGTCAGCTGAGAGAACTAAGATGGTGTTTTTCTCATTCTCTTCCTTTTCGCTGATGTAATATTTGATTTAATTGGCTGTAGGTATTTTATGATCTTCACTCTTTCGTATCGAATCGTACCTGCTTGCTCTGGAGGTCATTTTCTAATTGAAGCTTCGACACTAGAAATTATTTCTTCCACTTGTTTGCGCCTTGAAGTGATGGCGAAGTTCTTTGGATAAGATAGTTTTCTCTGCTTCGGAAAGTTGTATACTTGATAAGTTGACGACTGTGTTCATTGGTGCTCTTGCTGGATTATTGTTGCTCAAATATCCTTCAAATTTTTTTTTGCTCTATAGTGATTTGTTGACGGATTCTTTGATTGTGCTTAGCTGATTTTATCCAGTGTTACAAATTTGTCCTGTTCCATTAGAGATGATAATCTTAGATGTAGTCATTTAGTGTTCTAATTTCGTGGAGTAATGATCCCTGAAGATGTCTTGTGCAATCGTAGACGAAACGTCGGATAATAATTCCGATTTGACACGGTCTAAACCCAAGATCATGATTTTCATGGGTATTTAATGTTTCCGCTTTGCATGTCTAGAACAATGCCAATGATCTTAAAATCGTCGCAGATTCTCTATTGATGCTACGAATATTTCATTTTTTCAAGAATGATTTTAATGTTGTCGAAAAACCCTTTGAAATATGTGGAATGCCCATTTGGTATTGGAGATAGTACATTTCTGTTATGGAGTAATATCACCTTAAGATTACGAATAGAAGAGTCCATAAAAAACCGCCATTCTTCAGGTTTATAGATACCAGCTTTCAAACTGGTTGCATTCCTGCGATATCATTGCAGTATATGAGTTCCAGCGATTTATCATGGATGAAAAATGGTCAGAAATCTTACTCTCTACTTCTATGCACTGTAATTTTTGTTCCGTTTTCTTTTGACATTGAAGCTAGAAGTTCGTGAGCTTCTTTCGATAACCCTAACTCTCCTCCAGTGTCATTTTATTCAGCTGGTGTAAATGTTTGAGGCACTTCGTTTATCTTCTCCTTCTCTTACTTCTCGCTGCTGGTGCTTAATTCTTTCCATTCCGTCTCACTGTCCATTTGCTCTACCTGTACTTCTTTTTCTTCTCCAGTAATCCCCATAGCCAGATTAATTTATCTGCTGCACGCATTAAGACAGATGGAATCATTGAACGTGTGTACATATAATTTGGGATTTATTTTTCATATTAACCCTACGCGTGACTGTCAAGCAAAAAAAATTTTTTTTTGAGTCAGGCATGCGCCATGATCCTACGTTTATTTGAAGGTTGTAGACAATGTTGAAGATTGACTACAATGTGGTTGTCGGACTTTCATTGTCTTTATTTTTATTTACTTTTACGACGTTTCGATTAGTCTTAAGACAACGATAGTCTTAAGACAACGCACTTATATACGGCCTGCGTCCATTGAAGCACAAAGTTTCGCTTCACTGTACACCCCAATGATTTGATGTTACAAAGTAGTGATTGCCAAAGATTAGGTATCTCAACACTCGGTTTACTGAAGATTTCGTTATTGTTTTTAACGTAAGCGGCTTCTATAAATTTTCTTTCTTTCGTGTTGGGTTCCACATATATTGCCGCAGCCTCAGTCCTTTTTACATGGTGTTGTTTATCCCAGACATGCTCTACGATTCCTTTTTATGTATATGAGTTTTATGTTCCCTAATTCTAACTTCTAGTGGTCGTTTGGTTTCTCCAATATACATTTCACAACAGTCAGATGGAACTTTGTAAACACATTCTTTCTTATTGGTAGTTTTTAGTTTTGTTTTTGTTAAATGAGCTCTAAGTGTATTCTTGATTTAAAGGCTGTTTTATATTATAACCATTGACAATCCGTTTTATTTTCTCCGAAGTTTCCTTAATATGTAGAATTGTGAAGAAGTAATGTGTAACTAGGATTTAATATTTGCTGCTTACTCTTCCAATGAATCGACATTATTGCAAATAGATATAGCGCTGTAATAGAAGTTGCGTATAATTATCCGTTTTGTTACAACAGAATGATTAGAACTATGATTAAGATACTGTCCAATATGTGTTGGCTTTTGGTATACTGAAGTTTTAATAGTCTCATTTGAACAGTTCACTATGACATCTAAGAAGAGCAAATGATCATTTACCTATTTTTTTTATGGTAAACTTAATTGTAGGTTGAATGGTATATAAATGTTTCAAGAAATCATTAAGTTCTTGATTATTGCCCTTCCGTCGGAAGTCCGTCGTCCTGAGCGTAGAACTTGTCTTTTACTTGAAAGTAAGCACTACGTAGGCAACACTCCAAAAGGTCCATCATCCCGTCCAGTGGTAACGTGATTCGATCTGATAAAGTAATATCATTTGAAATCTAGTTTTGATTATGTCTAGTGATTCACCTAATGATACACTAGTATACAGAATTTCTATATCACAGATTATTAGTATGTCGTCTGGCTCTAGATTGATGCTACTAATAATGTTCACAAAATGTGTAGAATTTTTAACATATGTGTTCGTCTTACCTTCTAAGGGTTGTATGATTTTTAAAAATGATACTACTTTATTAGATCGAACCGCGTTAAAACTTAAGTATTGTTTACTTTTTAAAGGACAAGTTCTACGCTCGATATATATATATATATATATATATATATATATATATATATATATATATATATATATATATATATATATCGAATGGTTCGAAACTCATGCCATAGAAAAGTCAACAGTAAAACCGAAAGTCTGGTTGAGATATGTCGATGGAATGGGTCGTATGGAAAAGCAATGATAAAGAACTTAATGATTTCTTGAAACATTTAAATACCATTAGACTTACAATTAAGTTTACCATGGAAAAAGAGGTAAATGATCAATTGCCCTTCCTAAATGCCATAGTGAACCGTTCAAATAAAACTATTAAAACTTCAGTATACACAAAGCCAACACATACTTCTAATCATTCTGTTGCAACAAAACGTGGAATTATACGCAACCTCTATAACCGCGCTATATCTATATGCAATAATGCCGATTCATTGGAAAAAAAGGTAGCAAATATTACATCCGATTTACAACAGAATGGTTATCCTTTAAAACTAATTAACGATGTTATAAATAACTTTAGAACAACGAACACTGAACAGCAAGAAACACATTCCTTCTTCACAATTCCATACATTAAGGGAACTTCGGAAAAAATAAGAGGAATTGCCAGTAGTTATAATATAAAAACAGCCTTTAAATCAGGAAATACACTTAGAGCTCATTAAACACAAACAAAACTACCGATTAGAAAGAATGTGTTTATTAAGTTCCATGTGAGTGTGGTGAAATGTATATAGGAGAAACCAAACGACCACTAGAAGTTAGAATTAGGGAACATAAAACTCATACTCAAAAAGAGGAAACGTCGATATCAGGTATTGCAGAACATGCCTGGGATAAACAACATCATATAAAATGATGTGAGGCTGCGGCAATATATATGGAACCCAATATGAAAAAAAGAAAATTTATAGAAGCAGCTTATGTTAAAAACAATAATGGAATCTTCAGTAAACCAAGTGTTGACATACCCAAACTTTGGCAACCTCTACTTTGCAACATCAAATCATTGAGGTGTGTACAGTGGAGCGAAACTTTGCGCTTCAATGGACACAGTCATAAGCTCGTAGTCTTAAGACAAAACATCCAGTTTATACTTGATAACGATTAGAGATACAACCTAGTCAAAACGTCGTCAAAATAAATAAAAAAAAATGCAAGTCCGACAACCACATTTGAGTCAAAATTGATCCTGCTCGTTGTGATCATCAAGTTCATGTTGTCTATGGGTTCCTTTGGCTCTGTTACGTCTTGAAGCTGTCAACTCTGTAGAGGTCAAAGTACCCACCACTACAAAGCTACAGTCACATAATAACCACGCCTGCGGGCCACTTGCTCACCTTGACCATCCACTGATACAACCACGTAGATGTGCCCTGAATTGTTTTTTTTCAACACTGATAGAAGCGACTCTTCTGATTTGTCATCCATGAAGTTATGGGATTATAGAATTATGGAGTTTTTGAGGTCATGACATTTTAGGTTTATGGGATTTTGAGGTTACCTGGTAGTAGGATTAAACACATTGATCTATCTTCATTGATTCATGATTATAGGACTTTATTGAATTTTATGATTTTTAGAATATTCGTTGACGTTAAGGAAAAACTTGACGCCATGGGGTTATTTGGTCTTTGGATTCGGTTTTAGCACACACTTGATTACATATAGTAAGGTAAGTCAGGTCTCCGTTTACAATATTTCGACTTTTTTTGTAGAGCTGTGTAATAGACAGGCTATATCTCAAAAATTAAAGCTCGTATTTGCTACGAGGCGATGCCTTAATAATGAGGTAGCTTGACAGCTGTCAAATAAATGGTTAGTTATCGTATTATTAACGTAAACCACGCACTTTTAGTTTTTTCCAAATATATCCGAAGACTAAAAGTTTTACTTCCTTTACTAACTTTGAACAGATATTCGTACTCAGCATTAAATTCGTTAAATATGTCCTAATTAGATGCTTAAGTAGCCAATATTAGCCTGGTTCAGCAGCTGGCTTGTATACAGTCGGCTTATCTCTTTTTTTCCTTTAACGGTCCAAAGGAGGAAAAACGGTAACTTATTACAAATTTGAATTATTGACACTAATCGTTCATTTCCACTTAGACCTAAGACTGTCATTCGGTAAAATGTGCTTTAAATATAATGAAAAGGATTTGTTAGTAATTGCCCACACAATACAAAAGTTTCCACATGTCGCATGGAAGCTTTCCGACACAAGTTTCGTGGAAATTTCCTAAGTAACCTTCCAATAATTTTCCAGGAAGCCTATGAATACATTTTTTAACGGATCCCATGTAATCAGTCACGAACGATTTTGAGAAACATAAAAAAATGTTACATCGAAGATTAACGTGAAATTAACTGTGAAAGTTTCGTGAAACCTTTCTTCAAGTTTCTGGAAAATAACTTGCTGTCTTCCAATAAAGGACATTCGAATTTATAAAGCAAGCAAAGTAGGTACCTTAGCGTAACTTTTCAGTAAGATTGAACTGAACAAACTGAGAAGCTTAATGTAACTCTCCAGCAAGATTTTAAAAAAAAAATTCTGTTATTCTAAACTGATACTATCAAGAAAACTTTCTATAATCGTGCAGTAATCTTCTTAGAATCTTGATACGTTATTTGCTACTAACTTGAATGTAAGCTTGTACTAATTCATGCAAATATCGTATAAGTCTGTTATATATTTTCCTTACTGTAAAACTGATGGAAGCTAATATCTAGGATATATTTACATATTTTCAGAAAGTTTTGTATGACCTTCTTGCAAGTTTCTGGAAGATTATATACAATCTTGAAAGAAAAAAATTGCAATCTATCAAATAAGCAAACTTTGAAGTTTAGTGTAACTTTGCAGTAAGATTTCACGGAAAGTTTCCATCATTCCAAATATATTCTTTTAAGAAAGCTTTCTGTAATCATTCTAAAACCTTCTTAGAATTTTGACGCATACTTTGCTATAAACTCGAATAGAACTTCCATTAAGAATTCGTGAAATTATCGTGTGACCCTCGTATATAGTATATCTTTCTTGAAAGTGTTATTGAGTGATCCATCAAGATGTCGCCAATGTGTCTTGTTTACTATTTTTTTTTTATTTTAAAATATATTTATAGTGCACAATTACGAAATGATGGTTTGTACCTAACGTAATGGAATTCTTTGCTAGTACGAAACAGCGCTGTAAAAGCGTTCATAGAAGCTTCCAGTAATTACGTAATATCAGTTACAAATATTATGGAATTTCCGTCTAAGCTTACGAATAACTTTTTAGAAAAGCCTAACGTAAGTCCTTTTGTAAGCTTACAGTTAGTTTTCATTGGTATGTATATATATATATATATATATATATATATATATATATATATATATATATATATATATAAATGCAAATTTCGTTCCTTTCCGTGTTAGAGGTTGCACAGTTTGAATAAATTGCTACAAAACACAATCTATCCTATTCCACCACCGTCGAGATGATGGCCTACCTGTACCACTATATCTGACTTTCTTCTCGATATGGTGGTACAGGTAGGCCATCATCCCGATGGTGGTGGAATAGGATAGATTGTGTTTTGTAGCAATTTATTCAAACTGTGCAACCTCTAACACGGAAAGGAACGAAGTTTGCATTTACTGTTCGCATTTTGCTTCATTCATACACGGATTTGCATATAGTTGTACATTTGCTGAATGTGATTTCAGCACTACAACGGCATAATGTGGATGTATTCACTGCTATTGCAATTCACACGGAGGAATCCGTAAAAGCTGCATACACACATGTACGCCATCTGGCGGGAGGTCGGCGAAGCCGCGTACAGTGTTGCATGCTTCCTTTCGATCTGTCCTTTGCACAAACTGATATATGTCGGTACCCTGATGAGTCTAGTAGAGACGAAACCTGTACCTTTGCCGTGTCACTGTACCGGGGAGGGTAAGTTTTGACTTTCTTCTCGATATGGTGGTACAGGTAGGCCATCATCTCGATGGTAGTGGAATAAGATAGATTGTGTTTTGTAGCAATTTATTCAAACTGTGCAACCTCTAACACAGAAAGGAACGAAATTTGCATTTATTGTTCGCATTTTACTTCACTTATACGCGGAGTTGCATATAGTTGTACGTTTGCTGAATGTGATTTCAGCACTACAACGGCATAATGTGGATGTATTCACTGCTATTGCAACTCACACGGAGGAATCCGTAAAAGCCGCATAAACATATATATATATATATATATATATATATATATATATATATATATATATATATATATATATACAGGGTGTCCAAGATAAGGATCCTAACCATGGGGATCTCGGAAACAGTTGGAGATACGAGGTCGGTTAAATTAGAGAAAAGTTGCGCAATTTAGTGCTAAATTAAACGCAATTTAAAAATTTTAAAAATTCAAAATACTTCCGGAGATTTACGGAAAAAACCGAATTTTGGCAAAATCGTTTTTAATTTTTGTAGGCTTTATTTAAAGAGATATCAAAAAATAAAAGGTAGATTCTTCTTGCCACTTTTTATTTTTTATAATTTGGTCTAAACAAAATTTAAATCCGACGTTTCGTTTCTGAGATACCATCATGAACTTTCATTTTTTATATGGAGCAAAAAAAAGTATCCCATGTATTTGATAGCATTTTTTATTACAAATTCAACGGTGTATCACACTTGCATATCAAGTGTGTAGTTCATTGGCTTTTATAAAACTGATATACCTTTCTCTCTCGCTCTCATGGAGCTCTTATGGAAAGTACTTGAACTACGTATTCGATATGCAAGGGTGATACATCGTTGAATTTGTAATAAAAAATGCTATCAAATACATGGGATACTTTTTTTTGTTCCATATAAAAAATTAAAGTTCATGATGGTATCTCAGAAACGAAACGTCGGATTTAAATTTTGTTTAGACCATATTATAAAAAATAAAAAGTGGCAATGAGAATCTATCTTTTATTTTCTGATATCTCTTTAAATAAAGCCTGCAAAAATTAAAAACGATTTTGCCAAATTTCGTTTTTTTCCGGAAATCTCCGGAAGTGTTTGAAATTTTTAAATTTTTTTAACTGCGTTTAATTTAGCACTAAATTGCGCAACTTTTCCCTAATTTAACCGACCTCGTATCTCCAATTGTTTCCGAGATCCCCATGCTTAGGATCCTTATCTTGGACACCCTGTATATATATATATATATATATATATATATATATATATATATATATATATATATGTATATATATATATTCGAAAACGTCTTGCTTGACCTCTAAATAATCTTTAAATTTCAGTTCACGTTGTGTTCACACAAAATTTTTTATGTACTTTGCTAGCCGAATTTTCAGAAAGACAGCTGTGATATCTAACAGTTCTGCGTCATCTCAAGAGACAATGTCATTCTGAGGAGTCATAATCATATGTTTATTTCAAAAAAAAATTCTAGAAACATAATAGCAACAGTAGACAATCACGTTTTTATAGTTAACAAGATTTATTAGCACACAGTAATTGTTAGAATCCCAACAAGATAAATTAGTAAACATACTTTTCTTTCAACAAGATTTATTAGGCGATAATAATTCTTTTTATAGTAAAAAAATTACATTTTTACTATCAGCACGATTTTTTAGAACACATAATTTTAACTAAATAATCAAATTTTTAGTATTAACAAGATCAAAGCATTTTCCATCTAAAGTCGTAAAAACGTGATTATCTATTATTGCTATAAGTTATTATGTTCTTAGAAAATTTTGTTCGCAGTAAATACATGACTCTGACCCCTCAAAATGACGTTGTCTTTTGAGATAACGCAGAAATATTAGATATCACAGCTGTCTTCGATTAGCAAAAAAAAGACTACATAAGGGAATTTATGTAAACAAAAAACGAACTTAAATTTAAAGGTCATTTAGAGGTCAAGAAATACGTTTTGGAATTTTTTTTAACAAATATTTCATATTTCGTGTTTATAAAAATATGTATGTTCCATTTAAAAAAAACGAATTTTTGGTCTGAAAAACCCATTTCCGGCCGGAACCGGAAATTGGAAGTGCCATCAGTCGAAAGACCGTACCCGACATAGTTTTTCAAAATTTTGATATTGTCAAAAACCCGTTTCCCTAGATTTTAAAAGGGGTGAACGAGTGGTCTGGCACACCCGGTATATATAACTGTAAGCTTATAAAGAAACTTAGGTTAAGGTTTCCTGAAAGGATTCGATAACGATTTAGAAAAGCCTAACATAAGTCTCTTTGTAAGCTTAAAGTTAAATTTCATTAGTATATATATATATATATATATATATATATATATATATATATATATATATATATATATATATATATATATATAATATAGGAATTAATTTTTTCTTGAACCATTAAATATATTTTTAGTTGGTTATTTTCTTGGGAATATGGTTCATTTTTATATTGAAACTACATATATACAGTAGTCATACTTATTGTATATATATATTTTTATTTCTCAGGACGTTTCGATTCTTTCGAATCTTTTTCAACCGATGCGGATGCTACAAAAATGTACATTTTTAATATTATTATATATGGACAAAGAGGTTAAAAACTTACCAGAACAGAGATTTTTGTTTTAAACAATAGTTAATTACATCACAAACCAATTGTAGTCACTCACTCTTTTGTATATTCACTTTTTAAAAATATTTTTAAAAGGCCAGTTAGAAGAATGGGCACTACATTTTTAACCCTATAACTGTCTTGACTTGACTGAATGTGGAACCCAGATGGTGTATGTTTTTTAGGCACTTTAAGTGGCGTAAAAAGTTTGGGTCTTTTAATGAAGTGATATTTTTCTGAAAAATATCGTGATTTAATTTAGAAGAATTGGAAGCGGAGAATTATTCTCATACCAAAAAAAAAAATAATGACCTAATAAAAAAATGGGAAAACAAACAGTTTATTCCACCAACGGTAGCAAAAGACTTAATTACAAATAACGCTTCACCACCACGCATATATTGAGCTACCTAAATTACATAAACCCGGAACTCCACTTCGACCAATTGTATCTTGTATACAATCGCCCTTTAGTGCACTCTCAAAATATCTCAAAAACATCTTAGCAAATGTCACTGGTCAAAATAATTTTTACCTTAAAGACTCATGGAGCTTTAAGGAAAAAATACAAAACATTAAAATCCCAGAAAACCACGCGTTGATCTCATTAGACGTTGTATCTCTGTACACAAATATACCCATAAATGTGTCCTTAAACATAATCAGAAAAAAATGGTCAGAAATAAAGAAATACACTGATATACCATTAGATGATTTTCTTGAAGCTGTAGAAATCTGCCTAACTTCTACATATTTCAAATAGAAAAATTTATTCTTTAAGCAAATTGAGGGTTGCGCGATAGGTGCATCCATATCAAGCGTTATTGCTCAATTAGTGTTAGAAGACCTAGAAACTGAAGTTATCAACAGCTTAAAATTCAAACTACCATTCTTTTACAGATATGTAGATGACTGCATAACGGCTATACCAAAAAATCAAAATTCATATATCTTAAACAAATTTAATAGCTACCATGAAAAATTGCAATTTACCATAGAATTTGAAAATAACAATCACATAAATTTCCTAGATATGACGTTGCATCATAAAAATAATACAATACTAACTGAATGGTACACAAAATCCACATGGTCTGGTCGCTATCTCAACTACAATTCCCAACACCACATGGCCCAAAAAAAATCAGTAATAATTGGAATAGCCGATAGAGCCATCATCCTTAGCAGTCCCGATTATAGAAACAACTGCATCAAAAAAGCAAAAGAGGTCCTTATGACAAACTCTTACCCAAACAAACTAATTAATAAAATTTTTAAAGAAAGATTAGAAAAATACAAACATGGAAACACTAAAACAGAAAATTTAGAACACAACAAAACCAAAAAACAATATCTTTCCTTGCCATACATACCAAAACTTTCCGAAAACTTTCAAACTTTTTTTAAAAAACATAATATAACCACTACTCATAAGGGCCATAATTTACTTAAAAGCAATTTCAGCAAATTAAAAAGTGACATTCCAAAAAACAGAAAATCAAATATTGTCTACCAAATACCCTGCAAGGATTGTCCATCGAATTACATCGGCCAAACTAGTCAGTATCTGCAAAATCGTCTAAATGGACATAAATATGACAAAAAAAATATTACAGCCCTAAAAAAACACGAAATGAAACACAAGCACACCTTTGATTATGAAAATACAAAAATCTTGAAAACTGAAACTAACAAAGGAAAACGAGAATTTTACGAAATGATTGCAATAAAAAAAAATCCGAATGCCATAAACGATAAAACAGACATCAATAATTTAAATCAAATTTATTTCAACATATTAAAATAAACCAATATAAGGGAATTTCTAAAATAAATAAAACAATAAATAAGAATAATTCTCCGCTTCCAATTCTTCTAAATTAAATCACGATATTTTTCAGAAAAATATCACTTCATTAAAAGACCCAAACTTTTTACGCCACTTAAAGTGCCTAAAAAACATACACCATCTGGGTTCCACATTCAGTCAAGTCAAGACAGTTATAGGGTTAAAAATGTAGTGCCCATTCTTCTAACTGGCCTTTTAAAAATATTTTTAAAAAGTGAATATACAAAAGAGTGAGTGACTACAATTGGTTTGTGATGTAATTAATTATTGTTTAAAACAAACATCAATGTTCTGGTAAGTTTTTAACCTCTTTGTCCATATATAATAATATTAAAAATGTACATTTTTGTAGCATCCGCATCGGTTGAAAAAGATTCGAAAGAATCGAAACGTCCTGAGAAATAAAAATATTTATATACAATAAGTATGACTACTGTATATATGTAGTTTCAATATAAAAATGAACCATATTCCCAAGAAAATAACCAACTAAATATATATATATATATATATATATATATATATATATATATATATATATATATATATATATATATATATATATATATATATATATATATATATATAAAATCGAAGATTTTCGGGCATAACGTATATGTGTTGAGTTCCTCTCAGGACTGTAAGGCAGCTGACGTTTCGGTGAAATCTCATTCACCATTTTCAAAACTCACTGTACGGCGTCTACGAGCGAACTGATGCCTGCGACTCGGGTGCTGTCGGTCCCGTGTGTACGTCAGACGCGTTCGTTTTCTGAATGTTTCTGGCCAATCAGGTTGCGAGACCTGCTGCGCGTCATCGGCCTTGTTGCCAGTGTTTGGGGTCGCGTTGCCGAGTTGTATCTGTTTCATTACTAAGCGGTACTGGTTGATGTTCTGTAAGTAGATTTTTTCAAGTATTAGTTACTCGTTGGCTATCATCTCTGCTATTTAAGTTGTTGGGCCTCTTTGCAATTACAATGGCTTTCCCTATAACTCTTGTGGGCAGATGGCGCGATAGCATTTTTGTTCCTGAGAAATTTATCTTATGTCCTGTGTTTAACCAGTGTTAGGCCAGAGCAGAAGAAGTTGTTTTTTGCTTGACAGCGTTTATATGTTCGTTTCTTCTGGCGCTTATTTTACAGTTGGTTTAGCCTACGTAAGATAAACTGCATTCTCCGCGTGAAATTTCGTACACTCCCTGGTTTTCTAGAGGGATTCTTTCTTTACGTGTTGACAAGAGATCTTTTACTTTACGGTCTGTGGTGAAAATAGTTGCAATCTTGTCTGTGGTGCCTCTTACATAAGGAACAAAAGCCTTGGAGCTATTCTCTTGGTTTTCGCGATTTTTTGGGACCAAGTGTTTGTTTTTTAGAGTATTGTTTATATGTTCTTTTTTATAACCGTTTTTTGTTAGGGCATCTTGCAGTATGTTCATCTCTTTTGTGGTAATTTTCTTAATCTGTAAGGGACTGCAATCGAAACGCATGCGATTTCACTACTGCAAATAATTGGGTGGAGTGGTGATGTAAATCCACGTTGAGGTATCTGTTGGTGTGAGTGGGCTTTCTGTAGACAGTGTGCGAAGGCAATCCATCCTCTTTTCTTTTGAGTAAGATATCTAGAAACGGTAGTTTTCTTTCCTGTTCTGTCTCCATGGTGAATTTGATTTTTTGGATGTATACTGTTTATGTGATTTAGGAATCTTTTGAGATTTTCTTCTCCATGTTGCCAAATAACAAATGTGTCATCTACGTAACGCAGCCAAGTCGTGGTTTGTGTGAAGATGTCTCCAAAGCTTTTGATTCAAAGTCTTCCATACATAAGTTAGCGAGTGCAGGAGATAGCGGCGATCCCACAAGGCCCAAACTTAAATAGCAGAGATAATAGCCAGCGAGTGCCTAATACTTGGAAAAATCTGCTTACAAAACAACAACCAATATCACTTAGTAACGAAACAGATACAACCTGATTGGCCAGAACCATTCGGAAAACGAACGCGTCCGACGTACACACGGGACCAACAGCACCCGAGTAGCAGGCATCAGTTCGCTCGTAGACGCCGTGAAGTGAGCTTTGAAAATGGTGAATGAGATTTCACCGAAACGTCAGTGGCCTTACAGCCTTTAGAGGAACTCAGCACATACACGGGATGTCCAACCGATTAATCGTGGCAGCCTTAATTGTTCAGATCTCTGCCCCATATAGTAACACCGGCCAGACGTATGATCTAATCATTCTCTGTCGTAGTTTTAGGTTGAGGTTATCATTGCAGAAAAATGGTTTCATTTTTTGAAAAGTGTTCTAGCAGTCTCTATTCTACACCTTATCTCTTTATCTGGGTTTAGATTTTCGGTGATATAACATCCAAGATATTTAAAATGAGTCACCCTGTCTATACTTTTTCTTTCTATTTGTATTGAAGCGTTAAGATGAGGTTGTCTACTAAAGACCATAAATTTTGTCTTTTTGATATTCATGTTGAGTCCCATTTCTTGACCTTCAGTGTTAACACAGTTTAATAGATGTTGCAGGTCTTGTAGTTTGTCGCTTAGGATATATATATATATATATATATATATATATATATATATATATATATATATATATATACGAGAGTAGTGAACATAACCCGATTCGCTCGATCCCCCCACTCCTCGACCTTGACCTTGACCTTGCTTCACCCCTCTTTGGCCCCGCCCACATGTCCTTGTCATTGACCTTGAAAGTGCACGTGTGCTTTGGCCTTGGCCTTGTGTTCAAGGTTGTGTGTGTGTGACCTTGACCTTGACCTTGGTCGAGACGACCTTGACTTTGTTGAAGGTCATCTTGGGTGTGTGACCTTGAAGATATGTTACGTGGTTGGGGGTGACCTTGAATGGTTTTATATAAGGTATGGGGCAGTTTCATTCATCAGTTGGCTCTGACTTGTATAGGTAGTACATGTGTTAATATTTGACAAATCATGGCATATGTTTGTGAAAATTGCGGTTCTAAGTTTACTAATATTTATAATATGAGACGTCATCAAAGAGAATCGCGTGCGGCGAGATTTAATGAAGTACCTGGAGGAAAACGGCTCCGAATTGAAGAGTATACATCGAAGATTCCGCTAATTAATTGCGCTACATGTAATGTAGATGTTCCAATAAATCATATGTCGGTGCATAAACGAACACAACAACATAAAAATAATTCATGTTTGCCGGTATGTCATGGTGTGCAACTCGTTGAATGTGCCTTCAAAAGGAGAATTGCAACCTATCGGGTTAGCAGTGATATGGAGCATTCCGATTACGTAATGTTCTTTGCAGACATTAAATCCAAGGTGGTGGAACTTGTTAATAATTTATTGCGTGTGCATCATGCTTTAAAAGTTAACATGACAGCTGTTGGCGAGTACATGCTTCCATCACAAGAAATATTCAGTGAAAAATCCTTCAACACTGCTAATCAAATAATTAGTGTAGAAAGTGATTTGGATGTCGTTTACCATTCTTTCACCGAATTAATAAAAACGCAGGCGACAGAGTTCCAGGAGAAAGATTCAGGTATGGAAAAATCAAAACCCGATATATTAAACTGATTTTTATATATTATTTTTCTTGTTATAGGATGGGCTCTTGTGCGAATTTTATACTTGGAAGTTGGTATCAACAAGTATATGCCTATGGGTGGCTCATCATACATCAAGTTGCCGTGTTCTATTGAAAAGAAAGGAGCTGTCGTCAATGTGATTAACCAGGACGAATTTTGCTTTGCGTGGGCTGTAACATCAGCATTGTTTCCTCCAACAGCAGAGACTTCACAGAAGACATCCTACCCCCATTTTTCTAGAGTGCTAAATGTAACAGGTATGGATTTTCCAGTAAAATTACGTGACATTAAAAAATTTGAGGAAATGAACAACATATCAATTAACGTATACGGTCTGGAATCTAAATATGAAAATAATGAAGTAATACATGAAGTTATTGGTCCACTGAGGTATGCGTCAAAAAAGTTGGATAGGCATGTAAATTTATTGTTAATTACAAAAGACTGTAGTAGTAAAGATGGCGGTGAACATTTTTGCGATACGACTTGTTCAAAGAGTCATTATTGTTGGATTCGGGATTTATCACGTTTAGTTTCAAGTCAAATTAGTTGTCAACAACATAAAATATATTTCTGTGATGGTTGCCTCATTTATTTTAGTACACCGTCAGCTTTAACTTTACATCAAAGCTACGATTGTAACCACATTTTCACGCAAACACCCTCAGTGGATTTAAAAATCGATAAATTTGGAAAGAGTGTGCCGGAAAATATTTTAAAATTCGAGGGTATAGAAAAGCAAATGCGCGTTCCATTCGTGGTTTATGCAGATTTCGAATCTGTTTTAAAACCCGTTGAAACGGTACAACCAAACCCACAAAATTCTTACACTGTAAAAAGTTTTAAACATGAACCATATTCTTTTGCTTATTTAATTAAATGCTCTTTTGACGACTCACTTTCGAAATTTGAGCTATTTCGGGGGAATAATGCAGCTCAAGTCTTTGTGGATCGTATCGAGTGTGATTTAAGGGCTCTATACAACACATATTTAAAAGACATTAAGCCTATGAAACCGTTAACGCCTGAAGAAAAAAGGGAGTTTAATGATGCTAAAATATGTGGTATATGTGAAGGCCCTTTTGAAGAGGGTGAGATTAAAGTACGAGACCACTGTCACATAACTGGTGCAAAAAGATTTGGTGCTGCACATTCCGTTTGTAATTTAAATTATAAATTACCCTCTTTTATCCCTATCTTATTTCATAACTTAAGCGGCTACGACAGCCATTTATTTATAAAAGAGTTATGTAAATATGGGGATAAAATTGGTGTTTTGGCTCAAAGTAAGGAAAAGTACATATCATTTACCAAAAGCATTTATGTGCACGATTATTTTGATAGTAAATGTGGAAAAGTCAAGAGGAAATATTTAAAGTTGCGATTTATTGATAGTTTTAAATTTCTGTCAACGTCTTTGGAAAATTTAGGCAGCGGTTTAAACGACGACGATTTTATTGAAACGCGGAAACATTTTTCAAATATCAACCAATTTAATTTGATGCGTCAAAAGGGTGTTTTTCCCTATAGCTTTATTGACTCTATAGAAAAAATGGAAAATACATGTCTTCCAAGTAAAGATGAATTTTATGATAATTTACGGGAAGAACATATTAGCGATGAAAGCTATAGAAGAGCAAAAGAAGTATGGCGCTTGTTTGGGTGTAAAACTTTGGGGGACTATTCGGACGTGTATTTAAAATCAGATGTGTTGCTATTGTGTGATGTTTTTGAGCAATTTCGGAATAATTGTTTAAAATTCGATAAACTTGATCCAGCACATTACTATACCCTTCCAAGTTTATCATTTGATTGTATGCTACGTATGACTAAGGTAGAGTTAGAGCTCTTAACTGATATAGACATGATACATTTTTTTAAGAAAGGTATACGCGGCGGCATAAGCCAGTGTACAGAAAGGAAGCACATCGCTAATAATATTTTTTTACCAGACTATGACCCAACAAAACCTTCTTCATTTATAACATACCTTGATGCTACAAATCTATATGGTCATAGTATGTCACAAGCATTACCATATGGTGGTTTTCGATGGTTAAGCGAGCGCGAAATTCTGGATTTAAATATTATGGCTGTTGGTGATGATAGTTTACATGGCTACGTTTTGGAAGTGGATGTGCATTATCCGACTGAGTTGCATGATGCACATTCTGATCTTCCATTTCTAGTAGAAAATATCATACCGCCAACAGAAAACGCTAAATTACCGAAATTAATTCCTAATTTACAAGATAAAAAAAAATACATTGTACACTATAGAACTTTAAAACAAGCCATCGCCAACGGCTTAGTGGTAATGCAAACCCATCGAGTATTACAGTTTAAGCAATCAAAATGGCTAAAATCGTATATTGATTTTAATACCAATTTACGTAACAAGGCCACAACAAAATTTGCGAAGGACACTTTTAAATTAAAAAATAACGCGATATTTGGTAAAACTATGAAAAATGTGGAAAATCGAAAGGATATAAAATTAGTAACACATTGGGAGAACAGTGTAGGCAGAAATGGAGCTAGAGCACTAATATCCCGCCCCAATTTCAATAGTAGCTCGATATTTACCGAGAACTTTGTTGCTATACATATGAATAAAGTTAAAATATTGTACAATAAACCAATTTATATCGGTTTTTCCATATTAGATATATCAAAGACTGTAATATACGATTTTTATTATAATTTTATTAAATCCAAGTTTGGCGATGATGCTTCGTTACTTTACACCGATACTGACTCGCTTATATTAAAAGTGTATACGGAAAACTTTTATCAAACTATATCAGAAAACCCCGAAAAATTCGATACATCAAATTACCCCGAAATTAATAATTTCAACATAATTAAAAGTAATTCTGTAGTTGGTAGAATGAAAGATGAGTTTCCTGGTGATCCGATAATAAGTTTTTATGGTACCGGCGCGAAGGCTTATTATGTAAAGTCCATTAATAATGAATTAAAAAAAGCCAAAGGTATCAAAAAATGTGTTATCGAGAAAGACCTTCATCAGGAAGACTACCAAAGAATTGTTGAACGGGGTGGTTTGATATTAAGAAAGATGAAGACATTTAGAAGTGAATTACATAACATTTATACCAACATAATAAATAAAGTAGCATTGTCACATAGCGATGATAAACGTTATGTAATTCCCAGTTCAACCAAAACTCTACCTTGGGGGCATGCAGACATAGATTTTTACAAAACAGACCCGGAAGAAAACTTAGCAAATTTAGTCACCGTGTTGGAATCATTTCTAAGTCAGGACAGCACGTAATCTGGAAAATCCATATTTCATTATTTGTATTGTTTTTATTATTTCTATTAAACATACAACATTAATATGTAACGATAGTATTGTAATTTTTTTTTTTTTTTTTAAATAAAAAACATGTATTCATTACTTGATTGCTTTTTTATTGAACCTTTATTTTAAAATTATAAATATAATGAAGTGTCGACAAATAACAAGCTGTAAAAGTTATTGTTGAAAAATTTGTCTAATAGTAAATTAAACGCACAGGTCTACGAGTAAATGTTTAATGTGAAACAGGTTTGCTGACAAGATCCTCCATAGTCTTTTCAATTTTCAACATTCTAGAGTTAAGTTCATCACGCAGTTCGTCTTGCCTAAGTTCATATATTGCAATAACAGTATCATCAATGTATCCTCTAAGTTCTTGACCGGTTTCAATTAATTTCTTGCGTACGTAACCTTCAAGTTGGTTTCTGAATATATCTTTAATAACAATTGTTGAGTCATGTAAAGCTTTCTGCGTATCTTGCACACACTGAGCAAGGTTATTATCAACATAATTTCGTGTGGTCGCATCGTCTCCTTCAAGAGGTTCTGCTAAATAGCACAATCTTTTGCTTCCCATGTCGTAATCTCCATTAGGTGTAAGTTTAAAACCTATTCCTGAATGACCTCGCATAAAGTTAAAATCCTTAAATTTTCTTTTGCGACCGAACTTATCAATAGTGTTTACTTCTGACATTGTTATGTGAGACTGATTTGAAACCATTAGATTTCACCCTAATATATGGTTCTATTTCATTAATAAACGGACTCTGCAGAAAAATATGGATTGCAAAACGTATTTTAGGTGATGTTTAATAAATACACATACAGGTTCATTTTACTATTGTTTTATTGAAAAAAAAAATAAAATATAACAAAAGATTGAGTTTACTTTTTATTATTAAAAAAAATAAAAAAAATAACAAACAAAAAAATTAAAAATTAAGAAATAAAATACATGTTAATTTCTTCTGTACAGGTAAGCTTCTTCTATGACCCAATTTCTTCTCTGGATGGCACGTTCATTAATGTCCTTGAACTGGTAGTAAACTAGTCCACAAAAGCCGCATTGTACAAATTTAACCCGGAAAAGGTCAATGTAGTTGAAGTCGTACGTAAGATCATTTCGCCAGCAGATACCTAGTCTTTTACAATGATGACAAGTTAAATAAAAAGCTTTTGGTATATGACTGTATGTTTTGGCTGCTTCACTAGGTTGTTCATCGGTTGGCAACATGATGTTTGAATATGTTGTACTTTTCAATCGCGGTACTCTAATTATGTATTACTTTTTAAAATAACCTTGACAGGACCAAAAAAATCCTTGAAAATTACAACCTCGAAAACGACCCTGACATTGACGGGTACTTTGACCTTGGCCTTGGCCTCGCATCTAACAAGTTTAGTACTATATTTATATGCTTCTTTAAAATAACCTTGACAGGGACAAAAAAAAAATCCATGAAAATTACAGCCCTGAAAACGACCCTGGTATTGCCGGTTACGTCGGCCTTGGCCTTGACCTTGCATCTGACAAGTTTAAATATTATACTTAATGCATCGAACAAAAGGAATAAAGGTGGTGTAGTGGGGGAAATGGGCATAAAAGCAGACTTGCTGGCTCGAGCTCTTCACAGTTCGTCAGAACAGCAAACAGTACAGTGCTAAGAAAAAGTTAATTGTGTGAGTTTGAATATCGAAAATGTCTAGTGTACGGTCTCTTTTAGATGCTCTTGACGTGAGCTGCGGTTCACAGCAAGGCATGCTGGATAACATGAGTGGTTTAGAAGTGTTAAGTCCGGGGGTGTTCGAGAACTGGAATGGCGTGGAGCATGAAGATGCCGAAGACCGAGCCCTCAACGATGGTCGCGACGAAGAGTTAGTTCAGTCGGCAGCGCAATTCCTGGAATGCTGGACGGAGGAGAAGGAGCCAAAGATAAATGTGATTAGTGATGTGGTTGTGCGAAAAGCATCGCGGCCTAGGGAATCTTCTCCGAAAGCTTCGAAACTGAAAAAGCTCTTGACTATGCGGAAGTCGGAAATCGCCGATAAAAAAACATTTTATTCGGCGATTAAAGGTGTGGGACAAGGGAAGAAGAAAAAGTTTAACTTTAAGCGTCCCTCCACCCCTGTTCCATTACCCGACTTCCTAAAAACAGCACCAAAAGAGCCATTGTCAGTAGAAGTGGAAGTCATAGAAGGCCCCGATGGACCAACACCACCAACGCCACCAACACCGGCCAGCGTAGAGAATGAAATAGTGTCGGAGGTGAAGTCTTCCCCAGCGCCAGCGCCACTGTCGCCGATATTGGGGTGCCGGAAACCCATGAAGAAGCGGTTTAAGCGTTGTTTTGAAGGCGATGAAGTTTCCGCTGCTTCGTCGTCGTCGTCGTCGTCATCGTCTTCACCAAATAAAACCGCGTCTTCTTCCGAGCCATCACAACCGGAGTGGGTCGAAGACTTCACCAACTCTCAGAAGACCAAATTGACCGACATTTATGCCATGAAAAAACGCTTAGTGAATGAAGTGAACGAGTGTGCCAGTGACATTATAGAACTTGAAAGACAATTAGAGATAAAAAAGGTGAAATCTGCGCGGTTAAAAAGACAATTAGAGGACTTTAATAAATTATGTAGTAGGTGTTAGGTAGTTGTAGAGATTAGCTTTTAATTTACAGTATTAAGTTTGTAAATATATATATATATATATATATATATATATATATATATATATATATATATATATATATTGTAGTTAATAAAAAAGTGTTTGATCAAATTTTTTATATTTTATAATGAGAATAAAAATGACTTGAAAAATTATTTTTGTGTGTTATTTCATATAGGCCCTGTCCCACATAATATTAGGTAATAAAAAAAAAAAAAAAAGTGAATAATCCACTAAAACTACGCAATAGCAATAGTTGTAAATATTTTCTGATAATATTTACAAGTATAATAAAACATGGTTCGGTTTATGAAGTTAAGGTTCTGTCGCCAGAACTTCTAATACTTTGTATCTCAATATTGTATGTTTTTATGAAAAAAACATAAAATATTGGTTACAAAGTATTATAACCAACTAAAACTACGATCAAATTATTTTGTGGTCCTGAAAAGGACCGTTTGGTTGTAAAACATGCGACTCTTTTATTGAGTTGTGGAGTCGCACGGCCCGTCATCATCATCAGCGGGGGTGGCGGTGCTGTCCTCTGTGTATTCGATGATGAACCGCCAAAGTTCATCCCATCTAGGATCGTTCGGCTCCCACTCCAAACAATTCTCTGTGGTAGAATCTACCACAGGGCATTGGATGGGTTGTTGTTGTTGTTGAGTCGCAGACATGTTGAACTAAAATGATTGTAATAAGTATTGGTGGTCGTATATATAGAGACAAATTAATGGTGGGGGGTGAAAACAAATGTCGTATTACGTATTCAGACCAAAAGTTGTTTGTGGTCTCAAATACGAACGAACGATTTAGCTGGGTTCCACCAGCACTTAAAGTTTTAATACTTTGTATCTAATATTGTATATTCTATACATACAATATTAGTAACAAAGTACTAATATGTACTAAAACTACGATCAAAGTATTTTGTGGTCCTGAAAAGGACCGTTGTTGTGTGCCCTTAAAAAGGGCCAGGGAGAGTGTGGGGCTTATGGTGCCCCATCCTCGCTGGTCGACCACCAGCTTGACGAATCGCAGGGGCCTTGTGGGTCGTCGGGTGTTGGTGATGCTGGAATTTCCAGCACCGCATCTTCCGTCGAGTCCGGCTCTGGCTGCGGCGACGGAGTTTCGAGTCTTTGTAAGACCCAATCACCCGCGTCGTCTAATTCCACTAGACCCGGATCATGGTCATATACTAGCGGAATCGGCTCATCCAAGTCGTCCCAACGTAGGACGTCAATTTCAAAATCCACCTCGTCGTCGTCGTCGAAGACTTGCAGGTCTCCAACGTTGTCGGCTACGGTGTCTTACTTAGAAAAAAAAAAAAAAAAAAAGAAAAACCTCCCCCTACAACTTCCACATACTCCCGTTCGGCGGCCCTAGCCTCCTAACTCGAGAATTTCAATTTTTTCGTCTAAATTTTTTGTCATTTTTAAGATTTTCCAAATTTTTTTTTCACCATTGTATTCTACTCAAAATTCTAGGTAATTAAAGTGCTTTTATTTTTTCTCTATCTTGAACGGTTCCCGAGCTACAGCGCTTTAAAGAATTCAAATTACTAACTTTCTATAACCCTTTTTTTCAAATTTCATTTTTTCGAATTTTCAAAAAATACTACAATATGTAGAAAAAAATTCTCTCTTTAATTTCCCAATACCGTTTTTCTCTAAATCTTCAACTTTAGCGCGTATTCAGCATTTTCAAAAAAAAAAAAAATTATAATTTTTTTTACACCATCGCATTCTCCTCAAAATTTTGGGCTATCAAAGTGCTTTTATTTTTTTTCTATCTTGAACGGTTCCCGAGCTACAGCGCTTTAAAAAATCCAAATTACTAACTTACTATAACCCTTTTCTTAAAATTTCATCTTTCCGAATTTTGAAAAGTACTACCATATGTAGAAAAAAATTCTCTTTCTAATTTCCTAATATCATTTTGCTCCAAAACTTCAACTTTGGCGCGCATTCACCATTTTTCAATTTTTTTTTGAAAAAAATTTTTTTTACGTTTTTACTATCGAGAAAAATGCTTGCTTATAGTACTCGATTTCCTCTATAATTTTTTCTTATAACTTTTTTCCCTATTCCTAACCGTTACTTTCCTACAAATTTTCTAAATCGTTGTTTTCATATTTTGCCTTAAAAATTGTTTCTTGTGTTATTTAAGCTCTTTTTTCCACTTAATAAACCACCATTTTCTAAATTCCCGTACTCTTTTCTTAAAGAGCGGGCTTTTCCGCCAGCTTTTTTTTTGGTTTGGGTTTCAAATAAATATAAAACTACTACTTCACTCATTACAAATTTATTGATTCAAGAACATTATTTTGTGTTACATATAATAGATACATTAAAATATAGATTTATTGGTCACCGAACCGTTTAATACATTATAACTAAAAAATTAGTCGTGAATAACTAATGCGTACACTTTAGTGTCTTTGGGGAATTTATTCTTTCTCGTTTGGAACTCCAATTTTACATCCACTGTCGATGAGTTAATCGCCTCTGGTTGATGACTGCAATTGATAATAAAAACGGGGTTTTTCATATATTCCGCGAACGTTATCATCGGATCGTTTATCTCGCGCCCGTAGTAGCTGCTTTGGAAGTTTTCGTAATTGTAATAGGCTGCTGCGTACAGTTTCTTGGCGAAATCTAAATTCCATCTTTCGTATGGATAAACGGTTGAATTCAGATACAGTCTAATGTCGCATACGTCGGCGTGGGTAAACTGGGTTGCGTTTTTTTCTTTCTTGTCGCAATTATTGCTGTCTTGAAACCCGACGATTATATAGCGCGGTCTTTCCAGACTTGTACTCGTTCTCAAGGCCCACACGTCGGAAGATGTTTGCCTTAAAGCTGGTAATTCGTACAGATCCCATTTACGATATGCCATTTGAATACTGGCATTGTTTCCTCCTTTATTAATGCGAGACAGTATTTTCAATTTTTGCTTGTCGTCTGGAATGATGTGACGAATTTTCCATTCGATTTTGTCGATACTAATTTCTGCCTCTACTTCGCCGACGTAACAATTGGTAAAAGTGCGAGCTATAATCATAATAAGCTCTTGTTTTACGTTGAAAACACCTTTTGCGTAATCTTCGGCGAATCCCATAAGATATTTTAAGGGTAATTTCCCGGAGAATACGTTACTTGCCGTGTCTACGATATCTTGGTTTGCTTCGTCGAGACCCCATCCGCACGTCATGAGAGATCTTTGTTGCAAACTTCCGAATGAAACCATGGTTTTTAATGTCGTCGTAACTCCAGGTTTACGAACCACGGCGACCTGCTCACCTCCCATCTCGTAGCGAATTTCATCGAACAAAAATGCGAGGGCATTATTTCATAAAAAACATCTTTTCGTTGCGTCTATGGGTTTAAATTTTCCTTCGATATATATGTAACTTTCGGCGATATCCAGTATAATATCTTGAAAATTAATGGGGATACGGACTTCATCCGAATTGTTGAATGATGGAGATCCGTATGGTTTATACGTATGCTCTTCTAGACTAATAATGGAATTGTCCAAGATGGGCTCGGAGAAAACCTCTATTTTATCGCTGGTGGTGGAAATCATTTTCGCACTTTAAGACCGATTGATTTTAAAAATTTATAGTCTTCGGCAGATAACTGTTGAGATGTTTGAGATCTAACGTCTGGACGACGACTAACCTTGACGTTAACTCTTCTTTTACTTTTATTATGTTTCGGCGGTTCCCCCATCTTAGTCGACAGCACACACAATTGACGATTGAAGCAAAAACCCATTTTTATGAAAGTTTCTTCAGTTCCAATTTCACGATTATTTTCTCGCCTTGAAAATTAATTAGATCACCGCTATCGTCCAAGATGCGAAGAGTAATGTTGTCGATAAACTGACGTCCTGCCGGCATTAACGGCATATAAATATTATTTTGTGGTTCTTTACTGATTTTGTAACCGGGCTCCACGTCGATATCGAATTCGAACAAGGTATGACCTTCCACCGAATTCATATATGCTCCGGAAATTATATTACAATCTACGCGTATGATGCGTACTTTCATTATTTCCACCATCTCGGTTGATTCGTGCTTTTTGTCTCTTTTTAACACTGTATGATTAAATCCTAACATTTTACCGATACTCGCCTCTCCCCGGAAATCTATAGTATATTGGGATTTCAGTTCACATTTCAGCGTATTATTATTAGCGACCAAGTAAAAGATTCCATCGTTCTTTTCTTCAGTTGAAATCCTCAAAGCCTCCAACATAGCTTTACCTATCTCATCTATTTCATAGGCCCCAGGTGGAATCTGCAATTGTATCGACTCGGTGGTGTAACCCTCCTTCATGTAGGCAAACTTATTGTTGCTTTCGTCCACATTAAAAATTGAATTGTATGTGTAAAATCCCAGCAATGCCAGACCATATTTGTTTTCTCTATTTAATTCGACTGGTGGATAAAAATCGGCGCTTAAGACGCTCGAGTGTCCTGTTAGTGTGAACGTATAAGACATGACTAACCATTAAACATCACACATCTCGGTTTTATTCTTAGCGGCAACATTTAAAAAGATTCATCTTCACACCTTTTCTCACTGCATTAGATAGTGATGTTTTTATGCTATTTTCTGCTTTTATGCGCACATCGCTGATTTTGCAATAACAACAAAATATTTTTCTAGCTGTAAGATCCTCATCAGACGTAACCTCGTTTAAATTGCTGCTGCTGCTGAAATAATGTTTGCAACCGCACTGATATTTTAATATATCGATATCGCTTTTAAGGTGCTCGGGCAACTTTTCCCAAACGAATGGAATTTCATTTGGGGCTAATGCAATCATCACTTCCTTGGGCATGTTTTCTAACTGTTTCACGGTCATTTTCCTTAATCCACCGGCTAGATGAAATGCTTTCAGTGATTGCAACATTTTAGTATAGTTATTGCGATCCATTTGCGGTGTTAATGGTGACGATGATGATGATGACATCTTTTACGCTGATGATTCGACAAGAAACTTTAAGCACAAATGTCCACACCAGACTGTTCCAAAATCCTGCTGACGATCGTATGTATAGTAAATAATTTTTGATGGTTCCGATCCCGTTTGTAGATATCGTACCAATTCGATCGGTGGGGGTAAATCGCCGAAGCTGTCATAATATGTTACTTTAGAATTATTTTTTCTATAAGCTACCCAATGAGTCCCTGCACCACGCGTACTATCCAAATTCACTATTGCTGCTTCGTAACGTCGAGGACCTTGTCTAGGTAATAAATCCCTCATATAAACGCCTCGAAAGTGTCCTATTCTTTTCTTTTTGGCATATTTTTCTATATCGATGTTAGATAGTGGTCTTCGAGGTAGGGATTCAATTAGTTTTTTGATCTACGATTTAAAAATAATCCCATACCTTTACGATATGGCTTTAGAAACAAACCATTTCCTTTCGATTTTAAATACAGGCCGGCACCGGTTTTATCTTCGCTGCTTTTTTTTACTGCTTTTATGGCGCGCACAATTCCCGCTGCCCCACCGGCTAATGAACCCAAAGCTGATAACCCGGCAAAAATTGGTATTAATGGTAATATTCCACCAGTTTTAGGAATCGGTATTATTCTCGGTGTACGAACCTTCCTTTTGCCACCTGCCGCTTTTACCGATCTACGTGCTACCGACAGAGCTATTTTAGATGCATTCATGACATTTTTTTCCAACACATTTTTACTTCCGGCTTTTAATAATTCCCTTCGAACTGCTTGTCGAATAGCTGTTCCGAAACTGGCTTTCCGAACATGTCGATTTTTATTAACACCTTTCCTTTTTGTATGACGCGTGCCTTTACTAGATGTTTTTTTTGTTGATAATGATGATGGTACACCCATACCAAAACGTTGTTTTCCTTTCATGATGTTTGTAACTAACCAAGCTGCTGTTTTTTCACCTAAACTGGAATCTTTCGATTTTACTCTATTCCAAGCACTTTGTTCGAGCTCGTAATCCGCTCGATGTCTCGCACTTATGTTGTCTTTATTATGTAAATAGGCTAAATCGTGTTTTTTGCATGCGGCATCCAAAGGATTAATGCCTGGATCACCTCTTGTTACACGTTTTATTACTTTTGTTCCGGGTCCGCAATATTGATAACCAGGAATGTGTACCTCGAATGGTAATTTATTTATTAACGAATTCACAATACCGTATCCAGTTTTGTTGGAAACGTGAGACCGTCCACTTCGTTTGACGCTCGGCATCTGAATGACAGTTTTTGTGAAAAATTGCCTATAAAATATCAAATTTTCCTAAGATGCGAGTTATCGATCTTAAACAAAAACTTCCTATTGACAATCTCGATGAAAAAGTCGGACTTGGATTTGAAAAGAAGATAATGAAGAGACACGGTCCTTTACTTCCTTCCTCTATTCGCGGCCTGTTAACCGAAATATGAGTATTTAATGAAAATTTTAGCGCCCATCAAAGGTTTAGGCTACTATGCCTTTAGTGATTCCAGTAATATTGTGGAACCGTCCGATGCAAAACCAAACTCTATATTTATCTTTGATGATGTTATATGTGAAAAACAAGATGTTATAAGATCGTACTTTAGCATGGGACGTCATAAAAATATCGACTCCTTTTACCTAGCGCAAACATATTCGCGAGTGCCTAAACAGCTTGTGCGAGACAACGCCAATTTTATTATTATGTTTAAACAAGATGAGTTGAATATGAAACACATATTTTCCGACCACGTTTCACCGGATCTAACTTTTACTCAATTTCAAGAAATGTGCTCAAAATGTTGGGATAATAAGTATGGATTTTTAGTAATTGATAAAGACAGTTATGTGAAATCCGGAAGATACCGCAAAGGATTTGATAGCTATATATTACTGTAATAATAAGAGAAAACGCTCATTTGATTGTTGAAACGTCCTTTGTTAACATCATGAATAACGCGATCGACTTAAAACGTAAACTAGTGGAAGCTACCAATGCCGTCAGAAAAAAATTTAAACAAATTAAAGCAGCTAAAGAGTTTAATGTTGTGGAATTGGAAAAGTTTTACGAACCCATTTCTAAGCCGTTGACAACTATATCTGATGTGGTTAAGCAACGTCAGCAGCAGCAGCAGCAGCAACAACAACAGCAACAACATTATCCAGCTACAAAGCCACATAGTCTCAGTACATCAGTGCAGTCGACTCAAATATCAGGTTTTCCCCAACCTACACATTCCTTTCAAACCTCCACACCTATTCAGCAGCAGCAGCAGCATCGCATTTCAAAAGAAGATATTAGCCAATCGGTGTTTGATACACCCTCGACATCAACTAATACATCTCTCGCATCCGCTGACACCACAACTTCCGATACTTTAAACGCACACCTGAAAGGATTACGTTCGAAACCATCTCTATACGATACTGTATATGGTGTACGTTTTGGTTCAAAAACAGATCATAACAAAAATTTTATTGGTAATTTAGAGGTGCGTTTTCGAAATGGAAATATTGTCTTATACAAAAAAGGGAAAAATATTGCAGAATATGGTGGATCACCGGCACTTTATGATTTGTTATTTCTTAAAACACCCCCAAGTGTAGGCAAGGAACAACAACAATTAAGTGATAATGTACTTTCAACGTACAAGGAAATTTTGGAATCAACGAATGCTGTCTACAACAATTTTAAAAAAAGTGATGGTTTACGGGAGACCAGATGGAACAAATATTTACGAATTATTAAACCTCTGATAATGGGCACAAAATTAGGTGGTACTATTACAAGAAAAAATCTCTCGGAAAAACTACAGTTACCCACAAAAAAGAAATTATCTTCGAAAAAATTTCAATATGTCTACTGGAACAAAGCTAAAGAGTTGGTGGATCGTTTACGTTTGTTGTGGAGTTCCAAAATGGCCGGTCACACTGGACACGAAAATGAAATTATGTCAATCATAGAGGAATTACGAGAAGAAGATATAATATATTAAGCTCAATATTTAATGATATTATTCAGTTCTTCCTTCGATCTGAAACCTTTAGTATTACTAATAATATGGAGCCCAGTTTAGAAAAAATCAAGATTGTTAATGAACTACATAGAACGGCTAGAAAAAATTTTGTAAGATGGCGCACGATAATAAAAGGATACAGAGATTTGTGGCAAATTGATTTGGCTGAAATGCAACAGTATGCTGATGAAAACGATGGTTATCGTTATATTTTGGTCTGTATAAATTGTCTCTCGAAATTTGTCTATACCAAAGCCATAAAAAACAAGACTGGTATAGAAGTTACTAATGCGATGAAAAGCATCATTGAAGAGGCATCATATACACCAACAAATCTGCAAAGTGATCAAGGAAAGGAGTTCTATAATACAAACTTTCAAGCCCTGATGAAAAAATATAATATAAATCATTATTCCACTTACAGCACAAAGAAAGCTGCAATTGTTGAGCGAGTCATAAGGACTTTAAAAAATAATTTATATAAACAATTCTCGACAAGAGGATCTTACAAATGGATACATATATTATCGGCAGTAACAAAAACCTATAACCATTCGAAACATCGCACCATTGGAATGAAGCCTGCAGACGTGCAAGAAAAAACACATATTAAAGCATATGATTATTTAAAAATTGTACCTAAAAAATTTAAGTTTTCCATGGGTGACATTGTGCGTATTAGCAAGTACAAAAGCTTATTCGAGAAAGGATATACGCCCTCTTGGTCAACCGAATTGTTTAAAGTTGTAAAAGTTAACGGTACAAATCCACCTACTTACTTGTTGGAATCGTTAGAAGGTCAGCCTATAAGAGGGTGTTTTTACGAATCAGAACTACAAAAAACAAGCAGTCCTGACGTTTATCTAGTAGAAAAGGTCCTTAGACAACGCAAGAAAAATCACATCGAACAATTATTTGTCAAATGGCTAGGATTTCCCAACCACTTCAACTCTTGGATAGATAAAGCTAATATTGTTTAAATAACATATTGTATGACTATATTTTTTATTTAAAATGTAAAATAAATAAACAATATATTGTAAAATAAAGTTTTATATTTCAATCTTCATTATTAAAAACAATGACAATAAAACATCATACACATAAATAACATTTCAATATTCTTGGAGGGAAGGTTCAATTCACCGACGACTACGACGTTATCTTCAAGGCTATGCCACTCGGAGTGCGTTCTCCTATTCTTTAACCTGCTTTTTTTAGATTTTTTTTGAAGTCGAGCCGTACGACAGTGCGCTTAATGAGTCATTTAAAGGCTGATGATAGAGTATTTTCTGCATAACTTCAATTTTTGTTTTAAGCTCACTATTATTTTTGTATATCATGGGGAGGACATCCTTGTTAAATATGTCACATATTACAACTGCAAAATTGTAAAACTTTCTATTAACAAAGTGTTTTGTCACAGCATCGTCATCATCTTTAGGTTCGCCTAAGTTGGTTATGATTTTTCCACCCATATCATACTGCCCATCCGCTGTAAGTTTAAAACCAATCCCTTGTGGCCCAGATAATATATGATATTTTTCATTATATTTCTGACGACCAAATTTATCAATTGTGTTGTTTCCTCGACTCATTTTCAATCTTTACTAAACTATTTTATTTTTATTTGCCCTACTTATATTAAATATTTCAGCTGAGAAAAAGAAACACTGACTATGATCTACTGGGTTGGTATGTTTATAAAAGAAATAAAATAAAACTGTGATTGTAATAGATATTTATTTACAGTAATTTAATTGCACAAATACAAAAATTATAAAAAATTAATTTTCCATGTCTTCGTTTTCGTTGCTCAAAATTCTATCCCATCCGACACTATTTCGATCGTCAACGTCTTGGGCTGTTGCTGTTGCAGAAACCAATTCATATTTTGCAGCAAGCTCACCTGGTAAATGTGGAATATTGACGAGGTATTCTTTTAATTCTTCTTCAACCATTTCAGCACAAAATGTATCCATGTCTATGGAACCATATAAAAATTTGTCGCACAAGTGTGCCCCAGCCATAAAATTGATTGTATCCCTGATCTCGTTCTTATATTGATCTTTGGTTACATCAATATGCGACCAATCATTTACGCTATCTAACATATCGTGAGCCCTATTTCTTAATTCTCTCCCCAAACAAAATATGTATCTATCTACACATTCGTTGGCGGTCGTCGTCGTCGTCGTCGCATCAGCAGACATCTTTAACAGAAATAATGAACACGCGTAAGTATTCTGACATGTGCAACTATATTTTAAATTTAATTACATCCTTTTTTTCAAACAATTTACATACAATTTACTCCAATGAGCCAAAACGTAATAATGTTCGAGTATTGTTTCCAAAAACTCTAGTGCCCTACCCCAAATAAGTTAGAGTGTATTTATCTTTAGTTTTACTCATAATATCTACAATATCGTCAGGTAGTGTTTCGGCCACACGTTTTGGTAAAAAAGTCTCAAATGTGCTATTATCACCGTCATCGTGTAAAGCCACTAAAAGAGTTTTACCAAATCGTGTAGTCATTGAAACCATCTTTACAATTTTATACACTTTGCCTACAATCATTTCGGTAACCTTTTTTTTCTCTAAAACCTCGAAATCTTTGCTAAACATTTCATTAATTTCATCTAGAGTTTCTTTTGCAATACTCATTATTGAAAAAAATGGTATATAAATCCAAAAATTACCGTGAATATAAAAGCACTTTCAGAACACTACACGAACACAATATTTGATGTTTATGCCACTGATATCTGCGACTGTTTGAAGTCACTTCTTCTCCCACGAACCTTTATAGCGGGGTTTCAAGGTCGAATTGTAACAATGGTGGGGGTAGCTTAACGATAGAAATAGTGGGAGGAGTATTCAAGGTCAAATGACGTCACACATTTAAATTGGTATAAGGATAACTTCAAGGACAAAATATAATGAAACAAATAACTACATTTTATGTACTTTATTCATTGATTTTTTTCTGCCATTCTTCTATGCGTTTAACATTATCACCTAAACCTAATTTCCTTAATTTGTTCAATAATAATTGTTTGTTTTTATATCTAAGAAAATTCTTACAAACTATACTAGCTAAAAGACACACTTCGGCATGGTCCATATACTTAAAAAATACACTAAAGTCCTGAGCCTCCGAATCTTGCATTTCATATGCGTAAAATTCCGAACAGGCTGCAGAAATTAGAAATTCCTCGTACATTTCTCGCACTAAACTTTCCATATTAACTACTACTACGTTAAACTTAAGTCCTACACTCTAATTTCATCTAACACAACCGGATCTGCAATGAACCTAATCAGTTTTTCCAAACAGTCACTAAACCCCAACTTTTTTATCTCACGAACAAAGTCTTGTAAATTTATTGTTTTGCTGCAATATTTACGACATGCATTCGCAGCCTTTTCATATTCATAAGCCAAATCACAATAGCGCGACGCCCATTCTGCTCGACTTTTCATTGCATCATTGAAATAATTATTAGCCGTTTCAGTGAACTCATCGCCCAATTTTTTTACTGTCTCTTGCAAAGCACTATTCATATTATTCACTCATTTTTTACATTCATGACACTTTTTTATTGCTGGTGGTGGCCCATCTATATGATGACGATATATTTGTTCATAGTGAATGTAACAGGGTAAGCTTAACTGTAGTTCCTTGTTACACCGATATGACGCTGGCAGCTTATCCCAAATTTGCCGTAAACTCAGCGTATCAACGCAAGTTTTTAAATATTCGAGAGGAAAAAATGCTAGATCCTTCTCTTCAAAATCACACAAACTTTTTAAATTACTCTGATATAAACAAATTACTCTGCCGACTTGCTCTATAATTTTTTCTTTAGATAGTTCCGTATCTGACATTTCACACTGAATGAATGCAAGTAGACTCACACAATTTATAGAACAATTTGCAAGGTCAAAATCATTTCAAGATCATCCCACACTATTACAATGCACAAATAACTACTTCAAGGTCACACACCCAAGATGACCTTCAACAAAGTCAAGGTCGTCTCGACCAAGGTCAAGGTCAAGGTCACACACACAACCTTGAACACAAGGCCAAGGCCAAAGCACACGTGCACTTTCAAGGTCAATGACAAGGACATGTGGGCGGGGCCAAAGAGGGGTGAAGCAAGGTCAGGGTCAAGGTCGAGGAGTGGGGGGATCGAGCGAATCGGGTTATGTTCACTACTTACGAGGTAGAAACTTTCAGAAATTGACGTGGATCTTAAAGTAAGCTTACAAAATATCTACGTTATGCTTTCCTGAAAGGTTATAGTAAACATAAACATAATCTTCCTGTTAGTATTGACTGCGGACATTTCGTAATTACCGCAGGATTCCACGAAAGCTTTTTGTAAGGTTTGACAACTTTTTCAAAATCTTGCTGAAAGCCTACTGCAATCTTTCATGCTATGTGGGTATAGGGTATGATTCGCTCTAGGAAAATAATTCCCATATGTATATTCCTAAGATACCTAAATAAATAAATAAGCAAATATTTTATAAGTATAGTTTTAATTGCTTTAGTTATTTTAAATCAGTTGTCTAATTTATGCTCGCATACATATCTTAAATTGTAGTCGCAATTCATGTCATTCCAACCTACAGTTTCATTATCCACACTGTAGGCCCACTGCATACAGTGCTCTTTATCACCACTATTATCAGGTTGTCCAATGAACCAGTTGGTAAAAATAGTTCTTTCTCCAGTAGACAGCCAATAATATTGCAAACTTGAGGTGTTTATTAAATGGGTTCCAGAGAGCCAAAAACCATTAACCCATCCATCTAAAAGTATTAAAAGAAAGAAATTAGAAAGTGTATATATAGTGTCAAAAAATGGATATTTTTTTAATTACCACTTTATTAAAACACTTAATCTATTTAATAAATAATTAAAATGAACTTCATTTATTACAAAAAATTTCAACTATAAAGTTTACAATCATGTAAAAGTAATTAAAACAAAGGCTTTTATAGGATATTACTGCTACACTGGTATTTAATGTAAGGCGCTAATAAAGATTACTTCCAGTGAAAGAAGCAGAGCCGAAACCTAGAGGGGGCACCAGCAAGCAAATTGCCAAGCCAGCCCTTATACTGTAGAGTAGGGGTGGATATTTTTAAAGAGAACGCCACTGTATTTTGCCGGGAAAACACTGAAACCCCCACATTGTCGCTTGGGCCTAGCGTTCCACTGTGATCTCAAAGTGCTACACAAAAATTAATAAATAAAACTATTAAGTGGGCAAGACGCTTATGAGCCAAATGAAACTCAACAATTTTAATATTAATTATACTCTTTATTAGCTGATAAAGATATCCCTAGGCTGGATCTAGTTGTTATTCGACCCAGTGGGTGGATCGGGACTTTCCTATGCCCAGAGGGTGGATCTGGGTATTCTTCTACCCCGAAGGTGGACACTAATTTAAATAAACTTAAAAAAAAATAATAGCAATGCCTAAAAACAAATCATTTTTAGGTTAGAGCAAACGACAAAAAAAATAATTACCGCCAAATTGTCAAGAAATTACATCAATAATTTTAAGAACATTTAGGTAAACTACAAATTATTAGGAAAAAAAACATTCAACTAAACAGCAAAATTAAACAATGATTTATAGTGGTCGCTTGCTCTAACTTCTGAGTTCGAGTTACATGGGAGTAATAATGTGGTAAAAATGCACAAGTAAAATTTCCAGTATGGCTCCAGTTATTCACACAAAATAATCCAGCAAAAGTTCAACAACAGATTCATTAAAATAAAAAAACTAATATATATATATATATATATATATATATATATATATATATATATATATATATATATATATATATATATACCGGGTGTCAACGAATCTATTAGACAAGTCATAATTTCTAGAGTATTATGTGTATCAAAATGAGAATTGATACAGGTAAATGGTATGTGAAGGGGAGAGTTTTCGCATATTTTCCACTTTCCGGCCACTTCCGGTTTCACCGGAAATGGCCCCAGTTTTGAATTTTTAAATAGAATACCCTGTATATTTTAACATTTTTGGATTTCTGAGACAATTCTAGATCAGAATGTGACATTTTAAAAACTTTTTACGTCAACTTCATTTTTTTAGAGCCACTTTTAAAATTGCATCTAGGTGGCCATGATCGGACGCAAACTAATCTAAGGGCCTTAGGTGATGTCAAAAAAATACAATCGCAAAGTTTAAGTTACTAGTATGAAAAACAGGAATAAGACAAGTTGACAAAATTACGTTTTCATTTCTAACTATTAATTTTCAAATGGCGACCCCTTTTTGACAACTACTTTTCGAAAAAAGCATTCTTTGACGAATCTAACGGTACTAATTTATTTGCGATTGGATTAGACATAAGAACAGAAATTAAATATTATTAAGCAAAATACTGGATAATTTATTTACTTATGACAAGTGCGCCATAGACAGCCATGATGCATAATAATTTGCAACTGTTTTTATCAAGTCTTCTTTGGAAAACAAAGCACTTACTTAAGTAGATAATGACAGTGACATACGCTCTAAGAACAGACGTAAAAGTTTCTTAATTTTCGTTAAGTTTAGTTTAAATTTTCGTTAAAATAATGTATACTCAAAGTGAAAAAAAGGATATGTTATTAATATTTGGAGAGTGTCATAGAAATTCAAGGAATGCTGTCGAGTTGTATGCTCATAGATATCCGAATCGGCAACACCCAGCCCATCAGTATTTTCCGTATGTCGAGACTCGTTTTAGGCAAATAGGAAATCAAGAGGCGGAACAGAGGTTTATCATAAATGAAGAGACTGAGATTAACGTACTTGCTATGATTGAGGTTGATAAAACAGTTTCGTTAAGAAAAATTAGTCAAGAACTGCAGATAAGTTATGAATCAGCAAGAAAAATACTGAAAAAGCATGGATATCGAGCATTTAAATATCAGTTACATCAACATTTGTATACTGAGGATGGCGATAGACGGGTAGTGTTTTGTGATTGGCTGCTTCAAAATCATAGAGTTAACCCAAATTTTATCGATTTTATTCTATTTTCCGACCAATCCCGATTTACAAATAATGGTATGTTCAATAAGCAAAATACTCGGTACTGGGCCCAACAAAATCAACATGAAATGAGAGAGGGCAATTTTCAAGAAAGATTTGGCGTCAATGTCTGGGCTGGTATCATTGGAAACAGAATAATTGGGACAATATTGTTTCAAGGTCAGTTAACAGGGGTTAGATACTTAGGTTTTCTTCAAAATGAAATCGAAAATCATCTCAATGATATACCTTTAGCAGTTTTACGGCGAATTTACTTTCAACAAGATGGAGCACCGCCTCACAATACTAGAGAAGTTCTTAATTATTTAATAGAGCATTTTAATAATCGAATTATTGTAACCAATGGTCCGGTACGGTGGCCAGCCCGCTCACCGGATCTAACTGTGCTCGATTTCTTTGTGTGAGAATATGTTAAAGAAAAGGTTTACTATGGAGCAGCCCCAGCTACTCTTGAAATATTAGAAGAAAGAATTTTACGGGCATTTAGAAGTATAACGCCCCAAATGCTACAAAACGTGTTGAGAGAAACAATTGAACGAGCTGAAATGTGTCGTGAAAAAGAAGGAATGCACTTTGAACATTTACTACACTAAACTTTTTAACAAATTCAGCTACTGTACTTTCAAATATTTTAAGTGCGTCGTCTAAGTTATTAGTTTATTTTGTTAGTTTTTTGTTAATTTTGTTAAATTTTTAATCCAATATATATATATATATATATATATATATATATATATATATATATATATATGTATATATATATATATATATATATATATATATGTATATATATATATATGTATGTATATATATATATATATATATATATATATATATATATATATATATATATATAAATTCAATCCATAATTAAATTTACTAATAATTACTTTAACAAAATATTAAACAAATGATTTACCACAGAATGTAATTAGTTCTTTAATTAAATCAATCATCACGAAACTGGACATAAAATTTATAACTCCAGACCACTGTTTGATGACGTTATAATACTTGATTTATTAACATTAATTATTTTCAAAAAAATTGGGCTAAACCTGGCTAAAATGGAACGCGTATTTATCAGCTAAATATTAACTCTATATATAAATAACAATATAGATAGTCATACTCAAAATGTGATTAAATAAATTACTACAGTACAATATGAAAAGACAGGATACTCGTTCAGAAATTAACTTTTATTAAAAAAACTAGAAGATCGGAAAGAATTCCTAATTTCACTAAATAAGCCAGTCTCTAATACCCAAGTATTGCAGTCAACCACATAAAAAAGAAATATTGCTGGAATCAAACTGAAAGTTAATGCGGCCATGAACATATCACGATGCAAAAAAAACTTTAAATTTATCAATAATAAACCCAAAATGGGACCCAAGATGGCATACAATGCAAAATACTTCAATATTACTATTAGCAAATTAATTTAACTGAAAATTGGGAACATCAGTGATACGTCCAGGAGCCAAAAACATAACAAAATATGGTGCAAATTACAATTGGCAATAAAAGTACTCTTAAAATCAACTCCTACAGATAACAAATTATAAAATTTAGGCACTGCATGGCAGGAAATATTAAAAACCCAGAAAACTTATAAATTTCAAAATTCAAGAACTATATATTTATCACAAAAAAAAAGAAATGATCGGCCCTAAAACCCCAAAATATATCTTAATAATATTACACCTGGTTAATTTAAGATATAAATGAGATGCAGAATAACATAACGGTTGGTTTTAAATAATGCTTTAATTTCACTAGGTAAAAATCAATTTTGAGCTGAAATCGTTTAATAAATAAAAAATACTATGCAAGATCGTTTTAACAGTAATTATTTTAAAGTTCCTTACCCGATCTTCTGGGGTCAGACTGATTCCTTCGTTGACCCGTGCAAACTGCCCAAAAACCCTGTCTCCAGGTTTATCCCGATAAAAAAAACATAACCTCCAACCTGGCAAAAGTTACGCTACATCAAAACTCACCAAAATTATCGGGATAGTCTTCGACTTTCCATCTCAGAATCTCAAAAATTTGGCAACTAATAATTGAGATGGAAGTCTGCAGCTGCTTCGGCCGAATCAAACCAGGAAAAAGTGAAAAATCAAAGGAAAACGGCCTCCATTTATAACCATGGCACTGCTTCCGCACTAATCGACTTCCGTTAGGCGCGTTCAATTACCACGTGTGAGAGAAATGACAACTCAAAAAGAAAGACACTGGGCAACAACAGTCGGCTGAAATGCATTAATCAGTTGAGCGAATTCGTTAATCATTAGCATTTTCCACTCAAAACAAGAACAATAAAGCTAATAAGTATCCTAGTATTTATTGTTAAATTTAAGAAATATAAATTAATACATCAGTAGAAATTTCCTAATTTTTGTAACCCAATATACATAAAATCCCATCAAATACAAATATAAATGGCCGAAAAAAAAAACAATATCTATCTGCATACAAAAAAAAAAGGTAGAAATAAGTTTGATATTGATAAGAAAATACCTAGGCACAGTGTAGTGAAATACCAAAGTAGGACAAAATAATGGCAAATAAAATTAATCGAAACTGTACTTAATGAAATGCTTGTTTTTAAACAATCCCTGGGAAATACTTAAGGAAAATGATACTGTGTTGCCCATAACGAATTTGCAAAATAAGGTTAAATTAAATAAATTAGCCATAGTGAGCTTAAGCCCAAAATTGAACCGTGACATTACTTTAGAATAGAATATAATAGAATGATATATTATCATGACAGAATAAAAAATTGTTTGTCAGGTTAACAAAGAAAAAATAAAATATAATAAAAATCGATAACAAAGCAGAAAAAAAATACAACAATTAAAATGCATTAAAATATTTATACATAAACATAGAATGTAAATACTGCCAGTACAGAAAAATACAAAAGAAAGACTATATATATATATATATATATATATATATATATATATATATATATATTTATGCTAAAAAGACAAATGTAAATACAATACATATACAGTTTAAAAAAACACTAGCGTCTAAAATAAACATAATCTGATATTAAAAATAAAATTATGTCAATGGAGTTATAAAACATTAAACAACAAATATATCGCCACGCAAAGCTCGTACCTCAGAAGGCAGTATATTATAAAAATAAATACATTATGCCCCTAGAAGCTGTTGGACTTTGACGGTGGTAGGGTGGATTAAGTGAGTCTTTCTAACAGTGAAAACTTAGGAAGAACTTACGAATACTAGGAGCAACGGCGTGGAGAAGATGGTCGTCTCTCCCATGTATTTTACTATCTTTGGGGCTGCGGGACCTAGGGTGGGGGTTCTCTTACGCGGAAGCCCGCCTGGTATTTACCATGTCTTGCAAGCCGGTGACAACAAATGTGGAAGTTTGCCTTAATTAGCCAACCAAGTAGATGATAGCCACGAAACTTCCCCCAAGCCAAGGTGGAACAGCATATGCTGAGGGACTGTGTGGAGAAAAGGATGCTTTACCTTTAATATTACTTATTATTACTCCTGCATACAGGGTTCTGAAGGAGTCGACGTTCCGTTCTCTAGCTACTCGGGGGAACAATCATGGATATAAAAATCTGCAAAACAAAAACCATCATACCATCTGTACAGTTCAGGAAACTCCCTTGCCCTCTCAAGTCAACCAGTCTTACAAGGAAAGAACGAGTGAAGAAAAGAACAAGGAGTGAAGAACGAGGAAGAGAGCAAAATTTCTCTCTCTACACTCTCCACTTCCTTAACGAAGCGGGAAGTCCCCCGTCGAAAAGAAAAAAGAAAAGAAAAAAAAAGGAAGGAAAAATTTACTTCCGCTACCTGAACTGGGAAAAACGAGAGGTACAGAAGATCTTCTGAGGCGAAGACTCAATGAAGCAGGAGTAAAATGGTACCTGCGCTATCTCAATCAAGAGCTAGCACGTGAGAAAGTCAGGAAGAAGGGACCAGAACACAAAACCACCGTAGTCTAGATGAATAAACTAAAACGTAACCGGGAGGATGCAGATGTAACTTCACCGCCAAAACCAGAAATAAAGAGAAGAAGGGAGGTAAAGGCCACTCTGAAATTAAACAAGATCGTCATCCACCTCAAAACGTTTTCTAAGACTACCCTCAGTACGAACGAGTATACTTTACTGGAGGAGGCACTAGTAGAAGAGATATAAGAAGAGTGGGAGCGTAAGCTTGAATTAGGATTCATCCATTTTCGTTCAGGTATGATCGTAATCGACTGTGAAATACCGCAGTCGGCACAGTGGTTCTGGATGAAAATGCTAAAGCTGAAAGGCTGGAAGAGAGTAGAACTGATGGTATGCCAGGGAGACGACAACCTAAAACCTTCCACAGTGACAATCTTTCTCCCCCGAAACCAAGTTTCATCAGCAGAAAACTGCTATAGCTAAGAGAAGCCGAAAACGATGGATAGGAACATTACAATGGAAGGTTATCAACCTAAAACACGAAGGTAAAGATCAAATACTGAGTGAATCAGGAACAATGGGCACATTATTGTTATGAAAAAATTTCTGTGTTTTTGTAATATGGCTATATTATCTAGTCGATTGTAACTCTTATTTGACGTTAAAATAACATTGATTTTTGTTGTTATTTATGGTTGTTTGTAGAGTTGAATCAACGTTGACTTTGTGGTTATTTCATCTAGTTGATTTGAACCATTATATAACGTTATAAACAATGTTGTTTAGTGCGACATTTTCCTAACAATTCAACATGGTTTCCTAACTAAAATGTAACGTTTGGCTAGCAATGACTATGTTAACTGTATATAAATTTAAAGTTATTTTGAAGCAATAGTGACCCTAAAAATATTCGATAATTTTATCCACGAGGTTATATTAATTACCTATTTTATAAGGACCGAGAAAACTGTCAAGAGCTGCGGATTCCTCTTCATTTTCTATACTGGCCAATTCCATTCCACCTTGTTTACAATGTACGAAGGCTTCGAAATAGTTGACTGCATCAAGTGAAAGATAAAACTTTTTTGCAAGCTCGATATTTTCTGTTTTTTCAGAAGCTGAAAATTAAAAAAAAATCTGGAAAATACAGAGGGTTCTAGCTCTAGTTATATATGTTATATTTTTAATAGAAATATATTTTGAAAGCAGCAATTTATGGCTGAGAAAAGTGCATTTATTTCAATCTACAGATCATAAGTATGTGGGATGCTATAATAATAATTTTATATATTTTAAAGTGCAATGCGGACTGGACTTATCAGATTTTCAAATTAAATTATATATTTTAACAATTAATATTCTTTCTCCTTCCGACGATCAAAAAAGAAAGCAGACAGGTTATTTCCGGCGAATTCTACTCTGCTTCTCTCTCAATATTGCTTTCCATCACGTAATGATCTTGTTAATAGAGCTATGATTTTCGGATTTTGAAGAGCTTCTCGATGACGGTTCGGTGGATTGTTCGTGCATAAATGAGCACTGGCTGGTGTCGGAGGAGCTAAACACTGTCTTCATTAAGAACTGCAGGACGGTTTCTGGATTTTGCAGGACGGTCATGTCTCATAGAGGCGTAGGTATCTATGTTAGAAAAGAATAAAGTTATGATCTTTTGAATATTGAAAGCCTCTCTGCTGAGCAGCACTGCGAGATTGCAGACATTTTGTTAAAAAATTCAAATGTGCAACTTATCACTGCATATCGTACACCAGACGGTGATTTAGACAAGTTCTTTAATATTTAACTTCGCACTTCAACCCCTCCATACACATCCTTATTAGGCTGACCAGTTTTTTGGGAAAGCCAAGCTCCTGCATTGCTGTCCATAGTCTCGTTCTGCAAACTCTATCAAAAGCCTGTTTAAAATCGATAAATACCTGATGTAGTTCACGATCGAATTCTCAGTTTTTCTCCATTATCTGTTTTATGGCAAATATCTGGTCAACAGTTGAGCAATTAGGTCTAAATCCGCATTGGTAATCCCCTACGATTTCTTCTGTATAGGTTTTGGTTCTTTCCAGCAAAATGTTCGAAAGGACTTTATAGGTTGTGTTCAGTAGGGTTATTCCCCGGTAATTGCTGCATTGTTTCTTGTCGCCTTTCTTGTGGATTGGCACAATGACTCTCTCTTTCCATTCATCTGGAAAAATTTCTTCCTGTCAGACTCTTTGTATTAGTTTATGGATGGATCTGTGGAGTGCATCCCCTCCGTGCTTTAGACATTCCGCTGGTATATTATCACTGTCTGTGGCTTTATTGTTTCTCAGTTTCTTGGTAGCGCTCTTCGTATGAAGGGCATCTGTCTTCTATTTCGGCTGTATGGATCTCTGTGTTTGGCAGAGTGCTGTCAGATTTCTCGTTCAACAGTTGGCTAAAGTATTTTTTCCAGGTTTCTAGTATTTCCTTCTCACTGGCGATAAGGTCTCCGCTCTCTCGTTCTAAGAAATTTCCTGTCCTGGCCTGGTATCCTGCCTTGATACGTGATACTCCCCTGAAGTGTTGTTTTACTCTGTAGTTGATTCTATTCTCTGCAATTTCCTTAATTATTTGCATGTGGTATTCTCTCTTTTTTCTTTTTATCAATCTCTTATCACCTCTTACCGCTGTTCTTGCATATTTGTATTTTCCGACATTATTCTTTGATGGGTTCTGGAGCATGTTTCTTCTAGCCTCATTTCTTTCCCTTATGATATCTTGGCAGTCCTGATCATACCATTTTTTGATTATTCTCTTCTTGTTTCCCAGAGTTTCTTCCGATGCGCTTATCAACGTTGTTTTTATGTTCTTCCATATTACATCTATGTTGTCTTCATCTTTCGTTTGTTTTAGTTTTTCGTGGATACTTCTTTGTAGTTTTTCTCTTGCCTCGTTATCTTGTAATCTGTCTGTTTCCCATCTTTTTGTTTGCGTACTCTGGAGATTCTTTTGAGCCGATATCCTTATTCTGACTTTAGCTCTCACCAGGAAATGGTCCGTGTCTCCATCCGCTCCTCTTAGGCTTCGTACATCTAGGCAGTTGCTACTTCTCCTACCATTTATTAGGACATGGTCTATTTGGTTTCATGTGACTCCGTCGTTTGACACCCACGTTTCCTTGTGTATTCTTTTATGGTCAAACATTGTTGATTTTATGACCAAATTATGAGATGCCACGAGGTCAATCAGTCTTATTTCGTTGTTGTTACTGTGGTCATGGAGGCTGTGGTTTCCTATGGTTGGCTTGTATGCTGTTTCTTTGCCCACCTTTGCATTGAAATCTCCTAGGATAATCTGCATGTCTTGTTTAGGGAGTTTAGAAATCATTTCTTCCAGTTGTTCGTAGAAGGTATTTTTCATTTGATCGTTCTTTTCTTCTGTCGGAGCGTGTACGGCTATTAGGGAGTAATTGTACCATTGTCCCTTGAGTCTAATGTAACAGAGTCTTTCGTTGACTGGTTTGAAAGTGATAACCAACTTTGCTAGACTTTCCTTGATTATAAACCCAGTGTCAAATTGGTGTTCCTGTTCACTTCCGCTATAAAAAATTACTGATTTGCTAGTTTTGACGGCCCTCGTTTCAGTCCATCTAATCTCTTGGACAGCTGTAATGTCCATGTCTCTGTCTTCAAGTTCTTTTACCACTTGGGCTGTGGCCCCAGCCCGATACAAGCTTAATAAGTTCCATGTTCCAATATTCATTGTCCTTTGTCGTTGCTTGTGTTGTCTTCGAAGATCATTTCTTTTCCGAGGCGTTCGTTCCGTTTTCATAACTGTCTGTTCTTTACAAGAAAGGATAGTTAGTCCCTCGCTTGACCCTCCTCCTTTCTCATTCTGGACTTGGGACCAGACAACGGCGGAGTTCTTAAAAAAGCTGATGTACGCAAATCTCTTATCACAACAGGAGATTTTAATGTTCATTTTAATGAAAAACACATTAGAGCTCTAAAACTGTGTGATTTTTTCGCTCATTTAATCTAAAAAAAAAAGTTAAATTTAACACTCGTGGTGATAGATGTCTCGATAATATTTTCACAAATATTGATGGTATTGCAAAACCAGTAGAACTCACGCACATCTTAGACCTCAAAGGTATTTGTTTTCTGACTAACTATTCATCCACAAATTTTCAAACTAGAGCATATTATAGGCCAATAACAGAAGATGGCCTCTCCAATCTATACCAAAGCATGCTCAAATATAATTTTAATTCTGTTAATGATGATAATTTGGATATTAACTTTAAATTCAAAATGCTAATTGATGCGTTAATACATTGCATAAATGTCTCTTTTCCAGAAAAATCAAGACTATGCAATAAAAATTATCCCAATAAAGGAGTAAACTGGCTCAATCATAACTTAAAAGAGATGCGTAATAGACTTCAGTTTACGATGGCATTAAATAAAAGAGATCCTATTACCATGCCAATGAGTACCATAATTGAATATAGGAAAAATTATAAAAAATCAATCAGGCTTGCAAAAATTAAAGCTAATGACGAATTTATAAAAAAATGTAGTAACCCTCAACAAGCTTTGTGGAAACTTATTAATAATAAAAGCAAAAATAATATCTCTGACTCTAATTCAAAACTAAATGCAAATGATTTTTATAACGACTTTTCTTTAACTGCTGAAGGTGTAATGAATAAACTTGAAAGTTCTCAACAGCCTTTTGAAGATTACCTAAAATCTATGCCACGGAAAAACTTCCCGTCCTTTAAATTTTAATCAGTTAGTTTTAGTGATGTCGGTAAAGCTATTTCAGAAATAAAAAATAGTAATAGAAAGATATTGACGGGATTAACGCACAAAATATTAAAAAAATTAAAGATATAATAGTTCAGTCCCTAACAATATTGATAAATCAATCTATAGCTTGCAGTACATTTCCTAAAGTTTTTAAAACTGCAAAGGTGGTATCCCAGTTCAAGAATAAGAGCTCCATTGATGATTGCAACAATTATCGCCCCATATCTTTATTACCAGTTTTGTCAAAAGTTTATGAACGAATTTTGAAAAATCAGGATTATCATTACTCTGAGTCAAACAAATTATTTGCCTTGAATCAGTTTGGATTCCGAAAGAACAAGACCACAACTTTAGCTATTGATCACTTCAATAGTAATGTTTTACAGGGCTTTAAAAAATATCTTGACACTCTTGCATCCTTTTTAGACCTCACAAAGGCATTCGATTTTGTCACACATAGCATTCTTCTAAAAAAACTACTAGGCTGATTTCATTCAGCTACTTAATTCATATCTTTCAGATCATGTCAGTACGTTCACTTTGAACAGTGTAATTCTAAAAAACAATCCCTAAGGTATGGTGTACTTCAAGGGTCGGTATTAGGATCCATCTTATTCCTCATCTATATAAAGGACCTGGCATACCGTAAGGGTAAGGGAGTCAGCAATGTTTTTTTTGCGACGACACAATGTTTTATATAAGTTATCGCCCTTCAGAGATTGACAATCTTGATTACCAAACTTCAGAAAAAAAAAACTATTTCAATGGTTTCTAGCCAATCGCCTATCTTTGAACAACTCCAGATCCCAAAGTATTAATTTTACTCTAAGGAATAACAGTAAAATTGTACAATCTTTTCTACTTCAATGCACAATGGAGGTCAAATTCCTGGGAGTACACCTAGATGCAGGATTAACCTGGAATCATCACCTTGTTAATCTCTCAAAAAAGCTATCCCGACAACTGTTCCTGTTCAGGAGTCTTGTACGGGTAACTTCCAAAGAAACTCTTCTGACAGCATATCACAGTAACTTTCATTCTCTTTTGGCTTATGCTATTCTTTCCTGGGGTCATTCTAATCATACCGACAAGGCATTTGGACAGCAAAGAAAATGCATTCGTATTATCTCTAGGCTTGGTTATAGAGAAGACTGTCGAAATTCGTTTAAGAATTTAAAAATTTTAAATTTAGCTTATTTGTACATTATGCAGTTTTGTTGTACTTTAAACAAAATCTTGATCTATACTGATCATACGAAGGTATTCACAACTATCCAACAAGAAACAACAACAATCTTATACCTGACTTTGGCCGGCTTGCGAGATCCAGAAATTGTTCAAGATATTTAGCAATAAAGTTCTACAACGGCGTGCCAGCTAGAATTAAAGCTCTTAACTTCAATCAGTACAAAAAACAAGTCAAGAGCTACCTTGTGCTGAGTGCGTTTTTTTCGTTTGAGGAGTATTTCAAATCTGGTTTTAGTCTGTAGTATTGTCTTTGTCTGTTGTCAGCTTCTCTTGACTTTTTTTACCAAAACTTTCTTCTTAAGGAAAAATCAATATTATGTAATATTTTATTTGTATTAATGATAATAATTCATTGATAAAATTTTGATATTTTATTTATTTGACTTGTAAAAGTACTATTTGTATATTATTACTAATTTATCTTATCTTATCTTATGATTAATTAAGATTAAGATTCACAGAAAACAATTGCCTATCTCAAATCCCGGTTCCAAGGTATATCCGTAGGATGTTATACTTTTCGCCATCCGATAACGGTTAAATGACATCTATGCATACACTAAAGTAGTGAGAAATTTGAAAAAAATTCAGTGAAATGACCGAGAAAGATTCCTTAACATTTTATTTAATGTTTCAGACTTCTCATTACACAGTATCTGTATAAATGTCGTTCGACTGCTGACATTTTACAACATCCTACCAGCTATCCATTACTGGCGATGACGAGTCTGACGTAAACACATCCTAACACGCATCGGAATGGAGGCTGAAAGAAGAGCAAAGGTCAAAAAGAGCACATCAAAAATTAGAGTCATGCTCACCAAAGATGCTTTGCGAAGGGCCAAAGATTTCATAAGAAATATTATTTAGCCCTTTTAGGTGAGGGCATACAAAAAAAAATGATTAGGAATGTGAGACGACAATAGTTATAATGCAACAACACCTGTTGTTTGTGAGCTTTTAGCCAAAAGCTTAACCAATATTTCACAAATACCATATTCACTTGAGGTGGTATCAGGTGAATTCGTTTGTTGGTAAAGCTCAATTTGCCACTGTAAGGACATTGTTTTGAGAACATTAAAGACAAAAAGAAATTCGCTGAGTGAACCTAAAGCATTGAAGAAAACAAAGTAGTAAATATTGGTGAATAAATAACGTTTTATGTGTTTTTTTTAAGTTCCGCTTATTTTCGGATTATAGGTGTACACACATTTTTCGATTTTCCTATATACAAACAAGTCAATTACTGTTATAATAAAATTTTTATAAAAAAATTGAACCGACTTCTAAAAGTGCGCTAAAAAGTGAAAAATAACTAATAATTTTTATATGAAATTGAAATTTTTGAAGTCGGCGTCCAACTAATACCTGACAAAATGTGATTCGCATAAAAAGATTAAAAATACTTTATTTGAAATTGTTTTTTTTTTCATAATTTTTATATATTAGTAAATTAGAAGCAATTTTGAAAAAATCGGACCAAATTAATTTTTTATCCACCATGTTGAATACGCCATATTGAATTTTTAAAAATAATTTTAGATTCGTCATGTGTGACCCCGAAAACTCTCTCGTACCAATTTTGGTAAAAATCGGACAAAACTGTATTTTTTAAATATAATTTCAGATTCGTTATGTGAGGCCCTGAAAACTCCCCCATACCTGTTTTGGAGAAAATCGGACAAAATTAATTTTTTCGTCCGCCATATTGAATTTTTTAAAAATTATTTTAGATTCGTTATGTGCGACCCCGAAAACTCCCCCATACCAATTTTGGAGAAAAACTGACAAAATCGATTTTATTGTTCGCCATATTGGATCCGCCATATTGAATTTTTTAAAAATGTTTTGAATTGGTTATGTGCAATCTCGAAAACTCTCCCATACCAATTTTGGAGAAAATTGGACAAAATTAATTTTTTTTGTCCACCATTTTGAATTTTTAAAAATAATTTCAGATTCGTTGGGTACAACCCTGAAAATTCCTCCATACCAATTTTGGAGAAAATCGGACAAAATTAATTTTTTTGGCCGCCATATTGTAAGCGCCATCTTTGATTTTACTGCACCAATTTCATCTAAGAAAATATGGGACCACCGCAGCAACTTCCTGCATATAACGTAAAAAATTTTATTCAAATCGGTGCAGCCGTTCCGGAGTAATCGGTATACATACGTAAAAAAATACATAGTCGACGAATTAAGAACCTCCTTCTTTTAGAAGTCGGTTAAAAATTAAAAAGGTTTTGAGAAACCGAAAAAAAGTTAAACTTCCCTTGCTAACAACTTTTTTGATAAGAGATCTTTTTATTTTTAACCGACTTCTAAAAGAAGGAGGTTCTAAATTCGACCCCTATATATTTTTTACGCATATATATGGTGGGCAACTTTCGATGTTTTTATAGGCTAACGCAACCTGTACAAAAAATCTGACCTCCCCATTCTCGAGCTCTTTTTTGGAGAAACATAAGAAAACAGATCATGCCTATTCTGATTCGTTTACGATCTATAGGGCGATTTTCAAATTTGACCAAATCTAATATGGTGTATAGTTTGGTTATTACTCAGATATTAAAAAAAAAATCGAAAAAAACTTCCTATGGTCACTCTTTTGAGTAGTATACATCGGCGCTCTTATTTTTTATTTCCGATTACCAGAAATGAGATACGACTTAATGTTGTATTTTTTTAAATAGAACACCCTATATATTTTTAGCTTAATAGTTTGCAATTTTTTCCCCTTTAAAATGACATATCATGGTTGATATTTCTTTCTATCGTAAGTTCACAACCTTTACCAAATTTTGCTTTAAATTTAATATTTTGAATAAGGGATTATTTTATCTTGGTAGGTGTATGTCATCTAAATCAAAGTTTTTTCATTTGACCTTTAAGGGCTTTTCGTTAGTTTTAATCCTGTATTAGGCTGTATTGATCTTAAAAAGTGAAAAATGTTCTTCGAAAATTACGAAAAATATATGTTAGAATGTTTTATTCAAAGCAATAGCAATTCTGATATTGCATCTGAAACATATTTCAATCGTTATTCAGAAAGAAGACAACCTCATAAGTCTATTTTTCTGAGATTAAAAGAAAATCTCACCAATTATGGGACATTTGCCAGACCAAGCCAAAAAATTACAACATTCAAGATGCTGAAGAATCGGTTATAAATGTAAATGGGATGGCCATTGCAAACCCTTCAATTTCAAGCCGTAAACTTGATGCTGATTTTGTAATTTCAAGACGCCGTGCCCTAAATATTTTAAATAAACATGTATTCTGACCTTAAATAATAGGAAAAATACATTTGTAACCAACTGATTATTAACACAGTTTTGTTTATGTCATCGTCAAAAAGATCTGCAAGATCCATTATTCTTTCGAAGGGTAATTTGAACAGATGAAGCCTACATTAGCAGTTCGGGAATTTTCAGCACGCATAACGAATATTACTGCTGCGTAGATATCCGATCCCAAGGACGGTTTGGTTTTAGCGTTTGGTGCGCCTTACTTGGAAATCGTATTTTAACTTAAAGCATTTATCAAGAAAATCCTAATGATCGATGGTACTACGAAATGTTAAATCGACATCTAATTGAAGAATTTTTGGACAATCTTCTTTACATGAAGCAAGAACTCCCTTCTTTCAGCAAGATGGTGCTCCCCCTCATAACATCAGGACCGTTTCAGAATTATTAAATATTAATTTCTGAAATAATTGGATAAGAAGTAATGGACCAGTGAGGTGACCACCACGATCACCAGATCTGACGCCACTGGAGTTTTCCCTTGGAGATATATTGAAGACAAAGTATATAAGAAAACAATAACAATATCAATGAATTTAGAGAAAATTTTATAGACTGTATGAATTCAATATCAAATATTAATTTTCATAATGCAGTTCGGAATGTTATAAAAAGGTGCAATTTATGTGTTCAAAATAACGGATAACAGAACATTTGCTTTAACTAGAATATTATTGATATTATATACTGGTTTTTTAATTTGTTATACTTAGAATACATGTAAATACCAAAATTTCTAGTTGCTTCTGACCTGAATATTCCATAATTAAAAAATTTAAAATTAGTCAATATTGAGTAATTAATAATAAAAATTAATGAAAAATCCATAAACGTAAAACGAAAAAACTTTGATTTAGATGACATAAGCCTACCAACATAAAGTAATTCCTTATTCAATTTATTAAATTCAAAGCAAAATTTAAAGATCGACGACTTAAGATAATAAGAAATATCATCTATGATATATCATTTTAAAGTAAAAAATAAGTGCAAACTATTAAGCCAAAAATATATAGAGTGTTACATTTAAAACAATACAATTTTAACTCGTATCTCAGTTCTGGCAATCGGATATAAAAAAAATAAAATAATAGCGCTAATGTATTCTACGTAAAAAAATGTCCATAGAAAGTTTTTTTCGTTTTTTAAATATCTTAAGTAATAACCAAACTATACACCATACTAGAATTTTGTCAAATTTAAAAATCGCCCTATAGATCGTAAACGAATCAAGATAGCCATGATCTGTTTTCGCACCCATATGTTTCTCTAAAAATGAGCTCGAGAATGGGGGGTTAGATTTTTTGTACAGGTTGCGGTTTTTAAATTAACCTATAAAAACATCGACATTTGTTCACCCTGTACATCGATTATTTCGGAAGGGCGGCATCGATCCGAATGAAGCTTTTTATGTTCTGTTCAGGAAGTTGCTGCGGTGATCCTAATTTATTTTGGTCGAAGTTGGTTCATTAACATCCAAAAGGGCGCTGATAATATGACGAAAAAAAAAATTAGTATTGTCCGATTTTCTCCAAAATTGGTATGGGGGAGTTTTCGAGATAATACAGAACAAATCTAAAATTATTTTTTAAAAATTCAATATGGGGATCCAATATGGCGGGTTAAAAATTTTACATCTCCCGATTTTGTCCAAAATTAGTACAGGAAGGTTTTTCAGGTTTAAATTAAGGATTTAAAAATATATTTTTTTAAATATCCCGGATCTAATATGGATGACTAAAAATTTTACGTTTCGATTCTGTCCACAACTGGCACAGAAGGGTGTTTTGTGGTGTAGATTACGAATTTAAAATAATTTTTAAATCTGGCAGATCCCATATGGCGGACTAAAAATTTAAGATCTCTCAGTTTTACCTAAAATCAGTATAGGTGTTTTTTGATGGCGTAAATTACGAATTTAAAATTATTTTAGAACAATTCAATTTTTTAAATTAAATTAAAACTTTCATATGTCTTAAATTGGTTCAAAATTGGTATAGTAGAATTTCTGAAGACGTAAATTATGAATTTAAATATTTAAAAAAAAAACTTTAATATGGCGGGTCCAATATGGTGGACTAAAAATTTAAGATCTCTCAGTTTGAGAGCCTAAATATCGAATTTAAACTTATTTTAAAAAATTCACTATCTCAGATGCAATATGATGGTCTAAAAATTTTATTATTTCCGGATTATGTCGGAAATTGGTAATGGGCAGTTTTCGAGCGTGCAGATTAAAATTACATTAAGAGTTTCAATTTTTTAAAATTCAATATGGCGAATTCAATATAGAGGGTTGAAAATTTTTTGTTATTCACATTTTTTCAAAATTGTTATCAGGGAGTTTTTGGAATCGTAAGTTATAAATCTGAAGTGAATTTTTTACAATTTATAGATGCGCTATTTTACATTTTTCCGATTTTGTATTACGAATCTTTAATTAATTTCGTAAAACTCAATATGCAGGATAAAATATATCAGATAAATGATTTACATGTTCCAAATTCTTTCAATATCGGTTTGAGAGGTTTTAAGGGCCTAGATATTTTGAGAACTCTAGGAATCAAAGAATTTTTCATTATTCAGTTTAGTTTGGTTTACAACTTTGGATAAAATGAATACTTTTTGGCGACCTTAAAAACTCAGCGCAAAACTAAAAATCGAGAAATAAAATTTTAATAAAAAAATTGAACCGACTTCTAAAATAGCACTAAAAAGCGGAAAATAATAATATAAATTTTATATGAAATTGGATTTTTGAAGTTAGCGCCAAACTAATACTTAACCAAATATTATTCACATAAAGAGATTGAGAAATACTTTATTTGTGATTGCTTTCTTGCCATAACTTGTATTAATTAGTTCAATTTCATATAAAAATTTGTTTTGCTATTTTCTGCTTTTTAGTGCTGTTTTAGAAGTCGATTCAATTATTTTATAAAAATTTTATTGTATTTCTTTTTTGAACTATTTAATTCATTGCAGTTTCTTATGTAAAATGTATGTAAATAACTTACCTTGAACTAAAACAGACAATATCAATATAAAAAAATTATATTTATTTATATTAAAAAATGACATTTTACTCGAAATGTGTATACGTATTTTGAAATTAAAGAAAGAAATTTGGACGTATTACTGTTTAATACTTGCATTTATGCATATATTTATATGTGTGTACCTTACCGAGATACGACAATTAATCGATAATATCCACTTGAGATGTTTGAATATATTCATATTTTTAATATTGCGAACAAAATTTCCTTTAATTTTAATACTCTCTAACTTAAAAAGCTTTGTAAATATTCAAAAATTTCCGTTGGTTATCTTTACATATATATAGTGATTGCGAGAAACGAGAAATTTTGAGACGAAATAAAAAACTGAGTCCATGAATGAGATGACAAACAAAACTTATAGGATTGTGAGAAATGACGGCTTAAAGCATATAATTACTTTTTATTTGTTTTAACCATTCAGTAAAAATAAATAAAACAGCTCAAGTTTACATATCAACACTTACCAATTAGTTTGTAACACATTATGTAGGTACATTTTTTATTTGTTGTCAGAAGTTACAAAAATTATTATCGATATTTAATTTAGTGTATGGGCCACGGAGGTTCCAGTTGTCGCTTTAATTTATATGGACCTACTCAAGTATGTTTTATGTATTTTAAGCCCTTGAGTAAGAATTTTTTGGGTAGAAGTCCACCAGAGTGGTCATAAGATTGTTATTAGCAAATAATTGTTTAGACTTTTAAAGATACAATTTTCGCAAAACTAACTATTAAGTATTTTTTGAGTAATTTTCAGCAAAAACAAAAATATTACAAACTTTTAGGTAGGAGGTTTACTTTCCGAGATAGTTAATGTCAAACAATTGAAAGATGCTATTTTTGAACGGTAATAACTTTTAACTGGATGAACGTTAATAAAGAACGGAAGCTCTGAGGGCTTTGGTCAAGTTGAAAATGATGGTTCTTGGGTTTAAACCGTGCCAAATTGGTATTATTATCCAACGTTTCACCTACGATTCCACGAGGCATCTTCAGGGATCTTTACTCCACGAAATTAGAACACTGAATGACTATCGCGGAGCAACAGCCTGGTATTTACACCAGCTCAGCGAACCGTAATCCAGCGTTACAATCGGTTTCCGCGTGTGATGTAGACTGTAACCTGCATCTCTATTAATATTTGAATATTTACAAATTTCGATTGCTTTTCTAAATTTATCTTTAGGGAAACCAGACACTGATACTTACACCTTAGTTGCTTTTACATTAAAAGTGTGACCTGAGCGATGCTCGTGTTCAGCTACTGCAAATTGTACAATTTGTTTCTTTTTTATACATCTTTCATGTTCCTTACGTCTAGTAGATATAGAACGTCCTGCTTTACCTACATACATTTTACCACAAAAGTAAGTTATCTTGTAAATGCCTTCTGTTGTAACGGAACAAAAGTTTATTGTGATTTTTAATTATTTTAACATTTATTAACTCTAAATAAAATTCTACTAAATGAAATAATTTACTTGAGTCTCTTTGTATAAAGATTTGGACCGTTGGAATGTATATCTTATGTCTGGCCAAAAATAGTCACATATCAGAAAAATATAAATCCATTAACATATTTAAGCTCAGTTTTATTACTTTTGGGGTAGTTAATTTTTCTGGAAAAACAACATAAACTTAGTGAATTTCTGTGATACCAAATCTAAACTGTTCTACCCTCTCGAAGTTTTTAATATAAATTTGTCAAAGTAACTTAATAGTCTTAAAAACCACATCGTTAAAGGTCTAAGTTCAAGTACCAAAGTAATAACCACATGTGGCCGACCGTGAGAGAGCTTTCTTTTACTTAAACTGAGCAAATTTTCCCATCATAAGAAAACAAAAGAATATTTAAATAAAATCACTAAAATGCAATATTAATATTTGTTATTGTGTACAAAGTTCGCATCTGTTACACATTTTTTCCCCAACTGACGAAAATAATAATAAGAAAATGTGAAAATGGTTAAAACCTTATGGTTTTTTTTTCTATGGGTTCTTTCACGATCTTTTAGCATAATTGTAGAATAGTTACCGATCACATTTGTATAAAATCATTATTAGTTTTGAGCTCTGATCAGTTTTAATATTAAATTAAATTAAATTCGATGCATGGATGACTTATGCCATCTATGAACCAGGGGACCGAAAACGTACAGACTCTCGGAAACGAAAACTACCCTTCGCGCGTGTATTTTGGGCAACTTAGGAGTACTCAGTGTTCATTTAATCTTAGCATATTTAATTCTAAAGAAACAATGTTGCCCGTTTTATAACTTTCTTTGGATATCTGCCGGATAAAGTGTTCTTACTTATTACACTTCCAGAACTGGTAAGTTAGATTACACCCACAAACTCTACCTTTATGATTGGCCCCAAAACTTTCACGATGAAAAACTTTCTGATATTTTAATCGACTCGTACCATTCGAGCGTTTGAGAAATTTTTCTTACAGCCCGGCCTCATAACATCAATTATTCATCTTAAAAGTATTAAAAAAACTTTCTAAACTTGTACGAAAAAAAAAATTATAATCTCAAACTGCGACAGACAAACATGACGCCAGCGTGAAAACTAAAAAGTACTGCAGATAAATTATCGATATATTGAAATATCGCTATTACTTTTTGAAAAATCGCTATTACTTTTTGAAAATATGGAAGCATTTTTTTTAAGATGATATGTCGTAAAATGTAGGTATCGGCGTCGATATTTGTTAAAGTAAGTTATTATTTCCCATTTTTGTCTTCGATTATTTAAACTATATCATCGTAAATTATTTAAACCATACCATCCCCCTTTCACTCTTCTTTGATTTACCTACGCATTATTTTGATGCTGAACGTAACTTCAGCTGCATTAGGCAAGTCGAATGCAGCGGACAAATTGTAGAACTGGAAACCAGACTATACTTTCCGAAGGCTTTTAAACCACTGAATACGAATTTGAGGTCAGAATTAACCTGCTGCTTCGGAGTTTCGAAATTTTCTTACCCAAAGTAAACAAATTATATTTTTACGATATTTTTGAGGTTATGTAACCGGGCAAGTTTAATTATTATCCCTATGCAGGGTGATTCTCCGGGAATTTTATCGATCGATTGTGCGAAAACTATAATTAGGAGGAATCTGAAAATTTGATAGTGTTCCAACGTGCGGGGGGGGGGGGGGGACAGTTGATTAAAATAGTTTCAAAATGGCGGCACTTTTGGTTAAATCGGAATTAGATTTCAATTTGCTTGTTTTAAATGGAATACTCCATATATTATAAAATTTTTGATTTCTACGTAAAATTCTAGATACATTTCATGTATAATATTCTATACTTAAGTCTCACCGTTTTGGACATATTTAAATTTTTATGTCACAAATGCGGACCAAAACTTAACTATAAATTATTCCTATAAGAAAGTCTTTATTATTTAATTTGGGTTAGTTATCTTGTAGATGAAGATCGACTTTAATAGCCTTTTTATGATATTTTGAAAATTATTAGTACAGAGTGGTCAAAAAAGAAGAATAAAAATTATATTTAAAAAATAGTCAAACGTCAATTTTTTCAAATAGAAAGAACCTATTTTTATAATTTTATTATATTGAGCAATAAAAATAAGGGTAACTTTGTATAAGGTTGTCTATTCCAAAAATTTGTAGTTTTCAAAATATTGGCAATTCAACATTTTTCTATTGTAAAAATGTGATACGGCTTTTAAGTTTTATTATTAGTTGTTCATGACGGCGAGGCGTGGTGAAAATAAAACAATCGGACCCTACAGAATCGTCACTATTTCTTGCCATTTGACATTCATTAATAATAATCATGCCAGAACGATTAAATTATACACACGAAGATTATTTAAACTTATTTATTTTTTATGGAGAATGTGATGGAGCTATTTCAAGAACATGCGATACATTCGCTATCCGATATCCGTAGAAACAGAAACCAACACTATCAACTGTCAAAAGAATTATAGAAATATTTAAGAACTTGGATCTGTAAAAGTAAAAAGGAATAGAAATAAACCAGTTATTAATTATGAAAATATTTAAAATACAATTTAAGGATATTTCACCGCATATCCGGCAATATCTACAATGCAAGTAGCATTAGAGTCTGGATTATCTCAAACATCAGTTTTAAGGATTTTATGGAAACACAATTTTCATCCCTATGTATATTTCATAGTGCAACAGTTAAAAGGCACTGATTGTCCACGAAAAGTACAGTTCTATCAATTTATTTTACTTCGGTTACAAGAAAATGCTGGTTTTTTGGATAATATTATTTGGTTGGATGAAGCCAACTTCACAAAAAATGGATTGTATAATTGACGCAATTTCCACGACTGGAGCGACTCAAAATGTACATCTATTTAGAAAATTAAATTTTCAAGAGTCTTGGCAGGTTAACGTGTATTGTGCTATAAGAAATGACGGCGTCGTCGCCATAGAATTCCACCAAGATAATCTGAATGATAAGTTAGCCATTTTTGAAAACTTCTAGATATAAAATACGTTTTTAAATTTATTGTTGAGCACTACTTCGACATCTTGAGAAATTAGGAAGTCTGGCTGATCATAGAAATCTATTTTATCAACATGATGGGGCGCCTCTACATAATAGTCATTTAGTTAACAATCATCTGCAAAACTTGTTTTATGATCAATGGATAGCCAAGAATTGGTCACATCTTTGGCGACCTCGCTCCCCCAACCTAACAGTACATGATTTTTTTTATTTTGGAGACATTCAAAAATAAAGTACAGCATCGCATTAACCACTATGGAAGATTGAATGCAGCGTGTCAGAATAGCATTTGAAGAACTTAATCCTCAGTCAATAAGAAGAGCTACCCATGAAGAGTTCCTGCTTAGGTGCGAAATATGTTTGGAAGTTCAACATTTTCTCTAATAATTTTGGTAACTTTATTTTATTAACAACTGGTTTATTTCTATTTCTTTTAGCTTTTGTAGATCCAAAATTCTTGAAGTTTCTTACAGTCTTTTTAACAGTTGGTAGTGTTGGTTTCTGTTTCTTCGGATATCGGATCATGAATATAACGCATGTTCTTGAAATAACTCTATCACATTCTCCAAAAATCATAAATAAGCTAAAATAATCTTCCTGTGTATAATTTAATCGTCCCGGCATGATTATTATTAATTAATGTCAAATGACAAGAAATAGTGACAATTCTGTAGGGTTCGATTGTTTTATTTTCGCCACGCCTCGCGGTCATGAACGTCGACCTATGATATCATCCAGAAATTTCGTTTTAGCTTCCGTTCCTATTAGAAAAACTGTAGCGAAAGCAGTTTGGTTATGTCCATGGATAATATATTTCGACAATACAAGCTTTAAGTTGGTAATAATCCAACCTAAATATAATAGCCATTTCAATATTAGATGGAATATTTAAAAATATTACAGATTCTAGTCCTAGTGCCATGCGTACGTGACTTTTCTAATACTATAATTTTATTATCACATGTTTATACATTTAAATATTTAATTTTTATTAACATATATATAATGATACCAAGGTCACAATAATGCGCATTTACCCTATAAACCTATTTACGATTTTCTTATCAAACTATTATCAAAGATATAATAAATTATGATATTTATTTTATTTTTTTAATGTATTTTTTATTGTGATAAAAATTCACTTGAATTTTTACAACTGATGTGAGATTAATAAATGCAGTAAGATATACACGATGCAACTTATATCTGGCAATCACAAGTCTTTTTGAGCACGTCTTACATGGTATTAGGTCATGTATCGATGGAAATAATGACGTCATTATTTCAGGTAATAAATATTACCCTATTCTCTCTAAATTCTACTATCACAGAATAACCAAATTCCAATGACACCAACTTTATAAAATCCCTTTGCAATATTTAATATGTTTGTTACACAAAAAGCCCTTAAGATACGTAATTTAGTCGATTTTTTTGTAGATGGAAAATCTAAAATATTGTCAGGAAAGACTGGGAAAAATCTGTAATGCGCCCTGATATAGAAATATTATTTTAATGCGATGAGTCATCACTTATTAATCATATTTCTAGATAGTTCTTAAATTTTTTGCTAGTGTATTTCTTGTAATTTCTAGGAGGTTCTATAGGTATATAAATAGGGACAAAATATGAGTTTTGATACAGTTGTATACTTGTATTTGAATAGTGAAGGTATTAAGAAGTAGTAATTAAATAGGTGATTTAGCTATGTTAAGAAGTAGTTCATATAGTATTGGAAGTAATTTAGCAATAAGAGTTGTGCTTTATTCTGTGGACCTAATAAGCGATTTAAAGAAGTAAAATTGTAACAACTGGTTTCAGAAGTGAGGACCGGCTTTTCAGAAAATTCTTTTTGGAAACCAAAAGAGATAGCGGAATAATGACTTCATCATCGGATTTGTCATTAAGAAAGAGGCTTTGAAATGAATATTCGACAAAGTTTTAGAACATTCTATTTGATAACCAAAAGAGATAGCGAAACCCTGATGTCACCATAGGATTTGTCATTAAGAAAGAGACTTAGAAACGAAGATTCGACAAAGTTATAGAACATTATTTTTAAAAACTAGAAGAGATTGCGAAAAACTTAGTTTACAATCGAATTTGTCATCAATAAAGGAACCGAATTTTCCACAAAGTTTTAGAACACTCTATTTGGAAACTAAAAGAGATAACGAAAAACTGACTTGTCATTCATGAAGAATTATACAATCGAATTTTCGACAAAATTCTAGAACATTCTATTTGAAAATTAGAAGAGATGAAGAAATATTGACTTCACTATTGAACTTGTCATGAATAAAGAAGCTTCGAATAGAATTTTCGACAGGGTTCTAGAAAATTATTTTTGGAAACTAGAAGAGACAGCGGAAAATTGACTGTATCATCGGATTTAATAACAAGACTTTTAGAAACGCGATTTTAACAACATCCTAGCAACTCCTGTGGTAAAGATTAGACAGCAAACAGCCGGAATGGAGCAAATAAATAAAACATTGGCTGTTTTTTTGGAATTTATAGAACAACGTAGTCTTAAAGACAAACAAGAAGAAACAGAACGGCTTAAAAAGAAAAGCAAGAAGAACAAAGTTTGTTTGGAGACTGTAGACGATGTTGAAGATTGACTAAAATGTGGTTGTCGGACTTGCATTGCCTTTATTTTTGTTTACTTTTACAAACAAAAACAAAACTTACAAGCCATATAGCATTTTTATAGTAGAAAAATGTTGAATTACCAATATTTTGAAAACTACAAATTTTTCGAATAGGCAACGTTATACAAAGTTACCCTTATTTTTAGTGCTTAATCTGACAGAATATGTGCTTTCTATTTAAAAAAAAAATTGACTTTTGACGATTTTTTAAATATAATTTTAATTCCTCTTTTTTCACCACTCTGTATTAATAATTTTCAAAATATCATAAAAAACTTATTAAAGTTGATCGTCATCTACAAGAAAACTAGTTCAAATTAAATATGTCCAAAACGGTAAGACTTAAGTATAAAACACTATACACGAGATATGTCTGGAATTTTATGTAGAAATCAAAAATGCAATAATATATAGGGTGTTACATTTAAAATAAGCAAGTTGTCATTTACTTCCGTTATAACTGGAGGGGCCGCCATCTTAAAAATATTTTAGCCGGCTGTCCTCCATGCACGTAAGTACACTGTCAAATTTTCAGATTCTTCCTAATTATAGTTTTTCCACAATCGACCGATAAATTTCCAGGAAAATCATCATGTATTATTGTAAATAAATATTTGTAACTCATCACTGTTTAATTTAACTTCTATATAAATATACCAACCCACTAGATAATAGTTTACGTCATTTAAATAACATAATTTAATAAATTACATAAATAAAAAGCATATATAAAATAAATTAGTTTAGAACCAAACCCTGCCAAAGCCTGTCCTAAGCCAGGTTGAGAAAGGGTGAAGGGGAGGAGTAACAACCTCGTTAAAAATCTGGGTTCATCTAGCCCGGATGATAGCACCCAGTAAGGGCTCCTGCCAGGATACGGCGAAGCTGCTGCCTTGCAGTTAGATGTCGGCTCATCAAAGGCTAAAGGAAGAAAACCTTGAATAAAAATCCTGATCCTCCAAGTTGGGGGTTTTGGCAACGGGCCAGCTACCCGTTACATGTAAATCCAGGAAGAAGCTACAAATCCCAGTATACAGCCTCGGAACGTAGATCTTACTAAACGGAAACGACCAAAGCATAGAATGAAGGATATGATTTTTGGAACATGGAATACTCAAGGTTTTAAGGAAAAAGTAGAAGGTGTGGTGAAGGCATTAGAAAAAATGAGAATAGATGTTGCGGTTCTCACAGAAACAAAAAAGAAGGGCAACGGTCTTGAATACTATGGTGATTTCGTACACGTATATAGTGGCGTGCCAAAAAGCCAAAGAGCTACGAAAGGGGTGTCAATCTTTATCAGAAAAAAAATACAGCAATAAAATTACGTCATGGAAAACAATTAACGAAAGACTAGCCACGGTAAATTTATCTTTGAAAGGGCATAGAATTGTAATAGTTGCCGCATATAGCCTAAATGATGATGCTACACAACTGATTAAGGATGCATTCTACGACCAACTAATCGAAACTATCTCAAGAATAGGAAACCAAAGAGAAACAGTAGTGATTGGCGACCTAAATGCTAGAGTAGGATCAAAAACGAACAGTAATATAGTTGGAAGGTACGGTGAAAATACGCTTAACAACAACAGACAAAGGCTGGTCAAGCTTTGCACACAACATAAACAAAAAATCCTGAATGGATTCTTTCAACATAAAGATATCCATAAATATACTTGGCATCAAGAAACTAGACAACTGAAATCCATTATAGATTATATAATTATTAAACAGGAATCCTCTCTGAAAGTTCAAGACACTAGGGTATACAGAGGACTAGAATGCGGATCTGACCACTTTTTCTTGGGTACAAATTCCCTTCAAGACAAAAGACAACGAAATAGACAATACAAACACCTCAACAATAGAACGAATATCTTACAATGTGGAAGGACTTCATGAACCTAGTACAAAATATCTATTTAAGACTCGATTAGATAACAAACTTCAAACTGAATTGCTGTCAGGGCGCACTGATGAGCTGTATGAACACTTTGTATCCTCTCTACACTCCGCTGCACAAGAAGCTCTAGGAATTAAGACGAAAGACATGAACAGACGAAACAACAATGTTACATGGGACAAGACACTGGAAGAACAAAAACAGATAAAACAAAAAGCTTTCAACAAATTGCTAAATTCAAAAGATCCACAAGATAAAAACATATACAAAAATGAACAATCCAAATTTAAAAACATGATTAACAAAAACAAAAACGACACATAGGACAGGAAATGCACTGAACTAAATACACATGTAGGAGGTACAAGATCATCAGAAGTATGGAAATTAATAAAGACACTAAGATCAGACACCACAAACAAGATTAACTTACAACCAATCCCAATCAAAAAGTGAATAACCCATTATCAAACGCAGCTTACCGAAGACCGACAAGAGTACCTCGTTAACTCTCTAAGATGGTACAACGCAGGCGCGGATCCAAGGGGGGACGGTGGGGGCGATCGCCCCCCCCCCCCAAGAACTTTGAGATTAGGAAAATGGACCCGATTTTTCCTCTTATACTATAGTTTATTCAAGAACTAGAGAGAGTAATAAATCATTTTTTACCCTTTTTCTCTTCGCAAACTGTGTTCTTTAGTCCGGTGTTTTTAGGAAAATTTGTTACACACATATATTTTTCATAGGAATGGGTTAGAAATTTTATAATCAAAAATACCGGTCTATAATAATAGACTAAAACGTAGGATTATTCTCTCAAAAAATTCTAAGGTATAATTTAAATACTTACAAAATATCCATTGTCAAAAATACAAGAAGTTAAACATATATAAAAAAATAAATTCGTCCATATAATATTAAAATATTTTTGGGGCTATCGGTCATTTTATTATTAATTAAAAATATTTTTAGGGTATTTGACGTTTCAGTTTATTTATTTCTTAAACCATCTGCAGAATTACAATTAAACACTAAAAAGGAATTCAAATGTAATTACTTTTTATTATGTTGTAATTAAAATTAGACCTACTTATTTTTACTTCTATTGTACTGATATCTTTATTTAATTTACTTTTATATATGGAAATACGATAGCCCCAAAAAATAAGAAAAACATGTTAATTCTACACGCTTAAGAAAAAGACACAAACACAATAATAAAATAATAAAAAACTTACGGCTAATTAGAAATTAATATATATAAAATTAAAGAGTGGGACCCACTAAAATAAAAACATATAAAAAATAAAAAAACATATAAACAGCATTAAACAATAAAATACAACAAAAACTAAAATTTAAATAATAAATTGTGTTTACACTAGTAAACATTACGTATCTAATTCCTAATCAAAGTCAGTGAAACTATCTTCGCTAAAATAATTATAATTGGTTCCTCTATCTCACCGATTATGAGATCGAGTTCTCACATTTTGTTTTATTCTTTTATTTTATGGATTTTTCCCAATTTTCCGCAGTAACTTTATTCAAAAAAATCTTTCAAAAGTTTAGTTAAATTACTAATTTTATTAGATGTGTTATTTCTAGCAACTCTACCTTTTACTTGAGAGAGATATTTACGTCTCCAACGGACAGTTTCCGGACGATTTATAAGAACAGATTTTCTATCTGGTTTTTCCCAGCAAAAATTAAGTTCTCTGAGCAATTTCCATAGATCAGTTCTTTTAATTTCAGGTAAATCGCGATCTTTAATGATTTAATTTAGAATTTTGTAGATGGTTGGGATCTGCTTTAATTGCAGTTTTCATCTTTTCTTCCAACGAGGTTTTTCATTTGCTTGTGATCGAATGTTGCTTGGGAGTACTAACAATTCCAGTCGTTTTTTCTCCTCCAGCATTCGGTACATAGTAGATTTTCCAACTTCTGTCATGTTGGAACATATCTCAACAGAGCTTTTAACATTATTATCTAGATATTGATATCTTAAGACATCATAAACATTCATCGTAATAAGTTAAGGAAAAAATGCCCTGGTTTAACGATTTTGGAATAAATATAGAGGTGAAAGCCATATCTTTAGGGTATCTCACTAATCTCAAATAATATATAAAAACCAGCGCAAACAAGATAAATCGCTAAGAAAAAACTCTAAGTTGTACTTTGCTCACTGACAGAAAATAAATTAAACTATCAGCAATTCTATGTTGCAGTTAATTTATAAAATATATTTAAATATAAAGAAATATAATTAGATTTACGGCAGTTCTGTTACCTGCGGCACTGGAGCAGGTACGTTAGAGGTTTCGGCAACAGTTTTATTACTCTCTCTAGTTCTTGAAGAGAGTATAGGAGTCTGTATGCTTGCGATCGCCCCCTCCCTCCCAAAAGCTTTGAGTTCAGGAGAATAGAACCCATTCTGCCTTTTATATTAGGAATGAGTATGCTGCTAGCACCCCCCCCCCCCCCGTTGACAACTTAATTTTCTTGCCATACTGTACTTTTGTGATATCACCGCCCCCCCCCCCCAAAGAGAGAGGCTGGATCCGCCTCTGGTACAACGTACAAGGCCACTATATTGAGGTAACAAAGGAGATAGTATGTAGGGCTGTGGATTCATTGAAAAATAGGAGAGCAGCTGGACCGGAAGGAATTCCTGCTGAACTGTTAAAGAACGGTACTGAAAAACTAACGTCCTTTCTTCAAGAACTATTTAACAAACTCCTTAATAATGATGACCCTATCCCAACTATATGGAAAGAAGGCTGGATAATACCAATCCACAAAAAAGGAAGACGCGACGAATGCTCAAACTATAGATGTATAACTGTAACCAGCAAAATGAGTAGAGTATACGAAAAACTGCTTAGAAACATCGTAGAAACAGAATATGGCCCCCAAGAAATTGAAGAATAAGCAGGTTTTAGAGCTGGCCGATCGTGCGTAGATCATATATTTAGTTTAACCCAACTTAATGAAAAGAAGATGATTCATCTACTTTTTGTTGACCTCACAAAAGTGTATGATACGGTGCCAATCCAAAAATTATGGCACATGATGGAGAAGTCTCCAATCAACAATACAACGATCCAAGCCATCAAACAGGTATACGACCAAGCATTCTCCAGAATTAAGATCGGCAATAACTTATCAGAAAGCTTTCATGTGACCAAAGGCCTTCGCCAGGGATATTGTCTATCACCAACTCTCTTTAAAATCTACCTCAATGAAGCTTTAAAGAATTGGAGAAGATCATGCAGTGGAATGGGAATAGAGTTAAATAATAACACCCATTTATATACGCTTCATTTTGCAGATGACCAAGTGGTAGTGACCCAAGATAAAGAGGACCTCGAATTTATGACGAGGAAACTATTTAAAGAATACGTAGAGCGGGGATTAACTGTCAACTGCAGTAAAACTAAATATATGTGTATCGGTAGAGAAGAAACAGATTTGGAAGTGGATGACAATATCATAGTAAAATCTTGTTCTGATTGGAACAAAGATCAGTCAAAGTGGACGAACTGAAGAAGAAATATTGGAGCGAATAACTAAAGGGAAAAAAGCTATCGGTTGCCTAAACTCACTATTATGGTCAACAAACATCTCCAAGGAAAGAAAACATCTTTTATACAATACAATATTTAAAAGCGTTATATTGTATGGATGTAAAACATGGCAGATAAATAAAACTTTAGAACGTAAACTGCTAGCTCTTGAAATGGACTTTTGGCGAAGATCTGCCGGAAAGTCAAAGATCGAACGGATAACCCTCGAGAGAATTAAAGAGATTATGAGCGTAAAGAAAACTATTCTCGATGAAATCGAACAACGTCAGCTGGTATGGTATGGACATGTGGAGAGAATGGCGGACGAACATCTACCAAAGCAAATCCTAAAATGGACATACAAATTAAAAAATAAAAAGAGGAAGACCAAAAGTTATCTGGATAAAGGGCATTAACCGAGCCATGTCCGAAAGAAACTTACTTCCAGGGGATTGGGAAGACCAAAAACAATGGAGACTGGGAACCGGAAGGCGTAGAACGCTATGAAACCGTATATATATATATATATATATATATATATATATATATATATATATATATATATATATATATATATATTTAAGAAAAAAAGTATATTACATGAACCCTCAAAAGTAGGATTTAAACTAACTAATGATGGAAAACATGACATAGAAAGTAAGATCTTAACTATCGTTGGACTGCCACAAAAGTCTGCTAACGCTGTTAGTCAAAGTTATGCTCTTAAAGAAATTCACTCACTCAACATACAAATGGCTAATGTTTTTAATAAAGACTTTATGAATTATGTGAAGAAACGAGGGAGCAAACTGGAAAAAAAAATTACTAAAATAGAAAAAGTACGTGATTTTAGAATGGTTAACTCTTCGAAAGCTATCGAAGATCTAGCTGTGGGATATCTACCTGAGTTAAAGAGGAAAATCAAATGAAATCGACTTTTGTATTATATTTGTAATTTGTTTGGCTAAAATACAACCAACATCTGTTTATTTATTTTCGAGTGTAATTAAAAAAATAAGTACAAAATCTAATTATGGTTTCAATCATACAATATCTGATTCAAGTGTCATTAACATTTATTATTTTAAACTATTCTTACCTTATCAAATATGCTTATATATTTGCTAATGCACACCATATCATTTAAACGAAATTTAAAATTTTTTGGTATTATTTTTAAATGATTATGCGAAGTAATTTTGTGGTCTAAGTCTATGGTTTCAAGTTTTTGTTACTAAAAGCAAAAGTTTTAACCATTTATAGGTACCTCTGGCCAAAAACTGCTTATACTAAATATTTTTTAGGGGTTTTATAACTCGTTCAACAATTGTAGTTATTTCCGTACTCTAGGGGAAATAACGATCAGTGTTGTGTTTCTTCATGAGGGTTTGAAAAGTGTTGTTGAAAATTGCTTGCCTTGATTACTTTTTAGATTAATTGATGTGTTAACAGCTTATTTAATAATATCCTTCATGGTGTTTGTCACTTCTATACCCATCTAATTTTTACGTAGACTGGTGAAGAGGTATTTCGAATAAAAACTTATGTACACTAGGATGTAAGGATTACCGCTGTTGTCATCAGCATTTCGACTCAATCTATTTACCACAAGTTTCGGAACGATTTAATAATGATCATAAACTCCTGCAAACGGAATATTTTGAGTAGCGTTGGCCGTTCCGTCTACAATCATACTACTGCCCCATATTAATTTGTAACTATTTTAAAAATCTATAAATAATTATTACAAAGACAATGTCTCGAAGTTTGGTCGTTCCATTTCTCTCTTGCAGATTTAGTTCCAAATAACTACAGGTTAGTTTGGGCTTACCAAAGCCGTCAAATTACAAGTTTAGGACTCAGAAAAAGCTTCTGTGGAACTTAAAGAAGACGATGTTTCACTATATGTTTTTTGTAAACGTTATAAATACCTCGCACCATTTTTTAACATGGGAAATAATTTGGTTTTCTGCAATAACATTAGCGGTTTATTGGTGGCTTTAGATATAAACTACAAGCCAGAGGAATGTAGAATGTTTATAGACAGTTCAACATTGAGTTTAAAAGCAGTACTATTACATAGGGGAAATATTTTACCATCTATTCCTGCGGAATGTGCAGTTCACCTGGAAAAATAAGATGAGCACTGGTGGTGACTTAAAAGAGAGTGCACTTTTACTTGGGTTGCAGCTAGGCTACACCAAGTGTTGCTGTTTTTTGTGTGAATAGAACAGTCAAGCAAAGGCATTTCATTACAAGAGAAAAAACTGATCCGTCCGACAATTATTAGAGTCAGGTAAAAAGAATGTACAACATATGCAATAAAAAGATTTTGTTGCCACCACTGCATATCAAAATGTAAATCTTTGTTAAGGCACTGAATACAGATGGGCCAGCTTTTCAGTACACGCGTTAGAAATTTCCAAGGCTGAATGAAGCAAAAATTAAAAAAGTTATTTTTGTTGGGCAACAGATTGGAAATATTCCGAGAGACAAATATTTTGACGGTACTCTATCAGATATTGAAAAAAAAATGCTTGGAATGACTTTCGCCTAGTGATCACTAATTTCTTCGGAACTAAAAAAGCTGACAATTACGTTACTCTTGTTGAAAATATGCTGTCATCGTATCAAAAAATGGGTTGCAATATGTCTCTAAAGATCCATTTCCTACACTCACATCTGGAATTTTCCTAACTGAGGAGCTCTAATTGATGAGTACAGCCAACGCTTCCATCAAGATATATCAACAATGGAGAAAAGGTACCAGGGAAAATGGAATGTTTCCATGGTTGCCGACTACTGTTGGACTCTTATTAGAGATGCTCCAGAAACAGTTCACTAAAGAAAAGCGAAAATACAGAATTTTAGTGTTTCTACAAGTGTAAAAGTATGTATTTTTTATTATTTTGTTAAAAATAAAATTAAAAAAAAACTTTTTCTCGAAATTTTTTTCCAAGTTTTGTGTTCATTGTCCCAAAATTAGCAAACAAATGCACTTCCAGGGGCGGATCCAGCCTCTCTCTTTGGGGGGGGGGGCGGTGATATCACAAAAGTACAGTATGACAAGAAAAACAAGTTGGTAATGGGGGGGGGGGGGAGAGCAAGCAGCATACTCATTCTTAATATAAAAGGCAGAATGGGTTCTATTTTCCTGAACTCACAGCTCTTGGGAGGAGGGGGGGGGGCGATCGCAAGCGTACGCATTCCTATACTCTATTCAAGAATCAGAGAGAGTAATAAAACTGTTACCAAAACCTCCAACGTACGTGCTCCAGTGCCGCAGGTAACTGAGAACTGCCGTAAATCTAATTATATTTCATTATATTTAATTTTTTTTATAAATTTACTGCAACATAAAATTTCTGATAGTTTAATTTAATTTCTGTCAGTGAGCAACGAACACCTTATAGTTTGTTCTTAGTCATTTATCTTGTTTGCGCTTGTTTTTATATATTATTTGAGTATAGTGAGATACCCAAAAGATATGGCTTTCACCTCTATATTTATTCCAAAATCGTTAAACCAGGGCATTTTTTCCTCAACGAAAAACTTATTACGATGAATGTTTATGATGCCTTAAGATATCAATATCTAGATAATAATGTTAAAAGCTCTGTTGAGATGTATTCCAACATGACAGGAGTTGGAAAATCTACTATGTACCGAAAACTGAAGGAGAAAAAACGACTGGAATTGTTAGTACTCCCAAGCCACATTCGATCACAGGCAGACGAAAAACCTCATTGGAAGAAGAGATGAAAACTGCAATTAAAGTGGTTGTATATATATTTTATTATGAGAAGCATATCCCAAAATCAATGAAGATCGCGATTAACCTGAAATTAAAAGAACTGATCTCTGGAAATTGCTCAAAGAACTTTATTTTTGCTGAGAAAAACCAGATAGAAAATCTGTTCCTATAGATCGTCCGGAAACTGTCCGTTGGAGAAATAAATATATCTCTCAAGTAGAAGGTAGAGTTGCTAGAAATAACACAATTAACAAAATCAGTAATTTCACTAAACTTTTGAAAGTTTTTTTTGAATGAAGTTACTGCGGAAAATTGGGGAAAATCCATATAATAAAAGAATAAAACAAAATGTGAGAACTCGATCTCGTGATCGGTGAGATAGAGGAACCAATTATAATTAATTTGAGCTAAGATAGTTTCATTGACATTGATTAGGAATTAAATACGGAATGGTTCCTAGTGTAAACACAATTTATTATTCAAATTTTTGTTTTTGTTGTATTTTATTGTTTAATGTTGTTTATATATATTTTTTATTTTTTTATATATTTTTATTTTAGTGTGTCCCACTCTTTAATTTTATATATATTTAATTCTAATTAGCTGTAAGTTTTTTATTATTTTATTATTGTATTTGTGTCTTTTTCTTAAGCGTGTAGAATTAACATGTTTATCTTATTTTTTTTGGGGCAATCGTATTTCCATATAATAAAGTAAATTAAATTAAGAAATCAGTGCAAGAGAAATAAAAATAAGTAGGTCTAATTTTAATTACAACAAATAAAAAGTAAAGCAATCGCCCCCCCCTCCCGCCCCCTGGATCCGCGCCTGTGCACTTCTCATACAAGATACAACAAATAATTTAAAATTTGTTGCGTAGTGTTATTTGATAATACCACTTTTACAAAGAAACAAGATTAACACAAATACGAACACAACATTCGCTTTTCGAAAAAATTAACAGTAGTGTTTTTTAAAACAATGGGCCCTTTATTACTTTACTGCAGCGATTCTCAGATTGTGGGTTGCAACCCTCTAAGAGATGAGCCGTATAACGAAAAGGGGTAGTTTTACTACGCGTGGAGAGATATTAAAGTTATGGTGGTATGTCAAGACCAAAGAAAAATTGAATTGGAATCCCAAAAAAATGCGATTAAAACTGGCATGGAAACTGAAATCTAGAAATTTTTCGCTCGAATGAAATTTTAAAATTTTACGATGCAATATACTATAATATTATTACCAACTATGCACGCCTTACCAAATCCTGGCAACACCCTGTAAGGTACCTCAGTTCAGACTTACCTAATGATTGTCCTAATGCTGACTGGAGTCTACCTATACTCTAGCTCATCTCAGGGTAGATTCGTTATTTTTATATTTTTCCACTATTTTTAATATATTGCCTGTGTAAGTTTTATAAATGTCTAATTCAGGAAAAAGGCGCCACCAAATTTTACTTTAGAATGAGTCCTAATGATTATACTACGAGCACTTGTAGTAGAGAAAACTTGGAAAAGAACAAATATTTAATATGTCATATCCGGGTAAATAAATCGCTGAGTGTAACTGCTTAACAGTAATCTAATTTAAGATTATAGGAAATAAAACCAATTAAATAGAGGCCAATATATTTATTCCTCACGGTATACTCCCTTCCCAGAAAATAAGTACAACCCCTGGAAAAAGTTATCACCAGTGTGAATTATTGCAAGCTCCTCTAATGGGACTATCTAATAGGAATGCGATTACAAATGTTAAATTGCAATAGAAAAAGGCTTTGTTAATGACTTAGTCGGAAGTTAGTGACTTTTTATGACGTAGAAAAGTGAAAATTAAAAAAAAAAAAAAAGAGAGAATAAGGTAAACTTGACAGTGTCCTGCACAGTGAACGGCAAACCGATCCAAAAAACTAAACAAATCAACCACTATACTTGGAAGGTTTACGTCGACATAGCCTAGTTATAGAAGAAAAGAACACACTCTATTTTAAATTAGACTATGAAGTTCCATAAGCCCAACAATGCAGGAGACTATTAACTTTGCAGTAATAAAAAAAATTAAGCAATGTAAAAAAAAATACAAAATATCTGCAAAGAGAATTAGAAAATTGATAATGAGAGAGATAATGAATGTTTAAGTGATAGTTAACAGAAAAATAAGCAATAGATAATTACACAAAAAAGTGATAGATAATTACAAAAATTAGATCATAGAAATCAACTTATAACTGTCGCTCAAGTGGTTAAAATCTTAATAAAATTTTGCTGAAAAGTATGTTACAATTTGGTACAAAATAACTAGTTTCCAAAATATTGAATTGTTAAGCAATCAAAATTTCAATAACTGTATCATTATAATATTTATTACTTTAAACAATAATTAAATGGTTAATTGGCCACTCTGGGGACCATAATAAAAAACCTCAATTACAGTAGGGTATCGCAAAATAAAACATTTAACTTTGAGGTTGTAGCGCCACGAAGTCGAATTCGTTTCACTTTACACAATTTACTGGTTCGCTGCAAAGATTAAGTGATATGGTAAATTTAGCAAGAGATAAATATCATTAGAAAAATAAGTCCAAATATTTAAAGTCTATTAATTTAAATGGTTCAAAATCATGTACATAAGAATCCCTCACCTGTTAGCCCTCTAGGTAATGGAAAAGGAAACTTTGCTCAGATAACTAAACGATTAAAAATACAGGTTTAATACCCATTAGGTTTAACAATCAGAAACTCTCGTGTACATACTTTGGCTAAAACTAGGCACTTAGCTGAATCACTTTCAAACATGTAGATAAACAAGGCCTGTGACTTAGACGGCTTCACCAGAAAGGATGTTGACCTGGTTTAATACGAAGTTTGTCCCATTCAGAGGCTCACAATCCCAGAAGTGCAGCACAATAACCCAAACTGCATATTACTTCCCAAAATATACATTATAAAATTTCATCAAAAAAAAAACAGAAATACTGAAGAAATCCAAAAACATACTGAAGTTGTCCTAAGACATACTGTAGTTATTCCAAGACGTATTGTAGTTATCCCCAAAGATGTATTGTAGTTATTCCAAAGACCTCAAGAAAATGGTGGCATCTGATAAAATGTTAAGCCGTTGTTTCTGGGCTGGCTGAAGAAAAATAATCGCCAAACTGGCTGTAGGGTGAAACGACCAAAAACTCCAAAAAATGTTGGCACCCCGACTCGGTTTCGTTACTTTAATCGGCCATTTATGACCAAATCCTTTAACTTGGGAAAGTAGTAAAACTAGACCACTTCTTCTCGCTCTTGCGTCAGATAGCCAAAAGAGAACGATTTTTCTCAAATCACTCGCACATTCTTTCCAACGGAAGTTACCAAAAAAACTTAATAAAAAAGTCCATCAAAAATCTATCCAAAAAAAAATAACCTTAATCTCGTAGCAATAATCTCGAACCCTTGAAATTTATCATACAATTTGAACTACTTCCGGAAAATATATACAAAAATTTTTATATCTCAATTTTAAACTGGCCAGTACTCAAATCAGACAGAGACAATCAATATCTTAATAATCTAAACTGCTTTATCCTACAAAATGAATATCCTATAACAAATTACTTAATGGATTCGAAGTATTCAAAAATTAAATCCAATTAGTTCGAATAAGTTCGAGGGTCTAATTTCAAATATTATAATTACCAAAAATTCTAATTAGTAAAGGGAAATATTCAACTAATAAACTAAAAACAACATAATGAAAAAGTCGATACTATCTTATTTCGAATTTATTTCGATATCTTCAATAGAGGTGCCATCATATAGGCAACCATAAAAACTTTCCCTGCAATTGAGAGGACCTTACTATTTATCTGAAACAGCTGATATGTGACAATAAATAAATATTTTCTGAAAAAGGAAAATCAACAAGAAAACAAATAAACACTGTTCATATTTATCCAATCATCATGAAAACGCTTTTCCCAATCTGTGATACATTGTCTCGAGGTACCTAACGAAATTTACAAGTTACAGGAATAGATTAAGTTTCGATGCCAATCAAAATTTCAAAATGTAAACAAAAGGAATGATCTGCTGAATATAGATGAAATCAATATTAATGAATGAAAAACAAAAGGAAATCATTAGTTTTATAGTAGAAAACATCGTTTACTGTAAATTTACGTTTCAAGTTATGCATGTCATTGACAACCTTTAAAGAAAAACGTACAAATCAAAAATCTATTTATTACTTTAGTAATCTGAACCTGTAATTTAATGTAGAAAAATTTAAACGAAAATATTTATTATTTAAGATCAATTTTTAACCGTAACAAAACTCGGATCCAAAATACTGAAAGGTTAATTTAAATGTGAGGAGTTCAGCAGAGTCGCAGTATTACTAACCGTGCACAATTATTCAACTTTCTCCTATATTATTTTTATAAATGTTTACTCAAGTTAAGAATATATTATCAAAATACGTGAAACCAGAAAAAACATAAAAGAAGATGTCCTTCTTTGATGTAAATTTTATTTCAGTAGTGTTTAATTCATTCTAGCATAAAAATGGGTTTTTTATTTTTCCTTGGAATATTATTTGTAGATATAACTGTTTGTAATTGCGGGATTTTTAGAAGACAAGTAGGTTTGTATATTTATTATTGCTATAAATTTAAGTATTTTGGGATCATCGTTTTTTTTTTAAACTCGTATAACTAGGTTCTCTAGTAAGTGATGCTTTCGCTTGTTTACGAAATCAAACTTATAGGTCAAGGTAATTAATTTATCGTCGCGACTGTGCCTGACACAGTTAACTGATACATGTTTCGGATAGTATGCAGACATATAAATAAAAGGTAGAGGGAAGTGACCAAATATAGAATAGTATCCCTAAAATGGAATGCCAGCAAATTTCTAACACAAATAGTTGAAGACACAATACAAGGTCATCTTTTATATCATTTAGGGTAGGTAGGGGTAATGGCGCTCATCCCAATAACTTGATAAAAACCATTTATATAAACATGTCACGTGACCCAGAGCGCGGGGGGCGTAATGCATTAGCAGGCAGCGACAAGTAACCTCAGTCCGCTTGTAGCACGGGAAAGTGAAGTGTGTCTATTTGCTTGCGGCCGTGATGATCTAATTGAGCTGATGGCTGGGTGTTTTTGGCGGTAAGTTCATAATTTTAGTACTTATTTATTGTTGGTATTACTTTTCTAGGTACTAAAACGTTCTCTTTAGCGATAACGTACTTTTTAACAATTGCATCTGAATGTTTTTAAATTTCGACTTGAATACAAAACGATGATTTGGGATTATACCGCTCAGATGAGCGCTGTTGCCCCTTACTGACGTTATTTTTTTTTCTTATAGGTATTTCCAGAAATGGTTAAAAGATCATCGCCAAAACGGCTTGGAGTGAAGAAGATCAATTGAATGCTAAAACTTCGATTGGAAAGGGATTATCCAAGAGACTCACGGCGAAAACACAACATTTCATTCACCACGTTAAGAGATCGACTAAAGAATGAGAACATGAGCAGTCCAAGACTATGTCGTAAGTCGATTTTTAGTCAAAAACAGGAAAATTAAATAGCTAAATAAATTAAGCTGCTGGGTTTATTAAACTATGGACTAGGCGGTGCAGATTTGAGTAAACATGCTTATAAATATGCTGACCTTAGCAATATCAAAAACAATTTTGACCAAAGCTGTAAAATAGCCGGATTAGACTGGGTACATGGTTTTGTGAGGCTCAACCCTTCTATTTTGGCACGTAAAGCTGAAGTACCAAGCTTAAATAGGGTTTCTGCCTTTAACAAAAAAGATGTAACACATTTCTACGATAATCTCGGACAGCTGATGGGAAAATACAAGTTTCCTCCTAATAATATTTACAATGCTGACGAGACAGGTGTCACCACAGTCACAGATCCAGAGAAAGTGCTTGCAACAAAAGGCCAAAGAAGAATAGGAGCCGTTACAAGCGGAGAAAGACAGAAAATAACGGTTATATGTGTTATGAGTGCAGCTGGAAACTTTATACCACCACCATTTATCTTTTCCGCACAGAGAATGTCCCTTTGTGGATAAAAAAAAGAATTATTTGTCGACTGGCCAAAACATTTTGCAGCGTATATCAAGGCCATGCAAGAATCTCCTGTGCAATTAGTTCTTGATAACCATTGCAATCACATCCCCTGTAATGGAACAAATATTAGTTGTTTTATGCTCATATCATCAGCGTGAAGTATATTCTGCTAAAATGAGTAATTAAATAATCACTCTGTAGATAAATTTTATCCATGGGAACGAAATAGTATATATTCTTTTTATTATCACTCAATTATCGCACTTAATCTTAATCTCAACTTTATTACTTTTGAGTCATTTAAATGTTTTCTTAAAAATTCTAAAAATATCGTACTCTCTTCTAATATTTGTAAATAAATCTGTGGAAGAAATCCTACTCTGGCTATGTAATTAAAACCGAAGAGATAAGTGCCGAGGGAGGTCTTAACATGTGGTAAATGCAGATAAAGTTAAAATGTATTAAAATATTGAACGATTTTCCCATTATTAGGAAAAAAAATGATCAAATAAACTCACGATAATATAATATATTGTTTGACAACATGTACAAAGAATTTCGTATAGCCTCTGTTTTTCCTGATTGCAAGAAGAAATGATTTAAATACCGGAAAAAGGAATAAAATGGCGTTCAAGTTTTTTCTCCGGTGTTTATCGATTCTGTAATTAGTCATGGGAAGACGTAGACTAGTTTCATTAACTGTTTTTATATAAAAAATAAGATTAAGACGCCCAGAGGCTAATTCGGGAATTAAGTATTCGGTATAGAATGGCTAACGCCTTTTACATTTCCAGGGTTCCATGGGGTGAGATGGGTACCAGCAGGGTGCCGAGGGAATGCAACTATGGCCTTTTAGGAAATAATAAACTTCAATTACGGTCTGGGTTCGTTAAAGACGGTATGACATTGGGAACAAGTCTTAGAAAATTACGTGTCGTGTATATTCCGCAGGAATAAATGTTTTCTTTGTTTTTGTTTTTTTCTTTTGGGGAATTTAAAGGAATATCCTCTTTTTATTTCACTGGGAAGAAGGGTGACTTTTGTACTATTTATCTAAACAATTTAAATGCCTATTTTTTCGTGTTTTTATTATTTTCTTAATTCATATTTTAAAAAGTTATTTATGCATTTCATCTTCTAATTTAGGTTTTACATTTTTACAAGTAGAACGGCCAATAAGAACCATTATGTTAGTCACTCTAAATTTGTTATTCGTTATTAGTTGTAAGTTTCTCATTGCATATAATTCCGTTTTCTATTTGTTATTATTAATAGATTTAAGTGTTTTAAGAAACTTGTATTGTTTAGTTTATTAAAAACTTTCACGAAAATAAATTCGGGGCGCGCCGTTGTGAGCTTTTCAAATCAAGAGACGTCACCTGGCCAGTTAGAGAGCAGCTTTTTCTGAGTCCTGAACTTGTGAATGATGGTACCGGTAAGAGCACTAAAATTGCAAGAGTCAAGAAGAAGGACCAGACTTTCCGTGAGCCATTGTTTCTGTGATAATTATTTATAGGATAGCTATAAATTAATACATCATAGCAGAATATTGTAGACTTACCAGCCTTACGTTACCAAAGCATACGATTTGCAGGAGTTTACGATCACATGCTGCCACATGTCCTCCAGCTTTCAATTATTGTGAGAAAAATCACATCGCAATGCTTTCAATTCCACCACACGGCTCTCACAGAACACAGCCTCCCGATGTGTCTTTTTATGGTCCACTCAAGCCTGCTTATTGACACGAATCTTCTTCTTTCTGTGCTCTATCATTAGGAGACATTGGCGATCATTCTGGCCCATATTTCTTTATTGGTAGCGGCTCTAAATAATTCAACAGATGGTTTTTTGGTCCATTGTCGCAAATTATGTAGCCATGAAATTCGTCGTCATCCGGGGCCTCTCTTACCATCCCTCTTGCCTTGCATAACCAATTGTAAAATGTCAAAATCAATAAAGCATGTAAATACATCGCAATTTACATCACGCCTTCGCTGAATTAAAACATTTAAACTAAATAGCGACTTTCTTGTACCTAAGCCGTTCCTGAAGCCAAATTGCATATCGCTAATGACCTGTTGAAGTTTCGGGTATATTCATCTATGTATTATTTTAAGAAATACCTTTAGAACATGTCTCATAAGACGGAGAGATTTATAGACCTCACATTTTTTGGCTGTGGGTTTTTTGGGGATAAGAATAAAGGACGAAACTAGACAGTCATCAGGAATATTTTCTGTGCCACAAACATGGTTAAAAAGGTCGGTTAAGATATCTAAATGGTCTTCTTGGATTAGTTTAAGCAAGTCACCACAAACTCCATTTGGTCCTATGACCTTTTCTTTTTTGAGATTTCTTATTGAATTTCTTACTTCTCTTTTTGTAATGAGAGGCCCTGTTATTATTTCTTTTTCTGCATTGAATAATGATTGCATATGTTCTTTCCATTTCTTAACCTCTCGGATTCCACAATGACTAGTCCATTGTCGTCCGTAATAATCCCTCTACCCGTTTTTCTTTCTACAGCAGCAGTTTCTTTTAGTTTTTTGTGGAGATTAAACAAATCATGCTGACGATTTACCAGTTCTATTTTGTCGCATTGTTTGTTCAACCAATCTTCCTTTGCTAGTTTTATTTTATTTCTAATCTCGCTGTGGACATTCTTTTATTTTATTTGATCTTTATTCTTGTATTGTCTACGTTTTTCCATAAGCTTGAAGATTTCATCTTTCATATATTTTTGTCTCTTTCTTTTCGTGTTTGTTCCAAGTTTTTCTTTAGCAGTTTCTTTAATTATGCTCTTGACAGTATTCTATTTCATTTCTACATCAGTCATGTTCTTTTTTATCTCATTGATTTTATTATTCAGATGTTCAGTAATATCGTTCTTGATGAACTATTTTTTTAATTTGTGTGTATATATTCGTGTGTTATTCTATCTCTATTTAAATTTTTTGGGTTTTAGCTTCAGATTTGCAAGCAGTAGCTAGTAGTCAGATAGAACGTCTGCTCCACACGCTGATGTTGAGCGTACACAACTTTCTCTAAATTAATTTTGATATTTTTCTTTGAGTTTTGACCTATTGGGACCGGAGGAATTTTTTTTTCCATTGTACAACAGCAGACATTTCAAACTTCTTTTTGAACTGTGTATAAAAAGCTGATATTCTTCATGTCTATGTTCTAGGAGAGCCATAAAAATTTAGAAGAGCAGAGACATTGTCACAAAATACGATTTAATTGCACTGTAGTGTTTCTTTTACTCTAGATGCAAAAATTTCAACTCATTTCTTGGGTAGATTTAAATCGCAAACAAAATTATTGAGCTCATCTTGAGAAAATCCCCGTCATGTCGAGCTGAGGATATTCGTAAGCAGCTCGGACAGCATAATAAACTTATGTTCATATTTCCACAGGTTAGCAGGCTCTTCCACACTACATCGAGTAATATGCGAGGCAGACGATTCAACGCCGCTACATCTCAGGGAACAGGATATTGCTTCTCATCACCAAACAGACCAAGAGAATTTATAAGCCTGGCTACGGAAGCCACTTCATGGACGGTATCCAAATGAGGTCAAGCAAGACAATGTCGACAACTCAGCGTCGATTTACTGGTTGATTTCAGGACAGATATCTCCGGAAATGGAGAACATTTTGTTAGCTATCCAATACCAGGTTATTCCGATGAAAAACTATGGAAAATTCATCATCAGAGATCCCTCAATAGAGAACAACCAATGTTGATACGCCTGTCAATCATTAGAGACAATCCAGCACATGACTGGAGGATGCCAAGTGTTTGCCGCAACGATGTATAAAGAAAGACATGACTCAGCCACTAAGATACTCCACCGAGAGTTAGCAGATAAGTTAAATCTATTATAGGTAGGAAAAGGACCTTATTACAAATACAACCCGGAGCTGATTCTTGAGAACAACGAGTTCAAGATATATTGGGACCGAACGGTTCTAACGGATCAGACAGTTGCTCATAATAGACCAGACATTATACTAACAGATAAAATTTCCAGGCAAACTACACTAATTTACTTTGCTGTACCTAACAACAACAACCTAAGGCAGAAATATAACGAGAAATTCGCCAAACACAGAGATATTTGGAGGTGCGCATTCGAAGACAATGAACAATGAACAGCGCCCAAACAATTGCCATAATTTTATCAACAATTGGAGTGGTACCAAAGAACCTTCTGCAGAACATCAAGAGACTAGGCCTTAATGAACATCTATATAAGCCGATTCAGAAAGCAGTTCCCCTTGCAACCAAGCGGACCGACCGAAAATTCGTAGGAAATACAGACCACAGCATCTAGGACTCGATAACATGGAAAGAGTTCCCACAGAGCTTCATACTTTTGGTATCTTTGTATACCTGGTATGAGTCAATATTCCCTGGAGGGAGTACAAAGCCGTTTGACTTGAAATCACATTTAATAGTGGGTATTTTAATTTTTCGCTTTATTAAAACAAGGGAACTTGAATTTGGTTCAACCTATCTTTTAGCTTTACAGTAACATATAAACCCTATTAGTGTTTTAGACATTTTCAGCCGGGTTCACTAACATGGTTTAAATTTAAATCTGAGTTCTTAAATTGACAAATGCAACAGTAAGTCAAGCAAATTTTAAACCCTAAAAATAGAAGCACAAAAAATCATTCCGTTTTATTACTGAAATGGCAAAAACGGGGAAGTTTATTGGTTTCCGGGATACAACTATTTCCCCTAAATATTTCTAGGCTATATCGCAAGGTTCTTATCCTTAATATCCCTATATAAGCGTTTATTTGTTGACATATCTAATATAAATTATGACAATAGCATAAGCAAAACAAAACTGATCCACCATAAGATTTAAATTTCATAGCAAGTAGATCGGCTTTAAATCATAAATCTTCTTAGTGAATCGGGCTGTTTATTTTTATTTTAGGGTTCTTTCTTTCCTCTACCTCTTTTTGACGTTTATTTTCTTCCCTTATTGAAATAGACTTTCTGGATCCATCTTTTAATTCAGTTATTTTGGCATAAGTTTATGGATCCCCTTCTCTGATTACTCGGGTGGCAATTTAGGCCGTTATGATATACTGAAGTCCTGCTTCTGTAGACCAGAATTACATCAAGAAATAGACGGATTTTGTATTTCGGTGTATATTCTAACTTATTACAATCGGCCAAACGCTTTCGGTCTAATTTAGACCATCCTCAGGGCTCAGACCCTAGAAACAAGAGAATATGGTCAGCAAATAAGGTTACTCAGTACTCACCAACCACACTCACCTGTCAAAGGGCACACTTTAACCCTGCCAGTTTGAAAACAGTCTCCAGTCGCGAGCGTAGCCTCCACACAGAACAAGATGTATACATTTAAAAACTTTTAGAAACTTTTAAAATTAAAATTAAAACTAGAACACTCAACACACTGCGCACATTGACATTATTAAAACAATAAACCTTTTTAACAACAACCCAAAAGGGTGAGGTTATGTCACACACAGTCATAGCATAATATAGCAATAAAACTTTCCAAAAATTAAAACTACATACAAGTATGTGAAAGCCTGAGTATAGATTTTCTGTATGAGTTTTCATTTTTGAATTTCTTGTCAATTGTAGTTAAAATCAATAATTCATTGACAATGAGCAAAAAGAGAAAAAAGGGTAGAAAGAAAGGGCATTAAAAGTTTATTAATCTACAACGTTATTGTTATCGGCCATTCTGTGATATATTTCGAACATTTGGGTTCAGTGGCGTGAAATAATTTCCATTTTTGTAAAAAAGCAACAAATTACATGAACATAGGCGTAGGTAAAATTTGTTGAAATGTGTCAACTATTAATATATTTAGAATGAAGTGTCTGAAACTTAAAAAAAAAGAGAAACCCCGATCATTGCCTCAATGTAAGAATGAACAACGTAAATGACCGCAACCCCATTTTCAAAATATATTAATAGTTGACACATTCCAACAAATTTTACCTACGCCTATGTTCGTGTAATTTGTTACTTTTTTACAAAAATGGAAATTATTTCACGCCACTGAACCCAAGTGTTCGAAATATATCACAGAATGGCCGATAACAATAACGTTGTAGATTAATAAACTTTTAATGCCCTTTCTTTCTACCCTTTTTTCTCTTTTTGCTCATTGTCAATGAATTATTGATTTTAAATACAATTGACAAGAAATTCAAAAATGAAAACTCATACAGAAAATCTATACTCAGGCTTTCACATACTTGTATGTAGTTTTAATTTTTGGAAAGTTTTATTGCTGTATTATGCTATGACTGTGTGTGGCATAACCTCACCCTTTTGGGTTGTTGTTAAAAAGGTTTATTGTTTTAATAATGTAAATATGCGCATTGTGTTGAGTGTTCTAGTTTTAATTTTAATTTTAAAAGTTTCTAAAAGTTTTTAAATGTATACATCTTGTTCTGTGTGGAGGCTACGCTCGCGACTGGAGACTGTTTTCAAACTGGCAGGGTTAAGGTGTGCCCTTTGACAGGTGAGTGTGGTTGGTGAGTACTGAGTAAACTTATTTGCTAACCATATTCTCTTGTTTCTAGGGTCTGAGCCCTGAGGATGGTCTAAATTAGACCGAAAGCGCTTAGCCGATTGTAATAAGTTAGAATATACACTGAAATGTAAAATGCGTCTATTTCTTGATTTCTTCGGTGTACAACCTGTTAATTACTTATTCAGAATTACATCGACAAATCAGAAAATCTTATATTGAAAAATTTTCCAGCTCTTAGTCATTAACTGTTAACTAACTTATCTAAAGATTGGGGCGTTTAATATTTATTTGGATAACCAGTCCCTTGGGACTTCATTAATGGCTTTTAATTAAATAAAATTTTATTATCTAGGCATTGTGATTAATGGTTTTTAGTTCGGAATTAATGATCTATGACTAATAATTTAATATGTTTAAGTTAACCGAGCTTCAATTATAAATAGGCTATATTTGCAACCAAGCGTGATCACGATTTGGCAAAGGCCTGCGATATTAGTTATGCAAAGCTTAGATTTTGATCATTTGTTAGGATTGCTATTTTTAATGACACGCTGGTGTAACATCTTGCTATACAGCTCATAGCTCCAATGGCCTTGAATATATTAGTTTTGCAGTATAAAACGTTGCCTTAGGAAGCTGAATTTTTTTTTTCAATTCATATTCTAAAATTCTCGGTGGCTATCTTCAAGACGGACTCCAACCTAATACCGAGATGTCATTAATTACAAATAACTTTTTTTACATATGTTAAATTATATTATAAGTAAAGTTAATAGATGTTCGTATGTATATTCATTTTTATTTTTATTTTAATTCTTAAGTTATTTACTGGTCTCTGCTTTTAAACAGAGGAAGAGTGTAGGAAATTTAAGCATTTGTAATTTTACTCTTTTTAGTTAATACGACATGCAGCGAATTTGAATTTCTATGTAACATTGGAAGATGTATACCAAGAAGGTTTCTCTGTGACAAAGACGATGATTGTGGTGATAATAGTGATGAGGACGAACGCACATGTGGTAGGCTCAGTTTACTTATTACTTTTCTACAAAACATATAAATGATTTAAAATCTATGTTTTCTAATTCAATTTTACTTTTCTCGATTATGTTATTGCCTAAGTGAACAATACATAAATCAAGAATTTAAGAGTTATCTGTCTAACTTGCTAAACTGCACTTTTAAGCTACGTGTAACAGTACCCGAACCTTGTTACGTAACATCGTCACCAACTAAAGAAATAATGTACGATAATAAATTTAAAATAACGCTCACAGGTGTAGCCCAAATACTGGCGAGCTGACTTATTCAATTTCACTTATGTTAAAGAATTTATTTTAGTTTTCAATCAACTGAAAAAACCTTAAACTATTAGGACAGACTAGCTCAATTTTAACATGGTCAGATCTGCTTAGAACTCATTGGTTCTCGTCAGCACATGGTAGGTAAGCACATGTAAACATCAATTTATATCAGACAAAATATGAAGTCTAATACAAGCAGCGCCATCCCCCAGAATTTTACGTAATCTGAATATATACTATATACTATATACTATATACTATATACTATATACTATATACTATATACTATATACTATATACTATATACTATATACTATATACTATATACTATATACTATATACTATATACTATATACTATATACTATATACTATATACTATATACTATATACTATATACTATATACTATATACTATATACTATATACTATATACTATATACTATATACTATATACTATATACTATATACTATATACTATATACTATATACTATATACTATATACTATAAACTACATACTATATACTATAAACTACATACTATATACTACATACTATATACTATATACTATATACTATATAACATATACTATATACTATATAGGTGCGAAAAGTTTAGTTCCGGTTGAAAAATTAGAAAAAAAGTGAATTGAAATTGTATGCCAATGGAACCAAGAAACAAAAAGCAAAAATGAAAGAACAACTTCAAACTAGTTTGAATTAGATACTAATGATGATACAAGACATGAAAACAAGCTGAGATGAGATGAAACAAGAATTGAAAGAAGATATGACGAAAAATCAAGAAGATGTGATAAAAAATCAAGATGATATGAATCCAAGAATTGATGACACTAAAATCAAACCAATAAGAAATTAAGAAAAATCAAGAGAGTATAAAACCTAAACTAAAAACAAGCTTGAAGGATATGAAATAGGAACTTAAGGCAAGCCAGGAAGATATGAAACAAGAACGAAAGAAGACTTTAAAAAGAAATGTAATAGCAGATTAGCAAAATTAGAGGCGACGTACATGGCGAAGTACAACATGAGGTGACAGGAATCTACAAACAGATGTAACAGTTACATTTGCAAATGGAGCAGGTAGCCAGTACAGGTGTAATAAAGGTAGATGATGTTCCTTCAACTAGTGTGATGAAGCCACCTACCTTCCACTGCCAAGTACCTTGGTTTACCTATGTTCATCAATTCGAAGCCACCGCCACGGGCAATAACTGGAGTTCACCGGAGAAGGCACGTGTTCTTGTTCTAACACTACGAGTTGAGGCTATTGAAGTTCTAAGTAATATTCCTGAAGGAAAACAGAATTATTACGAGTTCATTGTTACTTTTTTGGATATTCACTATGGAGATGCGCACCTTCAAGAAGTTTGTAAGGCTCAACTCCATGGAAGAAAATAAAAATACAACGAAAATCTGCAAATCTGCAAGAATATGAGGCGGATATAATGAGGCTCCCGTGTGGGGTTACCAGTCCCTCATCGGGCGCCTCCCCAGGTGGCGGATTGGGGCAAGCCTCCCATGGGTGGTATAGGAGAAATCAAATATCCGAGGCGGACCAAAACTGGTATACTAGCGTCTGACTTCAGAGAAGTGGCTACGAACAGCTTCTGACTCAGAATGGGCGGCTGAAAATTGAAACCTAGGAAAACAACGGGAAACTACCTAGGTAATTCTTTCCCCAGGATATCATTATGGCTGAAAACAAAACAATCAAGGCCTTCAGTCCCGGATACTCCTTTAGTAGGGAGAGGGTGCAAAGAATCTTCCGGTCAGATAATATCCTCAAAATGAACAACATAAAGACAATAGGCACATGGAATGTCCAAAGTATGTTTCAGACCCGAAAAGCAGCAAATATTATCAAAGAAATGAAAAGATTAAAGATTGACATTTTGGGCATAAGCGAAATGAGATGGCCCGAAACCGGCCAATGCAAAGTAGATGGTCATCAGGTTTTTTACTTTGGAGAAGATAGTGCACATCACCGAAATGGAGTTGGCATAATATTAACCAAAGAAATAAATCAGTCGATGCTAGGTTTTATACCAGTCTCGGATACAGTTGCCGTTCTTAAGATAAATTCAAGACCGTTCCAACTAAACATAGTGCAGATATATGCACCAAATTTGGAAAGTAGCGATGAGGATTTGGAACATTTCTACGACGACATCAAAAAGGAACTGAAATAAACACGCAGAGAAGAAACAACTATAATAATGGGGGACTTTAATGCGAAGATTGGCAAAGGAAGGGTCGAAAACTTAATAGGTAATTGTGGACTCGGAATAAAAAATGAACGAGGAGAGGCCTTAATTCAATTCTGCAAAGAGATGCATTTCATAATCTCTAATACTTACTTTAAACTTCCCCCTCGTCGTTTATACACTTGGAAGTCTCCAACTGACAGAGAAAGAAACATAGTCAAAAATCAAATCGACTTTATTTTAATAAACAAAAGATTTCGAAATGTTTTGACATCAGTGAAAACATACCCCGGAGCAGATGTTCCATCCGACCACAAAAAATGTACTGCTTGGAAATCTGAAGCGAAAACCCAAAACTTAAACGGAGATAGAATAACACACGAATATATCCACACAAGATAAAAAATGAGTCCATCAAGAACGATATTACTGAACAACTAAATAATAAGATCGATGAAATAAAAAAGATCGATGAAATAAAAATGACTGATGTAGAAATGAAATGGAATGCTGTCAAGAGCACAATTAAAGAAACTGCTAGAGAAAAACTTAGAACAAACACGAAAAGAAAGAAATGTATGGCGGATGAAATCTTGAAGCTTATGGAAAAACATAGACAATACAAAAACAAAGATCAAATAAAATACAAAGACGTCCACAGCGAGATTAGAAATAAAAGAAAACTAGCAAAGGAAGATTGGTTGAATAAACAATGCGACGAAATAGAACTGTTAAACCGTCAGCATGATTTGTTTAATCTACACAAAAAACTGAAAGAAACTGCTGGCGTAGGAAAAAACGGATAGAGGGATTATTAGAGCATAAGGCTAAGAAATGGAAAGAATATATTCAATCATTATTCAATGACGAAAACAGAGATAAACTTGCAGAAAAAGAAATAATAACATTGCCAATCACAAAACGAGAGGTAATAAATTCAATAAGAAATCTGAAAAAAGAAAAGGCCGTAGGACCCGATGGAGTTTGTGGTGCCTTGCTGAAACTAATCCAAGAAGACCATTTAATTATCTTAACCGACTTTTTTAATCATGTTTATGATACAGGAAATATTCCTGATGACTGGCTAGTTTCGTCCTTTATTCCTGTCCCGAAAAAACCCACAGCCAAAAAATGTGAGGATTTTAAATCCATCAGTCTTATGAGTCATGTTGTAAAAGTATTTCTTAGAATAATACAGAGACGAATATATCCGAAACTTTAACAGGACATTAGCGATACGCAATTTGGCTTCAGGAACGGCTTAGGCACAAGAGAGGCGCTATTTAGTTTAAATCTTTTAATTCAACGAAGTCGTGATTGTGATGTATTTGCCTGGTTTACTGATTTTGAAAAAGTTTCGACCGAGTAAATCATCAAAAACTAATAGAAACTCTACAAGACCATCAATTGGATGATAAAGATTTACGAATTATCTCCAACCTTTATTGGAAAAAAGAATCATTTGTTCAGATGGAGGAAAAGGAATCACAAAAATTCCAAATTCGTCAGGGTGTTCGGCAGGGTTGTGTGTTATCCCCACTACTCTTTAACATCTATTCAGAGAAACTATTTCGGGAAGCTCTTGAAGAGGTAAAGGAAGCTATCTCTCTAAATGGGCTTTTGGTCAATAATCTGAGATATGCAGATCATACTGTCCTTCTTGCAGACATAGCTGAAAGATTTCAAAGGCTGATAGAAAGGGTAGATGAGATCTGTGAAAAATACAACTTGTGATTGAATATAGGCAAAACAAGGATTATGATAATAAGCAAAAACGTATCCCAAAATGTACAATTTCACGTCAGAGGTTCTTTTATTGAAACAGTATCCTTCATCAAATATCTGGGCGCACAACTAAATGATAAGTGGGAGCAAATAAAAGAAATAAAAATACGTATTGAGAAAGCCAGAGCCAACTTCAATCGCATATAAACACTATTATGTAATATGAAACTTAGTCTACAAATAAGAACTCGTTTACTAAAATGCTACATATTCTCTATACTGATGTATAGTGTAGAATCTTGGACATTGACGGAGGCTGAATGTAAACCAGTTGAGCTTTTTGAAATGTGGTGTTACCGACGTATGATGAGAATATCTTGGACATATCACGTAACCAACGAAACTGTTCTGCAGCGCATGCGAAAGGAGAGAGAAATCATGGAGATCATTAAAGTAAGGAGGTTAGCATACTTTGGACATATTATGCGTAACCAAAAATATGAACTGCTACAATTGGTTATGCAAGGCAAGATGGATGGTAAGAGAGGTCCCGGAAGACGACAAATTTCATGGCTACATGATTTGCGAAAATGGACCGGATAGACATCTACTGAATTATTTAGAGCCGTTGTCAATAAAGTAATATGGGCCAGAATTATCGCCAATATCCACTGAGGATAGAGCACAAGAAAAAAAAGAAGATAATGAGGCTAATAAATTTGACTTACCTAACATATCCAGAAGAAATAAAGCAAGAGATGGAGAAAATAGTTTTATCGAAGATGAATGCGATCCAAAAACAAATCAAATTCTAAGAGTGGACCGACTCAAGAAAATTTGCGAGGCTCTTGCTTTAGTTTAAGACAGCCAAACAGACCTCAAGGAACCAAGAAAGAATCATAAAAATATTCAACGATTCCCGGAATTATCGCAAGAATAACGAGGAAATTTTCATAAGGCTAATGAAGGAGTTGTAAAAATTTTTGAATGAACGAAAAACAGATGACAACAAAAACACAACCTTTCATAGCAGAAACAGAGTTCGTTGACAGAGATCCTGATGGCTATCGGCTTCATATTGCTAATATAGGTGATGAAGTTCGAAGGAGCGACTTGGAAAAAGTCTTTGCTTTTTATAGTGAACTTAAAGGAGTCTGGTTAAGTAATAATATTCCCTGTTTTGGATTTGCTGTTTATAAAGACAAAAAAAACTGCAGTTGCCGACAACGCTTTCGACGGAGTTGAAGTATGTGGTTGTCACATTAGAATGACTTATACCAGACCAAGAAGAAGGGGTCAGGGTCACCGGTATCATTCGAATAATATGCGCTTTGACCAGTGCGGATACGACGGTCACTTTTCCAGAAGTTGTCCGGAAATTACTGCTGATAAAAGCGATAGAGGAAAGGATCATTACAGAAGAGATAAATGGAGTACTTGCGGCGGCCGTGGAGAACGATACAAGAGGGACCGTGACCGCGAAAGGAACTGCAGAAGAGGAACGTCCTACAGATCATCATCGGAAAGGTACAGGCACGACTATAAATAGGAAGGGACAGAATAAAGACCCGCTAGAAGACAGTTGTGGATCTTAAAATATTGGCCCATTATCAAGATCAAGAAGATTGATCAGGACCATCAGTACTTGGAAGGGGACAATGTAACGGACTTTATAGCAGTGTTTATTTCATAGTGTTAGTTTACGTTTCTAGTTTGTACGGTTTTAGGTTTATTTTCTACAAGTTTATAATGTATTTAATTAATTTTACTTTTTGTTAATTTCGTTGATGAAAAAAGGTGTTTTTAGTAAATTCTATTTCCTTATTTTGAACATGGAACGCCAATAATAGAAGGTCTAGAAATCGCCAGATTACTCTTTTTCTCATTTTTATTACACCATGTAGTATGAAAATCCTTCTGGAAAATTAGAGATTTTTCTGGTATCGGCCAAAAGAGTATATAAGAGGTCCAGATCAGCTTTCATGGACAGTTTAGCTTGAGAAGTCGTTAATGAAAGTTGAATTTAAATTGTAACAATAAACGGTTTTAAAGCAAAACTGTTGTGTGTAAATACCAGCCGTCCTGAATTTGTATTGCCAGATTTAAATTGATTTATTTAATAGTTATTAATGGTAAAAAATTAATCATGTACTGTCATCTAGTGTACTCTAATCCTAAATATGATCTATTTTATTTTATTGCTATTTCTAATTATGTGACGGTTAATTTAGTCGACCAATAATGTAAAATAAATCTTTTGTTATATTTAATATTAAACTAAATGTTGGTAATCACTCGGAGTCAAACTGGATTTTTATTGCACGTTTATATATTTTTACAATTATCTATCTTGGGTTTATCAGTTTAAGCAGTTATCATTTTAAAGTAATTATTTGTTCAATTGTTTCTATCTATCTATCTATAATTAATATTTCATTTTCTTAATATTACAGTAACTTAAGAATCACCTTCGATATTTTTTTTGGATAAGTAGGCAGTTTAAGATTTTAAATTTGATTGTCACTTGATGGTCTGGCAATAGTTGATTGATAAATTCATTTGCTTTTTATCCAATTTTTGTAAGTAGCCTTAGACGCTTCTTTTTTTTACACTGGTACTTATGCAGTCAAGCAAAGAGTTGACACAGCTAGCAGTCTTGCCATCTAATTAAAAGACAAACTTATGCTATTTTTTTTTGGATTTTATTGATAACTAATAAATTTTGTAAATTTCATTGTTTTTTTGTTAACTGTTGTGCAATCTCCTGACATTCCATGATCATGGTATATAAGGGATTTGCGTTATGTTTTAGCGCCAGTAATTAAAAATATATGTTATGAGTTAAATTTTATTGGATTTTTTTCTTCCTTAAAGTATACCTGTAGATATTCAATTAAAAATTTTTATTATTACAGTCGATTTATAAGTTTTATTTGACCCACATGCCCATTTGCGTATATTTTTTTGTGTACTTGCTTATTTATAGAAGTAAAGTTGAAAGCTAATTAGTAACGATATCGCGGAGGATCTCGGCATTCAACGTGGCTACAGATGCAGTGGCGACCTGAAGAACTCACCCCGGCTCTCCGGCATAGGAGTTAGCTTGGAATTTTTGCTCGCTGGTGCGGCTACTTGCGTTCAGCTGAGCTCAAGTAATTTAGATTTAGGTTTTATTAATTAATCATTTAATTTTTTTTACTGAATTATGAGGTTTTGACATAAAATACTAGCGTAGCAATGGAATACCGATTACAAAATTTGACATATGTAAATCTATAGTTTGTAGCGACAGAAGTGTAGAAAATCAGTTTCCATATTTTCAAATTTTAAATATGAAATCTTGACAATAATATCTAAAAAAATATTTTTAATTTTCAGTATAAAAACGTAGTCTACAAAAAATGGTTGTACTATTCATTTTTTTGATTGCCATCGGAACTGGAGATATATTCAACATTCCAAGTTAACTGAACAATCGGAAGTAGAGATAAAATCGATTATACGATTGGACCCACGTTAGTTTCTAGTTATTAATTCTAGAACTACATAAACCGTTCTATAATACAGACGTTGATGGATACGACTAAAATTTAAAATGTCTCCGACTATACCACATTAAAATTACTTAAATTCAATATATATTTTCCAGGGGAAAAATCACTGATGAACGCGACATGTGAAGAAAAATATTTTAGATGTAGAAGTGGACACTACATACCGAACATGTCGAAATGTGATGGACACACAGACTACGCTGATAAGAGCGATGAGGATGAGCTTTTATGTTCAGAGACATATAATATGAAAGGCAGTACTTCAGAATAGAAAAATAACATCTTTACTTTACCCACCAGTTCACTTTATTTATTACTATTCGTAATAGTGGTGCAACAAATACAAACACCTTATTCAGGGATATAGTTTTTCTTAACTTATTTTCCAGAATTGAGAAGATTTTTTATCTGCTTCTTAGCTCATAGAAGTCTCAAGGGGAGGTGCTACCTGTTTTGAATGAAATTATAGTAGAGTAGAATAAAAATTTTATTCATATATTGAATGTTCCATGTAAGAAAATGTAACTTCATGTTATTCAACTTTTTATGGACCCTGTATGATTTCAAATGTTTTTAAAATATATACAAAATAACTATACATTATATGCGAAATTCGTGATGGCAGCATTGCAGAAATAGAGATAGAGATAGAAAGGCCGTTATCTGACAAAAGTTTTAGTTTATTATGTCAGTAGGTTATTGGTGCTTGTGAATCGGTTCTGGTTTGTTGTGTTTTTGAGATATTAAAGAAAAGTAGGATCTTGCATTTGCATAGAGCTGCTATAACTTTTTTATTTTCTAGTATTTTTTGATACTGTAGACATTTTTATATGCCCATATTTTACGCAGAATACGTCTACTTAGTCAAATTTTAGTTACAACTTTTCGGATTTTTTGAAACCATCATTAACTTTGTTTTCCCTTTTCGCCATATTGAATTTTTACTTATTGAAAAGTATTCATTTTTTTTCTATTACACTATATGAAACACTAACGCAAAAAACAACGTTATAACGTAAAAATAACTAAACGACTTTGTAATAAAAATTTAAATATAAGACAACACCGAAATTTTAAATAATTCCTTTCCTTAAGAATAAAGTCAGATTAATAATAATATTTCTTTATCCTGAATTCGCTCTTGGTGAAAATTTTCAAAAAATATTAAAAAATCTTAATGATAATTCGACGACATCTACAAGAATTCCTGGCATTAATATTCCAAAATTAAATGTCCATGATGTTTTGAAAAATTACTAAATACTATCCTTATAAATCAATAATTGTATAAGGACTTCATGAAGATGATTGTGATAGGCGAGTTGTTTCTTATAATTCATATGTTGGTAAATGTCTAGAAAGTCTCGCCCTTGTTTATAAAGTTTTACTGACCTATGAAATGCATTTCAGTAACTGCACAGTTTTTAATAAAAAACACAATTACTGAACTCTGAAAAACCAGCAATTAAGAGAACCCCGATACTGCAAGTACGATTTGGTTTTAATGTCTGGTGCGGAATGATCGGTATGAAATATCATATTTAGGTCTAAATGATTAGCATTTTTGTGAAATGTTTTAATTATTTATCTTCAAAATGTATTTTTTAATGATGTAATAATTACGATTTATTTTTTCTAATATTCTCCACTATTTTTTGCATATCGTCTGATTTGCTCACTTATTTATGACCAAACATTGGCAAGTCAAAATTCTTACAGTATTGTAAAATCACATTATTCCTGCCATTACAAGATTTGACATATGTAAGTCTATAGTTTGTAGCTACAGAAGTGTAGAAAATCATTTAAGAAGTAAAACCAGGACTGAGTTTCCATATTTTCAAATTTTAAATATAAAATATTGACCATAATATCTAAAAAATATTTTTAATTTTCAATATAAAAACTTAGTCTAGAAAAAAATGGTTATATTATTAATTTTTTTCCTAATTTTTTTGATTGCCATCGGAACTGGAGATATATTCAAAATTCCAAGTCAACTGAACAATCGGAAGTAGGAATAATTCGATTATAAAATGGGGCCCATGTTACTTGGTAGTTATTAATTCTAGAATTAAATAAATCGTTCTATAATACAGATGTCGACGGACACGACTAAAATTTAAAATGTCTCCCACTACAGCACTATAAAATTACCTAAATTCAATGTATATTTTCCAGGGGATAAATCACTGATGAACGCGACATGTGAAGAAACAAATTTTAGATGTAGGAATGGACACTGTATACCGAATATGTGGAAATGTGATGGAGACTCAGACTGCGCTGATAACAGCGATGAGGATGAGCTTTTATGTCCAAAGACATCTACTGTGAAAGGTAGTACTAGTATAAGAAAAATAACATCTTTACTTTACCCACCAGTTCACTTTATTTATTACTATTCGTAATACTGGTGCAACAAATACAAATACCTTATTAAGGATATAGTTTTTCCTAACTTAATTTCCAGAATTAAGAAGATCTTCTTGTCTGCTTCTTAGGTCATAGAAGTCTCAAGGGGAGGTACTACCTGTTTTGAATGAAATTATAGTAGAGTAGAATAAAAATTTTATTCATATAGTGAATGTTCCGTGTAAGAAAATATAACTTCATGTTATACAAATTTTTATGGACCCTGTAGTTTTAAATGTTTTTAAAATGTATACATAATAGCTATACATTATATCCGAAATTCGTGATGACAGCATTGCAGAAAAAGAGATAGAGATAGAAAGGTGGTTATCTGGCAAAAGTTTTAGTCAATTATGTCAAAAGGGTAATTGGTGCTTGTGAATCGGTTCTGATTTGTTGCGTTTTTGAGATTTTTGAAAAAAAAAAGTGTGATCTTGCATTTGCTTAGATCTGCTATGACTTTTTTATTTTCTAGTATTGTTTAATACTGTAGACACTTTTGTATGCCGTACGATTTGGTTTTATTATCTGGTGCGGAATAATCGGTATGAAATATCTTATTTAGGTTTAAATGATTAGCATTTTTGTGAAATGTTTTAATTATTTATCTTTAAATGTATTTATTAATGATGTAATAATTACGATTTATTTTTTCCAATATTCTCCATTATTTTTAGCAAATCGTCCAATGTGCTCATTTATTTACGACCAAACATTGGCCAAGATCTTGTAGTATTGTAAAATCAAATTATTCCTGCCATTCGAGAAGTTCAGCAAATTAATCAGTTTGTTGGTATTTAGTTTCAAAAAGACGATTGCCCCATACATAATTCCAGGGAAATACAAGCATTTTAAGTGGAAACTTTTGGTGAAAAATTATCTACAACAGTGGTCTTGTAAGCTAGCCCATTTGGTCTCCAGTCCTCACACCTTTAGATTTTTATTTATGGGAATATGTGAAAAATGAGGTGTGCGAATTTGATCGCTCTGAAGGTAATATAGATCGAAATTTCATTCATCGTGCAACCAGAGTCGTTTTAAAAATATTGTAATGTTGTCATCACCCTGTATATTGCAGTAAGTAAAGTTTATTGATACTACCGTAGCCGTTTATATTTAGGGAATAGCAAAAATAACAATTATTTATCATGGATAATCAATATATTTCTACATGCTTTTTAACCAATTCAAAAACATTTTTGCCACTATGTATATGGTATGAATTCGAAAGCATGACGTGTTCAACGTATCTAAGAGGTCGCTGGCCTGTATAACAAGAAAACCACCAATATTCTAGTGGATAGTGCGGGAAAAACTATTGTTGATGAACGAGAAAATCTTGAAATAAGGAATAAATATGTAACCGAATTATTTGAAGACGATAGTCCAAACATCGAGGCGAAGGCCCAAAAATTTTAAAATCTGCCATCGTGCCATAAAATCAGACAAAATAAAGGCAGCAACTGGATCAGACAACATCCCAATAGAATTCCTACAAATGATTCACGCGGACTACATCAGTGCTCTAGTTACTACTGGTAACATACTCGAGGAATGTCTGAAGTCTATTTTTATAGCACTTCCGAAGAAACAGCGGGCAAAGAGGTGCGAGACTAATTAGTCTGACAAGCCACACACGGAAGATTTTTCTTCGCATAGTATATGGAAGTTTAAGAAGTCGATGCTAAAGACCTAGATGAAACCCAGTTTGGCTTTAGGAATGCACTTGACACCCGTGAGTCACTTTTGGTCTTATATAAATATATATATATATATATATATATATATATATATATATATATATATATATATATATATATATATATATATATATATATATATATACAGTGCCTTCATTTCAAAACGAACCATCCTCAATAACTTTGTTAAATAGAAAAATTTAAAAAAAAAGAAAAAACACGTCAATTTAGATATACAGGGGGAAGTTTAATTTTGCATTTGTTAAAAGTCTGTCAATCACCTCCTCACCTCCAGCTAACCTCACTTTGATATGTCAAATGGGAACCCCCACCTTGTGACACATCATTGTAAGCAGCATAAAATTGTCTATCCAACCGTATAAAAAAAATTAAATCGGTTTACGTACAAGCGAACAGTGTGCAAAAATGTCTTGTAATAATGCATAATATATCGGCCTCGAACTTTAGTATGTCAAATGATTACCCTATAGTGTGATACATCATTTTAAACGGCATACTATCTCCTATTTAGCCAATAAAAAAAAACAAAATCTGTTGATGTACAAGCGAATAGTAAGAAAAGATGTGTGGTAATAATAGACACCTTATCACATTAAACTTTATTATGTCAAATGGCTACTTCATAGAGTAAAATATTATTTTAAATTTAAAATAAATATTTTTTTAAAATAATAAACAGTTAAAATATTTGCGAGAAAAAAACTAAGCCTGTTTTAAAATTCATCGCAAAATTCATTGCAGTCTAATCAATCTAGTGTATTTATTTCAATGATATTTTTTGCGGTACCTGATAGGTACAAAAAATCACTGCAATAAATAAAATTTTTAAGATCTTTAAACACCAGTTGTTTATTATTGTTAAAATTGTCATTGTGACGCCTAGTTGAAACGTGAATATAAATGGTGTATACGCTAGCCGAAAGAATAGAAATAATTTTTCTCTATGGAGCTGAAGATCGGTGCGCTCGTAGAACCGCCAGAGCATTTAACGAGAGGCATCAAGACAAAAACGTGGGCCATAAATATGTACTCGAATTGGTACGAAAGTTTGAAGAAACGGGATCCGTTTGTAATAAAAAATATATTGAGAAAAGGGTTGTAGATGAAGCATGCCAAATCGAGGTACTAGGACAGTTTGCAATAGATCCAACTTTATCCATCTCAAAGGTCGCAGATTTAACCAACATTTATGCTGGCTCTGTGCATAAAGTTTTAAAACAAAATAAGTTTTTTCCCTACAAAATTCAAATTCTTCAAGAACTCGGAGAAGACGATTTTGATAGGAGAATTCAATTTTGCGAATTAATGTGCCAACGAATTGACGAGGACCCCCATTTACCTAAGAATATCTGCTTTAGTGATGAATCAACTTTTTTTCTAAATGGACTGGTTAACAGACATAACTGCAGATACTGGGATAATGAAAATCCGCACCTTTTCCGAGAAGGGCATACTCAATATCCCGAAAAAATTAACGTGTGGGCAGGAATTTATGGCAATGAAATCATCGGGCCATTTTTTTTGGAAGATAATTTAACTGGGCAAATTTATTTAAACCTTTTATAAAACACAATATAACCTGCCATTGTGCAATCTTTAGAAAATCAAGTGGATGAAAATGCTGTTATGGTACTAAATGAAAATAATTTGCATTTCCAGCAAGATGGAGCTCCCCCGCACTACGCTTTGGCAATTCGAGAGTGGCTTGATGAACATTTTCCAGGGACGTGGATTGACAGACGTGGTGCAATTGAATGGCCAGCACGGTCTCCAGACCTAACCCCTCTAGACTTTTTTCTTTGGGGGTATTTAAAAAGCAAGGTTTATAAAACCCCACCTGAAAATATTGACGATTTAAAAGATCGAATTGTTCGGGAATGTAGAGGAATTAGCAGAGAAACCCTTGCCAATGTTCGTGGGGAATTTCAAAATAAGCTTTTTTATTGTCTCGCTAATAACGGCGCACATTTTGAACATTTAATAAAATAATTTTCTTCAACTGAATAAAACTGAATAAACTGCTTATATTTAACACACATTTTTGCATCCTAATTGCCTATAACGTCTATTAACTTAATTTTTTTTGACATCGTTGGATAGCAGATCGTACGTCCTTTAAAATGATGTATCACACTATAGGGTAATCATTTGACATACCAAAGTTCGAGGCCGATATATTATGCATTATTACAAGACATTTTTGCACACTATTCGCTTGTACGTCAACCGATTTAATTTTTTTTATATGGTTGGATAGACAATTTTATGCTGCTTACAATGATGTGTCACAAGGTGGGGGTTCCCATTTGACATATCAAAGTGAGGTTAGCTGGAGGTGAGGAGGTGATTGACAGACTTTTAACAAATGCAAAATTAAACTTCCCCCTATATATCTAAATTGACGTGTTTTTTCTTTTTTTTTAAATTTTTCTATTTAACAAAGTTATTAAGGATGGTTCGTTTTGAAATGAAGGCACTGTATATATATATATATATATATATATATATATATATATATATATATATATATATATATATATACAACATAAAGATATTTATTTATTTAGCTTTCATTGATTACGAAAAAACCTTTGATAGGGTCCAGAATGGAACGCTTACGGACATATAAAGAACCTCGGGAATCGATAGTAGAGATTTGCCTATCATAAAGAACTTGTATTGGAAGCAGAAAACAGTGGTTTGAATCAATGGAAGACTAACTGACGAATGTTACATTCAACGAGGCGTTAGACAGGGATGCATTCTGTCTATGCTATTATTCAGTATCTACTCGGATATAATTGTCAAACAGGCTTTGTAAGGTAAAGACCTTGGAGTGAAGATGGTGAACTGATTAATACCATTCGATATGCCGACGATGAGGCCATCTTGTGCGATAATATTCAGGACCTTCAAGAGTTGTTGGATTGTGTATATATATATATAACTGGACGAGAAATGAGTCTAAAAATGAATGTCGCCAAGACAAAATGATATTCAGCTGCTAACTGCACGCCGATGCTTCCCTATCGATAGATCAATAAAATATTGAGATAGTTACGCGATTCAGATATCTGGAATGCTTACCGAACAGTAAGACCCAAAAAAAGAGATTAAGTGCAGAATTGAAATAGCTCGTACAACTTTTCTGAGAATAAAATCATTCTTCTGTAATGTGTAATGACAACTTAAATCTAAAACTGCGTCAAAGAATGATCAAATATTATATGTGGTCCGTGTTGTTATATGGAGCTAAGACCTGGACTGAAGGCCTAGAAGAGTTCGAAATGTGGTTGCACAGAAGAATGTTCCGAATACCTTAGATAGCTATACAGACCAATGAAGCAGTGTTAAATAGAGGAAGTACCGTGCGCGAATTATTTAAAACTATTAAGATAATACAGATATCATATCTAGGGCATGTTATTAGAGGAGTTCGATACAAAATCCTTTAGCTTATAACGAAAGGCAAAATCGGGGGCCACAGAGAAATTGGCTAAAGAACATTCACCATTGGACCGGAACACAGCTATTTAGGTTAGCTGAAAACCGCAAACAACTCGCCAATGTAATTGCCAAGATTAGAGAGTAATTTAATACAGCACTGTAAGAAGAAGTACTTGATATCCCAAAATATGGTGTTTAAATGTATCAACCACTTTTAGAGTAGAGGAATGCAGTCGGGAAGGACTCTTTAATATGAGTAAATTGCTAAATACCTGAAAGTAATTTTGAATTCACGACTGAGGCTTTGGTGCACATGTGGACTGATACCGTAAGTGATATACTGAATATACATCAAGATGATTCATCTTATGATTACATACGCCGCTATTATGTGATAGCCTAGTACAGTCAAGCGCAAACACCGTTTTCAATTTGACAAAGTTCAAAGAATGGCTAGGGTGCTGGAGGTTCTAGTGAATCTCCCTCTTCTCCATTTATTCATAGAAAATGAATTTAAGCATTAACTCCGATGATTTATTTTGGATCGAATTACATATAAAAGAAGTGGAAAAAACTGCGAAGGTAATAATAAATATCACAATAATAATAATACTGACAATTTAGATTAAAGTTCAGTGGTCGCAAAATTAAAAGATGATATAAGATAACTACCAGATGAACTTGCTGACGATGACGTCACAGTACACTCTAACAAAAAACAAAATCCAGTAGTCGGCATACCTCTTCTCGAAACTTTCGTTAATTATGCTGCAATTAATATCTTTATATCATAAGTCCATCATTCTCCTGTAAAATCAAAAATTGTAATATTATTGAAAAAGGAATGCTGAATCCTCGTACAAATTTCAGAAAATAATTTTGAAAAAGGTTTTTTTGAGTTTTATTAAAGAATATGTACCGCCCATCAAACTATTTTATCTATATTTTGAAAATCCTGATAGTTACAAACCATTTTCAGAAGTAATCGGGAAAAATTTTGAATGATCTTTTTTAAAATTTAAAAGATGTTTAACAAAACTTTTAGATTTTATTAATAAAAAAAAATTTAGAAATAATTTAAAATTGTATCAAGGGTAAATCAAACTACTGTGGAATTGATGCAACACAACAAGGAATTAAGGATAAATATTACTGGCCCAATCTTATATATCCCATTCGTTCATATATTAATCAATGCGAGATCTGCCAAGGGAGTAAATCCTATTAACACAGAAATGAATATAACTTTCGCTACTACTAAACCTTAGACATTATAGATATCTACACAGAGACATTAGAACAAACTAAACTTCTAACGCTAATACATATTTTTCAAAACACGCACAAGCATACCTCCCTAAATTTTTATCAGCCACAGAAATCGAAGAAAATTTGATATCTCTCATTTCTCACCATAGCATTCCTACAAAAATAATTGTTGATAATGAATCACAATTTAGGAAAAGAGTTATCACCGAACTTCTACAACTCCATAAAATATCTATCCACTTTTGTTCCCCACTAGTATAGCTAACGTTGTTCTGTTACACCGGATGGCACATGTCACCCGCAGCGACCATGGATTTCAGTTACAGATCTGAAAAAATGCTAAAACTGGCGAAGAAGTGACGAAATCGGTCAAGAATACTTGTAAAATTGTTGAAAAAATGCAAAATGCTGGCCAAAAGGACCTTCTGTCCGAAGAATTAAAAGAAATAGGTGCTCTATGAAGTCACAAGTCCAGAGGCTGCTGAAAGAGAATGCAAGAACAGGGTGACTCAGGTAAAGAAATTGGATGTTAAAGTGGTGAAAAAGGTGTAAAATTGATAATATGTGATATGTTGAGTGATCGACATTAACGTCACAGGTCCAGTGGTAGTTATTAGAAGCACCTCATAGAATGAGGGTACCGTATAGTGTTGTTTGTGTTATACCAAGTATTGTATAATGAAAGATAGATAGAATTTGTGTGTCAGTGTGTATGTAGGTGTGTATGTATGTGTGTATGTATGTGTGTGTATGTATGACGTAGTAGCAGCATCAATTTACCAGAGGCTGTTGTATAAGAATTTACATACTGTATAAACCTGTCTTGACCTGTTTGAGATTTGTTAGTTCTTGCACGGAACGTTGTTGTTGTTTGTCAATGACGTCATTACAGGTCCAGTAACCGTAAACCAAAAAAAGGGTCTTACTGTTTATCCCCTGACTAATATAATAGATAGTTAAATAATAATACTAATTTTAGAAATATACCTTTTTTCGTGAGCAAAAAAGACTTTATAAGGGCGGTGGTTTCTTGATAGTCAAAGGGTGAATATTAATGCATAAAATAACTTTATGAAGAAGTATTTTTGTGTGGTCAAACAAAAGATCTTACAAGGATATTTTTTGCAGTAAGAGGGTGTTTTCTTACTATAGTAAAAAGGCCTTACGGAGGATGTTTTTCATCATCATCATCATCATCATCCTCCTCGGTGGGATCATAAATACATCTAATGCATATAATAGATAGTTAAATATTTTAATAATATTATACATAGTTGTAGTGGTTAAAAGTGTCAAAAAAACCTGCATTTAAAAATGATGTATTCATGTGAAAGTTTAGCCGGGCTGCCGTAGGCACTTTTGCCGCTGTGTGCGCATATTTTTCCCTTCTAGTTTGGCTGAAAGATGAGTTTTGGTATATTGCGCACGTGTTAAACGGACACATTTATTTTTTCGTTAAATCCGGGGTTGCGAAATATAGTTTGAGGGATATTTTTCGTCTTAAATGAAATCTAAGACTTCAATTCGCACCTATTAAAGGAATTTTCTGCTGGGTATAGGTATACTTTTAATAAAAGATGTGAATTTGTCTTTTTACGTCAGTCAAGTAATTAAATTCGTTTTGTTAATTTGAAACTAATAATAATAAAAGAAAATACATTGTGTGTAAAATCGCCAATTTATGACGCGAAAAGTCAAATTAATACTGCTTACCATGTCAAATTTTTTGATACTGTTTTAAATTTAATTTATTTAACAAACTATAAAACGAAAATACATTGTGTATGTGCGGTCGCCAATTTATGATATGAAAGATCAAATTAGCAGATAATACTTAATACTAGTCATCATGTAAAATATTTAAAATTGATACTTTCCATAATTTCATTTATTTAACTCAATATAAATCGAAAAAATAATGTGTGTGTGAAGTCGCCAATTTAAGTTTGTTTTTTTATATAAAATGTTCGAAATTAATATTTTAATATAAACTGTTTTTCTTTTCTATACAAGCACAGGAGTGTGAGTAAGGTGGATAGGTAGGATAGATAGGTAGGGTGGGTAGGTAGGGTAGATAGATAGAGATAGGTAGGGTGGATACCTGGATTAGATAGATGGGTAAAAAGCTACGCCACTTACCTACCTAGGTAATTAGCAATAGACCTAATACATTTAAGAGAGACAGATATATTTCTGTTATATTTTCTTGGGTTTAGGTGTTCTTATTTGAAGATTAAAAAAACCACAATTTTTGTGATGTTTCGCTCTATATAGTGAGCTTTCTCAAAATTATGGTATATTTTTTTAATCTAGAAGATTACAATTTTTTTTACAAACATATATCACAGTAGATTACTTTTTATAAAACAGCAAAAAATAGGGAAAAAGATTATTTTTTTATAACGTTTTTGATTAATAATCAGTTTATGCGAATCATGCCAAGCATCATTACATTATTTCTAATATTTAATATAGTGTCGTTTCAAGTATATCATATTAAAAAATCAAATTATAATAAATTCGACTTAGGTTTTTGACATCTTGTTTGACATTTACAGAATTTTCATTTCTTTTTATATGCATCATTGTTTGTGATAATTTCTGGCTGTATCTAAAATGTGGGTGTTTTTAAAATCGAATTCATACTTAGTTGTTTGCTCATGTTTATCTAAACATGTCGATGCATTTTTAGTATACTTGTGTCCATTAATTCTATTTTCAATATATTATGTCGTCATGCCAATGTCTTTTCTAGGACAGTTTAGTCACGGAATTGCATATATCGCTTTAGATTTTTTTTGATGGAAAGTTTGCTTTTTAATTTCATATAAAGTGATTCCAGTAAAATTAATATTTTTAGACGCTATGTGGATGACTGTTTGGCTGCTGTGATCGAAAACAAAATGGATAACTTATAATAATACTTTAATAATTTCCACCAAAATTAAAATTTACATCCGAAATTGAAAATGAACAAAAAATCATTTTTTAGACTTAACTATACACATAAATAAAACAAATAACAGTCTTCATACAAAATGGTACACAAAAAATACTTGGTCATGCCGGTAGTTAAGTTTTAACTCTTATCATTTAAATCAACAGAAAAATCTTGTCATAATTGGTTTAGTTGATCGAGCTATAAAACTATCTTCACCCGAATTTCTCCTTTTTAAAAATGGGAAACAAAGAATCTTTTTACATTAAAACACAAGCAAAAAAAAATAAAATCAACAATAACACAACACAAAACACTTTTATTGCATTACCGTACATAAACCAACTATCAGAAAAAATAAAATTATTATGTAAGCATAACATAACGGTATGCCACAGGGCGAATAATTTACTGGGATCACTTTATACCACATTAAAAAACAAAATTCCCACCAAAAAAAGACCTCACGTAATATATGCTATTCCATGCCTAATCTGTCCTAAAAAATACATTGATATGACGACATAATATATTGAAAATAGAATTAAGGGACACAAGTATACTAAAAATGCATCGACATATTTACATAAACATGAGCAAACATTTAAGCATGAATTCGATTTTAAAAACACCCACATTTTAGATACAGACAAAAATTGTCACAAACTGGTCATATAAAAAGAGATGAAAATGCTGTAAATGACAAACAAGATGTCAAAAACCTATGTCAAATTTACTGTAGTTTGATTTTTTAATATGACATACTTGAAACGACACTATAATAAATATTACAAATAATTTAATGATGCTTGGCAAGATTTCGCATAAACTCATTATAAATCAAAGAAAGTTATAAAAAAAATGATATCTTTTACTAATTTTTGCTGTTTTATAAAAAGTAATCTACCCATATCAATTGCATACCAAGTAAAAATAATTAAATTTATTTTCAACACATGTACAATGCTACTTTCAGGGTATGTACTATTTTATAATGTTCACTGTGTTAACCTTTATATCGTTTTGTTTTAATTTTAAGACTGATATAAAATCTGTTTATTTTTATTAATTTTAAATATTAACTTAAAAATATAAATGTAATTAATATATAAAACAAATATTGTGATATATATTTATAAAAAAAATTGTAATTTTGTACATGAAAAATATACCATAACTTTGAAGAAGCTCAGTATGTAGAGCGAAACGTTAGAAAAATTGTGTATATATATATATATATATATATATATATATATATATATATATATATATATATATATATATATATATATATTGTCTCCTCTATAAAGGAAATGTGTGTTCTTTGTCTAATGTTTTTGTAAAACAAAAGATTGAACAACAAATAAAATAATATTCATTTCAGTGAAATAAGCAGCTGTCTGCAATTTTTTATCGTTCACTTTTTGTCGTGTAGAAGGATGAAGAAAGGATATGTTTTCTTTGTTTAGCAGGCAAACTTACTTTTATCATGAACTTTAAAAATATACTGGGTGAATAGTTTGTATTGACTCGAAACTGTTTTTCTTTGCCTACAGGGTGAGGGGAATATAAGGGATTAGAAATAAAAAGTCTATGTAAAATACATATTTTATTATTAATATAACAACTATATAATAATAAAATATTTTCTTTTGAACATGTTTTGTCGTTCCAATAATATTGATCGTTAAAATGAAAATTACAATTATTTAAATTAGGATTTCTTATTTATATAAATTTTTCTATATTGTTAGAAATTAATTCACTTATCCATTTTTCTTGTAATCCTTTACAGAAACCGTGTCGTCATCAACTGAAATAAACTTTTTAGAAAATACGACATGTGGTGAAGTTAAATTTCAATGCGGCGATGGAACATGTATACCAAAGGGTTGGCAGTGTGACAAAATCCATGACTGTAACGACAATAGTGATGAAGATCTACGTATTTGTGGTAAGCTAAATCTACCTTTTATCTTTCTACAACACATACACAAAGTGAAAAAAATTATATGATATATTCACCGGATAAATGTGTAAAGTATGGAAGTAGGTACTGCAACCTTAAGGATCCCATACACTTCGTTTATTCTCGATGTTTTAACCCGTCGAAAAAATTTGTAGAACGATGAACGAAGGACTGACGATCTATTACACTAGAAGGTTGAATACAGATAACTTAGAACGATGAAGATAAAACATTTATTGGAAATGGCGGCAGCTAAAGCAATAAAGACATGGTTTACTTTATCAAGTATCTTCATCATCAGTTATGTTTTCTGCTCACGTACTGGGGATCTCCTACTCTTTTAAAGAGAACAAATAATCAAAATATCACAAGTAACACTTGTATATACCGTGTTTCTAAAAGATCTGTACAAAATGCTAAATGCTATAATATGAGGATCTAGCCCAGTAAATCTCCGAAAGTTGCTAGTTTCCGAAATAGAGGTTGTCAATGTTATGATCTAACATTTCGAGCTATTGTCATTAGATATAAAAGAGAATTGGCAAACGATTCAATCTGACAGGACTGTATTGTGTCATTTTTTAAAATTTTTCATTTAAATCTTAAATTTTTAAACTAAAAGTTTCCTTCAATAACTATGAAAAAAACCTACTAGCTCTTTTAGTTATTTTTAAGTAATTTTAATTATTCTTTTTTGTCAAGCCAGTAAAAAAATAATTGTGAAGAATTCCTTGATTCTTAAACATACACAAACTGATAAATTTGTCAGTGATTTTGAATTTCCTCGAAATATTTTAAAATATTTATGTGAGCCTCACTGCTTATTATTATTAACTTGATGTTGTTTCCGATTAAGATAATAAAATTGTCTAAGTTTATTAGTTGACTTATTTTTCTGTATTTAAAATGCCTTTTAGATGGAAATGTAAAATATATGCTCTCTTAGTTTCCATGGTTATAATCCTTATAGAGAGTAATTATTCAATTCCTCCATACTTTTTTAATAAAAATAAATCGTCATTAATGTTTATTTTCTTTTCATATAATTCAGATTTAAAGGAACAATTACAAAATTACCGGTGTTATTTGGCATGGTTAAAATTTAAAATAATTCAGACTATTTTAAATTAAAATTGTTCTAATTCTGTGTTAAATTTTTTGTAGGTAAATGATCAATGATGTCCAGATGAGAACCAGGTACTGAACAGAAGGAAAAACTGCAATAATAACAACGATGAGCAATTATGTCAAAAATTAACAGAGGAGCTTAATGACAACCTGCAATAGTCCCTTATTCATCTGTATTAATTACCTTAGATAATAATTTGTTCAATAAATATTTATTAAAAGAATATTCACACTTAAATTTTTATTTATTCTACAGTTCAGTATTAAAAAGGTTTCAATGCCTCCTTCTTAGGTGATAGGCCAATATAGGGGGAAAGCTGATTGTTTGAGCTTAACGGATTACGACACTAACTAGCCTTCACGGAAGTATTTTTCATTGGGTCAAAATCTATAATTAGGGGGAGTACGGACAAAAAGACAGGGTGTTTTGTTTTTAATCATATTTCTTTATTTAACTTAATTATAATCAGTCTCATTAATTTTTACTCATCTTAGGTCCATTGACTTCCATTGACACAGTCTTATAATTAAGTAGGAACTATAATAAAATATATATTAAGGAAAAATATAATCAATCACAAAAACCATTTTATCCATATTGTATGGACAAAATGACATACAGGGTAAGGACCTAATGACATACTGAAATTTTAAGAACCCAGTTCACAAATAATTCGTTTGGTCTTCTTTCGGACATCAGCACATGAAGCATGAGCCCAAAGAGAACAAGTCATACATCGAAACCAACCTTCACCGGGCTTAGAACGGGAAAAGAGATCATTGCAATAAATGCAAGCGCAGTTGTTATCATCGTCTTCTGTCTCGCATATGAAATCTTCAATTCCTGAGCTATCATCATCTATTAGAGTAGGTTTACGCTGCCTCGATGCTCTCGATCTCTTTTCTAATGGTAGTGCAGTTTTGTAAGCAGTACTGTTTTTTTCATCACTATCAAAAATTTTCCTTTTAACCTGTCTCTTCTTTTCTGCTGGTGAATCCTTTGGTCTGTTTTTAGCAATAACTTCTTGCATATTTGGAGAAAAAGGTAAAAGCCAATCACCTTTGACATGTTTCAATTTTCTTTTTCCTTGGCTTCGAATGAACTGTCTCTGCGGTGCTGGCGAAATAGTTGCAACTGGATATGCTAGTGATTGCTTTGATATACCAGGTCTCACACCGTCATCGTACGCTGCTCCAGCCACCTCAACTGCATTAGACTCCTCTACGTTTGTTTCTAAATCCAGGTTCATTACATCAGAAACAACAACTCCAATATCAGCATCAGTGGTTGCTTGTGTAGTGTCTTGTGAAGAATCCACTTTATCATCATTTGTTGCTGATGGATCTAAAATAGATGCAACATTGTTATTCGGATCTTCTTGGATTGGAGAAAGAAGTGTTGATACATTTAGCTGATGGCAAATTTGAGCTGGGAAGTTCAAGTGTACTGGCTGCAATATCCTCCTGATTCAACGGAATATTTGTGGTCTCTGCAGGTTTAAACATGTAGTCTGGAAAAATATCAGGATTGACAGGCCAGATGCCTGTCTTTTTAAAGCCACTACTTGCATTTTGAACAGTTGCGGCCTTTCCATATGCTTCATTAAACAAACACACGATTTGGAAATGGGTAACAACGCACCCTGGATGATTTTTTAGCCACTTAGAAATTTCTTGATTGAAATAAGTTTTTAGTGGTCCATAGATACTGACATCCAAAGATTGCATTCTATGAGTGCAATGTGGCGGTAAACACACCATTTTCTTTAGCATAACTCAAACATTCGATGCTTTTATGACTTGAGTGACCATCACAAATAAGTAGGACCGGGTCGTCAATATTAGATTTCGTATGTGCTTGAAAATATTTTAACCATTTTACAAACACCTCTTTATTCATTCATCCTGATTCTTGTGCTAATCCAAGAATGCCGGTGGGAGCTTCATCAACAAGTCCATTTTTCATATTCTTCCTAGGAAATATAATACATGGAGGAATAAATGAACCGATGGCATTCGTACAACACACTACTGTCACATTTGAACCTCTCTCAGCACTGGTGAGACAGCCGACTTGTTACCTGCCTTTAGTGGCCAAAATTTTTTGTGGTTTCTGGACTGTAGTGAGCCCGGTTTCATCCATATTATATATTCGGTGAGGCTCCAAATTATGAGACTTCAAAATTTTTTTATAAATATGGAAAAAATTAGCTACCTGTAGTTTATTAAACGTTTGCGCTCTGGCAACAGAAGTTGGTTCTGGGGTGCGCAGAGAAATGTATTTATTTCTTCTCAGGAAGCATTCAAGCCACTCTTGTCCAGTACGTTTCTTGTCCTTGCTGAAAGGGCGATCGAAACAATTTTTTTCGGCTAGTTCAAAGGCAAGCTATTGGAGTGACATACGCGTCAAACCAAAAAGTCGTGTTTCTAAAAACTTTATGTGTTCTACTAACTGCTTCTCAATTTCGGTTTGAAATGTTTTCTTGAATCTTCCTAATCCTTTAGAGTTAGAGTCTAAAGTTTTATTCATATTGAGTGCATGTCTTCTAAGCATCGCTTGAGGAATACCAAATGTTTTTGCAGCCAATTCCCATCCTATTTTTTTTGCTTCAATAGCCTCACTCATGGATTCGTGGGTCCAAACCTGCCGATTAGTTTTTCTTTCTTAGTTTCGCGGCATATTACCTAAACAAAATGATAAATGTTAATTAACAGAAACTCTACGGACAAAATGACATACTATGTCATTTTGTCCATTGTATATGTATGTCATTTTGTCCAAATATAAACAAAAACAAATAAAAAATCATAATTCTTTCAATCAACTAATAATCGTAATATAATTAATTCAAATCATTTGGTACTATCATAGTTCATCGATTTAAACAGAAATAATTACAAGTAACAACAAATAACTCACCAGAAAACAGAAGAAAACCATCTGCAAAATAAACTTCTGTAGATACGAAACACGTTCAAACTCGTTACTCGGACGCGACTGTGGAAATGGCGCTCAATGTCTGACAAGATTGTAAATATGGCTGCCGTCACGTTTTACAGTGGCGGGAACGTCGCTATAGCTCGCCAATTTTGAAATAATGCGAATATGTCATTTTGTTCGTATGTGTAATTTTGTCCGTATTTCCCCTATAGCCCGCGAAACGAAGATATCCGTGATTTTCTTACAAGAATGTCTTGGATAAGATAACAGAAAGTGCTTCTCATCTCGTGCTTCAAAAAAAAAACCATGCATCTTTTTTTTAAGTGATGAGCTGAAAAATCGATTTTTTTTTGTTATTATGGAGAAACTACAAAATATAGAGAAAAATGATGTTTAGATTATTTGTGTGTTTTGAAAAGATCTACAAAATCATTTTTTAATATTAAATTCGCCTTCTAAATAAAAAAGTTATTGCAAAAAGAACGTTAAAATTAACACTTCAAGAGCCAGCCAAAGTGAGGGTACGCAGGAAAAGCACGACTTTAGCATAATTTCAATACCCTCGGACCACCCCGTGCCCAAAAAAATGTTTTTTTTTTCAATTATATTTTATCATGTGATAATTGAAGTACTACAACTATATAAAAGAGCAGATTAAGAAATTAATTATTGGACAAAAAAATGCATTAAAATATCTGGTATATATTATATAAAATTGAAGAACTCTAGCAAAATGTATATTAATATTTAAACGCAACAAATTTAATTAATCAAACAAATTAAAAATATAATTAGTAAAATATTTTAATATTTGTATAATATACAGGAAACATTTTTTCTTTCCCCCACAAAATAGAATAAAAGTTTAAAAAAAAATAATAATAAATTTAAAATAACATATTCGACGTTCTTTTTTTAGTAACTTTTTTGTTTATAAGGCGATTTTAACATTCTAAAAGTCATTTTATAGATCTTTTCAAGACGCACAAACCGTCTCTGTATCATTTTTCTCTATATTCTCTAGCTTATCCATAATATTGAAAAAATCGATTTTTCGGCCTAATTGGTTAAAAAAAATAGATGCATAGTCTTTTTTTAAAGTACGAGATGAGAAGCCTTTTTTTTGTTACCTTACCTAAGACATTCATGAAAGTAAATCACGGATATGATTGAAAAATTTGTAAAACCTTCCTTTCTCGGCGTATTACCCATTTCCCATGAAATAAAAAACAGGTGGACAACATTTCTAAAATGGGTTTAGTACAGGGTGGGGCAAAAAAAAACTAAAAGTTGTCGTTGTTGCTATTAATTAACATCCCATCAACCCATAGGATTTTTTAGTGACGAGACCTACAGTTTGACGTGGGTTCCGAACCACGGTCCTCGACACAACCAACACCAAATTTTTAATCTTTGTCAGTTTTTGTGTCTATCGACTGTTGGCTACAGCACTCGGTGTTCCCAAGCGGTCACCCATTCAAGTACTAACTGCGTCCAGCATAAGTTTACTTCGTAGCCTTTTGCTAGAACTGAAATATTTTGAATCAGTCTTTAATATTCTATCAAGGAGGCTAAAAACTGAAAAAATCGACAAGAATTATTGATGAGCGAACATTTTTGTGCATAATTTTCATTGGAATGAGCTATTTTGATTCAGTTTTCAGCATGTTGCACGGGATACTTTTAAGAAGAAAATATTTCTACGGCAGATTTATTCCAAAGAGATTGGACACAAAAAAAACCAAAACGTCTATACATACATATTAAGATAAATTATTTTATGCTAAAAGATAGTTTTGTTATTTAATAGGATATATTTTTTTCCTCAATGTCATGCATATGAGCAATAATATTGATATTAAGTTAAAAAAATATAGTTTGCCACTGCTTTTGTATAATTATCATAGCATTTTTAAAATTATGTCTTCTAACTCAATAAATTTTCCCCTGGTTTTTTGATAAATAAAGCTGTTTCAGAGAAAATTGACAAAATTTTATTCCCAACAAAGTTCGCATTCCTACTAAGTAAAAGTTACTTTGAAATACTATGACAATTATGCAAAAACAGTGGCGTACTGTATTTTCATCACCCTATATATATATATATATATATATATATATATATATATATATATATATATATATATATATATATATATATATATATATATATATATATATATGTATATAAAGTTATTGTCCGTGTAATAAAAAACAAAAATAAAACAAAATCTTGGCTTAGCGAACGTGAAATGTGTCAATCTGTACTATTCTCGTGTTAAAAAGTGCTGAGCATTCCAAAGTATGGAAAGACTCCGGGTCCGACAGATGGCGACAGCGCTGTTTCGTCCTAATATGGGATTTGTCAGACCACCGCAGTCTTTGGCTTTAAACACACTAAACGATGATCTCATAGGAGGATCGTTTGGTGCGACACGTGACTTTCGTTGCCAATCTGGCAGCAAACCTGGTTGCCTCGTACCGAATAATGCGACCCTTATCCTTTGGGCAGCGCGATTTATGTACTCGATTTTATAGATTTCTGTATTTATTCACCGTCGCGCCACCTCATGGCGGTTTTTACAAATTTTGTCAATCTGTGTAGTTCTTGTGTTATCGAGTGGACCATCGAGATGTCGCCTTTGTCGTCCTATTTGCTGTTTTTAATTTTAAATTCAGCTTTATAGGATACAGAGGCGAGATGACGGTTTGTACCGACTGCGGTGGCCTGACGAGTCCCATATTAGGACAAAACAGTGCTATCGTCATCTGTCGGACCCGGAGTCTTTCCATACTTTGGAATGCTCTGCACTTTTTAACACGAGAATAGTACAGATTGACACATTTCACGTCCGCTAAGCCAAGATTTTATGTTATTTTTGTTGATATACAGGGTGATTCAAAAATCGATCACGAAACTTAAGGGGTGATTCTACTTGACAAAATAAGGGTAGAGCTTCATATAATTTTTTTTCAAAATGTCATTCGTTTTCGAGTTACAAGCCGTCAAAGTTCAAGTTTTTATTTTTTGTTTTTTGAATTACTCGCTTACAGGAAAACCGATTTGGCTAATATTTGAAAGATAGGCTAAGTCTTCTGCGCTTCATCATTTTAGTAGCAATTCACATTGATTGTTTGCCGCTAGAGGGCACTTTACCTACATTGAAAATTGTTTTTTTGTCATAATTTTTTAGTGTTGACAGCTACAGTAATTTTTGGCATAATTTCTGAAAGACTGATGCCAGGCCTTTAAAAAAGGTGCTCTTTATTTACATCGCTAAACCCAACGGTTTAGACGTAAATCACCCTTAAAAATTAAGTGATAAATTTACTTTTCTCATTTCATTACCACCAGCTACCAGGTAAATAGCTATCAAAGTATACTAGAGCTGTCAGTTTAACATCAAATAAATTCGCTTTTTAAACTATTTAATTTATAATCTTAAAATAACTAATAATGGCTAATCACCAATATTCAAATATCGAATATTGTGATATCCATTTTTGTTATGGAAAAGCAAATGGTAATGCAGAGTTGGCAAGAAGATATTATATGGAGAGTTATCCGGAAAGAAATATCCCTCATGCTCAAACATTTTCCAGTGTGCACAGGAGGCTTGCGGAATGTGGTTCCTTTAAAAGTTATAATGGAAATAGGGGAAGACCTAGAACTGCTAGAAACGTGCAACAAGAAGAAAGAGTGCTTGAAATTATTGAAGATAATCCAGGTATTAGTACTAGAAAAATTGGGAATGAAGTGCGGCTCTGTCAGGCTAGTTCATGGAGGATACTAAGAGAAGAACAACTCTACCCGTTTCATTCAAAAAAGGTGCAGGCTCTTTATGACGATGATCGGCCGAGACGGTTGGAAATGTGCAATCAGATCCTAGCTAAGTATGAACACGATAATCGATTAATTGGCGTCATATTATTCACTGACGAAGCTGGTTTCACTCGTGATGGCATAACAAATCTACACAACATCCACACATATGCTTACGAGAACCCAAACAATGTGGTAGAAACGAAACATTAGCGTAGATTTTCACTAAATGTGTGGGCAGGGATAATAGGAGATTACCTTATTGGTCCTCATTTCTTTGATGGCCCATTAACTGGTGACGTATACTTAGATTTTATCCAAAATCGTCTCCCATTGTATCTGGAAGATGTGCCATTGGAAGTAAGGGCCAACATGTGGATCCTCCAAGACGGAGCTCCGCCCCACTTTAGTATACGTGTCCGACAGTATTTGAATGCAACGTATCCTGAGCGATGGATAGGACGAAGTGGACCATTGGCATGGGCAGCGAGGTCACCAGACCTTAATCCTATGGATTTTTTCTTTTGGGGTCATTTGAAACAATTGGTGTACGATATTCCAGTAATCAACGTCGAGGATCTTCGCTTCAGGATAATCGAAAAGTGCCAAATTATTAAAGAAACACCAGAAATTTTTCATCGAGTTAGGCGACATTTTTTGAAGAGTGTTAGGAAATGTATGGAAGAAAATGGGGGACATTTTGAGAATCTTTTTTAGTTTGTTTAGTACTGTTTCATTAATTTTTATCAATTAAATGTATATCGCAATAATCCATAATATGAATATTGGTGATTAGCCATTATTAGTTATTTTAAGATTATAAATTAAATAGTTTAAAAAGCGAATTTATTTGATGTTAAACTGACAGCTCTAGTATACTTTGATAGCTATTTACCTGGTAGCTGGTGGTAATTAAATGAGAAAAGTAAATTTACCACTTAATTTTTAAGGGGATTTACGTCTAAACCGTTGGGTTTAGCGATGTAAATAAAGAGCACCTTTTTTAAAGGCCTGGCATCAGTCTTTCAGAAATTATGCCAAAAACTACTGTAGCTGTCAACACTAAAAAATTATGACAAAAAAACAATTTTCAATGTAGGTAAAGTGCCCTCTAGCGGCAAAAAATCAATGTGAATTGTTACTAAAATGATGAAGCGCAGAAGACTTAGCCTATCTTTCAAATATTAGTCAAATCGGTTTTCCTGTAAGCGAGTAATTCAAAAAACAAAAAATAAAAACTTGAATTTGGACGGCTTGTAACTCGAAAACGAATGACATTTTGAAAAAAAATTATATGAAGCTCTACCCTTATTTTGTCAAGTAGAATCACCCCCTTAAGTTTCGTGATCGATTTTTGAATCACCCTGTATATATATATATATATATATATATATATATATATATATATATATATATATATATATATATATATATATATATATATATATATATGCAAACTTCTCTCCATCATATCCTTTCTGTGCTAGAGATTGCACAGTTAGAATAAATTATTATAAAACGCTATTTATCCTATTCCATCATCATCGGGATGATGGCCTACTTGTACCACCATACCGAGAAGAAAGTCAAAACTTACCCTCCCCGCCACAGTGATACGGCAGAGGTACATGTTTCGTCTCTACTAGACTCATCAGGGTACCGACATGCACCTGGCTGTGCAAAGGACAGATCGGAAAGAAGCATGCAAATACTGAATGCGGCTTCGCCGACCTCCCGCCGGATGGCGTAAATATATTTATGCAGCATTCACGGATTCCTCCGTGTGAGATGCAATAGCAGTGGATATATCTACATTATGCCGTTGTAGTGCTGAAATCACATTCAGCAAACGTACAACTATATGCAGCTCCGCATATGAATGAAGTAAAATCCGAACAGTAAATGCAAACTTCTCTCCATTATATCCTTTCTGTGTTAGAGGTTGCACAGTTAGAATAAATTGTTATAAAACGCAATTTATCCTATTCCATCACCATCGGGATGATGGCCTACCTGTACCACCATACCGAGAAGAAAGTCAAAACTTACCCTCCCCGCCACTGTGATACGGCAGAGGTACATGTTTCGTCTCTACTAGACTCATCAGGGTACCGACATGCACCTGGCTGTGCAAAGGACAGATCGGAAAGAAGCATGTAAATATTGAATGCGGCTTCGTCGACCTCCCGCCGGATGGCGTATATATGTTTATGCGGCATTCACGGATTCCTCCGTATGAGATGCAATAGCAGTGGATATATCCACATTATGCCGTTGTAGTGCTGAAATCATATTCAGCAAACGTACAACTATATGCAGCTCCGCGTACAGGGGCGGATCCAGCCTCTCTCCTTGGGGGGGGGGGCGGTGATATCACAAATGTACAGTATGGCAAGCGAAAGTAAGTTATCCCCGGGGGAGGGGGGGACACCAGCAACATTCCCATTTTTAGTGTAAAAGGCAGGAGGGGGGCTATTTTTTTGAATTTCAAGCTCTTGGAGAGGGGGGGCGATCACAAGAAAAAACAAGTTTCCGACAGGGGGTGGGAAGATGCGATCAACATACACATTCCTCGTATAAGAGGCAGATTCGGGTCTATTTTCCTGAGTTCAAAGCTCCTGAGGGGGTGCTATCGCAAAAAAAACAAGTTGTAAACGGGTGGGGGGGGGGTTGCCAGCAGCATACACATTCCTAATATAAAAGGCAGAATCGGTTCTATGTTCCTGAACTCAAAGCCCTTGGGAAGGGGAGGGGCGGTCGTAAGCATACACATTCCTATACTCTATTCAAGAACTAGAGAGAGTAATAAAACTGTTACCGAAACCTCCAACGTACCTGCTTCAGTGCCCCCGGTAACTGAGAACTGCCGTAAATCTAATTATATTTAAATATTATAAGCTTTTATAAATTTACTGCAACAATAAAATTTCTGATAATTCAATTTAATTTCTGTCAGTGAGCAAAGTACACCTTACAGTGTGTCCTTAGTGATTTATTTTGTTTCTGCTTGTTTTTATATATTACTTGAAATTAGTGAGATACCTAAAAGATGGAGGGCTCAACGAAAAACTTATTACGATGAATGTTTATTATGATGCCTTAATATATTAATATCTAGATAATAATGTTAAAAGCTCTGTTGAGATGTGGTTCAATATAACAGGAGTTCGAAAATCTATCATGTACCGAACACTGACGGAAAAAAAAACAACTGGAATTGTTAGTACTCCCAAATTCGATCACAGGCAGACGAAAAACCTCGTTGGAAGAAGAGATGTAAAGTGTAATTATAGGAGTTGTACATACATTTTATTATAAGAAGCAGATCTCAACCGTCGACAAAATTCTAAGTAAAATCAATGAAGATCGGGATTTGCCTGAAATTAAAAGAACTGAACTCTGGAAATTGCTCAGAGAACTTAATTTTTGTTGGGAAAAACCAGATAGGAAATCTGTTCTTATAGATCGTCCGGAGAATGTTCGTTGGTGAAGGAAATATCTCTCTCAAATAAAAGGTAGAGTTGCTGGAAATAACACAACTTACAAAATTAATAATTTAACTGGACTTTTGAAAGATTTTTTTGAATAAAGTTACTGCAGATAATTGCGAAAAATCCATATAATAAAAGAATAAAAGAAGATGTGGAAACTCGATCTCATGATCGGTGAGAGAGGAATCAATTATAATTAATTTGAGCGAAGATAGCTACACTGACTTTGATGACGAATAAGATACGTAATGTTTACCAGCGTTAACACAATTTATTATTAAAATTTTCTGTAACATATAAAAATTAATGACATTTGAATCCCTTTTTAGTGTTTAATTGTAATTCTGCAGATAGTTTAAGAAATAAATAAAATGGAACGTCAAATATCCCAAAAATGTATTTAATTAATAATAAAATGACCGATAGCCCCAAAAAAATTTTAATATTATATTGACGAATTTATTTTTTTTATATATGTTTAACTTCTTGTATTTTTGATAATGGGTATTTTGTAAGTATTTAAATTATAACTTTTAAAAATAAATTTTTTTAGAGAAAAAGGCTACGTTTTAGTCTGAATGTGCCTTAAACGATTTCTATGCCAAAATTAAAAATAATAAACTACAGTTGTGATTTGTGTTAAATATGTCAAAATTATCTATATTTTCTAATATATGTGATTTATTAAAAAATCATAAGAAATAAAATAATATTATAAAAACTTTTAATTTTAAGTTTATTACTGAAATAACACTCTATGCCATAAATATTTAGTGATAAAATAGACCTCCTTTTGACGCCTTCCGATGCCTATGACAAGGATTAAAATCCTTTTTAACACTTCACACACCCAAATATCTATTGCTATCCAACCCAAATAGTCCATTATTATAGACCAGTATTTTTGATAATAAAATTTCTAACACATTCCTATGAAAAATATATGTGTCTAACAGATTTTGCCAAAGACACCGGACTAAAGAACACAGGTAGTTTGTGAAGAAAAAAAGGTAAAAAAGGAAAAACTCCCTAGTTCTTGAATAAACTATAGTATAAGAGGCAAAATCGGGTCTATTTTCCTGAACTTCAAGCTCTTGGGGGGGGGGGGGCGATCGCCCCCACCGCCCCCCCCTTGGATCCGCGCCTGTCCGCGTATGAATGAAATAAAATGAGAACAGTAAATGCAAACTTTTCTCCATCATATCCTTTACATCTCACACGGAGGAATCCGTGTGAGATGCACGGATGTGATTGATAGTTGAGGTAGCGTCCAAAATCCCAAAAGATTAGCTTAATAATAGATTTGGTTGATAGAGCTTTAACCCTAACTTCTCCAAAATATCGCCAAGAAGCTTTAAAAAAAATCAGACAAATCCTAAGTGATAATAATTTCCCCGAAAAACTAACAAACAAAATAATAAAGCAACCAACTTACAAACTGTATAATACACATATCCTTACACAAAATAATAATAATAACAATCCAAAAACATATGTTGCAATACCATACATAAATTCATTGTCAGAAAAAATTACACACATCCTAAAACAGCACGATATTATCGTTTGCCACAAAACATACAACCACTTGTCACCACTATTTACAAAGTTAAAAAGTAAAGTGACCCATAAAAAGAAATCTAACGTTATCTATTCCGTACCATGTCTAAATTGTCCACAGAAATATATTGAAATGACAACACAATATCTAGAGAGCAAATCGAACGGACATAAATACACAAAAAAACGCAACGACAGCATTACACAAACATGAGTCCAATTTTAAACATGAATTTGATTTTTCAAACGCAAAGATTCTAACCCAGGAAAGAAACTACCATAAACTTCATAAAGGAAATGCTACATATAAAAAAAGAAAAACAAGCAATCAATGACAAGCAAGATAGCAATAACCTAAGCCAAATTTATTTTAACCTAATAAACTAAACCACGTATTGTAGCCCTTATTGTTTTGCAACACACCGTATAGTCAATATTGATAAAATTTATTTATAAATCAGAAAAAACTGAGTAAAAAGGTTTCCAAACAAAAAAATATTAAGTTGATAGTAACTGAAAAAATACTTCACTAAGTAACATGACCAAGGTAAATTGAGGTGCATATCTGGGATTACGTTGAGCGAAACGTCAAGCACAGAATAGTAGTATTAATTTTGAAACCTATTCCAAAGAAGTTACCATAGATTTACATAGAAAGATGGTTTAAGAAAAATTTTAGCAAATTAATATATATATATATATATATATATATATATATATATATATATATATATATATATATATATATATATATATATATACATTAAAGTTTAGAATCGTGTGAAGAACATTATTTTTAGATGTACGTTCGTTACAAATTATTGATAGTGAAACTCATGGGGGGTTCCCATTTAAATTTAGAAAATGTAGAGAAACAGTATGTGTATAAAATAAAAATTTGATAAAACAATAAACAATTTATTAAAAATAGGTATTGAAATTTTTTACAAAAATTACCTAAAATTAATATTATATTTAAATTTAACATTCACCATTTTAGCAAGATATCAAGAAGAGAAAACAACTATAGTAGTACATAGCAAAAGAAAATGTTGGTCAAACCTTAGCTGAATACAAGAAAACAATAGTATATTTTGTAAATAGGTACCTGTAGGTTAAAGATATAATAAAATAATTCAAATGAAGCCTGTTATTTCAAGACAAGCTAGCAAAAGGTATTTAAGGTAATATGTCTTCTAAAAAGACACAATAAAATACTAAGAAAATTTATCTTCTATTAAGACACGATAAGATATAACAAGATAACTCAAATAAAATTATAGATAATATAGTTAAAGGCATTTTTAGATTATTTGTGTTCTGCAAAGGAGCGAAAATATAAGAAGAAAATTTGTCTTCTATAAAGACACGATAAGATAAGGTAAGAATAGTCGAGCTCCTTAAACTAGGAACAGACCAGCAGATGGAGTCAAAATTCTAAAGATAGGCTTCAAACAAGATAAAATATAAGAATTATGACTCACTTCCAGTCTTTCTGATGCAGTAGATTGTAACTCGACTATCCTTTTCTATATGGCTTTGGCCCCAATATGCTTTGTAGAGTCTTTTGGTAGCCAAGTTCCTTCAGATAAGCATACTATCAGCTCAAGAATCTTAGATGACAGAATGTCCGGTATCCTTTAGATACATATTATTCTGGCGAAAGTGTTAAAAATATAAAACTAGGCAGTACACTAAAACGACGTTAAGTTGCTAAAATGATTGAGCAATAGGTAGATTTAATAAAAAAAAAAAGATAATTTAGGCCAGCAACAGGTTTTTAGAATAATTTTTATGGGCTCGTGTTAAGATGACCGACCATGAATTAAGGAAAAATTGCTGAAAAATGAACATTATCGTTACAAACCAGAGAAATTTACGCTATGCACATACATTAAAACACACTTAAACAAAAGCAAAAGGTATTTTGTATCCCAGAGAAGATAATTTGCTAAATTTTGAAAGAAATTTTAAGACAACAAATAAGCAATCCTCGTTCTTTCGGCGAAGGAAAACCACGAGTTTTCCGTCTCTTTTTACAGTTATAATCTTGACAAAAGACATTTGATAGTTTTATTTTTATTTTGGTAGAACAAAGCAAGCAGATTAAAAAGTGACTAAACTAACACGAATAATACGCAATTCTTTTAAACTAAATAAGTTATAAAAAAAATTTCTTTTTTCTTTTTCACAAATACGCTTTTTGGAAAACAAGATCCTGACTCAATGACTGTTTTTTGCGATCGATAATCATCACGTGACTATATCCTGAGCATAACCAAATGCAAGTAGTAGTTGTTAGTTTTACTAGGATGTGGAAAAATACGGAATTACAAAAATTCCGTAATAAATATCTGCACCATTCCGAACTAGAATTTATTGGCCATTTTCAGATTATTTTGGGATGACGAATCTCCAGACGAGCATTAGTGTATGTTTTTTGAAACACCTATATATATATATATATATATATATATATATATATATATATATATGTAATCGAAGGTTTTCGGGCCTCCCGTGTATGTGCTGAGTCCCTCTAAGGACTGTAAGGCAGCTGACGTTTCGGTGAAATCTCATTCACCATTTTCAAAGCTCACTTTGAACTATGAAAATGGTGAATGAGATTTCACCCAAACGTCAGCTGCCTTACAGTCCTGAGAGGGACTCAGCATATACACGGGATGCCCGAAAACCTTCGATTACACATCACACCCGTTAGAATATCCGACATAACATATATATATATATATATATATATATATATATATATATATATATATATATATATATATATATATATATATATATATATATTGTTGTAAAACGTGTTTTACATGTCGATAGTCCAAAATAAAATAAGCGAAACGAGTTGAGTTTTTCCTTATAACTAACGTCCGACTCCCTTAGCAAACTCCACCCCAGTCACGTGGCCAAACTCGGCGCAGCGGTTGGAAGTTTGCCTCATATAAATACGAAAACTTAAAACGGCAGATTTGCACCCTCATACGGCACCACCCTGATTGGCTCCGCGGAACTTTCAGGGCGGGTTGCCAAACCAACCCTCAAAAAAGTATAAATATCATTCCAAAATTACATTCACTCTCTTATTCTTGCCTGACATCGTGGGATAGAAGAAGTATACACCGCAGGCGAAGATTCGGGCTTCAGTTTCGAAAGACAATCTACACTCATTTCGCCGGGTTGTCCACGCGTCGCGAGATCGCTGCCGAGGAGTTAGTACCTAGCATTTGCACATAGCTAGCGAAAACTCCCGGGGATCTTCAATAGAAGAGCCTCTAGAGTATTTAATTTCTCCCAAGAAATTAATGCCTAGATTCTCTACCAGAAGAAAAATTATTGATTGCGCCCAATTCGCGAATAGGGTAGTAATTCTGTTTTTCACAAACAAGTAGGCAAGCAAAGTAACCAAACGTTGTACTTTGGTAAGTTTGGAAAGTTGAAAGTCACTTTCCAAAGGTGCGCCTAAGCCCTACTTGTTTGTTCTGTTAGAAAACTTCATGCCAGGCTAACCGTAGGGTCCGATAAGTGTTCGGCTCTACGGGAAAAACCGGCGATAGATTTTCGCGTAAAAACTCTGCTTTGAGTTTGATCTTATTATTATTATCATTAACCGTATAAAGACTTTCCCCGCGTGAAACTGAAAAACTAGAACTTGAGACTTTTGTGTTAAACCTATTGTTTGTGACAAATTAAATTAATAACTGCATAAACAAACATATTCATTGAAAGTGCTAAACATTATAATCGCGCTTATAATGTTATAGAAAATCGTGAACTAATTAAAATAGATTTCTTTGTTTAAAATCAAAATTTTAAGTGAAATTTACATGTTGGGAAAAACCCAGACGCCTGTCGCCCAGACGTCCTTGTTCCTTTGTTTTTGTCGGCAACAAGCCGCTTGCCGACAACCGACGTCGCATGGTTGCATCAGCAGATAGAGACCATAGCAACTCACTACCGTACTTACAACTTTTTACCAAGACATTCGAATACTTTGAAAATTTCTGATTAAATTAGAGCTTAATTTAATCTTAATCGTTTGCCAACACTAATATTTTATTAATATTAATTGTGTTATTTTTTCGTTATAATTGTTATACTTAGTTATTATGTTTTGTTTGTTTTTGTAACGAGATTTTCTTTAACATAAATCTCGGAACAAATTGATTTTATTACTTTTATTCTAGAAAAGACTTTTTGTTTATTTTGTTTGAGAATTTCTAAGTTTATTTTGTTTTTCTTTTTGTTCGATTAATTAATATTAACGAGTTAATACAATCAATAAATCTTTAAATATAAAATACCAGAATGCACAAAAGATAAAATACATTGTAATTCTCAAACGTGCAATTCGGAACTAAATAAAATCAATTTCAGTTCTAACGAACAAAAATATTAAAATTATCCGACGCTCCTGAATCCTTGTTGTATTATTGGAATTCGGGTAGCAACCTATAGTTTATTCAAGAAAACTGACGAGATTTAATTTAAATAATTTTGCAAGTGCAGATAAAGTTTGTACAGCCGTAACTGTAAGACGGCTTGGAAAATATTACTGAACAAAACTAACTTAATCCATTATTGATGTAACATTATTAAAAACAAATTTATTTTAATAATTAAAATTGTAAATCGAACAAAAAAGTTTATTGTTGTAAAAGATCGGAATACATTCCGCAAGATCTTTAGTTTAATAAATAGCCTATAAGAGTTTATTAGAAATTAAGATTTTAAGTTGAACTGTCAAAAATTTATTTTATTGTTAATTACATATTATCAACAACGATAGGTATAAAGAACAGACCTATAGGTGGGCACGGACAGACATAAACATAACAATAGACCTTAAACATTATTAAGATCCTATTATAATTACAAACACAAAAAACTATTTAATTAAAAGCCCACCGTGACAAATAATTAATGGTGACTAAATCTTTTATAAATTTTTTGCCCCAATTTTAAATTAATATTAGTCTTCATTAAAAATATGTCCAGTCACGAATTATCCCATCAGTCCGTGTTTAATGAGACTTCCCGGGTGGAATTGGTGGGACCTCGGCGGTGGGGAAACCAACCGCCTTACGTCGTCACACGGCAAACCCTCAATCCCCAAACTTTCTATAACCTATAGACGAGACAGAACAAAAATATACTCCCGTGAAATAATTAATTAAATACTTCGAATCGGTGTCTAACCCTGAGGAGGGTTTCCAAATTGACAGAAACAGGGATACTTATAAACTAGGTAGATTAAGATTAAACAGGAGCGCCCCGAATATTATTAACCGGTTCCCGCAAGAAACAAATATTGTTGCGCATGGAGCAAGGACACAGAGACATATTTCTGTGTCATACGAAAAATCTACTAATCTAGAAAGTTCATTTTTTCCAAACTTAATCGGATCAACGCCGATTAACAAAGCCGCAACGCCGACAGAACGCGACGTTTCGGTTACGGAAAAAACATCTTCTGGGACAAACTTAAAATTAATAACAAAAACGAACGGAAGAGAGAGGTTCCGGCAACAATATATATATATATATATATATATATATATATATATATATATATATATATATATATATATATACGTACATACATATATAGCCTGGCACGGAGTTTTCTAACAGAACAAACAAGTAGGGCTTAGGCGCACCTTTGGAAACTGACTTTCAACTTTCCAAACTTACCAAAATACAACGTTTGGTTACTTTGCTTGCCTACGTGTTTGTGAAAAACAGAATTATTCCCCTCTTCGCGAATGGGGCGCAATCAATAATTTTTCTTCTGGCAGAGAATCTAGGCATTAATTTCCTGGGAGAAATTAAATACTCTAGAGTATACATATATATATATATATATATATATATATATATATATATATATATATATATATATATATATATATATATATAAACCCTGTATAAGTTAAATAGCACCCCCTGAAATCAATGATTTTCGAACTCATACGGTCTCTCATATCAAATTAAGGCCCGCCCATCTTACACACATTAAAACTCACATTTTACATTTTATCTAAAAATAATTTCACCTGCTTTGCTGCCCTAACAGTTTTTATTATGGAAGTAACAGAAACTTTAGCCATGACCAGTTTATCATGTTGTTAAAACGCTTGATTCAAATTTGAATATATTTTAATGTTTTGGCAATTTTCTAACGACGATCTTCGAAAACCATTATTTCCACTTTAATACAAACATCAGGATTAGTTACGTTTGCAGACTTTCCACGTCATGGGTCAGCTTTAATGAATTCAAGACCTTATCGAAAATCATTAGTTCCTAAAAAATTAACAGTAAGGATTCCGCCTTTGAGTATAACAAATCGAGTCGCGGTATTATCGTCTGTGCACAATTATTCAACCCTCCCCTACATTAGATAAGTTCTTCTTTAAATGTTAAACGCGAAATAAAACAAAACAAATATATTAGGATGTCTCCTTCTGATGTAAATTTTATTAAATCATGTGAAGAACTCGTAGTGTGTAATTCAATCTTGCAAAACAATGGGTTTTATATTATTCCTTGGGATATTATCTCTTGGTATAAGTGTTTGTAATTCTGCAAATATTGAAAGAAGTGCAGGTTTGTATTTTTTTTATTACCGTAAAATTAGATGATTTAGGGTTATTCATTTTTTAAAACCAGCATAATTATAATTTTTTATTTTTTATTTTATTTATAATAATAAATTAATTTTGTTCGATTATCTCCAAAAATTTGTATGGGGAAATTTTTGGGGTCGTACACAAGGAATCTGAAATTATTTTTAAAAAATTCAATATGGCGGACAAAAAAATTTAATTTTGTCTGATTTTCTTCTAAATTGGTGTAGGGGAGTTTTCGGGGTCGCACATAATGAATCAAAAATATTTTTAAAAATTCAGTATGGCGGATCCAATATGGCAGACAAAAAAATCAATTTTGTCTGATTTTCTCCAAAATTGGTACGAGGGAGTTATTTTTTATTACGGTAAAATTAGATGATTTAGGGTTATTCATTTTTTAAAACCAGCATAATTGCTTCCACTTGTTTACGAAACCAAAACTTATTTTATTTTACAAAACCAGGTATATACATAATTATCTCATTAAGGGTGGTCAGGTACCATATACCAGGAAGTGATAATCCAGAAACTTTGGGAAAAATCCCTTTAGAGAAAGTGACCCAGAGAAATTGCTAGAAATAATTTTTAAGTTTCTGACTCTGTCGGTAGGGGGCGCAATTGCTATGGTCAGGTAAAAAAAGATTTTTCTGGAAAATATCTCTATATAAGCTATCACTTTTTACTTTAAGATGTAAAATTAGGGCAGGAGAGGAGGGGCAAAGTCTGCTGATAAAAATTACCATGTTTGGTTTGGCGAACCGAATTTGAAAAACTGGGACTCATTTCCTTTCTCAGACAATTAAAACGAAATAATAGCAATATTTTTCAATTTTACTCCAAATTTTGAAATGAAAAGATATAGAATTATATCATATTCATAAAGTAGAAATTTGAAAGAGAAAATGTAAAAATATTAATTCAATATCTTTATCTGTTTCTGAATTATAACCACAAGAATAATTCAGATCACGTTGACTGGAAAAAGCAATTGTTTTCCTTTTTCACCTTTTATTCCGTTACTACCGCCTTTAATTTACTTAGCTTTTGTATTATGACAAAATTATCTATTAAGCTATGAAACAAAATCGGCAGATTTCAGGAAAGCAAACGAATTGATATGTAACTTGAACGAAGCTTTGATAAGACAAGTATCTCGTCATCTTGCATTTGTTGTGAATTTTGATTTTTCCGTTATTCAACTTGTGTGTTACATCTTTCAAAAAATATCAATATTGAGGCTTATATTGGCTATATATTTTGAGAGTTTTGAAAATGGTAATATTGCGGCACATGAATATATTGTCAGGTATCATGAACGAATACGCTGTACAAGAAGAATGTTTCGTTGGTACATTGGTAATACATCACAGAGAAACGAGTAGTATATGTCCAACTACAGTATCCTTCAGGAAACGTCCGTCAAGAAATAAAGGCAACATAAACGTTCTCGCGTACCTGCAAGCGGATCCGCACTTTAGTGTCAGAAACATTTCTTTAGACTTAGGTATAATATGCACGACAGTATACCGAATTTTAAAGAATGTTATGGTGCATCCCTATCATGTAGTTTTACGCCCGACTCTTTCAGAGACTGATTTTGACAAGCGGCTGGTTTATTATTATTGGTTTGAACATTTATAAAGTCTACTTGTTGTTTGTTGAACAAGTTTGTTATGGTTTTATTAATATTAATAAGGTGTTTTGTTGTTTTTATTGTTATTTTGGTTTATTGGTCTTTAGACACGCATTAAATCTTGCGTCTCATATGGTTTAAACCAGTCCAACGCTTGAATAAAGTGTGAAGGAAGGTATACAGAAACAAAACAACAAATAAACATTAATAGTGATTAAAAAATAATAAAATAATTTAAAAAATTAATAAAAGGTGAAAAAACGCACACTTGTGGAAAGTTTAAAAAGATTTTTATAGTTTTAATGGCACGCTTGACCACGGACCTTCGAAAACAATTGCTTTTTCCATTTAACGTGATATCAGTTATTCTTTTGGTTATAATTACCAATTATAAAATACCTACAAAATGAGCTAAGGCCCATCTGAATCAGATAACTTGTTCGTTAGTTATTGCACAAAACATGCCAAAATGGTTGTTTCTTCAATTGTTTATAAACAATAGAAAAATATATTGTATTAACTTTATATTACACCAAAAGGAGCCTCTTGTTGCATACAACAAGGAAAATTATGGAGTTAATTATGGTATTGGTGAAAAATATATTTTCAAACAATTCTATTAAATTTCGTTATTTTCGGAATTAAATTAAGAAATAAGGGATGATATTCTTGGGGATGAAAATACCTTAGTTCAACCTCAGTTCAACTTACAAGTAATTTTCGTTTTGTATTGTAAAAATATCACAATTAGAATTCTAGATTTAAGAAAAAAGTATTTAGGGGTGGCTCACCCTCTTTTACTCGTTTATTTTTAGAATCCCCTAAATCTACAACATACTGAACTTTCATTAAAATCGGAGCCGGATACCTCAGGTGCCTTCTTTGTTAGTGTCATTCATTTTTAGACCCATTTCCCGTCCCGTCGTGTTTACGATTAAATATTTTACATCTCCCGATTTTGTCCAAAATTGATATTTAGTGGGTTTTTGTGGGAGTAAATTACGAAGTTAAAGTTTGAACATTTTATTATTGCGGACCCAGTATGGCATTCTTAATATTTTATATCGTTTAATTTTGTTCAAAATTGGTACAGGGAAGTTTCTGAGGGTGTAAATAATGAATTTGAAGTGATTTTAAAAAATTTAATAGGGCAGATGTAATATAACGATCTAAAAATTTTACATTTCCGGATTATGTGATTGGAGTTTTCAAGGGTATAATTTGGGATAAGATTAAGAGTTTAAAATATATATATATATATATATATATATATATATATATATATATATATATATATTTTTAAATTCCATATAGCGGATCCAATATGGTGGGTTAAAAATTCTACATTATTCACATTTCTTTTTAAATTGGTATTAGAAGTTTTTCGGGGAGTAAGATGCGAATCTGAACTTAACTCAATTAAGTGAAATTTAGAAAACGAAATTTTTAAAGAAAAATTTCAACGCTTACCCTCTATTTCAAGGCCGTAGAACAAGATTCTGGATTTCCCACTATTTTTTCTCACTCTCACTTTAGGTCTAATTATTTGTACTAAATCGTTAAAAATTGTTACAAAAACTAAGAACGACCGCAAAAATAGATGAAAATTAGTTAATTTCATGGACTTCGTATTTGAAACCAAAATGTGTGCTAATTGAAAGTTTATGATAAAATAATACTCTAAGAAAAGTTTCAAGATGGGCATCTGTTTCAACTTTGAGAAATTAATTATCAAAGTTGAGAAAATTGAGTTGCACCAGTTGAATAAATGTTGTGACATTAAAAATCTAATATCTCAAAAATGAAAGACAGTACACAAATTGATCTTATCTAGTTTTAAAACTTAGTTAACGTAAAATATCAAAAAATATCAGTAACATAAGAATATCAGACAAGGTAAAATAACTTCCATGCAAAAAAAAATGAAAATAAATTATAAAATATCTGAAAAAAAGTGTTCATAAGTCGTAACTGATCATTAAGTAGCAATTGCCATATATTTATGGTTCGTTCTTATTGACATTCACTCCCTCATGGGGGTGGAAATAACCCCTAATAGGCCAATTCATTGGAAAAAGAGTTAGCAAACATTACATTGTATTTAAAACAGAATGGTTACCTTTAAAATTAATTGACAATGTTATAAATAACTTAAGAACAACGACCTCTAAACAACAAAGAACACATTATTTTTTAACAATTCCGTACACTAAGGGAACCTCGGAGAAAATAAAACGAATTGCCAGCAGTTATAATATAAAAACAGCCTTTAAATCAGGACACACTTAGAGCTCAGTTAACAAAAACAAAACCAAAAACTACAGATAAGAAAGAACGTATTTACTAAGTTCCTTGTGAGTGTGGTGAAATGTATATTGGAGAAACCAAGTGACCACTAGAAAATCGAATTAAGGAACGTCAAACTCACACACAATAAGGGGAAACGTCTAGATCAGGTATTAAAGAACACACTTGGAATAAACAACACCATATAAAATTGTTTGAAGCTGCGGCAATATATAAGGAACCCATCAAAAAAAAAAGGAAATTTTTAGAAGCAGCTTACAATAAAAGTAATAGTGAAATCTTCAGTAAACCCTCAGTGTTGAGATACCTAATCTTTGGCAACCACTACTTTGTAACATCAAATCATTGAGGTGTGCATGGTGACGCGAAACTTTGCGCTTCAGTGGACACAGTCCCTATATAAGCTTGTAGCCTTAAGACAAAACATTCAGTTTATGCTTGACAATGATTAGAGACACATCCTAATGGGAACATGGTAATGAATAGATCATTGATGTCTATTGATCTGCAGGTTATTCGAGACCGATCGCCTTTACGAATCCAAGCAGCCTTGTTAGTTAAACTTGCCTAACTGCTTCCAGTAACAAAATTGTATAAATATCACTGTCTCAGTCCGTTGAGTACTGAGCACTCTCTGAGGACATGATCAACAGTTTCATCCTTCTCCAAACACTATGTGCATGTCGGGTCGTCTTCTACACCGATTCTATGAAGATGGCTCCTGAGGTGACAATGTCCTGTCAACAATCCTACCACAATTCACAGCTCTTTCATTTTCAAGGAGAGAAGCTCCTTAGTACGCCGTGCAGTTGACCCAGTTATGTGTTCCTTAGCACACCTCATTCCAGCAGATCCCCTCCACGATTCAATAAATTTGCTTTTCAGCAACGATGTTAATTCCCTTTTGCCAATAGCAATTGGGAAAGGTAATATTGGTTGGAGCCCATACGGTTCAGTCGCTGAACCCAACTTTGTCAGACGGTCTGTTTCCTCTTTTCCGCGTATGCCCGAGTGACCCAGGACCCATACGAGTCTGACTGTGCAGCTTTTCTTTGTCATACCATTTGATACACCAGTCGTGAAATTACGACACTGGACTTCAGTGCCAATATCGCAGCCTTACTGTCTGAGCATATATTTATTACTCTGTTCCTGTCTATGTTCCTCTCACAGAAATGGGCACACTGCAGAATAGCATAAATTTCCGCTGCGTTATCATGCGGCGGACCATCATAGTGTATATCCAAAATAGCACTTTAGGTGTCAGTCCCCATGTACACCCAAAGGCTCGTGTACAAGCCCAGAAAGCCCATATGGCCTTCTTGGTTCGAGCCCCTATATGATCATTCCAGCTCAGTCGTGAGTCTAGAATTACTCCCAGGTATTTAACTGTCCCCTTAATTTGAAGACTCCCTCCCATCAATGTAATTGTGGGAAGTCTCTCTATTTTCCTCTTTTTTGTGAAGAGTACTATCTCGGCCTTGTCCGGATTTATTCCGAGCCCCTCCCTACGGCACCATAGTTCCGTGATTGGCTCTACCAGGTCCCAGACATGGCGACCAAGACACAAAATAACTAGGTCATCAGCATAGGCCTGTTTATACAAACCGGCATCATTCAGTTCACTCAACAGGCTGCCCACCACAAGGCTCCACAGCAAAGGCGTCAGCACTCCTCCCTGTGGACAACCCCTATTTGACAGTGCTTTAACAGTTACATTGTTAAGCTCAGCATATATTATTCTCTTAGTTAACATTGCTCTGATCAATGCCGTTCATAGCCTCGTCGTTGTAGAGCATTGCATATCGAAGCGTGAGACGTGTTGTCGAATTCCCCCTCTATATTGATAAAGGTACCTAAGGCAGATCGTCCACCCAACAGCGCGCTTTCGACTCTTATGACGAGTAGGTGTAGCGCCGCATCTGTTGATTTTCCTGCCTGATAGGCAAATTGTAAAGGATGTAAGGGATATTGCACCATTATTCCTTCCTTAATATGTCGATCCATCAACCTTTCCAGTGTCTTTAATAAGAATCTGGTCAGGCTGATAAGGCGAAAAAGAATTAAGAATTTGGTAAAAATAAACAAAAATAAAGACAATGCAAGTTTGACAACCACAATTTAGTCAAGTAGTTTGATGTTCTATAATATCACTATAAAATTTTATTTTTAGAAATAAAAATGCATTTTCTTCATACCTTTTATGCCAAAAATTACTTATTTATATAGTTTATTATAAGACTGGGAATACTATAACTTAGTTTCATATAAAAATACCACCATGGTTGGTAGGATGGTAGTTGGACTCTCCTAAACCATTCTTAACTCATTTTGTTTAGTATATTTCTCCACTTGTCCACAATCATTGTGATTCGAAAACAAGCCAGATCATTTTAATTGGCATAAAATTTCTAGAAATAAGGCTTCAATTAATTTGAAATTTTACCGTTTTTAGAAAATACTACCACCTGCCAAAATAATTATTTCAGATGTAGTAGTGGAAGATGTATACCAAACAGTTGGAAATGTGACGGAGATCGTGACTGCAACGACAATAGTGATGAAGATGACCGTTTATGTGGTAAGTTAAGTTTACTTTTTAGGTGACTTCAAAGAAATGAGGTTATCAGTTTGACATGTATTATGTTTTTTAAAGTTTGTTTCCCATAAAAATATTTCCAAGTTAGATACATTGCAAGGGGGCGAATTTATCACCCTCATGCTCCTTTTACAAGGTGTTATATATTTTAAATAATTAATAAAATGTATGTATTTTGTATAGGGCATTCCCAAAGCGATTCCGTAAAAATATTTCAACGGTATGTTAATATAAGATGATCAAAAATTTAAAAAAATCTAATAATTATGTTCTTGACTTTTAAAAGGAAAGAGATGTTTTGATTTGGTTTAAGCATAGTGTCAGGGATGTTCACAAGGAGGTTCTGTTAAAAAGAAGATTGTTGATTAGCAAATTTCTCTCTTTTTGAGCCTTCGGTTTTAGTAGTCTATGTCAATGAAATTTCAAAATGTGACCGCTGTGTATTTTTCCTATGTAAGTACATCGATTACTCCGGAACGGCGGCAACGAATTGAATGATATTTTTGCGTAAGTTTAGGATATTGGAAGAACTATGCGGAGACTTTGTTCAGTTATCAACGAACAGATGCCTCGACGAATGACACTGAAATTATGATTGGTCCAAAAATTCTTGAATCTGAAGTCAGGTACGCAATGAACTGTCTAAAGAATGGTAAAAGTGCAGGTAACGACGATATATATGCAGAAGTTTTAAAGCAAGTCGATATTAAACAACTTACATATCTCTTTGACGTGGTATATGACTGTGGGCAAATTCCAGTGGATTGGTTAAAGTCTACGTTTATTGCTATTCCAAAGAAAACAAATCCCAAGAACTGCGAAGACTACAGACTCATAAACATGATGAGCCACGATTTTAAAACGTTCCTTCGAGTAATCCATTCAAGAATATACAGAAAGTGTGAGGATATGAATGGCGACACGCACACGCATACGCACACCCGCACGCACATATGCACACACATACGCACGCACGCACGCACGCCCGCCCGCCCGAAGGCCCGTCCCCCGCCCTTGGTCATTTAAGGCTGGGACGCTGAATCGGATCGAAGCTTTTGAATTGTGGACCCTCCGCCGACTACTGTATATCCCCTATACTGCCCCATAACGAATGATGAAGTTCTACGAGAAGCTGGCGTAGAAAGACAACTAATGGACTCTGTAAAACAACGAAAAGTGTCATATCTAGGGCATACACTAAGAGGACCTCGCTACTCCAAACCAAGGCTAATACTACAGGGAAAAATTGAAGGCAGACGGGGACCAGGTTGATAACAACACTCTTTGCTCCATAATATAAGAAACTGGTGTGGCATATCAGAAGCCGCAATCATATTTAAACAGGCTGAGGACGGCTCTCTAGTTATCATGTGACCATGAGATGGACAAATGATCGCCGATGTGTGGCATAGCACATGGCACCCAAAGAGGAAGAAGGAAATTGCTGTAGTGGTCCCATGCCCTATATAATTTTGGCTCAAATTGGTACAGTAAAATTCAAGATAGAGCTTGATCATTTTGTCTGGTTTTCTCCGAAACTGGTATGGGAGAGTTTTCGAGGTTATATATAGTGAATCTAAAACCATTTTTAAAAAATTTAATGACACATTCAAAATCTTGCATTTTTCGATTTGTTCCAAAATCGGGTTGTAAATTACGAATTTAGAATTATTTTATCAAAATAGAATATAGCGGATCGAATATAGCTCTCTAAAAATTTTTTATTTCTCGATTTTGTCAAAAATTGCTATAGGGGTTTTTTGAGGGTGTAAATTGCGAATTTGATATTATTTTTAAAAAATTCAATATGGCGGACGAAAAATTTTGCATCTCTCGATTTTGTTTAAAATTGGTATTGGGAAGTTTCTGAGAGTGTAAATAACGAATTTAAAATTATTTAAAAAAATTCAGTATTGCAATTGCTATTGACTTTTTGTAAGCAAGAAATTAGTTACAGCATTTTGATAATTGAATTTATTTCACTGGCATTCAAATATGATAAAATCACAAAGTGCTACTAAATTCAGGAGTAATGTTTTTGAGGACGAGGTGAAAATGGCATTTTTTCAGTTTTTCAGAAATAACTCAAAAAGTTTGCATTTCGGTACATATATATATATATATATATATATATATATATATATATATATATATATATATATATATATTATGATTTTTTGTAGAGAATTGATTTTCCTATTGAAGTTTATTCTTCGGAGGTCAAAACAATTAAATGTTTTGCAGAATAACAAACCGGACAAAAAATGAAAAATTCACTATTTTGTTTTTTTTTTCAAATTTTTGACCACAACTTTTTCTGAGTAGATATAGGTATAGGTATTGCTTCAGAGAAAAAAAGCTGACGTTTCAACTGTTAAAATGAGTTTCTGAAAGAATTTTTTCGATGAAATTTGACTAATATATAGCTATTTAAAATTTACTACTTTTTTACAATTTTTATCGATTTTTATTTTACATCATTTCTTTCGTATTTTTAATTTAAAAATCGTATATTTATGCAAATTTCTTAGCCCGATATATTTTATATTGCATATTGAGTTTTTATACGCCCCAAGAACCCCGCAATATCAATTTTAGATAAAACCGGAAAATGCAAAATTTTTAGTCCCACATATTGCATCTTATTAACCTAATAGTTGTAAAAAATTAACTTCATATTCGTAATATACCACCCCCCAACCTTTAATACCAAATCTGAAAAAATGCGAATAAGGTAAAATTTTCAACCCACCATATTGAATCCGCCATAATGAGTTTCAAAAAAAAATTTAATATCTTAATCTAATCTAAATCTAAACCCTTCAAAGCCCCCTAGTACCAATTCTAGATGAAATCCAAAAATTTTAAATTTTTAAACGGTCATATTGCATCTGACATATCAGATTTTCTTCAAATAATTTTATATTCGCTATTTACATCCTCAAAAACGATGCAGTCCCACATTTGAACAAAATCGAAAAATGTAAAATTTTTAGTCAGCTATATTGCGTTCGCCATATTGAATCCAGAAAAAATACTATTAAATTCATAATTTACACCCTCAAGAACCCTCTATATTAGTTTTGGAGAAAGTCGAAAAATGTAAAATTTTTAGGACATCATATTGAATCCGCTAGATTGAGATTGTCAAAGAATATTTTAATTTCGTAACTAACACTAACAAAAATCCCTCAATACTGACTTTAGTCAAAATCGAGAGATGTAGAATCTTTAATCCTCCATCTTAGATCAGCCATATTTAATTTTTTTTAAATAATATCAATTCAATTTTGAAAAAAATCGGACAAAATTACTTTTTATCCACCATATTGGATACGCCATATTGAATTTTTTAAAAATAATTTTAGATTCGTCATGTGTGACCCCGAAAACTCTCCCGTACCAATTTTGGTGAAAATCGGACAAAATTGATTTTTTTTGTCCGCCATATTGGATCAGCCATATTGAATGTTTTAAAAATTATTTTATATTCGTCATGTGCGACTCCAAAAACTCCCCTGTACCAATTTTGGAGAAAATCGGAGAAAATCGATTTTTTTGGCCGCCATATTGTAAGCGCCATCTTGGATTTAATTGCACCAATTTCATCTAAAAAACTATGGGACCACTGCAGCAACTTCCTGAACATAACGTAAAAAAAGAAATAAGGCTTAAATTAATTTGAAATTTTACCGTTTTTAGAAAGTCCTACCTGCCAAACAGATTATTTCAGATGTAATAATGGAAGATGTATACCATACCGTTGGATATGTGACGGAGAACGTGACTGCAGTGACAATAGTGATGAAGATGATCGTTTATGTGGTAAGTTAAGTTTACTTTTTAGGGACTTTTTTGGATTTTATCGCACCAATTTCATCTAATATGGGACCACTGCAGCAATTTCCTGAACATAACGTAAAAAAAGAAATAAGGCTTCAATTAATTTGAAATTTTACCATTTTTAGAAAGTCCTACCTGTCAAAAAGATTATTTCAGATGTAATAATGGAAGATGTATACCATACCGTTGGATATGTGACGGAGAACGTGACTGCAATGACAATAGTGATGAAGATGATCGTTTATGTGGTAAGTTAAGTTTACTTTTTAGGGACTTCAAAGAAATGAGGTTTTCAGTTTGACATGTATTATGTTTTTTAATGTTTATTCACTCATAATTTCCCATAAAAATATTTCCAAGTTAGATACATTGTAAGGGGGCGAATTTATCACTCTCATACACCTTTTGCAAGGTGTTAGATACTTTAAATAATTAATAAAATGTATGTATTTTGTATAGGACATTCCCAGAGCGATTCCGTAAAAATATTTCAACGGTACGTTTATGTAAGAAGATTAAAAATTTAAAAAAATATAATAATTATGTTCTTGCCTTTTAAAAAGAAAGAGATGTTTTGATTTGGTTTAAGCATATTGTCACGGATATTCACAAGGAGGTTCTGTTTAAAAGAAAATTGTTGATTAGCAAATTTCTCTCTTTTTGAGCCTCCGGCTTTAGTATTCTATGTCATCGAAATTTCAAAATTTGACCACTGTGTATTTTTTTCTATGTATGTACATCGGTTACTCCGAAAAGATGGCAACGAATTGAATGACATTTTTGCGTAAGTTTAGGATATTGGAAGAACTATGCGGAGACTTTGTTCAGTGATCAACGAACAGATGCCCCGACGAATGACACTGAAAACATGAGTGGTCCAAAAATTCTTGAATCTGAAGTCAGGTACGTAATGAACTATCTGAAGAATGGTAAAAGTGCAGGTAACCACGACATATATGCAGAAATTTTAAAGCAAGTCGATTTTAAACAACTTACATATCTCTTTGACTCTGGGCAAATCCCAGTGGATTGGTTAAAGTCTACGTTTACTGCTATTCCAAAGAAAACAAACCCCAAGACCTACGAAGACTACAGACTCATAAACTTGATGAGCCACCCTCTTAAAACGTTCCTTCGAGTAATCCATTCAAGAATATACATAAAGTGTGAGGATATGAATGGCGACACACAGTTTGGCTTTATCAAGGAACTTGGCACTAGAGAAGCTCTCCTCTCAATGAAATGACTTGTGCAAAAGTGCTATGACCAAAGACAAGATGTTTCCATCTGCTTTATTGACTGTCAGAAAGCTTTTGACAACGTAAAGTACAAGCCGCTATTGGAAATATTACAGAAGATCGGTATAGATAATAAAAATATTAGAATAATAAGAGAACTTTATTGGCAACAGTTATCTGAGATCCGTATTGATGGCAGTCTGTCAACAGAGACCTTTAATATACTGAAGGGAGTCCGGCAGTGATGAGAATTGTCGCCTGTTCTGTTTAAGATTTACGTTGAGAAAATAATTCTGTTAGCATTAGAAAATGAAACACGAGGTATCAAAGTCAATGACATCCCAATAAATAATATTTGCTGTGCAAATGATACTGCAGTCTTAGCTAACAATTTTGAAGATCTTCAATCAATATTAAAAAACTCAACGAGTGCGATGGACAGTTCGGGCTGCATATTAATACTGCCACAACAAAAATGCTGTTGATTAGTAGGCATCAGTACATCACTCCTCTTAACATCAACGGAGAAAATATTGAACGTGTCGCACAGTTCACGTACCTTGGGGCTACTCTGAATGAAAAGTGGGAATGTAATGAAGAAGTGAAGGGAAGAATTGGCCGTTCATCAACAATTTTCTTCAAACTTAAAAATCTCCTCCTTTACAGAAATATGCCACACACCCGAATACGTGTGGTTCAGTGTTATGTATGGCCTATTCTACTATATGATGCTGAAACTTGGTCACTTAAGGCTGGGACGCTGAATCGGATAGAAGCTTTTGAATTGTGGACCCTCCGCCGACTACTGTGTATCCCCTGGACTGCTCACATAACGAATGATGAAGTTTTACGAGAAGCTGGCGTAGAAAGACAACTAATGGACGCTGAAAAACAACGAAAAGTGTCATCTAGGACATATACTAAGAGGACCGCGCTACTCCAAACCAAGGCTAATACTACAGGGAAAAATTGAAGGCAGACGGGGACCAGGTCGATAACAACACTCTTTGCTCCGTAATATAAGAAACTGATGAGGCATATCAGACGCCGCAATCATATTTAAACAGGCTGAGGGGGGCACTCTAGTTATAATGTGACCATGAGATGGACAAATGATCGGCGATGTGTGGCATAGCACATGGCACCCAAAGAAGAAGAAGGAAATTGCTGTAGTGGTCCCATGCCCTATATAATTTTGGCTCAAATCGCAGTAAAATACAGTAAAATTCAAGATAGAGCTTGATCATTTTGTCTGATTTTCTCCGAAACTGGTATGAGAAAGTTTTCGGGGTTATATATAGTGAATCTAAAACCATTTTTAAAATATTTAATGACACATTCAAAATCTTGCATTTTTCGATTTGTTCCAAAATCGGGTTGTAAATTACGAATTTAGAATTATTTTATCAAAATAGAATATAGCGGATCGAATATGGCGTTCTAAAAATTTTACATTTCTCGATTTTGTCAAAAATTGTTATAGGGGTTTTTTGAGGATGTAAATTGCGAATTTGAAATTATTTTTAAAAAATTCAATATGGCGGACTAAAAATTTTACATCTCTCGATTTTGTTTAAAATTGGTATTGGGAAGTTTCTGAGAGTGTAAATAACGAATTTAAAATTATTTAAAAAAATTCAGTATTGCAATTGCTATTGACTATAACTTTTTATAAGCAAGAAATTAGTTACAGAATTTTGATAATTGAATTTATTTCACTGGCATTCGAATATGATAAAATCACAAAGTGCTACTAAATTCAGGAGTAATGTTTTTGAGGACGGGGTGAAAATGGCATTTGTCAGTTTTTCAGAAATAACTCAAAAAGTTTGCATTTCGGTACATATATATATATATATATATATATATATATATATATATATTATGATTTTTTGTAGAGAATTGATTTTCCTATTGAAATTTATTCTTCGGAGGTCAAAACAATTAAATGTTTTGCAGAATAACAAACCGGCCAAAAAATTAAAAATTCACTATTTTGTTTTTTTTTTCAAACTTTTGACCACAACTTTTTCTGAGTAGATATAGGTATAGGTATTGCTTCAGAGAAAAAAAGCTGACGTTTCAACTGTTAAAATGAGTTTTTGAAAGAATTTTTTCGATGAAATTCGACTAATATTTAAAATTTACTTCTTTTTTACAATTTTTATCGATTTTTATTTTACATCATTTCTTTCGTATTTTTAATTTAAAAATCGTATATTTATGCAATGAAAATTAATGTAATATTAATTTTATAATAATAAAACGTCGTTTTTAAATGTACAACAGAAATGTTGAGTTTTACGTTGAACCTAATATGTTTGTATTTTAAATAACCAGTGTAGTAATATATAAAATTTTTATCAGAAAAATTGAACCGACTTCTAAAAGTGCGCTAAAAAGTGAAAAATAACCAGAAATTTTTATATGAAACTGAAATTTTTGAAGTCGGCGCCAAACTAATACCTGACAAAATGTGATTCGCATAACAGATTAAAAATACTTTATTTGTAGTTGCTTTCTTAAAATAATTTGATATTAGTAGTTATTTATTTCATTTAGAAATAATTTAGCGCCGACTTCAAAAATTTCAATTTCATATAAAAATTTATATTTATTTTTTACTTTTTAGCGCACTTTTAGAAGTCGGCTGAATTTTTTTTATAAAAATTTTATTTTTTGATTTTTAGTTTTGAATTTATTATGATATTCATAAATTATTTAAACTAAGTGCTAATCGAGATTAGTGTACCTCGCAATGACTCCAAGGTGGCAAAAAAAGTACCTATTTTATCTAGAATTGTAAATCACCCTAAAATGAACCACTAAAAATTCTTTGATTCTTAGAGTTCTCCAAATACCAATGAAATTGTGTCAAACATATATTTAGTCTGTCATAGTAAACCCACTACCTTAAATTTCAAATTAATTTTTGAGTGGTAATATAGGCCCCAAAACCTTCTAATATCGATATTTAAAGAATCTGAGACATAAATTTCTTTGCCCGATATATTTTATATTGCATATTGAGTTTGTTTACGCCCCAAGAACCCCGCAATATCAATTTTAGAAAAAAACGGAAAATGTAAAATTTTTAGCCCCACATATTGTATCTTATTAACCTAATAGTTGTAAAAAATTAACTTCATATTCGTGATACACCACCCCCAACCCCTAATACCAAATCTGAAAAAATGCGAATAAGGTTAAATTTTCAACCCACCATATTGAATCGGCCATATTGAATTTAAAAAAAAAAATTAACATCTTAATCTAATCTAAATCTAAACCCTTCAAAGCACCCTAGTACCAATTCTAGATGAAATCCAGAAATTTAAAATTTTAAAACGGTCATATTGCATCTGACATATTAGATTTTCTTCAAATAATTTTATATTCGCTATTTACATGCTCAACAACGATTCAGTTCCACATTTGAACAAAATCGAAAAATGTAAAATTTTTAGTCAGTTATATTGCGTTCGCCATATTGAATCCAGAAAAAATACTATTAAATTCATAATTAACATCTTCAAGAACCCTCTATATCAGTTTTGGAGAAAGTGGGAAGATGTAAAATTTTTAGGACATCATATTGAATCCGCTAGATTGAGTTTTTTAAAGAATATTTTAATTTCGTGACTAACACTAACAAAAATCCCTCAATACTGACTTTAGTCAAAATCGAGAGATGTAGAATCTTTAATCCTCCATCTTAGATCCGCCATATTTATTTTTTTTTAAATAATATCAATTCAATTTAAAAAAAAAATCGAACAAAATTATTTTTTTATCCACTATATTGGATACGCCATGTGTGTGGCGGTGTTAAAGGGTATAGTTGCTTCAAACATATTGATTTGCTTGAACGCGCATTAGTCTCTTTTTCACTCGAGGGTGGATCTAGGTTGTTACTCGACTCAGTGAGTGGATCTGGACTTCCTTGTACCCAGAGGGTGGATCTAAGTTGTTTTTTTACGCAGAGGGTGGATCTGGACTTCCTTGTGTTCAGAAGGTGGACCTGGACATATTTGCGCCCAGAGGGTGAATCTAAGTTGTTTTTTTGACCCGGAGGGTGGATCTAGATTTTCTTGTGCCCTGAGGGTGGACCATAATTTAAATAAAATAAAAAAAATAGTAGCAATGCCCAAAAACAAATCGTTTTTATATTAGGGCAAACGACAAAAAATTAATTACCGCCAAATTGTCAAGAAATTACATCAAAAATTTTAAAAACATTAAGGTAAACTACAAATTAATAGGAAAAGAAATATTCAACCAAACAGCAAAATTAAATAATCATTTAGAGTAGTCGCTTACTCTAATTACTGAGTTCGAGTAGGAGCAATTGTGTGATAAAGATTCACAAGTAGAATTTCCAGTATGACTCCAGTTATTTACACAAAATAATCAAGCAGTGATCCAACAACACGTTCATTACAAAAAAAAACTACTTATGCATATATAAAAAAAATTAATTAATTCATAGTCAGATTTACCAAAAATATAAACCTACAATATTAGGGTCTTAGATCAGTGAAAAAGAATACTCAAAGTAAAATCACAACTTTACCAGACTATATGTGAAAAGCCATGATCTGCAATTTGACACTGATTTTTTAATAAAATTTTCAGAGCAACAATAATAAATAAAAAAAAGATATTCCAGATAAAATCACAAAATACCAAACTATTAAGTGAAAAGTCAGGATCTACTCCTTGACATTAACATTTAAATAATAAATAAAGTGCTTCTAGGAGCATTTCTAGACATAGAGTCATTCGACAACACGTCTTTTCAATCAATCATCACTGCAATAAGGAACATTAATCTGGAAGAGACCTGTTGCAGGTGGATTGAAAATATGTTAAAAGACAGGGTGATCTATACAGATCTGCTCGGAGAGTCGCTGATGGCACGGGTGACTGGGGGATGTCCGCAGGGGGGGTTCTCTCCCCACTGCTTTGGAACCTAGTAATGGATGGGCTTCTGCGAACCCTGAGTGGGGAGGGTCACTCTGTGCTGGGATATGCAGATGACTTGGTAATCTTAACCCAAGGCAAATTTAATACAACAGTAAGAGAGAGAATGCAGAGGGCTCTTAAAGTTGTAGAAAGATGGGTAAGGCAGGAGGGACTCAATATAAGTCCCCAAAAGACTGTCCTAATCCTCTTTACAAAACGGAGAAGGATAGAGGATCTCGGTCCCATCATCCTCCAAGGAAATACAATACCACTTGACAGAGAAGTAAAATATCTGGGGGTGATTTTAGACTCCAGGCTGACCTGGAACAGACAAGTAGCAAACATAACCAGAAAATCGGAAACATCTCTTATGACTGTTAGAAGATTATGTGGGAAAACATGGGGTCTCTCACCGAAAATGGTACATTGGTTATACACCAGTGTTGTGAGACCAGCCATCACTTACGCAGCCTTGGTCTGGTGGCCCAAGGTAATGCAGAGAGCAACTATGACAAAGCTGAGTGGAATACAAAGGGTCGCCTGTTTATGTATTACTGGGGCCATGAAATCAACGCCCACTTCGGCAATGGAGTGTATTCTGGATCTGCCTCCGCTACACATAGTGATTCAGGCAGAGGCAAGAATGGGACTCTACCGACTAAATCACTCAACAGTAAAATCACAAATGACGATGTCAGGACATAAAAACATATGTAAAAAAATCAGAAGCCCTGAGTTGGAAATGGAGACCATATGAACTCGAGCTACCGTTATAATATACCGTTTGAAGTCACAATAGAGGATCGAATGGCAAGCAAAAGAGAAAGACCGGAAACATTCTCGGGTGCAAGTATATGGTACACTGACGGTTCAAAAACTAGTAAGGGTACTGGAGCTGGGATATACGGGTTACAACCGAGGAAGGAATTAACCCTTCCCCTTGGGAAATACCCAAAATTGTTCCAGGCAGAAATATACGCAATCTTACGGTGCGCAGATGAGATAAACAGGAGAGCTTACAAAGGGAAGCAAATCCTCATTTACTCTGACAGCCAGGCAGCCCTAAGGGCCCTTAAGGGCCAAAAGGTATCATCGAGGCTGGTTTGGGAATGTCAGAGCGAGCTGGAAACTCTGACAAAAGACAACAGAGTTATGTTAAAGTGGGTACCAGGACACGAAGGCATACATGGAAATGAAAAAGCTGACGAACTAGCTAGAGCAGGGTCAGCATCTCAATACATTGGTCCAGAACCGGCCTTTGGGGTGCCGCGGTGTGCGGCACGAGAAGCAGTCAAAGAATGGATCAAAAGAGAACACAAAAACCACTGGATGACCAGACAGGGTTTAAACCACAGCAAGCCATTTATTGGGAATCCGGACCCGAAACTGGCAAAGAAACTACTACAAATGAGTAGAAACCAATTAAGGACTATTACAGGTATAATGACGGGACACATGGCCGTCAAAGTACATCTGAATAGAATGAATCTATATAACGGAAACCTCGGCTGCAGACTGTGTGGATAAGCCGAGGAAACGGTGAAGCATATCATATGTGACTGTGAGTCACTGGTGAGATTTAGACAACAAACTTTCGGGTCAGTAAAATTGGAACCGGGAGAAATACTCACTCACTCCTTAGCAGGACTGTACAGATTGAGCCAGGGGGCTAGGTTGACAGAGTGGCTGTAATGTCTAGGGTGAGCACAATAGGCCTACTCTGGTCGCAGTGCATCCGGCTGTAGGACGGACCCGGGAATATATATAAAAAAAACATTTAAATAATAAGTAAATTTACAAGATCTACAGGAAGTTATAAAATATAAAAAATTACGGACATCGTGATACGTCCAGGAGGCAAAAATAAAGCAAATATCGTACAAATTACAAATTATGATAAAAAGTACTCTCAAAATCAAGTTTTACTGATAACAAATTATAAAATTTAGGCACTGCATGGCAGCAAATATTAAAAACCCGACAAACTATAAAAAAAATGCTTATCTAAATTTTTCAAAAATATATAATCGGCGCTAAAACCCCAAAATACAACTTAATAAGATTACACGTGGTTAACTTAAGGTCTTAAAGAGACTTAGAGTAACATACTATGGTTGATTTTAAAATAAGCTTAAATTGTACTCGTAGTAATCAATTTTGAGCTGAAATCTTTTAATATTGAAAAAACTAAGCAGGATCGTTTTAGCAGTAAAAAATTTAAAGTTCCTTACTCGATTTTCTGAGATCAGACTGATTCCTGGTAATAATGCTAAGAGACCGACGAATTCCCTGTTTTCAGGTTATACCTCGATAACTAACCAAAACGCCAAACTGGCCAGAAAATACTCAAATCACAACTCACTATAATATTATGAAGGTACGCAAAACGAAATTCCCCATCCAATTCTCGCAGGATGGCGGGAAATAAAACGGGATGGAAATTTCTTGACTCTTGTTTGCAATAATTCACGGGAAAAAGTAGGATTGACAGATAAATTCTCGCCATTTTATACGAAGCCTAAAGCCTGCGCTGCATGAGCTTCTTTTTTCTTCAACATAGAGCGTGAGAGAAAAGAGACCTTAAACGAGTAGCAATTCGATAAAAGAAATTACAGCTCAAAATAGTGGACTTAAACAGCATTGCTAACTAATAAGTCGTTGATATTTCCGACTCAAAATCAAATAGGCTTCATTGTTTATCCCCAAAACAAGAAATATGAATTTTCCCACAGCCATTAACAACATGGTATTAATTACTCATCCAAATTTTCTCCCAAAAATTATCACAGAAACACAACATGCAATGACTTAAAAGAATACAAATTTGCCTAAACGTCAGTTGGAAATGTCACATAATCCCAACAAAAAGGTAAACAAAACCTTGAAATTACTACAAATAAAAATCAGGAAAACTGTAACTAAAATAGATAAATGTAACAATTTCATTTGAAATAATCGGCAACAAAAAATAATATCTAATAAAAAAGGTAAATAACAATATCCTATTTAAATATAAACAACCTAAAACAGTGACGTAGAGTCGCTGACCTAAAAATCAAGTTAAGAATGGAATTAAATTAAGTTGGGAAGAAAATTTGCAAGGGAGTGAAATTTGGAATGGCTCGAAAAGCAGTAGGACCCAAAAATGCAACGAATATTAGGTTGTTATAAGAAGGAGAAATGAGAAATGCTTAATGACAATCATATGGTGCTGCCCAAAACGTGCATATTAGCAAAGAAAAGGTAAAAGTAACCATAGTAAATTTGTAAATTTAAGATAAAATTTTAACCGTGACAAGACTATTTTATACTAATATATATATATATATATATATATATATATATATATATATATATATATATATATATATATATATATATATATATTGGCAAATGGTTTTTATCGCCTGAAAATTCTAATAAAACTTATTTTCGCAGTGAATTACATAATTTAACAAAAGACCCCATTGACTATGTTACACTCCCGAGCAGGTCAAACTAGTGACTGCAGTTCCCTCCCTGGTATATATTTTAACGGAATAAACTAAGTTCTAAATGATCTCACAAGTAAAATTTCATTTACCGTCGCTAAAATGTGATGAAGCACCATAATGCAGAAACCACATATTCTCACGAGTTTCTAGCTGAACGTCATCTAACAAATCAGTAATATTATCCTTAAGAAATGCCAAATAAAGCCGTCTCATCATGCAGGAAACTTAAAATTACTGCCCTGATATTAACTAACTAACACTGGTATTAATATGACAATAACGTAGTTTCTCTTAAGTATGAATTTATCTATATATACTAGATGTAAATATATATCACTTCATCTATTATTTAAATAGATATCGCAAGAGATTTTTCTGTTTAGATTGAACGAAATTCTGTAAGAAGTCCCAGATTGTATCGAACTTCCTGTTGAGTTTAATATAAGTTACTTAAAGGATTCACTTTTCTTAGACCAAAATATACTTGCCTGCCCTGTACTGACGAAAACCAATAAGTTTGGAACCGGCCTGTAGATGGAAGTATATTACCAAATGGACAAGTTTTCATCTCTTCTTAGTAGTTTCTTGCAACCTAAAGTACTGCTTTTGATTCCTAACCAGAACAAATCACGTCTATCCTTATAAGGCGTTTTCACAACTATATATATATATATATATATATATATATATATATATATATATATAGATAGATAGATAGATACTTTTACGACGTTTTCACAACTATATATATATATATATATATATATATATATATATATATATATATATATATATATATATATATATATATATATATAGATAGATAGATACTTTTTCTTTTTTCTTGGGTTTTCGGTTTGGTCAGGGGAATAAAAGATTAATTTAAATCCCCATAGGTGTTTTATTGTTTTTCTGTCACAAAAGTTTCGACCTTATTATTGGTCTTTATCAGTGTATTTTCTACAAACAATTTTCAAATAGTCAGCAGTTTATTTACATGATATTAAAATACCATGAATCTTACCTATAACAATAGCAATTCCCAAAACATAAATATATAAATATTAAAAAATTTTCACAAAAGATCGTCAATATATATATATATATATATATATATATATATATATATATATATATATATATATATACAGGTCTGGAAAATCCCAACCTCGACGTTTCTTAAGTATGATAAAGAAAATACTATATTATTCATTAAATCAGAATGAGACAGAAGATAACATCGTAAGCATCGACATACGTGTAAATTACCAGTTTGGCCTTCGGATGAGGGGTAATACAATGCTGGCGCGGTGAGAGCGGGCGGCAGCATATGCCACGCCCTAGCACAACAAGAGCATTCCAAGTTATTTGCTTTCAATCAGGCCGTCGAAACGTAAGTACCGTGTTTCGCGCCAAATTTTTTTGTTACAATGGAAGTTTATTCCACGGAACAAAAAGAACATATTATTAAGTGGTACACTATTCTGGTAAATAATCAGCAGATTTGTATTTACGTGCGAAAATCATCCTGTTCCTTGAAAATTTAGAATTTCGGAAATTATTAAAAAAATTGGGACAATCGGTTGTTTAAAAATTTGTAAAAAATGCACTGATAATAATAAAGAGCAACCGGTTCCTCAAATTACTAAATAACGTGCAAATCGGGAGACTAACCTTTGTAGTTTGGCAGAAATTAATTTTCCTTGCAATAGTACCGTAATTGCCTATGAACTTGATATGAACGCTCGAACAGTTCGAAATATTTTAAAGCGGAACAAATATCGCTGTTACAAATTGCGAATAACTCAAGAAATTTTTCCGAAAGACCAGAAAACACGTGTTACTTTTATTTTTTACCAGAATAAAAGTTTATTTTTGAGAATGATTTCTAATTTTAAAGTGGTCTATTAGCTTATTTACTTAGAAATTACCATTGCGTTTCACTAGTATTTTTATTAGAATAAATGTTTATTTTATAACAGAAATATCAATTTTCTTTACGATCAATGCCCAACAAAAACTATTTTTTTTTTGTATTTCGACTATTTCATGTATTTAAAACAATCAATGTATCAAATATTCATTAAATATTCCAAATTCCGTCGATTACGTTACAAGTTTAAACGAAAAGTAAATACATCCTCTCATTCGTTTCAAGGTACTGCTCGTCTTCGTGTCGCACGGAAGTTAGCGGGGGTAATATTGCAGTAGGCGTTCCCTACGATCTTCTGTCCCGAACTAAGTTAGACGGGCTTAGTGGGTTAAAATTTGAGGAAACGGCCAAAATAATTTGTAGTTAAGAAATTTAAAATAGAAAGTTGGCTATAGTAACGTTTCTATTAAACCTCGGTAATATGAACGGCCAGTCTATTCTTTCTGAAGTTTCGTCTCAGGTCAAAGGGAACAGTGTTATAGTTGCGTCGCGCCCAGTTACAATTCAACGATTACAAAATTGGGCTAAACAGAAAGGCAGTAATATATTTTCGCCTTACTCTGGTGTGTAAAATACAAAAAAAGCATGTTATCCACATCTAACTTTTACTAAATCAAAAGCCGAGGTTAAATTCCAAGGCTGATCCAGTAAGCCAGTGGATCGAATTAAATTGCTTCAATTAGATGCCCTTAAACAAATAGATAAATTAGATTTGTAGATATGAGTTTCATTTGCAAATGGGGCTTCGATGGAACGTCAGGTCAGAGCCAGTACAAAATGAAATTCACTGATCCTATTCCTAATCTCTCTTATTCCACTTCAATTAGCAGGTATTAACACGCAAAACTCAGCAAGAACGGATTGTGTTGTACAATTCCAAATCCTCCTCTACTATGATTTGCAGGTCTCTGAAATTTGAATTTATTAAGAAAACCGAACAAAACTCTTTAACGAAAATAGAAAATTATGAACTCGAACCAGACAACTTGCACCATATAAAAGAGTTCGCTTTGCCACTCGAGCTTCAATACAGTACAACTTATCTATGACGATGATAGACGGCTAGATGAATGCTTTGGCTAGAGCGAAATCGGTTCAACGTTATTACCTCTGCCAAACAACATATCAGTTCAACAACATTGATACTGTGTCCCAGTAAATACAGATTATTTTAAGCTAAAACTGTTAGCTCTACACGCATGTATTAGATTCTTCGAATGCTGCTTGTATTTGTCGTATCAACGTGACACACAGCAATGGCAAGCTCGTAAGCAGAAAGACAAAGAGGTGAAAGCACAGACAAAGGCTACCATCCAACAGGCCTTTAAGGAGAGAGATTAGGACTTCTTGTTGACATGCCAAAAAAAGGTTAGGAAGCACTAACGATGGCAACATAGTTCGACGTTTCTTCGAGAACAGTGATGAGTCAGCCATTATAACAAGAGTAAAGCGAAAACTGATCCTCCGGTTTCCCGTCATTTTGCAAACCATTGGAAGCCGACATTAAACTGCAATAGAGAAGATTTGGAAATACAAACTTCAAATTGCAAGATTATTCTTCAAAGGATATTCCTGGTACAACATTCTAACAGGAATCCTCAAATGACTTACTCCATTGACCAGACATCATTGCATTTGCAATATTACCGATAGGTAAATTATCGAAAGATGCAAAAAAATCAACGGACAAGTTGATAAGAAACTATCGCATAGACTTTGCCCGAAAATCTTCTCGAGAAAAAATATGGAGGATGTGTTCCAAAATTTTTGGCGTCGATGGATCCTTACACTGTTTTGACATAGTAAGGATTCTGATAACCATTCATACGTATTGGAGAATGAGAAAAGAGCTGCTAACAAAGAAGGCAGTGATAAAAAGTTCTTTTTATTATTTTTATTAAAGTCGTATTATTTATTCATTTATGTGAATTAATAAATATTATATTACTTACAAATTATTTGTATTGGTATTTATTAAGAAGTCTTAAGCATAGAGGAAAAAGTACTTTCGCCTTTTTAACGATTATCGATATCCATGTATTTATTATTATAGTATTATATTTAAAATGTACCTTGAAGTCAAGCGCAATATTTTATTCATGGAAATACAATTATTCTTTTTATTTTATTTTTAAAGCGTTGAACCACATTAGACGTTTTTCGAATTTATTTTCATGATTTTAAAGTTTCAGTCTGCTATTGTTGGATCCGATTTTTTTTTAATATCAAATCTGTACTTTCGACCCACTGTGTTAAATGTGTGTGTTGACGACCCGAAACCAGGGAAAAGTCCTTGCCCGCCACCATTTTTCCTGGAAAGCAGGAAGCAAGCTACGATACAACAGTATGCTTCAAAATGGCTAAACGGGTTGTCCGTCGCTTTCTTTTTTTTCAGAGGTTCTGGATTTTCCATACCTTCATATATATATATATGAAAATATATATATATATATATATATATATATATATATATATATATATATATATATATATATATATATATATATATATATATATATATATTGTTGTCTAAACGTACCCGTTCCGTATCGCGTTTCGGCTTTATTCGTCCATAAATGTTCGTTAAGAACGTTAGTACTTAACGGAAATTCTGTCCCCGCAAGTCCTACGACTTTCTGCGGAACCGGTACCTCTGTAAGGTTAGTATCGAATGAAATCGATATGTGTCGTTGGAGTTCTTTTGTTGGTACATTTGCAACAATATTTATTTTAGATGGGGATTGGATTGTCTGAGTTCTAGGTTTAATAATGAAACTCGGCGTGTTACTAAATCTAACATCTCTTAGGCTAAACCTGTGACTAACCTCTGGAGTTGAGGTAATCTCATAAAATTCTATTAGGCTTTTCACAGATCTTCGCGATGTGTAAGTCGATTCTAGTCTTTTGTCCGTGGGGAAAGATGGGGGAATTGCCGTGTGAAATAAGGCGACGGGTTTCCCTGCCGCCGAGGTCCCTCCAAAACTACCCGGGAAGTCTGAAAGGCCACCCGCCTCATTGGACACGGTCTGATATTTTAAAATGGGACTGGACATGTTTAATAGAAGGAAATATTTATTTACTTATTCTTTATTTTATTTCAGAAATTTCTGAGAATCCTTTGGCATGAAGTTTTTAATCACGGGGGGTTTGTTGAATTACTGGGCTGGGCTTAATTACTTTTAGGGAATATTAATTAAAGTATTTTTAGATTTTACCTATCGTATATTGTAAAGTTTGATTTTAAAAAGTTAAGAAATGGATTAGTCAGTGTTTTGTCAAAAGTTCGGTATTGTCCCGTCAGTGTCTTTCCTATAGGTTTAGCTGTGTACCTATCCTTGTTTTTGTTTTCAAAAATATTTTAATTTTTTCCAAATAATAAAATAATAATATTTTGCTAATAGTCCCTATGAGCTCAATTTTTTACGCAAGATATCTATTCTTAACCGATATAATGTCGTATATCAGGGTCTTTTACAATTCCAATCAATTTGTTTATATCACTAAATAGTTAATTATAAGTTGTGGTTTGTTTTAAAATATGTTATTAATTGGTATTGTTACTAATTAAATAAAATTGCTTGGTTTATTAGTTATGCTTATTTAATCAAGAAGGGATTATTACAAAAGAGATTTCAGATTTTAATCCGGATTCTCTAGTTAACAGTTTGTTTAATTATAGTTATAAAATTTTTTTATTTATAACAATTCGATTATTCGTTCTTTTGAACTCTGTGAACTAAGTGCTTTTATCTTGGTATTGATTAATTTATTAACTGAAGTTAAGTTGATAATAATAGATTTCGCACAAAATATAAATGAATAATAAGGTTATTAATTAACCAAAACGTTATAATAAAATAAAATAATAACTCTTCAACAAATAATTAATAACGAAAAAAAATAAACTTTATAATTTTAAACTATTAATGAACTAGTAAAAGCAGTTAGCTTCTATAACATTTAAACAATAAGGAATTTTAATTCTATTCCTATACAACAAAAACTAATTGCTAAATTAAATAATTAAAACAAAATAACAATTTGAACTGGTACAGTCTGTCAAAAGATTCTTAAGTTCTTAAGGGTGAGAATTGCGGAACAACTCTATTGTTTTCGAACAAAAGAAATCCTCGGGCTACTATCGATGGCGCCTGCCTGGCGGTGAAATTTGCCGGTTTGCCGACGGCGTCTTGTCTGGTACGTGACTATTTGTGGTTTCTAGAAAGTCTGGGTTTTTCCCAATTAATATTCACTTGTAATATTCGCGATTTTTAATGATTTTTGGTTTTTTAAAATAATTAGCACGCGGACAATTATTTTAATTACTGTCTTGTTTTGAAAATGTTCATGTATATAGGTTTTACGAGGTTCCGATTGAGATTTAACACACTTTTTAGAGTTTGCTAATAAGTCAATTTTAGTTCCACGATTCCGTAATTAGTATTTCCCACGGCGATACAATTAAGCACAATTAATTTATATCCCGTATTCGATGAGAGTTTTTCTCAATGAGTCTAATGATAGAAATTTTCTGGTTTATACCGTGACAAGGTTAAGCGCAATTATCCTATTGCCGCGAATTAGAAAAACCAATCTGTTAATTAGTTTCCCACACGCGAGAATAATTAACTATCAATGTCTAGAAGTTTTTTAACAAAAAAGTCTATAACAAGGTTGGTCGCGGAATTCTAATGCTGGTTCCTCCCGCAGTACCGAACACTTATCGGATACTGCGGTTAGCGAGTTTAATTATCAGAAAAAGGTCAGCAGGACTTGAGACGTGTGAGGAAAGTGCTGTAATGGTCAGCTTTCCACTTACCAATGTGTGTTCCTTCCCTAATCGCGAAGCGCAATAAATGATTGTTTCTTCGGGAAGGGAATCCCGGCCCTAATTTCTTGGGAGAAATTAGAAACTCGGAAAGCCCACCAATTGAAAATCCCCGGGAGCTTTCACTAGCTTTGTGCAAGTGCTAGTTACTGACTCCGCGACGGCGATTTCGCAAACCGAGGACAATTCAGCAAAATGCTTGTAAATTGTCATACGAAAGACCGCAGACCGAAATAAGCTTACGATGTGAACTTCTTGAATCCCACGTTGCTAAGCTTATTAAGAGAGAGATTGTAGTTTTTTGTGGCTTTTTATACTTTTTTTACGTCGGGATTTATGCATACGCCTTAAGTTTGCCTCTCGGCCAATCAGCGACGCGCTGATTTGATGCTCATATTAGCATTTTTTATATGTGAAATAAAACAATAATTTTACGCGAAATTACTTAAATTGCGTAATGATGAGTTAAGTTTTAATTATCCGCAGGTCCTGCCATTGTTTATCCGTTGAATATTAAATTATTAATGCCGTACTATCTTTTTTTTTTTTTTTTTTTTGAGGAGGGGAAATCTTGCATAGACACCTGCACGAAGTGTACGGGTAGTGCCGGATTCTTACCGGCTAAAACCCCCCCTGGAATGAGGGTCCCCACGATCATCTTCTGTTTCCTATAGTGAAGCTATCGTCTACAGAAGTGCACTGTGAGTGTCCCATTGGTTTCCGGGCCTTGGCCTTATAAACCTCCGGTCATCACTCTTTGGTGTTTCCGCTCCAGGAGCCGGTGCTCCTATTGCTTCGCACTTCCTTGCATTTCGCGTACAATGCAAGGTTGGTCTCTCTACGCCATTCGCTCTACATTCACTCATCTCACTCATCCCTACAAAAATGTATGTTGCAGCCCTTGAGGGGTATTCCTCGGGCTCTGAAACTCCTACCTGTCCGTGATCTTCTCTCTTCTTTCTTCTCTTGATGTTTTCCTTGATCTTCTGTTCCTTTTCCCACTGGAGTCATCTGCTTGCTTCACCTAGACCTGAAGTCTAGGCCTTTTGTGTTTCCTAGCATCTATTTCCGGGTCATAATCCACTGATTGCCTAATCAGTGGATTATCATGGAGTTCAGCTTTTTGAAAGGCTTTTGCAGCCTTTTGTCTTAAGACTTCTCGTAGAGGAGTCCATCTCATCTCTCTACGTATTTGTTCGTTCCTGACGAACCACGGGGCGTTTAAAGCCATTCTCAGGCTTATGTTTTCCTGAGCTTCTAGCCTTTTGATGTACGTTGCAGCAGCGTGGCCCCACGCTACTGACCCGTACGTCAGCACTGGCCTGAGTACTGTCTTAATGAGCGTCAGCTTATTTTTTAGGCTCATTTTGCTTTTTCTGTTTAGCAAGGGGTATAATAGCTTCCTTGCCATTTTATATTTCTTTTTCGTGGCTATGGTATGTTTCTCCCAACACAGTCCTCTATCTAGTGTTATTCCAAGATATTTGGCTTGATTCGTCCATTCGACGTCTTCACCATCAATATCTATAATCTCGCCTGGTGGTCTCCTTCTTTCCGTCAGGAGGATTGCTTGACTTTTATCAGGATTTACCGCTATTTTCCAGGATATGAACCAGTCGTTGACCAAGTTCATTTCTTCCTGTAGATATCTGCTGACCATCATGGGATGGGTGGATCTTGCCATGATGGCAGAATCATCTGCGAATAGCGCCATATTCGTGTTCCTGGTTTTGGGATATCGTGTGTGAATATATTATAAAGGTGCGGAGAGAGTACGGACCCCTGTGGTACTCCTGCCTCAGGTCTTCTAGGTTGCGATATTTCCTGCTCAACCTTGACCGTGAACTCACGTTTTTGTAGATAAGAATCTACAATTTCGCATATCCAGGCCGGGTAACCAGAGCTCCGAAGTTTGTAGATTAGGCGCCGTTCTAGCCAAGAGAAATTTTCATTATATACTCGGGCGATGGGCCAACGAGAGCGCTACGTTCAGCACGTGAGCGAAGGAGGAGCTTGCTAAAGAAGTTTGGGCTCAGTTAAATATGAAAATTTTACAGTTACGCTTTTATTATTATTTTAGATTTTTACTGGAGAACAAGGTTTACAACAACATATATATATATATATATATATATATATATATATATATATATATATATATATATATTAGAAATTTAAATAGTGTTATAATTCTTAATAAAATTAAATTGAGTCAGAAACTTTATAATGAAAGTGATCACAATTGTCGACGGCAATAAATAAAACATAAAATTGCCCCAACCACATTAAATAAAATTATTTCAATTCATATTTGTTGTAGGGAAAACATGTGACGAGACGCAATTTAGATGCCAGAATAGAGAATGTATTCCGAATAGTTATAAATGTGATGGAAACATAGACTGCGTTGACAAGAGCGATGAGGATGAACACTTATGTCATAAGTTATCTACCGAGCAGAGTAGTAGTGTAATAACCACCAGCAGCACCACAAAGCCCTTATTAATTACTTTAAAATAATGTTCCCGGCAAATACTATACTTATTAAAATCAAATATATTTTGTCATGATAGAGTAGACGACTGTGTGCTTTAACAAAAAATATTTTATCACGAATCACACTTCGTTTCTTTCTATGCTTAGAAAATAAATAAAACTTAAAAATTTGATAATATTGCATAACTGAAACAACCCAAAATAGCCCTCTCAAACTTTCAAGTAAAACTGAAGAAAGATGACGTGTCAAGGTGGCGTAGTCCCAATGGCGCTGCGAGAGCTATTTCTACGAGAGGTCTTACAAAGAAGGTATCCGAAGTGTCCGGCTCCGATTTTAATAAAACTTCAATATGTTGTAGAGGGTACAAAAATAAGAGATGCGTATTTTTTTTTATCTGCGGAGATTTACTATAACAGGGTGAAAATCACCCCTAAAGTTTACCCCTAAACGAGTATTTTTGAGATATCTCAGGTTCTAGGTAAGATATTTTCACAAAACAAAATGAGAGTTACTTGTTATTCGAAATGATGTTAAATTATGGTATTTTCACCCCCCCCCCCCCAAGGATATCACAACTTATTTCTTATTAAAGTAAACCATATATTTACGCATGTAATTTAATTTAATTTAATTTTAAAAATCACGAAATTTAATGGAATTGTTTGAAAATATTTCTTACGAATACCATAAGTAACTTAAGTTGACGGGTTTCGGGGTTTCTAAAAATAAACTAGTAAGAGAGGGTGAGCTACCCCCTAATAAGTTTTTTTTTTAAATTCAAGTCTAATCTTTACAAAACAAAATGAGAGTTATTTGTTATTTGAAATGATGTTGAATTATGGTATTTTCACCCCCAAAACATATCATCTCTTATTTCTTATAACGGTAAACCATCTATTAGCGCACGTAATTTAATTCTAAATATTACTAATTTTAATAAAATAAAAGTATTTTTTTCACGAATACCATAATTAACTCAAGTTAAAATGTTCTAGGGTTTCAAAAAAGGAAGTAGTTAAGGAGGTAAATCACCCCTAAATATATTTTTTTCAGATCTAAAACTCTAATTGATATATTTTTACAAAACAAAGTGGAAATTACTTGTTAAGTGAAGTGTGGTTATACCATGTTGTTTAACCCTATATATATATATATATATATATATATATATATATATATATATATATATATATATATATATATATATATATATATATAGTATAGGAAAAAATTTATTAGATCATTATTTTGGTTAAAACAAAAATCTCTGTTCTTAATGGTAAGTTTTTAACCTCCTATTCCATATATAATAATATTAAAAACGTATATTTTTGTAGCATTCGCCGAAACCGTCAGTTGAAAAAGATTCGAAAGAATTGAAACGTCCTGAAAAATAAAAATATATATATACAATAAGTATGACTACTTTATATATGTAGTTTCAATATAAAATGAACCATATTCCCAAGAAAATAACCAACTATATATATATATATATATATATATATATATATATATATATATATATATATATATATATATATATATATATCGTTCCTTACTTTCTGTGAGGGTTAATCTTTACATAATTTAATTCTGGACATTACGAAGGTAAACCAAATTTGTCGATAATATCTTTTTTACACATACAATAGTACTTAAGTTGACGTGTTTTGGGGTTTCTGAAAATAAACTAGTAAAAGAGGGTGAAACACCGCCAAATACGTTTTTTTTAATATCTACAGTTATAATTAAGATCTCTACAAAACAAAATTAAAATTACTTGTTATTCGAAATTATGTTAAACTATGATATTTCCACTCCCAAGGATATTATTTGTTATTTTTTGTAAAAGTAAACCGAAATTTCATACGTATATTATTATTATTAAAAATGTCAAATTTTAATTTAAATGGACGTAACAAAATAAGAAATCACTATTTGTAATGTATTATAATAATTTAAAGACATAAATACCTAACCAATGAAATAAGTTTATATTTTCTTATTGATTAAAAAAATTAATAAGCTCTGTAATGTTCATATCAACTGAAATTTGATAATTTTAAGAATAATTATACATGAGGGTGAATATACTATAGTTTAACTCGATTTCAAATAACAAGTAGTTTTGCAGCTTGTTTTGTAAAGTTATTTCAATTGGAACTTGACATGTAAAAAAAGTATTTGGGGGTGGCTCACCCTCTTTTACTAGTTTATTTTTGAAAATCCCGAAATAACATTACTTAAGTGACATGGTATTTGTGAAAAAAAAAATATTTTCAAACAATTTCATTAAATTTCGTATTTTTTACAATTAAATTACATGCGCAAATATATGGTTCACCCAAATAAAAAGTAGGTGTTGATATCCTTTGGAGTGAAAATACTATAGCTTAATATCATTTCGAATAGCAAATAATTTCCATTTTGTTTTATAAAGTTAACTTAATTAAAACTGAAGATATTAAAAAACAGTATTTTGTTGGTGATTCACCCCTTTTCACTAGTTTATTTCAAGAAACCCCGAAATATATCAACTTGGGTTAATTATGGTATTCGTGAAAAAAATACTTTGAAACAATTTCATAATTTTTAGAATTAAATTATGTGTGTTAATAGATGGTTTACTGTTATTAAAAATAAGGGATGATATGTTTGGGGGTAAAAATACCGAAATTCAACATCATTTCAAATAACAGGTAACTTCCATTTTGTTTTGTAAATATATCTCAATTAAAACTTGGAATTTAAAAAAAAACTTACTCGGGTGCGGCTCCCGTTCTATTACTAGTTTATTTTTAGAAACCCCGCTTTGTAAAGATATCTCACTTAGAACCTGACATATTTCAAAAATACTATTTTTAGGGGTAAACTTAGGGGTGGTTTTTCATCCTGTTATAATGAATCTTCGGAGATAAAAAACAACATATTGAAGTTTCATTAAAATCGGAACCGGATACTTCAGATACCTTCCTTGTTAGATTTTTTTATACCAGCATTATATAAAGTAAAAAATACAACAGATATTTTCCAAAAAATATTTTAAAAATACCTGTTGTGAATAGTAATAATTTTCTTCTTATTTGCTTAAAATTACAATATTTGGTTTGACGTAAGCTTTTATATTATATACCTCATTTCATTTCATTTAAAACTATCTTCATTCAAACACGGTCACATGTCAATTATAAAGGATAGGTCATCTGTTGGTTTCTTATTTAACTATTAATTTCGACGTCAAGTAACAAACTTCATGATGTTATGTTTGGATATATTTCAAATGAAAAATACAGAAAATTTATTCATGGATTTCTAAACAACACAGAAACACATTTTAATAATCGAAACTTTTTATAAATATGGACGACTTGTAACAGGTACATTTCGCAAACTTCCTGAACATTTCGGACACCATAGACATCCTACATAACCCAGAGTTCGTAAAATTGTTTAACTCTTCAAGAAAACTGGCTCGGTAGAAGATCGTAGAGCATACTAACATGCTCGGCCAGTTCATACTCGTCAAAACATGACCGCTGCAAGTGAAAGTGCTCTTGAAATGCCATCAACATCGGCTAAGCATCGTTCACAAGAATTAAACATTCCCCGAACCACTTTACGTCACATTTTGCATATTGATCTTCATTTTCATCTATACAAGATCCAATTGACTCAAGAATTGAAGCTACAAGAGCATCATCAACGCCGTACTTGATTGGATGCTTGAGCGAAAAGAGGGTTTTTCTTCGAAAATCATTTTCTCCGATGAAGCACATTTTTATTTGAATGGACACGTTCATAAACACAATTGTTACATTTGGGGCTCGAAAAATCCTCACATGATTCACGAAGAACCATTCCATACCGAAAAAGTTACTGTTTGGTGTAGATTATGGGCTGGTGGAGTTATTGGTCTCTTTTTCTTCGAAGATAAAAGTGAAAAGGCAATTGGAGTGAAATCTGAGCGTTATCGGGGCATACAGACGGACTATTTTTGGCCAAAATTGGATGAATTGGATGCAAATGATCTTTGGTGATGGCGCAACACTACACGTAACATGCGAAACGATAGATTTATTGAGATCGAAATTTGGCGAATGTCTAATTTCCCATAATTCCTACCTTTGGATTATTTTCTTTGGGTTTTTATCAAAAGTAAAGTTTATGTTATTGCCCCAAGAACAATTCAAGACCACAAATGCAACATTTAACATTAAATAGAGGTCACTGAACTCCTATTACTGAAAAAAGTCATCGCAATTTTTGATGTTCGGATGCAGGCCGGCCAAAGCAGTTGTGGTGGTCAAACGAACTATATTGTTTTTAACCGACTTCTAAAAGAAGGAGTCCGATTTTCTCCAAAATTAGTATAGAGAAGTTTTCAGGGTCACACATAACGAACCTCATATTATTTTTAAAAAATTCAAAATGGCGGATCCAATATGGCAGAAAAAAAATCAATTTTGTCCGATTTTGGGGGAGTTTTCAGGGTTGAACATTACGAGTCTAAAATTATTTTTAAAAAATTCAGTATGGCGGATCCAATATGGTGGACGAAAAAATTAATTTTGTCCGATTTTCTCCAAAATTGGTATAGGGAAGTTTTCGGAGATGCAAATAACGAATCTTAAATTATTTTTAAAAAATTCAGTATACGGCATATTGAATCCAATATTATTTTTAAAAAAATTAAATATAGCGGATTCAAAGATGGCGGATTAAAGATTCTAATGCTCTCGATTTTGTATAAAATCATTATTGGGGGATTTTTGGTGGTGTTAATGACGAATTTAAAATATCGTTTGAAAAACTCAATCTGGCGGATTCAATACGGCGTCCTAAAAATTTAAAATTTTTCGATTTTCTCCAAAACTGATATAGAGGGGTTCTTGAGGGTGTAAATTATGAATTTAAAGTACTTTTTCAGGATTCAATAAGGCGAATCCAATATAGCGGACTAAAAGTTTGACATCCTTCGATTTTGTGCAAAAGTGGGCCTGAATCATTTTTGAGGATCTAAATAGCGAACATAAAATTATTTTAAGAAAATCTCATATGTCGGTCTAGAAATTTTCAGTTTCCGGATTTCGACCAAAATTGGTACTTGGGGCTTTGATGGGTTTAGATTTAGATTAAATTAAGACGTTAAAATTATTTTTTTTGAAATTCAATATGGTGGATCTAATATGGTGGATTGTAAATTTGACCTTTTTTTTCAGATTTGGTATTAGGGGTTTTCGGGGTCGCCTGCTACGAATATGAAGTTAATTTTTTACAACTATTAGGTTGATAAGATACAATTCGAGGGACTGAAAATCTAACATTTTTCGATTTTGTCTTAAACTGATATTGCCGGGTGTTTGAGGAACATATAAATTCAATATGCAGTATAAAATATATCGGGCTAAGAAAATTACGTCTCAAGTTTTTAAATATCGATATTGGAAAGTTTTGGGGGCCTATATTACCAATTTAAAATTAATTTGAAATATAAGTGGACTTACTATGACAGACTAAATATTTGTTTGACACAATTTCACTGGTATTTGGAGAACTCTAATTTAAACTTATTCATTCATTTTAGGGTGATTTAAAACTTTAGATAAAATGAGTACTTTTTTGCCACCTTGGAGTCATTGCGAGGTACACTAATCTCGATTAGTACTTAGTTCAAATAATTTATGGATATCATAATGAATTCAAAACTAAAAATCGAAAAATAAAATTTTTATAAAAAAAATTAAACCGACTTCTAAAAGTGCGCTAAAAAGTATTTTTAATCTGTTTATGCTAATCACATTTTGTCAGATATATGTTTGGTGCCGACTTCAAAAATTTCAATTTCATAGAAAAATTTATAGTTATTTTTCACTTTTTAGCGTACTTTTAGAAGTTGATTCAATTTTTTTTATAAAAATTTTATTCGTGCATAATTTCCACAGATACACCTTTTATTTTCAATAAAGATTCACGAATTTAATTAGTAAAATATATGTTTAATTTTAGCTTAAAAAATACAACAGATGGCTCACCCTTTAGTATTACAGTTTGTGAGTATATTGTGCATTATAACCAAAAAGCGACAACAATGACTAGGTCGGTCAAAATACAGCCTAAGCTACAGCATGGTGCTAGATTTAGAGTATATTGACATTGTTGACGATATTATGTTGGGAGACTTCGGGTGTACCTTCAGCTGCATTATGGTTTATTTTGGATGGTAGCCTTAAAATGTTATTATGTTTTAGCAATTGCATTTATTGTGGTTTCATGTCGACTTTTCGGGGGAAAAATGCTAAAAAAGCTTTTGATTTTTTTCACTGGGATAGGGAGAACTGTTGTTGTGTCTGAGCGATTGGTTAATTGATGTTTTGAGTTGAGCCAGCCTCGGAGGGGAGGTGTAAAAGGCCTGATCTTCCCAGAGTAGTCCAAGCCTGCTATGATTGACATATCATATTGATTGTGACATCTTATATAATTTATTATCGATCACGACTTGATTAATTTAGTCCAAGCCGTAGATAAAAATTAGTGTTGTTTTTGATGTAAATTCCGAGATGCATGAGACCTATTCAGTGGTGTTGGAGACAATGTAAGAATAAACCCTACACAGTAAAAAACGCCTGTAAATCTACATCTAAATACTTTTACTGCTATTGAAATTTTACTAAGTGCACAATGTATTTTTTCCCATTACATATGCTTTCAAGTATGATTACATAAAAACAGTAAATTAATGTGCAATGGTGTAAAATAATATAAAATAATGAAAAATAATATAAAATAATGTAAAACAATGTAAAATAGTGTAAAATAATGTTTAATCTCTCATGACGCTTCCCCCACTCATCTCCCCAGAGCAACAGCGAGACGTGGCAGTCGGCCATTATTTTTGTACTAACTGTATAGGTAACACTTTTGGTGCAATAGCTTCTTTTTATAAAATATATTGTGTTTTAATTACAAGTGGATATTGGCAGGTAAGTCTAGAAAAACATTTCAGTGTCGATTTAGGTGTAAATCTGAAACGATTTTTAGTAATAAAAACACATTAACGGTTCTTTTTTGCAGAGAGCATTTAGAAGATTACAAAAATTCTACTGATAGCAACATTAATAGAGAAAATGGTGAATCTATAGAACAAAGTATCACATATTTAAATAACGGCAATAAAATACCGTCAAATGAAGAAAGTAAAGAGGGCCTATCGCTGGCATTAAATTTGTTTACTTATCTTTATTTAACATTAGAAACTAAGTATTTATCAACTAAATCTTCAATACAATTTTTAATTTCCATATAGAAATTATAGTTGGTATTTTAAATGCACGAGGTTTAATTGTAGCTCCCGAAATAATTGAAAAAGATTTATTTTTTCTACTACATAATCCAAATAGTGGAATTTTAAGAATTACGTTTTTATGAGAGGAGTAACACAAAAACAACGTACATTTTGTACTCCCTCTTAAAGTAGTGCTCCAAAATGAAAACATCAAATCTTGAATGAAAAAAAAAAACAATTTGAATTTTGCTTTGATTTCCTTTCTTCGTTTAATTGTAAGGTAATAATGAATTGGGTAGGACTGTTTTAAGTAAAAGCATTTTACTTTAAACAATTTTCATTGGGTAAATTTCATCCTATCGGTACGTTGCACTGGAAACAAAGTCAGTGAATAGAAGAAAGTGTACAGCAGATGGAAAAAAAAAATGAAAAGAAAAGAAATAAATTTTTATTTTTGCTCCATATTGTTAAATTTATTTTGCTAATTTAAAATTTGCTGTTTTTTTTTAAGTTACAAAGAAAAGCGTACCACACAAATTTAAACATTTATTTCCAAGTGCACCACTGGCGTTGCCGAAACAATTAAGACAATAAAAATGTGACCAAAGACTTTTTTTTTACATTTATTTTCTTTAAATTGGTATTCTAAAGGCCAAAATATTATTTACCCTATCTCTTTTTTCTTTAAAAAGTCATGAAGTTAAAATTGCCATATTTGGAATGGAAATATTTAAAAATATTTTTATAGCAAAAGTTTTGTAAAATTACAGGTTGATGCTGTATCTACAAATTTAGTACATCAATTTTCAATTTTTGGATATTGATGAAATTTATTCTTTACGATTTGCAGGAAAAGAAGATGGTAGCAGAGGAATATTTAATATTTACTGATGCTTTTGTAACCACTTTTTTTGTTTAGTATGTATTTAATTTACAATACCCAAACGAAATAAGTTCTCTGAAACCTGAACCCTGAAAGTGGAACAAGATCTAAAAAACGAAATTCGAAAAATAGGATATAAATTTTATTAACAAAATATGTAACTAGAAAGATACCTAGAGTTTTTTGTATGTAAAGTAAAGCTAAAAAATAAATTGACGCCATTTATTTTTGAAGGCTTTTGTTATAAGTTGATTTTTTTTTTGTGAATATAAGTTTATCTATATATATATATATATATATATATATATATATATATATATATATATATATATATATATATATATATATTGTATAATTACAAGAAATATATAACTGACTGACAAAGCTCATATTAAAAAACAAAGCAGATAAAGCATCTCATTCAAAATTTTTGTATCGGTAGGCGCCAAGATCTTTTAAGTTTGAAATAGTAATACGAAAAAATAGATATATAAGTCGGGATGCTTTGTAGTACTTTACTTTTACATAATGTTACTTCCAAAATGTCAAAAAAACGTTGTAGCCATGGAGGAAGTAAATAAACCTTTTGACCAAGTACCCGATTCCTAAAAGTAAATAATAAGCAGCGTTACACGGAGTGCTTAGTTAACAAAGCTTTAATCTTTAATACGTTTTAAAAGCTAGTAAAAATCTACTAATCACAAAACCTGCTAAGTACATGAGTCACAAATAAAATAGATACGAAGACTACTGGATCTCTCTGATTACCCATTGAATTTATCCCCACTCTATACGTACAAAATTATGTCTAAGTGTATGTGTTATTATTAATCTGAGCTGCTAAGTTTTTTTTGTTATAAATAAATTTTTAATTATAAGTTTTTGTGAGCCACTTTCTTATATATAATATACAATAAATATGTAAATTTAAAGAAAAAACTTTATTTTAAATAATTTCATTATAGCATGACTCCTTCTGTATAAGTACTTGTAAAATAACTACAATATGTACCTGTTTGTTTTGCGAAATATTGGTTAGTTGTTTCAATATAAATAAATGTTTCGTTAACAGCAACTGTTCGTTGTTTTATTCAGAAGATGAATGAAAGTCCCTACCTACTGACGTATCCACATGTCTAATTCACGAATTCTTTTAACAACAGATAGGTAAGGAGCCCTGTAAATTTTTTATGGTTCAGTATTCCTAGTCAAACACATTCAATTCTTAATATGATATAATTTATGTTTTATTTTCACTTACTTCTGTTAAAATTCAATATACTGTGTAGTTTTCATGTTCTCGCTTAACAGAAATCAAATTGAATTTTCTCATATAATCAGTACGGATTTTTCCATGATCTATTTCTGTTAAACATGTATTTTTTAATATAGGTCTTTTAAAGATTATTTGAGAAAACAACAAAATTATCGAGTTGTGATAAGGATAATTTTTAAACAGAATGACATAAATTGCATCATATTAAAAATTAAATTTGTTTAATCAGGGTCACTTTTTCATAAGAAGAGTGTGGGGGCCCTTTTTACTTGATGACTTAAATTTTCTAACATATATTATAATGTATTTTCACGTACTCTCACATGGTGGAATATGTATTTTTACGTCATCTGACATAGCGAAATATGTATTTTTACATGATGCGTTAGTTGCACTGCATCTAACAAGTAAATCGACACGGAAAAACAACAAAAATTACATGATTCATTCATTCATTCATATCAGCCCGTTTTCATCCACTCCTGAATGTAGGCCTCTTCCATATTTTTCCATTTCTGTCGGTCCGTAGCGATCCCCATCCAGTTTTTTCCGGCAATTTTCTGGATGTCGTCACGCCATCTCTTTTGGGGCCTGCCAACACTTCTCTTGTTCTCTCTTGGCCGCCATGCTGTTATCTTGTATGTCCATCTGTCTATGTCATGTCTTGCGATATGTCCAGCCCATCTCCATTTTAGCTGCGCTACTCGTTTGCTCACATCTGTTATTTTCGTTCTTCTTCTGATTTCTTCATTTGGAACTCTATCTCGTAAACTAATTCCCAGTATAGCCCTTTCCATTGCTCGTTGTGCAACCCGAAGCTTATCAATGGCTTTACATGTTAGGGAGGTTGTTTCAACACCATAAGTAAGAACTGGCAGGATGCACGACTCGTAGACTTTTCTTTTCAGACTTATGGGGTGTTACTGGATTTAAGAATGAATCCGAGTTTGCCAAAAGCTGCCCAGCTGAGACTTATTCTTCTAGGAATTTCAGCAGATTGGTTTTCCTTCCCTATTTGTATTTTATGACCTAGATATATGTATTCTCTTACATTTTCTATTATTTTATCTTCAACTTTAATTAGTATTTGTTCTAGACTCATTATTTTTGTTTTTGACAAGTTCATTTTGCGTCCTATCCTAGCTGATGCTTGATGAAGTTCTTGTATCATACATTGGAGTTGTTCTGGTGAATCACTGATTATAACAATATCATCAGCAAATCTTAAGTGGTCAAGCCCTTAAATACATCTTCAAGTGCCAACGTGAACAATTTTGGAGGGATTGTGCCCCCCTGACGTACGCCTCTTTTTATAGGTATCCTCGAGGTTTTTATATCCTCGTCTATTGTAACTTGCATGTAAGCGTTTTCATATATATGCTGAATTAGAGCAGAGTATCTTGAATCAATCCGAGCATTGTCCAGTGCTTTGAGAACTGCCCATGATTCGATAGAATCGAACGCCTTCTGGTAATCAACGAAAGACAAATGCAGAGGTATATTATATTCCGTGGTTTTTTCGATAAGCGTGATATAAATACGAAAATTACTTAGTGATTCATGAATATTTTTTACATAGAAATGCAAGTAACTTTTTACCTAGATACACAAGGCAATATATTACCAATGAAAGTTATGGTAATTTTACATAAACATTTTTTACTGTGTACCATAAAATGTAACCGAAAAAAATATGCTGTGGCCAAGAAGGGGGAGCCAAAATTGGCCAAAACAGATTTTTATAAATCTACAAGCCAAGAAAAAAAAGTTTCATATAAAAGTTGTAGAGATATTAAAAATATATAATTGCAAAAAGGCAAAAAACTTTTAAAATCGGCCATTTTTCGTATGTCAATTATTTATTGCAAAATTAACTTTCTTTGAACTTTTTTGCTTTTAAAGGAAAGCCCTCGTCATTCTAAATTAAACGATATTTTATAAGAGTTAGGGGCAGATGAAAAAATGGACTTTCAACCCCTTAAATGTCGCTTAAATAAGGGGGTGTTTTTTTTAAAAGTTTAAAAGTTCCAATAGCTGAGTTCGAGACGCAGATTTTGAAAAAAAAAATATAGGACCGATAGGAGCCGAGTTAGGACTTTTAAAAAAATCGCATTCCTTTTGTTTATAACTATTAAAAAACAAATCAAATTTTACAAAATGCGGCTTTTTGTTATTAAAAATTATACGTAAAGTAGAGCGTCGAGCTCTGGTGTATGTACCACCAACTTGCTTATCTCATTAATGATCTTTTTCTTAATTCAGCAAAAATGCCATTGTTTCTGACAGGCGGTATTACGTATCTCTTACCAAAGGACCAATATAACATATATGACCAGATAGTATGGGGCGATCACTTGTCTTTCCACCCTATATAAGGTAATCACCTCCTGCTTGACCCAACGCATCTATGCACATTGTAAACAAAATACCATCATCGCAACTCAAGAGAAAGGATGCACAAGGGGAGCAGTGGGATGCAAGGAACAATTGATTGTTGACTCTGTAATATGTAACAAAGCCTGTGCCAACCGAAGAAACCTTTTTGCTACCTACTTGGATTATAAGAAGGCCTTCGACACATTGTCACATGAGTGGCTCAAAATAATCACTTTGTTTTCTTTTTTAGAACGCATCATGTCAACCTGGAGAACTAGGGTCCAACTGCAAGTGCCATCCAGTGATACCATCGAAACTAATACAATTCCAGTATGAAGGGGAATATTTTAGAGCGATTCCCTAAGCCCATTGTGATTCTGTCTTTCAACGAACCTACTATAGCGCTGTTTAAACTCCACCAGATACGGCTTTAGTATTAGAAATAACAACGAAGAGGTAGTAAGATTGAGTCATCTTGTAAATATGGATGATCTTAAACTCATGGCTGCTACCATAAACCAGTTGTGTTTGTGGAGGAGCTCTCAGGGGATATCGGAATACAGTTTGAACTTGACAAGTGCCGTATTATGAACATAGTTAAAGAAAAAACTCAACCGGGATCATTTGAGATGCAGACTGGTGAAACTATAGCTGCAATGACAACAAAAGACACATATAAATATCGAGGTATGAAACAGGCTGAAAGAATTGATCATCGCACTGTCAAGATCGAATTGACAACCGAATTTGTTAGAAGGTTTAAGCGGCTGTTACGAACTTACTTAGGTAGTAGAAATTTGTTTACGGTGTTCAACACGTACGCATGCTCTACACTTACCTACTCTTACGGAATTGTGAAATCGAATAGGACGGGCATTGAAAACCTACAAAGAAAAATTAGATTACTCTTAACAAAAATCCATAAACACCATCCCCAGAGTGCTATTGAGTGTACAATCCTTCCAAGATACCAAGGTGGAATAGGATTGGTGGATATTGGTAAGCAGCTCGATCAACAAATAATAAATTTACGTTCATATTTCTACAGGTTAGCGGACTCTTCTACACTACATCAAACAATATGCGAAGCAGAAGATTCAACGCCGTTACAGATGAGGGAACAGGATATTTTTTCTTACCACCAAACAGACCAATAGAAGTTACAAGTCTGGCTTCGGAACCACTTCATGGGCGGCATCCAAATGAGGTAAATCAGGACAATGTCGACAACTCAGCGTCGAACTAGTGGTTGATTTTAGGACACATATCTCCGGAAAAGGAAAGCTTTTTGTAGTCTATCCAAGACCAGGTTATTCTGACGAAAAGCTATCGGAAGTTCATCATCAGAGATCCCTCTATAGAAAACGACTAATGTAGATACATACAATCTGGCACATAACTGGAGGATGTCAAGCGTTTGTCACCACTGAGTATATAGAAAGACATGACTCAGTCACTAAGATAGTCCACCAAGAGTTAGCAAATAAGTTAAATTTATTGCAGGTAGGAAAAGTGCCTTATTACAAATACAATTTGGAACCCGTGCTTGAGAATAACGCGTTTGAGTTATATAGAGACCGAACAGTTCTAACATATCAGACAGTTGCTTATAATAGACCTGACATAATACTAACAGATAAAATTTCTAGACGAGCTACCTTAATCGACAGTGCTATACCTAATAACAATAATCTAATACGACGAGAAGATCGCCAAATACAGAGATTTGGAGGTGCAAATTCGAAGACAATGGGCAATGAACAGCGTCCAAATGATTTCCATAATTATATCAACAACAGGAGTGATAACAAAGAATCTCCTGCAGAACATCAAGGGACTGGGCGTTAGTGAACATCTGTATCAACCGATTTAGAAATCAGTTCTCCTTGTAACCGCGCGGAACTTCCTAAATTTTGTGGGAAATACAGCAGACCACGTCATCTAGGAAACGATAACATGGAAAGGGTATCCACAGAGCTCCGTATTTTTGGTATCTTGATATACATGGTATGAATCAATATTCCCTGAAGGGAGTGCGAAGCCATTTGGCTTAAAATCATAATAATTTTAATTTATACCTCCAACATCAATACTTTTATCTATAGTTAAACCAGACCTAGGAGCAATTCTTCCATAACAGCCCCCAGGTAATTTAAATTTTAAACCTGCATTTATGATAGTTTTTCCTCTTGCCGGAACAATAGTATTATATATGCTTTTTAAATCATATCCAGCTGCTCTATCAGAATCTTTAGTGAGCGTAAAATACTAGAAATTGCTTTCACGTATGTTAAAGCAGGTGCAATAAAATGAGTAAGCTGTATGCTAATAAAAAAAAGTGAAATTAAAATGTGGATTAAATTTTATTTTGTAAATAACCTCATGATAATGTACCTGTATATATTGAGTTTAATATTCTTTTATTATCATTAAAACTTAATGTTAATTTTTTTTGATCCATTGCATATACTTCATGTTTTTTAATTCTAATAAGAGTTTCATCAGTATAAATGATAGTATTATTAAACTAATAATAATAGTAGTCACTAAAAGAAATGTCTTTTAATGTTGCTTTTGTCATTCCTTGACCTTCTTGTTTGTTTTTATTTCATTTTCATTATCATTTTTAATTTTAAAGGTATACGTTTTAGATCTTAGACCAACAAATCCATTCATGATGTTGCCATTATTTTTTTAATGGTATATTATTTGGGGAAAAATCTGAGGTTTCACATTTATCAATATTCTCTTTAATATGTTCATAGATGTCATCAACATAGAAAAGGCAAATAAGCGAGTCAGTGTCGGTATGTAATAATTTAGCATTTTCGTTGAATTTAGATTTTATGAAATTATAATGAAAATTATATAAAATAGTTTTTGGAAATCTCTAAAATGCTAAATCCAATATATATAGGTTTATTAAATTTTATATTTTGTATCTTCATTCCTATTATAACCATATCATTATTAAAAACTGTTAAAATATGGAAGTTGGGTTGGGCAATATAATTTTTCGCCCCATATCTTTCCATTGGGTAACTAATTTAAGGTCTTTATATTTCCGAACATTTTCCATAGTTTTACAAAAAGTTTAGCAGGCTATTCTAAATCAACTTACGTTTGAATTATCAGTTGTATTAATAATATTTCCCGAATAAAAACAAGATTGTCAATCCAACAAAAATCACCAATCGGTAAATATTCACTCATAGCTGTTCCATATAAATCATTAACAATCGAAGATGGATCATATCGATCATAACGATTTTTCATATATTTATTGTCAGCTTTTCCATATCGCTTACTCCACTGTGAGATTCCTCCTCGAATCCCTTTTTCAATTAACATAATTTTATCAATTAACATAATTTCATCGATTTCAAGTAAGGTAAATCCAGAAAATTTTAAACAATTTAAATATGCCAATCCAGGACAAGTTTTTTCGTTATCATCCAAATATGAACTTAATTTCTCTAAACTGCTTGGCATCATACTAAAAGGATCAATGAAACGAAACTGAATGTTTGTATTTGTAAATTGTTTGGTAAAAGCAATATATTTTTTTTTATTTACTGGTATCGGATCATGGAACGCCTTCGGTTTTGTGCTTCTCTCATTTGTGCACTACTTGGCTCAGTCGATTTTTCTTGATTTTGTATTTTTGATTGTGGTAAATGGAATTGATTTGACTCTTGAAGTGAATCGATCGTAGTAAATTCCATGTGTGTATCAAATAAGTAAGCGAGGTGTCTCTCTGTAGACGCGAGCGTTTGGTTTCGTTGACCCAAAGGTCGTAAACCAGGGAAATGGTTGAATTGTGAATGATTTTCCAGGGGATGTACCGATGTAATTGTTGAAGAAACCTCGTAGTATGATTCGTTTTCGAAATCGATGAATTGTCTGCCGAGTCTTGCAGTATTCGTAACGGGGTTGTCTAAATCGATAAGATTCCTCTGAATCTGTTCACTGTGGTGCTGTGGTTGTTGTGTTTGTTGGCGAAAGGAAAGGCACCCAAGGGGTGCCGGAGGGGACCCACCGTAACCTCCCGACCCAGGAAAGATCCAGGCCTCCTCACCTTTCTTGCTGTTTATTTGTGGCATTGGGAATTGTTGAGCCATTTTATGCTCTTAAATTTGGAAGAGTTTTGAAGTTTGTTGTTTTTTGTGTGAGCCAAAAGTCAAATAGGGACTTTAATTTAATACAAGACGCGTATGGAGGTGAGCTGAAGTGCTCTACGGGCCTTGTGCAATGTGATTGGGGTAATCTAATTATTAAAAAATTAGATTGGTTGGTTGCAACTTTTGAATGTACTGTGTGGGAGTTTGTTTGTGCGAGAAAGTCAATCTAAATTTGTCAAGTGTCTGGTCGGAAAAGATTTTTCGCAAATTTAATTGTATTTCTCGTTTGTATCCGAAATCCGCTGCCTTCTCCGAATTTCACGATATTTTATATCATGGTGAGTTGATGGGACTTTTCTGTTAATTTTTTCGCGCTCGAATTTTTGTGCCAAATTTTTCTAAGTATTTATCAATTTAGAAAAAAATTCGTGCGGGACCAACCTTAAAAAAATGCTTTTCTAAGTACTTTTTTGGTATTGTTTAAGGTATAGGGATGATTCAAGGCTTTTACAAACCTTTAATGTCTTTGGAGGGTGAGTTTATTGGGAACACTCTTTATTTAATTTGTTTCGCGAAGTTTATGACGGTGATCCGTAATTGCAACCCCAGTTCGTGTATACAATTACGAATAACACCCGTCTTTCGAACTCTAGTATATCGGGCTCTGAGGTTTAGAAAACCTAGCTTACCTTAACCTGTAAATTTAAATCAGAGGAACCCCGATATACCGTATTTAAATCCGATTTCAGCAAAAACAAAAATTAAATTATTTTTAGAGTCTTCAGGCGCCCCAGCCTTTGGCAATTTCCCAGGAAAAAGCTACTAGTTCGTCCAGAGGCCTCGGAGGTACTTTGTTTTAAACTTAAAATTAGCAGAAATAATCCTTCAGCCACGCAGCCGTCTGAAAAGATCGTCGAGGTTGATATTTTCTGGGCTATTGAGCCTTCCTGCAGAATTATCTTCTTGAATTTGTCAAATATCTTTCCCCTAAAATACGAATTTCTTTTAAGAAAATGCGAATTTCTTTCAACAAGTTGCGATATCTGACAAATTCTAACGTTCTTTCTTCACAACTGATGTTTTCTCTCTTCAAAACTGATGTTTCGTGATTTTCTGTCTCTTCCTTGAGCATAAAATGTTGGCAGTGACGTTTTGGCTGACTATTGCACAAAACATGGGGCTTATATAGTTTCCGAGAGCTGGCTCTACTCTCTTGTGTGTAAACAAAGCGAACTTTTGATTGGACACTTTTACGCCGGAACTATATAAGAAAATTGCATTGTGCGATTACCGTCATTCTATCCATCGGATCGCGACGAATCTTGCGGCAATCGATTGGATTTTTCATTATGCAATTTCTCATTCCATTGTAAATTTGTTAATCCGTAAGGGATATTTACAATACTGGTAATAAATTAATAAGATCAGATACTATTGTTGAAAGTGCTCTAATGAAAAAATGGCTGTCATAATCAGATATATTATGAAAGACCATAGGTATCATAGCATGATCCTTATAATTTAGATTACAGGGCATATGAGCCCTACCTCTATATTTTGTGGAAGCCAACAGCATACAGATTCCTAGTGTAAAAGGCACAATCAGGTGTATTTTGCTGAACACTAAGCTCTTGGGGGGGGGGATCGCCCCCACCGCCCTCCCTTGGATTTTCGCCTCCATACAATACAATCTTTACCTGTATATAAATTAAATTTTGATGAGGAATAGTCATATGAACATAATAAATTATATGAAATACTAAATGGAACATGTTTTTGAACTCTTTTTATTTGTCTTGATAAATTTTTGTCTTCATATTTTTATAATATACAATCCAAATCTTCATAAATTACAAATGGGGCCTTTTCTTTGTATTTAAAATTCTTAATATTTTCATTTACATTGATTTCATTTTCACTGTCCTGGTCAAAATAATTCCTAGTTGGTTTTATAACAGATTAATTCTTGTTAAAAAATTAAATTGCGATAAACATACCAGTAGAATTTCTTTTTTCTCAAAAGCAAATATATTGATGAACAAATTCTTAATTGTTTCAAATTGAGGAATGTCTCTTAAGTTTATAGAAAAATCATTTCCATCATATTTAAGTATTTGCCTAAAATCTAGATAAGATGTTCTAATGGGATTACGGAGATTTCCACGAAAATGAAGCGCTGCCACAACGAACCAGAGAAAACAATATTCATCATTATTTGTAATATTAAGAACTCCTTTAATATTTTGTATAAATTTAGAAACTTCATTAAAGGTAGATGTACCTATATTTATCGGTGAATAATTATTTAAATTAACTTTAGTTGTAAAATCTCATATAGGGTGTACAGTGTGTCCCTGTACTGAAAGTCGTCAAGTTTTTTTAAAATAACATTTTAATGTGACTTTAATAAAACTCTGTTAAATCTTTATTCAAGTTAATAATTCTGCTTTTAGTTTGAAAATGTTTTATATCTTTTTCTCCAGTTTGTGGTTTCACAAAATTTGCAAGAAAAGTGATATTTTCCTTTAATAATGATTTCCAAAATTCTTTTTTAAGTTCACACGAAAACAACCTAATAGTTTTATTAAAAAATATAACACGATCTTTAATATTTAAATTAATTATAGCACCTGTTCTTATTCGATTTTTGAAACAAGATTCCATATCATGCCAAATTAATAATATTAGATAATTTGTTTAAATTTTTGGTATATCTAAAAGTTTTTTTTTAATTTTTTAAAAGAGCCAAGTTAGATTCCAATTTTAAAAAATCCTGCTTATTTTCAGATATATTACTTTTAATATATTTCTTTTAAACTGAAAATATTTTTAATTAAAAATTTATTCCACTTACAATAGTATTCTTTAGTTTTAATTAACTTACTAACTTTTTTCATTTTCTCCACAAATCCATCAGCCAAATTATTGATTTCAGGATTATTGTTCTTTTTTTTATTTCGATTATTTAAAATATTGTGTTTGCAATTTGACGTTGAAATATGAGCAATAATAAATTTTATAATAATATTATCAACTGGAAAGCTCCAAGTCTCGACCGGGTCCAGAACTAGTGGCTCAAGAAGTTCTGGTGTATGCACCATCAACTAGTCAATCGTATTAATGATATTTTCTAAACCCAGCAAAAATGCCAGCAGGGTTAAGTATCTCTTGCCAAAGGACCAACATAAGTCACATGATCCAGCTAAGTATGGGCCAATTACCTGCCTTCCTACACTATATAAGGTAATCACCTCCTGCTTGACACAACGCATCTATGCACATTGTGAACAAAATAATATCATCACAACTCAACAGAGAGGATGGAGGACAGCAATGGGATGCAAGAAACAGTTAATTATTGACTCTGTCATATGTAACCAAGCCTGTACCAACCGAACCGAAGAAACCTCTTTGCTGCCTACGTGGCAAGCCTTCGACTCAGTGCCACATGAGTGGCTCAAAACTATATTGAGAATGTATAGGGTCGACAAACATATCATTTCCTTTTTAGAACGCATCATGTCAACCTGGAGAACTAGAATCCAATTGCAAGTACCATCCAGCGGCGCCATCGAAACTGACACCATTCCGATACGAAGGGGAATATTTCACGGCGATTCACTTAGCCCATTGTGGTTCTGCCTTGCAATGAACCCACTATCACGCCGTTTGAACTCAACCAGATACGACTTTAGAAATAACAACGAAGAAGTAGTCAGAGTGAATCATCTTCTATACATGGATGATCTTAAACTGATGGCTGCTACTAAAAAGCAGCTGGAACAAATACTTAAAATTGTAGAGGAGTTCTCCGGGGATATCGGAATGCAATTTGGACTTGACATGTGCCGTATTTTGAACATCGTTAAAGGGAAGATACAACCGGGGGCTTTTGAAATGCAGAACGGTGAAACTGTAGCTGCAATGGAAGCAGACTAAACATACAAATATTTAGGTATGAAACAGGCTAAAAGAATTGACCATGGCAGTATGAAGGCTGAATTGACAGCCGAATTTGTCAGGAGGGTAAGGCGAGTATTACGAACTAGTCTAAATAGTAGAAATTGGTTTAAGGCGTTCAACACATACTCATGCTCTGCGCTTAGCTACTCCTTGGGAATTGTAAAATGGAGCAGGACGGACATCGAGGACCTGCAAAGGAAAATAGGAACACTCTTAACAAAAGCACACAAACACCACCCTCGGAGTGCTGTTGAACGTACAATGCTTCCAAGACACCAAGGAGAAAGAGGACTGGGGAGGGGGCATATTGGCAAGCAGCTTGATCAACAAATAATAAACTTACGTTCATATTTCCACATGTTAGCGGACTCTTCCACACTACATCGAGCAATATGTGATGCAGACGATTCAACGCCTCTACAGTTGAGAGAACGGTATATTTCTTCTCACCACCAAACAGACCAAAAGAAGTTACAATCCTGGCTACAGAAACCACTTCATGGACGGCATCCAAATGAGGTCATCCAGGACAATGTCGACAACTCAGCTTCGAATTACTGGTTGATTTCAGGACAGATGTTTCCGGAAACGGAGGGCTTCTTGTTAGCTATCCAAGACCAGGTTATTCCCACGAAGAACTATCGGAAGTTTATCATTAGAGATCCCTCAATAGAAAACGACCAATGTAGATATGGCTGTCGAACATTAGAGACAATCCAGTAAATAACTGGAAGATGCCAAGCGTTTGCCTTATCCGAGTATAAGGAAAGACACGACTCAGCCGCTAAAATACTCCACCAAGAGAGAAAATTTAAATCTATTTCAGATAGAAAAAATGCCTTACTACAAATACAACTCGGAGCCTATTCTTGAGAACAGCGAGTTCAAGCAATATTGGGACCGAACGGTTCTTACAGATCAGACAGTTGCTCATATTAGACCAGATATTACACAAACCGATACAATTTCTAGGCGAACTACACTGATTGACATTGTTATATCTAACAACAACAACCTCTGACCAAAATACAATGAGAAGATCGCCAAATACAGAGATCTGGAGGTGCAAACCCGAAGATAATGGGCAATGAACAAAGTCCTCACGAGTTCCATAATTTTATCAACTACTAGAGTGATACCAAAGAACCTCCTGCAGAACATCAAGGAACTGTGTCTTAGTGAGCATCCATATAAACCGATTCAGAAAGCAGTTCTCCTTGCAACCGCACGGACCGTCCGAAAAATTGTAGAAAGTATAGCAGACCACGTCACCTAAGACCCCATAACATGGAAAGGGTCCCCACAGAGCTTCATACTTTTGGTGTTTTTGTATACTTTGTATGAGTGAATAATCCCTGGAGGGAGTGCGAAACCTTTTAGCTTGTAAATCTGATGTTATCACATTAGGACTAAAAAAATACAGATCTCCATGAAACACAAATTTAAACATAACATAATTTATGTACAACAAAATACCAATAAATATAAATATTTATTGGAGCACATATTCATATCAACTAGAAGACGATAAGATGAAATTTTTATAGACTTTAAGTCGCCTATGCGAAATTTTTTACTAACTTTATGACGTTTTAGTTGAAATTGTTTTTTTAAAATAAAGTAATATTAGGGCGCTCTAGTAAATAGTTAAATTGTAATATATAAAATTATTATTGTAAATAAAATGTATGATTTTAGAGATCTCTATTCTCAGTCCGTTTTTATCAAAGTTATTTTTAATGAAATTTGTGTAAATATGTCAAATGGATTATTTATAGTCCAAAGTAATTTGAATTCATATTTTATATATATTTACTCTATAATTTTCTATTTTTTTTTTAGACAAAAAAATGACCGGAATCCCCAACACTATTATTTTTTCATCTTTAGACGAGGTGTTCTTACCTGTGAAAATACTATAGGTCATAGTTAAACAATTATTATTGTATTACATATTTTTATTAAAGTACTAATTTTTTAAAAGGATAAAATTTAAATAATATTTATTTGTTGGTTGTTATTCAATTATTTAAATTAATAAAACCATAATTCTTTGACTAATTTTTACTGTCTATAGATACGGAGCAAAAGACTTGGCTACTTGTTTTATAATTTTATCTTTAGATATTTCTGTATCTGATATTTCACAATGAATGAATGTAAACAGACTCAAGCAGTTTTATAGAAAAATTTGCAAGGTCAAAATTGTTTCAAGGTCATTTGACATTATTAATAACCGTCAAGGCCAAAGCCAAAATCACATTCGGGTCGGTTTCAAGGCTATTCTCAAGAACAAGTTCAAGATAAGGTTCAATGCTATGCTCAAAATTTAAGGTCACATCAAGAACATGTGCGAAATTGAGCCCAAGGCCAAGTTTGTGGTCAAAGTCAAGTTCGAGGACACGTTCAAGGCCAAGTCCTCTTTTAGCTTTTATAAATCCAAAGTTCTTCAAGTTTTTTTATAATCTTTTTAACAGTTGCTAGTGTTGGTTTCTGTTTCTTTGGATATCGGATCGCGAATGTATCGCATGTTCTTGAAATAACTCTATCTCAGTCTCCATAAATAATAAATAGGTTTAAATAATCTTCGTGCGTGTAATTTAATTGCCCCGGCATGGTTATTAGTAATAAATATCAAATGGCAGGAAATAGTGACAATTCTGTAGCGTTCGATTGTTTTATTTTCACCACGCCTTGCCGTCATGGCCAACTAATAACAAAACAAAGCCGTATAGCATTTTTACAATAGAAAAATGTTGAATTGCCAATATTTTGAAAACTACAAATTTTTAGAATAGACAACCTTATACAAAGTTACCCTTATTTTTAATGCTTAATATGATAAAATTATAAAATAGGTGATTTCTGTTTGAAAAAATTGACTTATGTTCGTTATGTTTTGGTCTGCAAATGTCATTTGTGACATAAAAATTAAAATATGTCCGAAACGGTGACACTTAAGTACAGAATATTATACATGAAATATGTCTATAATTTTATGTAGCACTCAAAAATGCAATAATATATAGGATAATCTATTTAAAATAAACAAGTTGATATCTACTTCCGGTATAACTGAAAGCGCCGCCATCTTGAAAATATTTTAGCCAGCTCTCCACCGTGCACGTTAGTACACCGTCAAATTTTCAGATTCTTCCTGATTTTTCCTACAATACTTACATATATATATATATATATATATATATATATATATATATATATATATATATATATATATATATATATATACAGGGGCGGATCCAGTCTCTCTCTTTGGGGGAGGCGGGGGGGCGGTGATATCATAAAAGTGCGAAAGCCGCAAGAGCAACATTCCCATTTCTAATATAAAAGACAGGATGGGTCGGGTCTATTTTTCTGAATTTCAAGCTCTTGAAGAGTGGAGGGGGGGGGGGGGCGATCACGAGAAAAAACAAGTTGCCGACCGGGGGGAGGATGCGAGCAGCATACACATTCCTAGTATAAGAGCCAGAATTGGGTCTATTTTTCTGAATTCAAAGCACTTGGTGGGGGGGGGCTATTGCCAGAAAAACAAGTTTGTCAGCAGCATACATATTTCTAATATAAAATGCAGAATCGGTTCTATTTTCCTGAACTCAAAACTCTTGGGAAGGGCAGGGGCGATCGCAAGCATACACGTTCCTATACTCTATTCAAGAACTAGAGAGGGTAAGAAAACTGTTACCGAAACCTTCAACGTACCTGCTCCAGTGCGCAAGTAATTGAGGACTGCCGTAAATCTAATTATATTTAATTATATTTAAATATTATAAGCTTTTATAAATTTGCTGCAGCAATAAAATTTCTGATAGTTCAATTTAATTTCTGTCAGTGAGCAAAGTACACTTTACAGTGCATCCTTAGTGATTTATCTTGTTTGTATTTGTTTTTATATATTATTTGAGATTAGTGAAATACCCAAAAGATATGGCTTCCACATCTATATTTATTCCAAAATCGTTAAACCAGGGCATTTTTTCTTCAAGGAAAAACTTATTACGATGAATGTTGATGATGCCTTAAGATAGCAATATCTCGATAATAATGTTAAAAGTTCTCTTGAAAAGTATTCCAACATGACAGGAGTTGGAAAATCTACTATGTACCGAATACTGAAGGAGAAAAAAACGACTGGAATTGTTAGTACTCCCAAGCTACATTCGATCACACAAACTGTACTAAAAGGAGTTGGACATATATTTTATTATGAGAAGCAAATCCCAACCATCGACAAAATTCTAACTAAAATCAATGAAGATCGGGTTTTACCTGAAATTAAAAGAACCGAGTTCTAGAAATTGCTCAGAGAACTTGATTTTTGCTGGGAAAAACCAGATAGGAAATCCGTTCTTATAGATCGTCCGGAAAATGTCCGTTGGAGAAGGAAAATCTCTCTCAAGTACAAGGTAGAGTTGCTAGAAATAACACAACTGACAAAATTAGTAATTTAACTGAACTTATTTTTTTTTTGAATAAAGTTAGTGCAGAAAATTGGGAAAAATCCAGATAATAAAAGAATAAAAGAAAATGGGGAAACTCGATCTCATGATCGGTGAGATAGAGGAACCAATTATATTTAATTTGAGCGAAGATAGCTTCACTGACTTTGATTACAAATTAAATACGTAATGTTTACCAACGTAAACACAATTTATTATTTAAATTTTCTGTAACATATAAAAATTAATTACATTTGAATCCCTTTTTAGCGTTCAATTTTAATTCTGCAGATGGTTTAAGAAATAAATAAACTGAAACGTCAAATATCCTAAAAATGTTTTTAATTAATAATAAAATGACCGATAGCTCCAATAAAATTTTAATATTATATGGACAAATTTATTTTTTTATATGTTTAACTTCTTGCATTTTTGATAAGGGGTATTTTGTAAGTATTTAAATTATAACTTAGAATTTTTTTGAGAGAAAAAGGCTACGTTTTAGTCTGAATGTACCTAAAACGGTTTCTATGCCAAAATTAAAAATAATAAAAATACTGTAGTAATTTGTGTTAAATATGTCAAAATTATCTATATTTTCTAATGTATGTGAATTATTAAGAAATCATAAGAAAGAAAATAATATAAAAACTTTTTATTTTAAGTTTCTAACCGAAATAATATTCTATGCTATAAATACTTAGTGATAAAATAAACCTCTTTCCGACGCCTATGACAAGGATTAAAATCCTTTTTAACACTTCACATCCAAATATCTATTATTATCCTAACCAAATAGTCCATTATTATAGACCGGTATTTTTGATTATAAAATTTCTAACCAATTCCTATGAAAAATATATGTGTCTAACAGATTTTGCCAAAGACATCGGAATAAAGAACACAGGTAGTTTGCGAAAAAAAAAAGGTAAAAAATGATTTATTACTCTCTCTAGTTCTTGAATAAACTATAGTATAAGAGGCAAAATCGGGTCTATTTTCCTGAACTCCAAGCTCTTGGGGGGGGGGGCGATCGCCCCCCCCCCTTGGATCCGCGCCTGTATATAATCAGACACTACGAGTTATTGAGATTATTTGAAATAAAATTTGCAACAGAAGAGAACATCTTCACATTTTTGTTTTCTCTAATTTTGCGTATTCCGATAACATATTATTGACCTTAATTTGATGATCTAATACCCAAAATTTAAGAAAATATAGGGGATAGTTGAATAATTGCGCCCAATTCACAATATCTTGACTCTACTGGACTTCTCACATTTAAGTCAACCCTTCAGTGTTTGTAATCTGAGTTTCCTTACCAGTTTTAATCGCTTCAGCCTGTAAAAGACAACATAACACCTGAAATGATAAAGTATATGAGAGAAAACGGAACAAAATAAATGAACAAACTAATGATTGAGATTTTGCAAGGAATAAATATTTCAAAATAATGAAATTCGAAAACAATATTGCCGATTTCTATTGCAGAAAGAGCGTCTTTGACTTGCATTTGCGTGAAAAGTGATGTTACGTCGAAACTAAATAGAAAATATTTTTCTTGCAAACAAATGTTATTTGTTATTTTGCAGAAATGTTGCAAGTTTATAAAGTAAGAGGTAGTTTTTTCGGCTAAGGGTTGCAGAATTATGGTTAGATGTTTTGCTAGGGCCTGAGTTGGGTAGCCAACAGAGCTCTATTGGTCTTAAAGGGAGCTGTGGGGTTGTATATTTTGGGTAAGCCGTAAAGCTTAGGACATATGGATGATGGTCGCTCGGTGTGATTTTCTTTATTTCTTCGTTAAGTGGAGATGTTTTCATCAATGCTTTGATGGTCCTTTCTAGATAAGTGGTACGGTTTCTGTTTATTTGCTTATAGGCAGGATCGTTTAGAATGGCGATCATCCTTTCATTGTAGCCCGTTTTGTTTAGGACTACTGTCGAATTTTCCTTATCAGCTGGATTTACTACGGTAGAGGTATCTTTGTGCAGATCTTGTAGGGCTCGATGTTCTACTGCAGAGGTTATTTTCTATAGGTTTTGCTTTGCGAAAACGGCTGAAATTTGTGGGCAGATAATTTCTAATGTACCGTTATTTAAGTTGATTAGGGTTGGAGCTGTTTCAATTCCACATATTCAGAATAGCATAAATTATGTTCCTTTAGCAATTGTTCAAACTGCGCAACCTCTAAACATGGAAAGAATATGGTTGGAACGCAGTTTGCATTTACTGTTCGCATTTTACTTCATTCATGCACGGAGTTGCATATAGTTGTACGTTTGCTGAATGTTATTTCAGCACTACAACGGCATAATGTGGATATATCCACTGCTATTGCATCTCACACGGAGGAATCCGTGAAAGCCGCATAAACATATATACGCCATCCGGTGGGAGGTCGACGAAGCCGCGTTCAGTATTTGCATGCTTCCTTTCGATCTGTCCTTTGCACATCCAGGTGCATGTCGGAACCCTGATGAGTCTAGTAGAGACGAAACATGTACCTCTGCCGTATCACTGTGGCGGGCAGGGTAAGTATTGACTATTTTCCCGGTATGGTAGTACAGGTAGGCCATCATCTCGATGGTGGTGGAATACGATAAATTGTGTTCCTTTAGCAATTTGTTCAAACCGTGCAACCTCTAACACGGAAAGGATATGGTTGGAACGCAGCTTGCATTTATATATATATATATATATATATATATATATATATATATATATATATATATATATATATATATATATATATATATATATCCACATTATGCCGTTGTAGTGCTGAAATAACATTCAGCAAACGTACAACTATATGCAACTCCGTGCATGAATGAAGTAAAATGCGAACAGTAAATGCAAACTGCGTTCCAACCATATCTTTTCCGTGTTTAGAGGTTGCGCAGTTTGAACAATTGCTAAAGGAACATAATTTATCCTATTCTGAATATGTGGAATTGAAACAGCTCCAACCCTAATCAACTTAAATAACGGTACGTTAGAAATTATCTGCCCAGAAATTTCAGTCGTTTTCGCAAAGCAAAACCTATAGAAAATAACCTCTGCAGTAGAACATCGAGCCCTACAAGATCTGCGCAAAGATACCTCTACCGAAGTAAATCCAGCTGATAAGGAAAATTCGACAGTAGTCCTAAACAAAACGGGCTACAATGAAAGGATGATCGCCATTCTAAACGATCCTGCCTATAAGCAAATAAACAGAAACCGTACCACTTATCTAGAAAGGACCATCAAAGCATTGATGAAAACATCTCCACTTAACGAAGAAATAAAGAAAATCACACCGAGCGACCATCATCCATATGTCCTAAGCTTTACGGCTTACTCAAAATATACAAGCCCACAGCTCCCATTAAGACCAATAGAGCTCTGTTTGCTATTCAACTCAGGCCCTAGCAAAACATCTAAACATAATTCTGCAACCCTTCGCTGAAAAAACTACCTCTTACTTTATAAATTTGCAACATTTCTGCAAAATAATAAAAAACATTTGTTTGCAAGAAAAATATTTTCTATTTAGTTTCGACGTAACATCACTTTTCACGCAAATGCAAGTCAAAGACGCTCTTTCTGCAGTAGAAATCGGCAATATTGTTTTCGAATTTCATTATTTTGAAATATTTATTCCTTGCAAAATCTCAATCATTAGTTTGTTCATTTATTTTGTTCCGTTTTCTCTCATATACTTTATCATTTCAGGTGTTATGTTGTCTTTTACAGGCTGAAGCGATTAAAACTGGTAAGGAAACTCAGATTACAAATACTGAAGGGTTGACTTAAATGTGAGAAGTCCAGTAGAGTCAAGATATTGTGAATTGTGCGCAATTATTCAACTCTCCCCTATATTTTCTTAAATTTTGGGTATTAGATCATCAAATTAAGGTCAATAATATGTTATCGGAATACGCAAAATTAGAGAAAACAAAAATGAGAAGATGTTCTCTTCTGTTGCAAATTTTATTTCAAATAATCTCAATAACTCGTAGTGTCTGATTCATTCTAACATAACAATGGGTTTTTTATTATTCTTTGGAATATTATTTGTAGGGATAACTGTTTGTAACTGTGGAATTTTTGAAAGCAGTGCAGGTCTGTATTTTTTTTATTACAAATCAGGTGTTTCGAAGTCACTCTTTTTTCAAAACGTGCATGATTGTTCTCTCTAGTAATAGTACCGGGTGAGTCAACGATTGGATGAAGTAGGTTTGTGCTTTTTCGGTGAAATTAACAAAGAAACTATATTTATTGTTTGATACAGTTTATTTTTACGCAGATTTTAAAAATATTTAGGACTCTACAGGGTGAGCCAAAAAACTAGGACAGCATAAAGTTGTATTTTTTTAAATAGAACACCCTAAATACGAATCGTATTTTCGATTTAGCTTATAATTTTAAATCTTTTTTATTAAGGGTTTACTATAACAAAACTTTATAGTTTCTGAGATAATTAAGTTTAAATAAAAAAAGTAACATTTTCAAGCATCAATTCAATCCTAAATAACGTTTTCAATTTTGTGACAAATATATTCAAATTTGGAATTTAGCAAGGTCAAGGACAAGTTAACATATTTTTTACCTAATATTTGCAATAAAAGCTACAGGGTGTTGAACACATCGGCTCAAATTTGAACAAGTTTAAATGAATAAATATCTTTTTTTTTAAATGGTACACTCTGTATATTTTCATGTTATTTAATAGAGTAATAATAGTTTTTAAGATATTTCAGTTTTTCTTATTTTCCATACTTTTTTACAAAAATAGTCATCATTATCATAGTAGCCATGTAAAATAATAAAAAGAAACTACAGAAACAAACAGAATGTGGTTAAATATGATGAAATACATTATTCGTTATATTACAACGGCAATAGTTTAGTTAAACATAATGTGAAAAAATTAACACAACAATAACGACAAGGCAAATACATATTTACTTTTATACTAAATTGAAACAAAAAAATTACCTATTAAATACTGAGATTAATTATTTCTTTTTAATAAGTGTTCGAATAAATGACCCTCTTGTGCAATGCACAAATTTAGTCTTTTTTGCAGATTTTCTCGGACCCTGGACAAAATTAGTGGCGTTATTGTTCTACAGGTATCCCTAATCCTGTTTCGCATATCTTCCACTGTTGTTGCTGGATTAACATACACCTTATTTTTAATATAACCCCATTGGAAGAAATCTAATGGGGTGATGTCGCAAGACCTTGGTGGCCACTCAATGAAACCCCCACGTCCAATCTATTTTTGCGGATATCGTTGGTCCAAAAACGCACGAACTTTACGATGGTAATGCGGAGTCGTACCATCGTGCTGGAACCACATACTGTCGAGCTCATCCCTATCGAGACCTTGAAGCAGTTGGGGTAGTTCTTCTTGTAGAAAGTTCAGGTAACTATGGCCATTTAGTGGTTCATTAAAAAAGTGGGGTCCAATAATTCGATTATGATGAATACCACACAAAACATTTAATGACCAGTGGTTTTGATGTTGCACCTCTCTAATCCAAAATGGGTATTCTGTGGTATAATAATGCATGTTGCGTCTATTTACGGCACCGTTACTTCTAAAAGTAGCTTCATCACTAAACATTACCTTGTATAATAAATTTGGATTTAATTGAATCTCCGCATTGATTGTACGACAAAAGTTTACACGACTTTCAAAATCCTGTCCATGCAATTCTTGGTGTAATTCCATGTGATATGGATGATACCTATATTTCTTGGTAGTACGATTAGCGGTGGATTGTGATGTTTCACATAATGCTGCTAACTGACGGCTACCAATATAAGGATTTTCCTGAACATTTAACAATACTTGTAGTTCTTTTTCTTCATTAGTTACTGGTTTGTTGACCACTTTACGTTTTGGATAATCAACAGTACCAGAAGATTCAAATCTTTGCATTAAGTTTTGAAAAGTATGGGTATTAGGCTGGCGTCGATCAGGATACTTCATTTTGTAAACTCTTTGAGCAAGAAGGCAATTTTTTTGAGCCTCTCCTATTGTATAAATCATATCTATTAACTCATTCTTTGGAAAATTAATTTTACAATATAAGATGAATGCAAAAAAAAACCAAACTACACTACATAAAAACCAAAAGAAGCGATTGCGGTTATAAATTTGACACACAGAAAAATGTTCTTTTACATTGTTTTTGCCATGGCTACTATGATAATGAAGACTATTTCTGTAAAAAAGTATGGAAAATAAGAAAAACTGAAATATCTCAAAAACTATTATAAATAGGTATAAGATATATTAAACAAAACTTTTAGGGTTTTTATTACTCTATTAAATAACATGAAAATATACAGGGTGTACCATTTAAAAAAAAAGATATTTATTCGTTTAAACTTGTTCAAATTTGAGCCGATGTGTTCAACACCCTATAGCTTTTATTGCAAATATTAGGTAAAAATTATGTTAACTTGTCCTTGGCCTTGCTAAATTCCAAATTTGAATATATTTGTCACAAAATTGAAAACGTTATTTAGGATTGAATTGATGCTTGAAAATGTGACTTTTTTTTATTTAAACTTAATTATCTCAGAAACTATAAAGTTTTGTTATAGTAAACCCGTAATAAAAAAGATTTAAAATTATAAGCTAAATCGAAAATACGATTCGTATATAGGGTGTTCTATTTAAAAAAATACAACTTTATGCTGTCCTAGTTTTTTGGCTCACCCTGTAGAGTCCTAAATATTTTTAAAATCTGCGTAAAAATAAACTGTATCAAACAATAAATATAGTTTCTTTGTTAATTTCACCGAAAAGGGACAAACCTACTTCATCCAATCGTTGACTCACCCTGTACAATCGGTAAAAAATTGACTCAAAGCATTTCTGATATTTAGTGGTAAGAAATAACCGACTATCGGAGGTTACAAAAGGAGTACTTAAGAATGTGAATCTCGTAGACTCGCCCCGCTTCCACCCCCGAAAGTTAAATTAATTCTGTCAACTCGCTTTCACTTGTCATACTGTGTAGTCTTGTATACGAATAGGATGGGGGTTAATATAGTCGAAATGGTTTATAAATTTAAAAATTTAGTAATTATAATGCTTTTTAACTGCCATACATCCAAAAAAAATGTTCCTCGTAAATACCACCAGGATTGTTAACTTCGATTTTCTGTCTTCCTAACGGAGTACAGAAAAATATGTTATTTCTGAAATTAAACCAACATTTATATTTGTTTTATAATTTTTAACATGTTTTGTTATCTATAATTTAATCATTCTACAAAATATCCCGTTTATATTTTTATAAAAATATGAAGGTTAACACACGTATCGACTCCAGATGCAGTAGGAGTAGTTAAGCACTACATTTAGTGGTTTTCTCTTCTTATATTCATCCATAATAATGAAAGAGATAAAATTACCTCACAGGACCGTAATAAACAAGAAACACAAAAAGCAGCTGTTTTCTTTGAGAATAATTTTAATACACAACCTCACCCAAGACTAACGGCGTGTTTACCTTGTTGTTCTGTAGTAACGGCTATAAAATATTATTAAATACATTTTATGCACTTTGTCAACACGGTTGTGATATTCTTATTACAATAAGATATAAAATAGTTTAGACACTTTGTGCCGATATTTAATATTGTAGTGTTTAGTGTTGGTGACTTTAAACTCTGGATACCCTGTAGGTTTTACATAATTGTTATTATATTGTAATAAAAACAATTTATAGTGCTTGTTTTTCTACCCCACTAGTGTGTTAAAAGGCTGTATTTCAGTTCTGACAAAGTACTGTACGTGTATCGAAAGCACAAGTTTTCATCATCAGCAGTAAAATATCCAAATTACAAACAGACAAAATAAGTCTTAAAGCTGAAAATAACACTAAAGTAATAAATGAAAAAGAAACGCAGGTAAATCGAATTAGTTGTTTTCGAACCTTATAAAATGTAGGGATGTAATAATTAAATATTTGATAACCTGTTCAGTAAAAATATTAACTACCCGTTGTTCCTTTTTCTTATACATAAAATGCATTAGAAAAAAATCATTTTTTTGTCATATGGGTTTTACTTCATGTTCAGTTTGGTTTTTGTTAATTATTTTAACCCGCTATTAAAATCCCTCATTTTATATTTAAAATTTCACTTAAAATAACGAACTCATAATAAGCATTTAAACTCCTCATTAAATAACACTATACAAACCGTAAATATAATTATCGATATGTCTATAAACAAGGAAGAACTTCGATTTTAAAATTTTGGTGAATAACATTTTCCTTTCTTAAGGATATTTAGATTGTGAAACTTGCTTATAAATCATTCGACAAATTTCTTGTTAAATAATGGAAAAAGAAAATAGCAGAATGGGCTATTCCGACCCTATTACAGTTACCAAAAGTTTGATGTATTTGTCAAATTTTGACGTAAAGATATATACCGCTTGGACTATACGATATTTTCTTGTAATATCGCCATCCCTCCCCCAAAGAGAGAGGCTGGTTCCGCCCCTGGGGCAAAGACAGCACTAGTCTTGGCAGTTGGTGATGGTTGGTAATGTTCAATAATTACCAAAGAGCGTTTAAAAACGTTGAAAGACGTTCTTAACCTACTTTTAAAAGAAGGAGGTTCTCAATTCGTCGACTATGTATGTTTTTGTTTTATGTATGTACACCGATTACTCCGGAACAGCTGCACCGATTTGAATGAAATTTTTTATGTTATGTTCAAGAAGTTGCTGCGGTGGTCCCTTATTTTTTTTTAGATGAAATTGGTGCAGTAAAATCTAAGATGGCGCTTACAATATGGCGGCCAAAAAAATTTATTTTGTCCTATTTTCTCCAAAATTGGCATGGGGGAATTTTCGAGGTCGCACATTACGAATTCAAAACATTTTTAAAAAATTAAATATGGCAGATCCAATATGGCGGACAAAAAATAAATTTAGTTTGATTTTTTTTCAAAATTGATATGAGGGAGTTTTTGGGATAGCACATTACGAATCTGACATTATTTAAAACAATTAAATATGGCAGATTTAAGATGGCAGATTAAAGATTCTACAACTCTGGATTTTGTCTAAAGTCAGTATTGAGGGATTTTTGTTAGTGTTAATTACGAAACTAAAATGTTTTTTGAAAAACTAAATCTAGCGGATTTAATATGGTGTCCTAAAAATTTAACATTTTTCGACTTTCTCCAAAACTGATATAGAGGGTTGTTGAGGGTGTAAATTATGAATTTAATAGTATTTTTTTCAGGATTCAATATGGGAATGCAATATAGCTGACTAAAAATTTTACGTTTTGCGATTTTGTTCAAATATGGAACTAAATCGTTTTTGAGGATGTAAATATAATATAAAATTATTTTAAGAAAATCTAATATGTCAGATGCAATATGATCGTTTGGAAATTTTAAATTTCTGGATTTCATCTAAAATCGGTACTAGGGGGCTTTGAAGGGTTTAGATTTAGATTGGATTAAGACGTTAAAATTATTTTTTTGAAATTCAATATGGCGGATCCAATATGGTGGGTTGAAAATTTTACCTTATTCACATTTTTTCAGATTTGGTATTAGAGGGTTGGGGGTGGTGTTGTCATGGTTAAAAATTTATATTAGATTTACAATGGTTAATTTGGTTAATTTTACCTTCTTTTGGCTAATTTTCACGTTTTGGGTAGCGCTATATCATTGTTTTTAAGCATTTCTCATTTCTTCTTCGTATAACAGCCTAATATTCGTTGCATTTTTGAGTCCTATTGCTTTTCGAGCCATTCCAAATTTCACTCCCTTGCAAATTTTCTTCCCAATTTTCTTTATCTTTCAGTAATTTCCCTATAAGAAATACAGCCCTAATTAAAATCCTTTCATAACTTGTATTTTTAGGTCGGCAACTCTACGTGACTGTTTAGGTTGTTTATATTCAAATTGAATGTTGGTAATTACCTTTTTATAAGATATCATTCCTTTTTTTGTGCTGATCATTTCAATTAAATTGTTACATTTATCCATTTTAGTTACAGTTTCCCGAATTTTTATTTCAAGTATTTTCTAGGATTTGTTTACCTTTTGTTGGGGTTATGTGACCTTTTCAACTGACGTTTAAGCATATTTGCATTCTTTCAGGCCGTTGCATTTTGGGAGGAAATTTGGGTGAGTCACTAGTACCGTGTTGCTAATGGCTGAGAGAAAATTCTTATTTCCTATTTTAGGGATCAACAATAAAGTTTTATTTCATTTTGAGTCAAAAATGACAACGACTTATTAGTTAGCAATGCTGTTTAAGCCCACTATTTTTGAGCTGTCATTTTTTTTTTGTGGAATTGCTACTTGTTTTAAGGTCCCTTTTGTCCCGCGCCCTATATTGATGGAAAACAAGCTCGTACAGCGCAGGTTTCGGGCTTTCTATAAAATGGCGAGACTTTAACTGCCAATCCTACTTTTTCCTGTGAAATTTTGTATTTTGGAGTCGAAAAATTTCCATCCCGATTTATTGCCGCCATTCTGCGGATTTCGATGGAAAATTTCATTTTGGGTACCTCGATAACGTTGTAGTGATTTGTGTGGTTTAGTATTTTTTTGGGCTAGCTATCGAGGTACGCCCTGGAAGCAGGGATTTTGTCGGCCCCTCGGCATCATCTCAGAAATTAGTCTGACCCCAGAACATCGGGTAACTTTCAACTATTTACTGATAAAACGATCCTGCTTAGTTTATTATAATTATATTAAAAGATTTCAGCTCAAAATTCATTATTACGAGTACAGTTTAAGCCTATTTTAAAACTAACTATAGTATATTACCCTTAAGTCTCTTTTAGACCTTAAATTAACCACATGTAATCTTATTAAGTTGTATTTTGGGGTCTAAGGGCCGATTATATCTTTTTGTAAAATTTAGTTCAGCAATTTTTTATAGTTTTTGGGTTTTTTGTAATATTTCCTGCTATGCAATGCCTAAATTTTATAATTTGCCATCAGTAACAGTTAATTTTGAGAGTAAGTTTATCATCATTTGTAATTTGTACCATATTTTCCATTATTTTTGCCTCTTGGACGTATCACGAAGTCAATATTTTTTTGGACAAATTTATTTGTTATTAGTAATATTTCAATATCTTGTCTGTATATTTTCTTTGGGCCCCATTTTGGGTTTTTGCTTGACAGTTTTAAAGTTCTTTTGCATCGTGATACCCCCTCTCCTTCAGAATATGAAGTTAATTTTTTAAAACTATTAGGTTAATAAGATACAATGTGAGGGAATAATAATTTTACATTTTCCAGTTTAATCTAAAATTGATATTGCAGGGTTCTTGGGGCATATACAAACTCAATATGCAATATAAAATAAATCGTGCTAAGAAATTTACGTCTCAAGTTCTTTAAATATCGATTTTGGAAGGTTTTGGGGCCTATATTACCAATCTAAAATTAATTTGAAATTTAAGATAATGGATTTACTATCACAGACTAAATATTTGTTTGATCCAGTTTCATTGATATTTGGAGAACTCTAGATTCAAAGAATTCAATAGTGGTTCATTTTAGGGTGATTTACAATTCTGGATAAAATGGTACACTAATCTCGATTAGAACTTAGTTCAAATAATTTATGAATATCATTATGAATTCAAAACTAAAAATCGAAAAATAAAATTTTTATAAAAAAATTGAACCTACTTCTAAAAGTGCGCTAAAAAGAGAAAAATAACTAGAAATTTTTATATGAAATTGAAATTTTTAAAGTCGGCTCCAAATTATTTCTAAATGAAATAAATAAGTACTAATATATAAATTAGGGTAAGAAAGCAATTACAAATAGAGTGTTTTTAATCTGTTCATGCGAATCCCATTTTGTCAGGTATTAGTTTGGCGCCGACTTCAAAAATTTCAATTTCATATAAAAATTTCTAGTTATTTTTCCCTTTTTAGCGCACTTTTAGAAGTCGGTTCAATTTTTTTATAAAATTTTTTTAAAGCTCAGATTATAGACAAAAAAGTTCTAATAATAAGATGTAGGTAATGAGAAAAGCTACAATTGGAGCGCGTCTTCGATTCATTTTGTTAATTAGTTACTGAAAATAAGAGAAAAAAACGTTAAAATTAACTTTTTTAGGTTTTTATTTCTATAATTTATTGCTATAATAGTTGCTTTTATTTCTTTAATGTAAAGGTTGTTTTGTTGCTGTAACATGTTACACAGATATTTTTTTATGAACTTGTTGTGGGAAAAGACCCAACTTTTGGTCATACTTCATAGACACCGAAAAGCCCTTGTGGCTAACATGTCTAAAATCAATATATCACTCTCATTATACAGGATGTCTGGTAAATACCTTCTATTTTCTCGGAAGTCTACAGGGAAAGTCAAAATAACCCTACTTTGCCATAGAAAAAAAATTTCTAAAGTGCCCCTTGACGGAGATACTGAGCCCTAAAGGAATACCTAGCGATTTATCTCATCGGCTCTAAATTTTGAACCGACTTGTTTAATTTAATGAAATTTTAGTATTTTATAGAGGCCATAAAGACTCATTAAACTATACTACAGTAGATGTTTTAGATCATCAGATAACTCAGGAACGGATTTGCAGCCACACTCGATGAGCCTAATTTTTGACAGGTGTCATTTTACAAAGCTGAAAACTGGTTTCTTATTTTGGTTCGATAAAATTGGCCGTTTTCGAGATAAATCGTTTGTTAATCTTGGAACTGACAAATCTTTACTGTGTAAATTGGAAGCTTAGCCGATTTTTTAGCTCACTTCATATTATCGACGCTCCAAATTTAAGCCCTTTGTGATCTTTTTGGCTTCAGTATAGGAAAAATTTCACACAAAACTTAAATATGTTTAAGAGACACCCAATATTCTCCCTGTTGTAGTTTATTTTTTTTTTTTTGTAAAATATATGATCTTTTTCTTTGTTTTTTGTCGATAAAATTTGCCACATACGTAAGAGAATCTGTTAGGATCGTTAACATAAAATTAGCTAGACTAAGGACAAGTAAATATATTAGAAAAAAAATTGACACCTAATTTATACCGAGAATTAGGGTCAATCTAAACAAAGTTCATTGTTACATTTCGTGGGTCTGTGTGTAATTTAAGAAAATAATAAGGTTTAAAACACACTAACCGGTTCAAGCCAAATTGGCGGCTGCTTGTTACAACACAGAGTCCACACGACAAGAAAAATTTGAGTGTAAGCGTATTGCGCCCTTTGTTAAAAATGTATCGCCCACACAGGATATTTCGTTCCGCGCTCGTAAGGGGTGTGGTTTCTTTTATCTTAACCTAACTTTTATCAGGATTTTTGTTTATATTTTATCGAAAAATTAAAATGAAGCAAAATAAAACATTAATTGCAGCAGTATTGTAATCTAGAAAAAAAGTTACAAAATGTAAGGAGAATATTGATATATTCTTTATAAAAAAAAAACAGGAAAGTCGTCGCTCCTGGGCCCGGTCTATATTTGATAAAAACATTAGAGAAAGTCTTGGACATACTAATAATTTAATTCAAGAAATGCGAGAAAATGATTCTGATTTTTAAAAAATATTTTCCTGTTACTATTGGTGAATTTGAAAAACTCTTTGCTCTTGTTAGGCCAATAATTAGGAAACACGATATGAAAATGTGTACAGCTATATCCTTATTACTAGGTTGGAAATAATATTGTGATATTTAGCTGCTGAAATCAGCATGTGAAAGCAACAGTGCGTAAACAGAGTCTCTGAAATTATTCAGGTTACTTGTGCCATAATATGAGACTCTTTAAAAGAAGTTTTTATTTCCAAAGTTTACTACTTCTACCTGGTAAAGAATTGCCAAGGAGTTCGAAGACGAAAATTTCAATATAACAATGTAATTTTAACTATTGCTTTAATAATTACAATTGTTTGTAGTTTTTAGAAGAATACATTACATATGGGACTAACTGGATTTCTGTTATTAAATTTTCATCAATGTTAATTTTTTATTTTTAATTGTTTATAATAGGTTTATCTAAAATTTGTAAGGGTAGGGTTACCAGACATTAGGAAATTTTCCTGACATGTCTGAAGTTTTAGCCCCCTGTTAACGAAACAGGAAAAAAACTGCAATTGTCAGTAATTTTTTGAAATTAAAAGAGGAAGATATAAGTAATAAAAAATATTTATTAATCATTCTGTTAAGAAAGAATAAATTAATTAAACGTTAACAAAATGAGTGAATTTTTAATTTAGTATATTAATAAATTTAGTTTCGTACTTTTTATTCCTTGATGTTTCTTTTGGCAAGTGCTGGTCTTTTATAACCATTTCATGACATTATTCACATTATATCTTCTTTTAATTAAATTGTGTCAAGAGTAGAAACCTAACAGAAGATATTGTTGTAAACTAGCTGTTACTACAAATTATTAAGTATTAAATTACTATATATAAACATTTTGAAGTTACTCTTCTGAATTAATAGATAATTATAGTCTTATATTTAATACTCCCTTAAGAAGAAATTATATATGAAGTAAATTTATATTCTAATAGGCTCCAACAAAAGCATGCCTTAATCACCGAAATTCTAAAATTTTAGTTTTTACAGAAAACATTAGCTTTGTTCATACTGTCTTATGGTTCCATAAATACACAATTTTTTGTTTCAGTAATCATGTAAATAAATAGTTGTAAGTTATATTTGTTAGAACGCCTATGACTGTAAAATAATAAATTAGATACCGAAATAAAATATAACTAGGATATGAACATAGAGACGAGGAGAACTAAAATTAAAAAACTACAATAGTGACATTAAATTAGTAAGTAAGAAGAAAAATTTTTGTTACCTCCAGATTTAGTGAATATTTTAATAAAATATTAAAAGTGATATTAGAAGATTTATTTGAATTCATTGAAACCAGTGATAAATCAGAAGCAGAACTAGCAACGTTATAACATTGGTGACAGCGAAAAGCAAAGCTTGTAACAATATAAAGAGCCTATTTCTTTCCTTAGTCCACTATGCTCCCATTAATGAGAACACTCGCTCGGTATTCGCATTTGGCGCTTCGATTGCACATATTTTGAAAATCTCACTGCTTTTACATACCACATACAACATTCAGACAAAATGTCCGGATATTTATTGAAAAATCAGAGATATTGTCAGAAAATCTCATTATTTAATCTGGTAATCATAGCTAAGGGCCTGTCTGTGGATTAGCGTCTCGATATTAGAGATTGTTGTTGAATAGAAATTGTATTATATAACGGCTTTTATTTCATAAGCTTTAATTTATATAACGAACAACTGTATTATTGCAATTGTAATAAAATTAATAAAAAAATGAACAAGGATTGTTTTTTTTTTGAGGACCAAGCAGTAATGATCTTTGGTAACAAACATTTTTAATAAATTAAAACAACTTAACATAGTGTTACGGTTAAAAATTCGTTTTAAATAATAAACATTTTTGCATACATTTTTCAAGATTAAATTACAGGTTCAGATTACTAATGTAATAAATGGATTTTTGTTTTGTACGTAAATTTACAGTAAACGATGTTTTCTACTATAAAACTAATGATTACCTTTTTTTTTCATCCATGAATATTGGTTTCATCTATATTCAGATCATTCCTTTTGTTTACATTTTGAAATTTTGATTGACATCGAAACTTAACCTTGTTTTGTAATTTGTAAATTTCGTTAGGTACCTTGAGACAATGTATCACAGATTGGGAAAAGCGTTTTCTTAATGATTGGAGAAATATAACCAGTGTTTTTTGTTTTCTTGCTGATTTTCCATCTTTAGGAAATATTTGTTTATTGTCACATATCAGCTGTTTGAGATAATCAGGTCCACTGAATTGCGTGAAAGTTTTTAGGGTTGCCTATAAGATGGCACATCAGTTGAATATTATCGAAATGCTAAATTTGAAATAAGATTGTATTGACTTTTTTCATTATGTTGTTTTTAGTTTATCGGTTGAATATTTCCCTTTGCTTTACTAATTAGAATTTTTAGTAATTATAATATTGTAAATTAGACCGTCGAAGTAATTCGAACTAATTAGATTTAATTTTTGAATATTTCGAACTCATTAAGTAATTTGTTACTGGGTATTCATTTTGCAGGACGAGGCAGGTTAGATTATTAAGATATTGGTTGTCTCTGTCTGATTTCAGTACTGGCCAGTTTAAAATTGAGATAGAAGAATTTTTGCATATATTTTCCGGAGGTAGTTCAGATTGTATGATAAATTTCAAGGGTTCGAGATTATGGCTACGAGATTAAGGTTATTTTTTTTTGGATAGATTTTTGATGGACGTTTTTATTAAGTTTTTTTGGTAACTTCCGTTGGAAGGAATGTGCGAGTGATTTGAGAAAAATCGTTCTCTTTTGGCTATCCGATGCAAGAGCGAGAAGTGGTTTAGTTTTACTACTTTCCCACGTTAAGGGATTTGGTCATAAATGACCGATTAAAGTAACAAAACCAAGTCGGGGTGCAAACAATTTTTGGTGATTTTGGTCGTTTCACTCTACAGCCAGTTTGGCGATTATTTTCTTCAGCCAGCCAGAAACAACGGCATAAGGTTTATCAGATGCCACCATTTTCTTGAGTTCGAGGGTCTAATTTACAATATTATAATTACCAAAAATTCTAATTAGTAAAGCAAAGGGAAATATTCAACTGATAAACTAAAAACAACATAATGAAAAAAGTCAATAGAATCCTATTTCAAATTTAGCATTTCGATAATATTCAACTGATGTGCCATCTTATAGGCAACCCTAAAAACTTTCACGCAATTCAGTGGACCTGATTATCTCAAACAGCTGATATGTGACAACAAACAAATATTTCCTAAAGATGGAAAATCAGCAAGAAAACAAAAAACACTGGTTATATTTCTCCAATCATTAAGAAAACGCTTTTCCCAATCTGTGTTACATTGTCTCAAGGTACCTAACGAAATTTACAAATTACAAACCAAGGTTAAGTTTCGATGTCAATCAAAATTTCGAAATGTAAACAAAAGGAATGATCTGAATATAGATGAAACCAATATTCATGGATGAAAAACAAAAGGTAATCATTAGTTTTATAGTAGAAAACATCGTTTACTGTAAATTTACGTACAAAATAAAAATATATTTATTACTTTATTAATCTGAACCTCTAATTTAATCTTGAAAAATGTAAACAAAAATATTTATTATTTAAAACCAATTTTTAACCGTAACAATAGTTCACAAATATCCATTATCTTAAAACTCGCAAAATAAAAAATATAAATAAAACAACAAACTTTTGAAAAAAAAAACATAAATTATGTTCATACAAAATATTTAAAATAAACAGTTTCCACCATATTGAAAGCAGTCCGCTGAAAAGTTAAACATTATTTTGCGTAATGACTTTGGAAAAGGCGGATTTAGGCCGAAAATCTTCTATCTTTGTCGTTATTTAAATTTAACAAATCACATTGCTTGAAATTTGACATATGTCTTATTATGCTACGCTTATACCCAGATTTTTCTTGTCGTGTGGACCCACTCACACACGAAGCCGTTTCGCTAGTTTGCGCAGACTGCATCAAAATACAATGTTAAACGATTTCTGAGTCAGGTAATATTCAACGCCAGTGATTACTAACTATATTTTTTTTAAGGGGCTGCAAAGTTGTGGCTTTATTAATTAATATTGAAAGATCTCGCGTAGGTGCAAAACAAACTTAAATGGAATAGAGTAATTTTTCTGCACTAAAATTATATTTGTTGTTTTATTCACTTAGTATTTATATTAATATTCGGAAATTATACTGATCAACTTGTCTTTTTGTGGTTAATAAAGGTACCTGAGCAAGTCCAACTGTACTCCTATATTAAATTTTTTTTGCTAGCTTTTGGGAGGAAATTATATTTTTCTGAGCTCATTTGACCTTAACGATGCCCCGAAGTGAGAAGCAATTTGTGTCCGACATAATTGACTCCACTGGATGCGATATGCGTCCAGTTGCGTTTTAAAAAGTTACACCTTTTGGTTTCTTTTGATTTTCTAACTTATCTTTGATCTCTGTTGTGATTATTGTTGAAGACTATTGAATAACTACTTCTTCTTTGAAGGATTTATTTCACAATTAAGTACACATATGGGGCAGACTATTTTGTTCTTAGTTCATTCTATAAATTTATTCGCCCCGTTATGCATTTTTTGAATTCGTTCAGATAAATATTGGGGCATGAGGATTCTCAAAACTCTTTGGAGGTTTTTTTCGACCAGAACTCTTAAGTTTCCCGAACAGCTTATGGATCTTACGGTAACATATCATTTGATTATGTAGAAGTTGTTATCCAGCTGTCTCCTGATATTAGTTATTTTTACTTACAATTTTCAATTTAACCTTTTTGTTTCCTTATCTTTCTCTCAGGGGCGATCCTAGATTTGTATTATTAACTCTGGAATTAATATGCCATGAGGTCACTGAACTAATTTTTCTTGTAAGATAAATTTATTTGGTAAATCGGCCTAATTTTATTTTAAGCTAAAGCTCCCTCCCTCTCTCTTTTAAATAAATAATGGTAATTAATTTGGAGTTAACAAGTAATATTTTTAATCACTAACTTAATATTGAGACCATATAATAATACAGTATTATTTAAAATTGAATTAAGTGGTTTTGTGCAATATTACATGCATATTTCACAGTTAGTTCTGTGCATTTGCTATTCTTAATTGGATAAACTAGTTTCTAAATATTTTTTTATGTAGATTTTTAAAATCTAATAATATTTTCAGTCACATGTTATTTAATTAATCATCAATTTTATTTGAGGATAGTTCCTTTGCTGAGTACACAATTGGCATTTTTGTGTTAATTTTATATTTTGTAATTTGGGCAACGTTTAACTATAATTTCAATAATATTATACGAGGTAAAAATAATAACAGTGGATATTTTAATATTCTACTTTATTAAAATTCAGGAATTTGAATTTGGTTTAAACTAGCTTTTAGCTTTACAGTAAACTATAAACCCTATTAATGTTTTAGGCGTCTTATTTATATTTTAGGGTCCTTTTTTCCTGTACCTCTTTTTGACTTTTATTTTCTTTCCTTACTGGAATTTACTTTCTAGATCTATCTTTTCATTCACTTATTTTGGCATGAGTTTATGGATCCCATCCTCTGATTACTCGGGTGGTGATTTTTTCAATTTTTTTTACTTTTTTATGATATTGTTTAATACTTATGTTTATGGGTTTTGGAGATAAATGTAACGGTTTTTTGAAGATTTATATCTGAGTTTTAAGATACCTTTGGAATTTTTACGCTGCGACCAATTCTTTTGAAGTTATAAAACTTTTTTGTTTTCAGATTTTCATCTAGATATAGCAAAAACATGTACAGGGGAGTGTATATCTAGTTTCTTTTCTAATTTAAATCCTTAAGTTATTTATTGGCTAAATAGATACTGTAGGGAAAGTACCGAAACCATCAATGGGAGTTTGCAGTTCAAGTGGTATGGAGCTGTTGGTGCTCTAGATTTAACGGACGTTCTCTCACTGAGCTGTCAGAGATTTGCTCATTAACTGAACTGTTCTTTTTATATGGCCACTTTTAGTTAGTTCTATTTGTGAAATTTCTAAGGTTATTAACTTTAAATATAATTTTACACCCTCTGCTTTTAAACAGAAGAAGAGTGTAGTCCATTTAATGAATTTGAAATTTCACTTTTTTTAGGTATTACGACATGCTCTGGATCTAGATTTCTATGTAACAATGGAAGATGCATACCAAAGAGTTTTCTCTGTGACAGCGATGATGACTGTGGAGACAATAGTGATGAGAACGAGCGCATATGTGGTAAGCTCAGTTTACTTGTTACCTTTCTACAAAACATATAATTGATGTAAAAATTTATATTTTCTAATACAATTTTATTTTCTCCGTTTCCTGACCGCCCCTGTGAACAATAAATAATTAAAGAGTTTAGCAGTAATCTGTCTAACTTGCTAAAGTGCACTTTTAATCTACGTGTAACTGCATATCGTACTGAACCTTATTACGCAACATTATGAGCCAAAGAAATAGTGTACGGTACTAAGTTTAAAATAGCGCCCACATGCAGAGGCCGATCCAGCCTCTCTCTTTTTTTTTTGGGGGGGGGGCGCGGTGATATCACAAAAGTGCAGTATGACAAGCGAAAGCAAGTTGCCGACAGGGGGGGGGGGAGACACCAGAAACATTCCCATTTCTATTGTAAAAGGCAGGGTCGGGTCTATTTTTCTGAATTTAAAGCTCTTGGAGAGGGGGGGATGCCAGCAGCATACACATTCCTAGTACAAGAAGTAGAATCGGTTCCTGAACTTAAAGCTCTTGGAGGGCGGCTATCGTAAGAAAAACAAGTTGTCAAAGGGGGAGGGGGGAAAAGCAGCAGCATACACATTCGTAATATAAAAGGCAGAATCAGTTCTATTTTCCTGAACTCAAAGCTCATGGGAGAGGGGGGGGGCGATCGCCAGCATACACATTCCTATACTTTATTGAAGACCTAGAGAGAGTAATTAAACTGTCACCTAAACCTCCCACGTACATGTTCCAGTGCCGCAGGTAACTGAGGAGTGTCGTAAATCTAATTATATTTAAGTATTATAAGCTTTTATAAATTTACTGCAACAATAAAATTTCTGATAGTTCAATGTAATTTCCGTCAGTGAGCAAAATACACCTTACAGTGTGTCTTTAGTGATTTATCTTGTTTATGCTTGTTTTGTATATTATTTGAGATAAGTGAGATACCCAAAAAATATGGCTCCCACCTCTATATTTACTCCAAAATCGTTAAACCAAGGTGTTTTTTCCTCAACGAAAAACTTATTACGAGGAATGTTTATGATGCCTTAAGATATGAATGTCTAGATAATAATGTTAAAAGCTCTGTTGAGATGTGTTCCAACATGACAGGCGTTGGAAAATCTACTGTGTACCGAATAATGAAGGAGTAAAAACGACTGGAATTGTTAATACTCCCAAGCCACATTCGATCACAGGCAGACGAAAAACCTCGTTAGAAGAAGATATGAAAACTGCAATAAAAGGAGTTGTACATACATTTTATTATGAGAAGCAGATCCCAACCGTCGACAAAATTCTAACTAAACTCATTGCAGATCGAGATTTACATGAAATTAAAAGAACTGAGCTCTGGAAATTGCTCAAATAACTTAATTTTTGCTGGGAAAAACCAAAAAACCAAGGAAATCTATTCTTATAGATCGTCCGAAAACTGCCGTTGGAGAGGAAAATATCTCTCTCAAGTAAAAGGTAGAGTTGCTAAAAATAACACAACTTACAAAATTAATAATTTAGTTGACCTTTTGAAAGTTTTTTTTGAATAAAGTTACTGCGGAAAATTGGGAAAAATCCATATAATAAAAGAATTAAACAAAATGTGGAAACTCGATCTCATGATCGGTGAGATAGAGGAACCAATTATAATTAATTTGAGCGAAGATAACTTCACTGACTTTGATTACGAATTAAATACGTAATGTTTATCAGTGTAAACACAATTTATTATTTAAATTTTTGTTTTTGTTCTATTTTATTATTTAATGTTGTTTATAAATATTTTTTATTTTTTTATATTGTGTGTCACACTTTTTAATTTTATATATATTTAATTCCAATTGGCCGTTATTTTTTTTATTATTTTTATTATTGTATTTGTGTCTTTTTCTTAAGCGGGTAGAATTAACACGTTTATTTTATTTTTTTGGGGCTATCGGATTTCCATATAATGTAATGTAAGTAAATTAAATTAAGATGTCAGTGCAATAGAAATAAAAATAAGTAGGTGTAATTTTAACTGTAACATATAAAAATTAATCATATTTGAATCTCTTTTTAGTGTTTAATTGTAATTCTGCAGATAGTTTAAGAAATAAATAAACTGCAACGTCAAATGTCCTAAAAACGTTTTTAATTAATAATAAAATAACCGATAGCCCCAAAAAATTTTTAATATTATATGGATGAATTTATTTTTTATATATGTTTAACTTCTTGTATTTTTGACAATGGGTATTTTGTAAGTGTTTAAATTATAACCTAGAATGTTTTGAGAGAATAAGGCTACGTTTTAGTCTGAACGTGCCTAAAACGGTTTATATGCCAAAAATTAAAAATAATAAAAAACAGTTGTGATTTGTGTCAAATATGTCAAAATTATCTATATTTTGTAATGTATGTGAATTATTGAGAAATCATAAAAACTTGTTATTTTAAGTTTATTACCGAAATAATATTCTATGCTATAAATACTTGGTGATAAAATAAACCTCTTTCCGACGCCTATAACAAGGATTAAAATCCTTTTTAACATTTCACACTTCCAAATATTTATTGTTTATTATTATAGATCGGTATTTTTGATTATAAAATTTCTAACCCATTCCTATAAAAAATATATGTGTCTAGCAGATTTTGCCAAAGACACCGGAATAAAGAACACAGGTAGTTTGCGAAGAAAAAAGGTAAAAAATGATTTATTACTCTCTCTAGTTCTTGAATAAACTATAGTATAAGAAGCAAGGTCCGGTCTATTTTCTTGAACTCAAAGCTCTTGGGGGGCGATAGCCCCCACCGTCCCCCCCCCTTGGATCCGCGCCTGCCAACATGTTTAGCCCAACCTCTGGCCCACTGACTTATTCAATTTCACTTATGTTAGAGAAATTATTTTAATCCTTAAACAACTGAAAAAACCTTATACTATTAAGGCAAACTTGCTATGATCTGACTTAGTTAGAGACAATGACCATCTCAGATTGCGACGTAATACCAAGAAAGAGTGGAAACTTCTCCCATGGCAATGCACCGCCATCTGCAGATCTGCTTCGTACTTATGGCTCTCGTCAGTACAGAGTAGGAAAGCACATCTAAACATAGAAAAAGCGAAAAAAGCGAATTATTTAAGCAGCTTATATCAGACGAAATATGAAGTCTAATACAAGCAGCGCCATCCCCCAGCATTACATGCAATCTGCGTATAATTTCTAAACACTGTATACTATATATTATATGCTATATACTGTATACTACTATATACTATATACTGTAAAAGAAGACAGGTAGAGTTTTGAGGGCGCTGAGTCTGAATTCGTGGTTTGTTTAATACATCAAGGTTAACCAGAGGTCATTTCAAAGCCATCTCAAAATCAAATTGTAAAAATCTACTAAATAAATCTGCAAAAGGAGAGAATCCACGCGGAACTAGATTAATATCCGTTACATAGCAGACAGGCAAGCGTATCAAGTTTTTGAGCCGAAACTCAAACTTCTAAAACCTCGTACCCCACGCACAGCTAGGTTGATGTCCGTTACACAGCAAATATGGAAGCGGAGTTAGTTATTATGAAATAGTTATCCAAAACCCATTCTGACCTTGAAATGACCTTGAACCTGACGTATTGAAGGTGTCTAATTACATAAGAATAAAATGGTGTGATCAAATAGACATCGACTTTTTTTGGTAAACCTGTGTAATTCATCATCAATATTGAAATCTATTTTAAACTCACAGGCTAGCAGATAAATAATAAACATACATCGGTTCAATATATCTGAATAACGAGCAATAATAACAATTTTATTTTGCAATTCTAAATATTGTGCTAACTGAAGAATTTCTACAACAAAAAAATATGCACCCATATAGTGGATATTAAAAAATACGTTAAAATAATCTATTTGTATACTAAGGTTTTTTGACCGATAGAAACAAACTCTGTCACAGTAATTTCATTCTTACAACTTAGCTTTATCTATCAAGTAAAATTTGTACCATTTCCTTTCCTTACCCATGAGTATTTATTGATTAATGATTCCATTGGTACCCTCTGTTAAACGATATGTGAGTCAGGTAATATTCAACACCAGTGACCTTTAACTTTGTTTAAGGGGCTGCCTAGTTGACCACAAAGTTGTGTCTTTATTGATTAATATTGAAAGGTTTCGCGCAGGTGTCAAACAAATTTAAATTGGATAGAGTATTTTTTCTTCTAAAAAATACTGTTTGTTGTTTTATTCATTTAATATTCATATTAATCTTCGGAAATTGCACTGATCAACTTGCCCTTTTCTGATTAATAAATTTATCTGAGTAAGTTCAACTGTACTCATCTATTGTACTAAGTACAATTATGATCAGTTTGGTAAATTTAATTACCGACGTTTTTTTTGAACAATTCTTTTTACTAACTTTTCATAGGAAGTAATATTTTTCTCAGCTCATTTCATCTTAACGAAGTCGTGAAATGAGAGGCAATTTGAGTCCGACATAACTGACCCCATTGGATGCGATTTGCGTCCGGTTGAATTTTGAAAAGTTACTCATTTTGGTTTCTTCTGTTTTTCTAACTTATCTTTGGTGTTTGTTGTAAATATTGTTGGAGATTATTGAATAACCACTTCTTCTTTGAAGGATTTATCTCACAATTAAGTACACACGTGGTGCAGACATTTTTGTTCTTAGTTCATTCTTGAAATTTATTCGCCTCGTAATGCATTTTTCGAATTCGTTGAGATGTATATTATGGCACGAGGGTTCCCAAAACTCTATAGAGGCTTTTTTCGACCAGAACTCTTAAGTTTCCGGAACAACTTATGAATCTTAAGGTAACATCTCATTTTATTATGTAGAAGTTATTATGAAGCTGTCTCCTGATATTCGTTCTTTTTACTTACAATTTTCAATTTAACCTTTTTGTTTCCTTATCTTTCTCTCAGGGGCATTCCTAGATTTGTATTATTAACTCTGGAATTAATATGCCATGAGGTAACTGAACTACTTTTTCTTGTAAGATAAATTTATTTGGTAAATAGGCCTAATTTTATTTTAAGCTAAAATTCTCTTCCTCTCTCTTTTAAATAAATAAAGGTAATTAATTTGTAGTTAAAAAGTAATACTTTTAATCATTGACTTAATATTGAGAGGTTATAATAATACAGTATTATTTAAAATTAGACTATGTGGTTTTGTGCAGTATTACATGCATATTTCACAGTAAATTTTGTGCATTTTGATAAGATAAATTTTCTGTTCTTAAGTGGATAAACTAGTTTACAAATTTATTTTTTTAAGTAGATTTTTTAAAATCTAATAATACTTTCAGTCACATGTTAGGTAATTAACTATCAGTTTTATTTGAGGAAAATTCCTGCACTGAGCATACAATTGGCATTTTTTGTATTAATTTTATATTTTACAATTTGGGCAACGATTAACCATAATTTCAATAATGTTATATGAAGTGAAAGTGTTATTAGTAATAACAGTGGATATTTTAATATTCTACTTTATTAAAATTCAGGAATTTGAATTTGGTTCAAACTAGCTTTTAGCTTTACAGTAAACTATAAACCATATTAATGTTTTAGGGGTTTCATTTTTATTTTAGGGTTCTTTCTTTCTTTTACCTCTTTTTGACGTTTATTTTCTTTCCTTACTGGAGTTTACTGTCTAGATCTATCTTTTCATTCACTTATTTTGGCATGAGTTTATGTATCCCATCCTCTGATTACTCGGGTGATGATTTGAGCCCTTCTGGTACTCTGAAGTTCTGTTTCTGTAGACCAAAATTATGTCGAGGGATCAGATAAGCCTTAATTGATAAATTTTTCAGCTCTTGCTCATTAACTGTTAACTAGCTTATCTAAAGATTGAGGCTTTTAATATTTATTTGGTTCACCAGTCCCTTGGGATGATCACATAACAAAGCAACGTCAGAGAGAGAAATGTTTAACATTAAGAATTGTAAATATATGGATCTAACTACAGTTAATATAAAAACTAATCGACATTTCGATAGAAACTTTACACAAAAGAAAATAAAAGGAGAAAAAGACAGAAACAAGATAATTTAAAAAAGTAATAAGAGAGTCAGTTTAAACTGAACAAAGTTTTGCAGTTTGTAAAATAAGATATTCCAATTTAAAAGTAATAAAATTTTTACACACAAAACAAATGCATGAGAAAAAACCCACTAAAGAAAAAATATTAAGTTAAAAATATTGACATTACAAAAACTATTCATTAAAATTGAAAGAGTAAAAGCACCTATCAGACAGTCATTCATTTACGCGTCTCTTAAAGCAATTAATCGACTCGGTAAGCCAAATTTCTCTTTGTAACATCCTTACGGCTTTAATCGCCATATAGTATGGTCCTCTCTCATAGAAGGTGGAGTTATATAAAGATACCCTTAGGTCATTCGTCCCTCTGGTAGTCATAACCATGTTTCCCCCATAAAGCTGTCTATTTAGCGGAAATAATTCCATATTCCTTCTGACAAACATGACTAAAGATCCAAAGTATAATGGGGGAACAGTAAGCAACCTAAACTGAGTAAAAAATGGTCGACATGAACCTCTTGGATGTAGGTGGAAGATACATCTTATTATGCGTTTTTGAATTTTAAATATATTAATAGCATTTTTTGATGATCCCCAAAAGGAAATGCCATAAGAAATAAGAGATTGTATTTGCCCAAGGTAGAAAAGCCTAACAGTCTCTGCAGTGATGACGTTACGAAGCCTTCGGACTACACCATACAAACTGCTAAGCTTAGCCCCAAGAGCTGATATATGATGTTCCTAGTTTAAAGAGGGGTTCAAGTGAACACCCAAGAACTTAACCTGTTCCAAACTAGGTATAGATCTACCCCCAAGCCACACAAGCAGTGACTCAGACCTTGTTGCATGCTTTGAAAAAAGAATGAGGCCAGTTTTATCTACGTTTAGAGTGAGGCCATTATCAGAACACCGCTGCTGCATTTTCAATGCAGGGTTTGTGCACTTTCGAGACAGTCCCGACATTGAAGTGTCCGCCAGAATCACTGATGTGTCATCAGCAAACTGGCAAACGCTATCCGCGGCCAATCCATCCCCCAGATTATTTACATATATTAAGAATAATATGGGTCCCAGAATGGAGCCCTGAGGTACCCCCTGCAACAATCTGAAAAGTAATGATGATTATTTTTAGCAAAGCAGACTGTTTGCTGCCTATCCGATAAGTAGGATTGCAGCAAACTGGCAGCAACACCTCTAACCCCATAGGCATCAAGCTTTGTCAAAAGCAAGTTATGATCCACAGTGTCAAAGGCCTTAGACAAATTAAAATATAGGCCTGCCACTTTATCATTTGTGTCAATTCTTTCATTTATATAGGAAATTGTGTTGAATATTGCCATTTCAGTAAATTTGTTAGGTCTAAAGCCGAACTGATTTTTACTCAGGATATTGAGTCTGTTTAGATGTTCAAATATTCTAGTATATATAACTTTTTCAAAAACCTTTGACACTGCTGGAAGTAGGGAGATTGGTCTGTAATTTTTGATACACTGGCGATCCCCTTTTTTTGGTAAAGGAATCACTTTGGCTGTCTTGAAATTAGTGGGAAAGATCTGTGTGGCAAAACTTTCATTAACAATATTTGCCAAGGGATTACTTATGCAGTGTGCGACAAATTTTAAAACATATACGGGCACGTCGTCCAGTCCCGCTGAATATTTATTAGGTAAACGCATAAGTGTTCGAAAAATTTCATCGGAATTAACTGGGGATAAAAATATTGTAGGATAATTAACTTCAGTTTGAAACGTAAGGTTAGGATTTGAATTATTGTGTACATTGAACTGTCTGCTAAACAGTTCAGCAATATCTTTTGGGTCACTATGAATATGATCGTCTATTTTTAGGGTTATGTCGTAATTCTTTTTGATCCTATTGCATTCGGTATTAAGAATATTCCAGGCATTTTTAATTTTATTTGATTCTACTTATACTGGTTGGAAAAGAAAGGTCAAAATAATTGTAGAATATTCGAAAAAATGTGTTATATTTTTCGTCAGCACCGTATGCTTGATCTACCTCATTCCAAGGCTCATTTATAAGGTAGTCCTTAAAACGTAATAAATTATGGTTATTGAAAAATCTTTTTTTTTTGTATAAGTCTGCTGATACTGATATTTACGTTTATTTGCAAAACTGCCCCAGTGGTCAGAAATATTGCTGATATGTACCTCTGAATCGATATTATCATTCTGTATGTTGCTAAAAATGTTGTCTAGTTGAGAGCCGGACTGATCCCGGGCTACCCTGGTAATCCCAATAATATGAGGCTTTAAACCATAACTGTCCAGTAATTGCAACAGTGAATGTACATTACTGTCTTCAGGATCATGGAAGTGAAAGTTGAAATTTCCACCCACTATAAAAGTTTTGGTTGGGCAGTATAAATCGTCTAATAATTCAATAAGATTATCAAAAAAACCTCGACATTACCTGATGGCGATCGATAGATACTTATGAAAATAAAAATTTCATTATTTATATTACATTTAGTTAAACAATATTCAAAGTGCTTCTCAGCTGCCTCGGATAGCTGAGCATTATCATAAAGTGTTGCCTGAAGGTTTTCCTTTAGGAAAATTGCTGTTCCTTCTCCTTTGTGTTGGTGTCTTCCAAAGTACCTTATTAATTTATATCCATTCAAGTTGAACCTGACTATACCATCATCCTTAAGCCAGTGTTCGGTTATAAATAAAATGTCGGAATACATATCCGTTAAAATAACTTGAAATTCTAAGATTTTGGAACTTAGGCTTTGTATGTTAATGTAGAACAGTTTCATAATATTCTTTTCATCATTCATGGATTTTTTGCCATTGGATGCTCTCAAGGGTTTGTGTTTATGTTTGGCTGCTTCATGTCTAAAAAATTTCTTCCATAAGAGAAGTTGAACCTTTCAAATCCCACACCCTGTAGCCAAAAGGCAGCATCGTAGACTATTTCTTTTATTTCAGGGCTTACTCCAATCATGAAGTATCTTTTATTACTTTTTTGAGCTTTCGGTATACATTGCTTCACTGAAATATCTTTGGAATCAGTATTGGAATGTTTAGCAATATGTTTACGAATGGTATCCTCTGTAATTCCATCTTTGATTTTAGAAAGGAAGAGCCAAATTTTCTTATTCTCTTTATTAGCTGTTATTGATTAAAATTCGTTGTCATCTTTGCGTTCGCCATATTTTGTGTTTCTCTTTTTAAGGTTATTCCGTTCTATTTGTTTTTGGCGCCGTGACTGATGGAGTATAAAATCACTTTCTGGCGCTGTGTCATCGCCCATTCGAAATTCAGACGTTAATGTCCTACGATTCCCAACGAGAAGATAATCTTGATTCATATTGTTGCTATTATCCACAGAGGTCGTCTGTTTGTTGTGACTAACTTCATTCGATTGACCTTGGTCGAGTTTATTGGCGGGAACTGTTCCAGGTTTTGTATTTTTTGCCTCTACACCATCGTTGTTTACATTTGTTGTACCCCTGATATTTTCATTTTTTACCTTTTCGTTCAGTTTTTTTTTCTAGTAATCTAGCATTTTCTTTCCATAGTTTGCAGTTTTCTGCTAGAAGTGCATTTTTTTCCTCCAATTCCTTGATTATTTTCAATAAATATATGGTTTCATTATCAATGCATGCTTTAGCAGTTTCTTCAGCCTCGTGTTTGCATGAGGTTTTTCTGAGTTGTGCGTTTTGCACTAAACATGATGGATGGAAAGTTTCACTACAATGTATACACTTTACATAGCTTACAGCACTTTTGTTACAATTTTTACACGTGATATCTCCGTTGTTTTTCGGAGCTCGCGAATTCGAATCTTTATTCCGCGCCATCTTGGCTAATTTCCTTGGCTAATGGTTAATGGTTTTTAGTTCAGAATTTATGTTCTATAATTAACTTAATATATTTAGCTTTAATTTTAAATAGAATATCTGGCAACAAAGCGTGATCACGATTTGGCAAAGGCCTAAAATATTGGTTATACAAAATTTAGATTTTGCCAATTTTGTTATTTGGCACTTATTTGTGTTATGATTATTACTTTTTATGACACGAAGGTGTAACATCTTGCTATACTATGCATAGCTTCAAGAGTCTTGAATATATTACTGTTGTAGTTTGTAGTATAATACCTTGCCTTAGGAAGCTGAATTTTTTTGTATATTCTAAAATTCTCTGTGGCTATCTTTAAGACGGACTCCAACCTAATATTGAGTTATCACTAATTACAAATATTGATTTTTGCATATGTTAATTTACATTGTAAGTGAAGTTAATAGATGTTAGTTTGCACACTCTCCTGCACATGTGTGTGCCATACCTAGATGAAAATCTGAAAACACCAAAAGTTTTATAACTTCAAAAGAATTGGTCGCAGCGTAAAAATTCCAACGGTATCTTAAAATTTATGTATAAATCTTCCAAAAACCGTTACATTGAAAAAATTTTGATGATATTTGTTCTGTTGTAATTTCAAGTGCAAATATTGCAGAAAACAAAAACCAAGACAGTGTGAAAGAATATTGCATTACCTTTAAAATGAGCGGTAGATCGTCCAATTTGGTCCATTTAGACCAAAGTTAGATACATTTTTGTAAGAAAATATGTTTTTTTTTTTTGAAACGCGTATGGTTAGAAAACTAATCAAAATAGAAAAAAACTGTAAATAGAAAAAAGACGTTTTTTGGGCAAATAACACAGATATATAGTTTTAAAAAAATCGAAAAAAAATATTTTCCAATTTTTTTATGACAAGAAAAATTTAATATTGTAAATGTAATAAAAAAAAAAGTACACGATATTTTGTTGAAATTAAAGGAAAACACTTTTATTTAACAAAAGAACAAATTTAATTCATATTTATATTTACTAGCTACTAAGCCTTTTAATGAAAACATAAATTATTATCGGTCATTACTAATTAGGGCTCAGTTCTTAAATACCAATATGCATAGAATTCAAAATTTAAAGCAATAAATAATGCAAACAAATAATTTTAACAAAGAGTTATAACGAAAAAAACAAATATCAATTTGTTAGATAGTATAATAGTTACGTCTCAACATTTTTCTCATCAAAGTGATAGCCTTTGCTTTTAATCACAGCCTGGCAGATTCTTGGCATTCGCAAGATTAATTTGTTGAGTGTATCTGTCTTGATTTTTTTTCACTCGTCTTGTAAGATTTCCCATAAATAAGAAACCGATGTCGGACGTTGCGTTTGCGTTTTTCTCCGACTTTTTAAAATTATATATCCATGTTCTTAACCCAAAAGCACATTTTTTTTCCATTTAAACTTTTTTTCTATCTTGTTTGGTTTTTTAAACGTACGAGTTTCGATAAAAAAACATATTTTCTTACAAAAGTGTGTCTAACTTTGGTCCAAATGAACCAAGTTGGACGATCTATTGCTCGTTTTAAAAGTGAAGCAATACTCTTTGAAACTGTGTTGGTTTTTGTTTGCTGCAATATTTGCACTTAAAATTATAATGGTGCAAATATCATCAAAATTTTTTCAATTTTTTTACTTTTTAACCGACTTTAAAAGAAAGAGTTTCTCAATTCGTCGACTATGTATGTTCTTTTTATGTATGTACACCGATTACATCGGAACGGCTGCACTGATTTGAATGAAATTTTTTACGTTATATTCAGGAAGCTGCTGCGGTGGTCCCATATTTTTTTTTGGATGAAATTGGTGCAATAATATCCAAGATGGCGCTGACAACCTGGTGGCCAAAAAAATTAATTTTGTCCGATTTTCTCTAAAATTTATATAGGGAAATTTTTGGGGTCGTACACAACGAATCTGAAATTATTTTTATAAAATTCAATATGGTGGATCCAATATGGCGGACAAAAAAAAATTGGTTTTGTCTGATTTTTTCCAAAATTTGCATGGGGGAGTTTTCGGGGTTGCACGTAATGAATCCAAAATATTTTTAAAAAATTCGATATGGCGGATCCAATATGGCGGACAAAAATCAATTTTGTCTGATTTTCTCCAAAATTGGTACGAGGGAGTTTTCAGGGTCGCACAGAACTAATCTAAAATTATTTTTAAAAAATTCAATATGGCAGATCCAGTATGGCGGACGAAAAAATCAATTTTGTCCAATTTCCTTCAAAATTGGTTCGGGGAAGTTTTCGGGGTCGCACATAATGAATCTGAAATTATTTTTAAAAAATTTAATATGGTATATCCAGTATGGCGGATAACAGATAAAATATTAATTTTGTCCGATTTTTTTCAAAATTGATATAGGGAATTTTTGGGATCGCACATTACGAATCTGAAAAAATAAAGAAAAATAAAAGTGGCGGATCCAAGATAGAGGATTAAACATTCTACATCTTCCAATTTTGTCTAAAATCAGTATTGGGGTATTTTTGTTAGTGTTAATTATGAATTTAAAATATTTTTGAAAAATTCAATCTCGCAGATTCAATGTGGTGTCCTAAAAATTTTACATTTGTCGATTTTCTTCCAAACTGATACAGAGGGTTTTTGAGGGTGTAGATTATGAATTTAGAAATATTGAGGATTCAATATGGCGAATTCAATGTAGCGGACTAAAAATTTTACATTTGTTCCAAGTTGGGTCTGAATCATTTTTGAGAATGTAAATAGAATATAAGTCTATAAATTTTAAATTTCCGGATTTCATCCAAAATTGGTACTACTGAGCTTTGAAGGGTTTAGACTTAGATTAGATTAAGACTTAAAATATTTTTTTTGAAATTCAGTAGAGTGGATGCAATATGGTGGGTTGAAAATTTTATCTTATTCGCATTTTTTCAGATTTGATATTAGGGGGTTTTTGGGATCGTGTATTATGAATATAAAGTTAATTTTTTACAACTATTAGGTCGATAAGATACAATATGAGGGACAGAAAATTTTATATATTCCAATTTTGCCTAAAATTGACATTGTAGGGTTCTTGGGGCGTATAGAAACTCAATATGCAGTATAGAATATATCGATCTAAGAAATTTACATCTCAGGTTCGTTAAATATCGATATTGGAAGGTTTTGAGACTTATATAACCATTCTAAAATTAATTTGAAATTTAAGATAGTGGATTTACCATGACAGACTAAATATTTGTTTGACTCAATTTTACTGGTATTTGAAGAACTCTAAGAACCAAAAAATTTTCAGTGGTTCATTTTAGGGTGATTTACAACTTTGGATAAAATGGATACTTTTTTGCCACCTTGGAGTCATTGCGAGGTACTCTAATCTCGGTTAGTACTTAGTTCAAATAATTTATAGATATCATAATCAATTCAAAACTAAAAATCGAAAAATAAAATTTTTATAAAAAAAAAATGAAGCGACTTCTAAAAGTGCGCTAAAAAGTGAAAAATAACTATAAATTTTTATATGAAATTGAACTTTTTGAAGTCGGCGTCAAATTATTTGTGAATGAAATAAATAACTACTAATATATACAAATTATGGTAAGAAAATAATTACAGATAAAGTATTTTAAATTGTCAGGTATTAATTTGGCGCCGACTATAAAAAGTTCAATTTCATATAAAAATTTATAGTTATTTTTCACTTTTTAACGCACTTTTAGAAGTCGGTTCAATTTTTTTATAAAAATTTTATTTATGATATTGTTTAATGCCTATTTTTGTGGGTTTTGGAGATAAATGTAACGGTTTTTTGAAGATTTATACCTAAGTTTTAAGATACCTTTGAAATTTTTATTCTACGACCAATTCTTTGGAAGTTATAAAACTTTTTGTGTTTTCAGATTTTCATCTAGATATAGCAAAAGCATGAACAGGGGAGTGTATATCTAGTTTTTTTTCTAATTTAAATCCTTAAGTTATTTATTGGCTAAGTAGATATTGTAGGGAAAGCACCGAAACCATCAATGGGAATTTGCAGTTCAAGTGGTATGGCGCTACTGGCGCTCTAGATTTACCGGACCTTTCCTCATTTAGCTGTCAGAGATTTGCTCACTAACTGAACTGTTCATTTTGCACGGCCAATTATAGTTAGTTCTATTTGTGAAGTTTATAAAGCTTATTAGTAGTTAGGAAATAAGATGACCCTCCTCCGGCCCAAGGCCAAACTTTTCAAGGTAATTTTTTCAAAGCCAAATTTTTTCAAGGCAAATGTTTTTCAAGGTCAAATTTTTTAAGGTCAAATTTCCCAAGGTCAGTGGCGTTTTAAACGTCAAATGTTTTTCAAGGTCATTCTGTTTTCAAGGTAGGTGTCTTAGGTGGTGGATATATAAAGGTAGAGGTGGGAGGAGGTTATTTACCTGTAGTTGCAATGTGTTACGGCATAAAAGAGAATCTTGTTTGTCAAGATTCGAGAATGCGGATGGAGCAAAGCGGCTAAGAATTGATGTTGCATCAACATTATCTGCAACACATTATTGTGATGTATGCGGTATTAGTGCGCCACAAAATCGAATTTCAGCTCACCATAGGACATTACAGCATAGAAGTAATGCATGTGTGCCAGTGTCCGAAGGTGTCTAGCTTATTGAAACTTCATTTAAGAAACGAATTGCAACATATTGCATAAGAAGTGTCAATGAATATATTAACTATTCATTATTTTGCTGCTGTTAGCAATACATCACACACTGAAAATAAACATGGTAGTTTTTGACGTTATTTTCTACAAGCACAAGATGTCTTTAGTGAGAAATCGTTCAATACAATCAATCAAATAGTGACTGCAGCAAGTGATGTGGATGATGTATATGACACATTTGTAGAGATGATGAAAGCCCATTCAAGCGAATTTCAGGAGAAAGATTCAGGTATGTAACGTTGTAAATGCAAAGAAACAAAAACATAATACAATAATTTTTGTAAAATTAAAATATGAAAATGTTATAAGATTTTTTAAATATTTTCCTTTTTGTTACATTGCAGGTTGGGCTCTGGAGAAAATTCTAAACCTGGAGGTGAATATGAATAAATATTCACCTATATGCGGCTCATCATATATTAAATTCATCGAGCAAAAGCGTGCAGTAGTCAATGTGTTTAACCAAGACGAGTGCTGTTTTGCTTGGACCGTAACATCGGCATTATTTCCGACATCATTCACATCTCTCCAGTCCAGCTCCTCCTACCCACACTATTTTAGAGTGTTAAACTTTACAGGTATGAATTTTCCAGTACAATTACGTGGTATTTCTAAATTTGAGTGTTTAAATAATATTTCAGTTAATGTGTATGTTTTAGAGTCTAGCTTTGAAGACAATAAACTAAAATATGAAGTAGTGGGGCCATTGAGATTTTACACCAGCAGCTTTAGTGTCACATCAGAAGTATGATTGTAATCACATATATTCTTTAACACCCTCAACGGATATGAAGGTGGATAAATTTGGAAAGAGCGTTCCGGAAAATATATTAAAACTCGAAAATATCGAAAAACAAATGTGAGTTCTTTTTGTTGTTTACGCAGATTTTGAATCGGTATTAAAACCTGTTGAAACAGTTGAACCCAGTTCCCAAAGTTCATAAAGTGTGAAAACTTTCAAGCATGAGCCATACTCTTTCGCATATCTAATAAAATGTTCTTTTGATGACACAGTCTCCAAATTTGAGCTATATAGGGAGGTCGATGCAGCTAAAACTTTTGTAGATCATATTGAAAAGGATTTAAGATATATGTGTAATACATATTTAAAGGAGATTAAACCGATCAATCGATTAACACCTGTTGAGGTAGAAGGGTTTAAAAATGCTGAGTTATGTGGTATATGTGAAGGACCTTTCAAAGAAAATGATGTTAAAGTAAGGGATCATTGTCACATAACTGGTAAAAAGAGATTTGGCGCTGCACATTCAGTATGTAATTTAAATTATAAATTACCTAATTTTGTCCCCATAATATTTCATAATTTAAGTGGTTATGACAGCCATATATTCATAAAAGAACTGTGCCGATATGGGGATACAATTGATGTTATAGCTCAAAGTAAAGGAAAGTACATATCATTTACAAAGAGCATTTACATGCATGACTATACCGATTTTAAAACCGGACAATTAAAACGGAAATATTTGAAGTTACGTTTTATTGATAGTTTCAAATTTTTATCGACATCATTGGAAAATTTGGGTAATGGTTCAAGAATTGATGAACGTAGAGAAACGCGAAAATATTTTACCAACAGTGATCAATTCAGTTTAATGCATCAAAAAGGCGCCTTTCCATATAGTTTTGTCGACTCTATGGAAAAAATGAATACCCCAAATCTTCAAACGAAAAATCAATTTTATGATCATTTGTGGGAAGAGCATATTAGTGATGCAGATTATGAAAGAGCGATAGAAGTATGGCGTTTGTTTGGATGTAGAAATCTGTGAGAATATTCAGACCTATATTTACAATCTGATGGATTATTATTATGTGATGTTTTCGAACAATTCCGAGACACATATTTAAACGCTTATAAATTGGACCCAGCACAGTACTTTACTCTTCCAAGTTTATCTTTTGATTGCATGCTTCGTATTACCAAGGTAAATTTGGAGCTTTTAACGGACATTGATATGATTCATTTTTTCAAAAAAGGTATTCGTGGAGGTATAAGTCAGTGTACGGAGAGGAAGCATATTGCTAACAATTCTTATTTGCCAAACTATGACCCAACCAAACCCTCCTCATTTATTACTTATCTTGATGCCACAAATCTGTACGGTCATAGTATGTCTCAAGCATTACCATATGGTGGTTTTCGATGGTTATCAGAACGTGAAATTTTGGATTTAAACGTTATGAGTATAGACAATGACAGCCCACACGGTTATGTTTTTGAGGTGGATGTGCATTATCCTAGTGATTTATACGATGCACATTCGGATCTACCGATCTTGGTGGAAAACATCATATCACCAAATGAAAAAGCAAAATTGCCAAAATTGATACCGAATTTAAATGATAAAAAGAAATATGTGGTCCACTACAGGACATTAAAACAAGCTATAAAAAGAAATATGTGGTCCACTACAGGACATTAAAACAAGCTACCGAGAATGATCTTGTTGTAATGCAAACCCACAGAATTTTAAAATTTTATCAGTCGAAGTGGCTAAAAAATATATTGATTTCAATACTGAGTTACGCAATGCATCAACTACGGAATTCGGTAAAGTTTTATTTAAATTAATCATAAACGCGATTTTCGGCAAAACAATGGAAAATGTTGGTAATCGCAAAGATATTAAATTAATAACTCAGTGGGAAAATAGTCGAGGAAAGGTTGGGGCAAGAGCATTAATTGCTCGACCAAATTTTAATAGTTGCAGTATAATTACGAAATATTTCATAGCAATCCATATGGAAAAATTTATGGTCGTCTACAATAAACCTATATATATTGGGTCTTCGATATTAGATGTATCAAAAACCGTTATATAAGGACTTTATTATAATTTCAATAAAAATAAATTCGGTAACAATGCTTCTTTACTATACATTGATACGGATTCGCTTATATTTAAAGTATTAACCGACGATTTCTACCGCGTAATGATCGAAAACCCCGATAAATTTGATACATCAAATTATCCAGATCATAAAAAACAAGTCGGTATTGGGTAGAATGAAAGATGAATTTCCATGTGATCCGATCATATCTTTATATACATATATTATGTAAAATCTTTGAACAGTGAATTAAAGAAGGCAAAAGGCATAAAAAGCCTGTAATTGAAAAGGAACTTATCAGAAAATTGTAGAAAATGGCTGTTTAATATTCAGAAAAATGAAAACGTTTCGTAGTGAGTTATATAACGTTTTTACGAAAATAATAAATAAAGTGGCATTGTCACACAACGACGATTAACCTTATGTAATTCCATCGTCAGCAAAAACTTTACCTTGGGGGCATCCCGATATTGATTTTTATAAAACAGATTATGAGGAAAATTTAAAAATTTTACTTACAGTTGGTGAGCAATTTTTGTAATGTGTATTTGTTGTTTGGTAAAAATTAATAAAAAACTGGAAAATTCATACCTACATAAGTGTTTATAGATAATTTGTATTTTTTTTATAGCCGTTTATTATATTGCCAAAAACTGTTAAAAGTATGTATATATATATATATATATATATATATATATATATATATATATATATATATATATATATATATATATATATATATATATATATAATTCATAACATGAGGGTATTTGGTGCTAGACCGTATTATTCCTTTTTTAAAATAAAAACATGTATTTATTATTGAATTGCTTTTTTATTCAACCTTTATTTTTAAATTTTAAAAGTAAATGAAATGCACAGGTCGACGAGTGAATGTTTAAAGAGGAGCAGTTTTGTTGACAAGATCCTCCATAGTCTTTTCAATTTTCAATATTCTGGAATTCAATTCACCACGCAGTTCGTCTTGCATAAGTTCATATATTGCAATAACAGTATCATCAATGTATCCTCTAAGTTCTCGACCGGTTTTAATTTTTTGCGTACGTAACCTTCAAGTTGGTTTCTGAATATATCTTTAATAACAATTGTTGAGTCATGTAAAGCTTTCTGCGTATCTTGCATACACTAAGCAAGGTTATTATCAACATAATTTCGTGTGGCCGCATCGTCTCCTTCAAGAGGTTCTGCTAAATAGCACAATCTTTTGCTTCCCATGTCGTAATCTCCATTAGGTGTAAGTTTAAAACCATTTCTTGAAGGACCTCGCATAAAGTTAAAATCCTGAAATTTTCTTTTGCGACCGAACTCATCAATAGTATTTACTTCTGACATTGTTATGTGAGACTGATTTGAAACCATTATATTTCACCCTAATATATGGTTCTCTTTCATTAATAAACAGACTCTGCAGAAAATATGGATTGCAAAACCTATTTTAGGTGATGTTTAATAAATACACATACCAATTCATTTTACTATTGTTTTATTGGTAAAAATAATTAAAACATAACAAAAGATTGACTTTATTTTTTATTATTAAAAAATAAAAAATATAACAAACAAAAAAAAATTAAAAAATAAAGAAAAAAAATACATAAGTTAATTTCTTCTGTACAGGTAAGCTTCTTCTATGACCCAATTTATTCTCTGGATGGCACGTTTATTAATGTCCTTGAACTGGTAGTAAACTAGTCCACGAAAGTCGCATTATACAAATTTAACCCTGAGAAGGTCAATGTAGTTGAAATCGTACGTAAGATCATTCCCCCAGCAGATACCTTGTATTTTACAATGATGACAAGTTGAACAAAAATCTTTTGGTATATGCCTGTATGTTTTGGCTGCTTCACCAGGTTGTTCTTCAGTTGGCAACATGATGTTTGAAGATGTTGTACTTTTCAAACGCTGTACTCTATTTATGTCTTACTTTTTAAAATAACCTTGACAGGAACAAAAAAAAATTCTTGAAAATTACAACCTCGAAAACGGCCCTGACATTGCAGGTTACGTTGGCCTTAGTCTTGGCCTTGCCTTAGATAAGTTTTAATACTATACCTAATGCATCAACCAAAAGAAATAAAGGTGATGTAGTGGGGGAAATGGGCATAAAAGCAGACTTGCCAGCTTCAGCTCTTGACAGTTGGTCAGAGCACAGTACAGTTCAGTGCTAAAGTAAAAGTGTAAGTGAAAAGTAGCCAAGATGTCTTCCGAACGGCAAAGTGTTGCATCACTTGTAGATGCTCTTGAAGTAAGTTGCGGTTCCCAACGAGAAATGTTGGAAAATATTAGTGGACTAGAAGTCTTAACTCCGGGGGTACTCGAGGATTGGCACCAAGAGAAAGACGATGCTGAAGTAGACAAGGCGCTCAACGATGGTAGTGATGAGGAATTGGTGAGGTCGTCGGCGGACTTTCTCAAAACATGGACAGAGGAGAAGGAGCCGAAGATCAACGTTATTAGTGATGTGGTAGTTCGAAAAGCTTCGCGACCAAATCGGGCATCTTATCCGAAAGCTTCCAAGTTGAAGAAGCTTTTAACTATGCGGAAGTCAGAAATTCCCTATAAAAAACCATTTATTCGGCGATTAAAGGTGTGGGGCAAGGAAAGAAGAAGAAAATTAACTTTAAGCGTCCCTCCACCCCTGTTCCAATACCTGACTTCCTGGAAACATCACCCCAAGAGCCGTTGTCTGTCGAAATGGAAGTAATCGAAGGCCCCGATGGACAAAAGCCACCAACACTGGCCAGTTTAGAAGAAGGAGTAGTGTCGGAGGTAAAGTCTTCCTCAGCGCCACTCTCACCGATATTGGGATGCCGCAAACCTATCAAGAAGCGGTTTAAGCAGTGTTTTGAAGGTGATGAAGTTTCCGCTACTTCGTCGTCTTCATCACCAAATGAAACCGCTTCTCCTTTAATATGTTCTGAGACATCTCAACCGGAGTGGGTTGAAGACTTTACTAACTCGCAGAAGAGCAAACTCTCGGACATGTTTCGGATGAAAAAAAACCTAGTGAAAAAAATAACTGCATGTGAGAGTGAAATTTTAGAACTAGAAAGACAATTAGAACTAAAAAAGATGGAATGTGCGGGATATAAAAGACAATTGACGGACTTTAATAGATTTTGTAGTAGGTGTTAAGTAGTTGTAGGTATTAGCTTTTAATTTATAGTATTAAGTTTGTAAATATATATATATATATATATATATATATATATATATATATATATATATATATATATTTAAGTTTAATAAAAAAAAAGATTTTTTATATTTTACAAAGAGCATAAAAATGACTTGAAAATATATTTTTGGTGTGTTATTTCGTATAGGACCTTTCCCACATAATATTAGGTATTAAAAAAGTGTCAGTAATCCACTAAAACTGGGCAATAGCAATAGTTGTAAATATTTTTTTGATAATATTTACAAGTATGCTAAAACATGGTTCGGTTTAAGAAGTTAAGGTTCTGTCGCCAGAACTTCTAATACTTTGCATCTCAATATTGTATGTTTTTTATGAAAAAAACATAAAATATTGGTTACAAAGTATTATAACCAACTAAAACTACTATCAAAGTGTGGTCCTGAAAGGGACCGTTTAATTGCAAAAAACATGCGATTCTTTATGGTGTTGTAGAGTCTCACGGCCCGTCATCATCAACGGTAGTATTGGTGCTGTCCTCCATGTATTGGGCTATAAACTCCCAGAGTTCTTCCCATCTGGGATCATCCATCTCCCATTCTCGACAATCGTTCGTGGTAGAATCTACCACAGGGCATTGGATGGGCTGTTGTTCACTATCAGACATGTTTAACCGAAATGATTGTAATAAGCATTGGTGGTCGTATATATAGAGACAAATTGGTGGTGGGGGGTGAAAACAAATGTCGTATTACGTATCGAGACTAAAGTTGTTTGTGGTTTCGAATACGAACAAATGATTGTGTTGGGTTCCACCAGCACCTAAACTTTTAATACTTTGTATCCAATATTGTATATTCTCTACATACAATATTAGTAACAAAGTACTAATATGAACTAAAACTACGATCACAGTATTTTGTGGTCCTGAAATGGATCGTTGTTGTGTGCCCTCAAAAAGGGCAGGGGTGAGTGTGGGGCTTATGGTGCCCCATCCTCGCTGGTCGACCACCAACTTAACGAACCGGAGGGGCCCTGCGGATCGTCGGGTGTCGGTGATGCTGGAATTTCCAGCACCGCATCTTCCGTCGAATCCGGCTTTGGCTGTGGCGACGGAGTATCGAGTCTTTGTAGAACCCAGTCGACAACATCATTCAATTCCATAAGACCAGAATCGTGATCATAGAGCAGCGGAATCGGCTCATCCAAGTCGTCCCAACGTAGGACGTCAATCTCAAAGTCTACGTCATCGTCGCCGAAGTCCTCCAAGTCTCCAACGTTGCCGGCGATGGTGTCCTCGCTAAAGATAGATGAGCCTCTGCTTGCGGGTCTTTCTTCCTCCATGTTATTCGTATGAGAGTTGAAATGTATATGACTGTATATCTGGTCCAGTCTCATATATATAGAACTACCCCACACCACCAACGGATTCTAAATGTTGTGTATTGGTGAGAGCTTATAGAATTATTGATTTTTTCAACAAGGAATTAGATTTGTTTTTTTTTTGGTTTAGACAATAAGACTATTTCTTAACATTTTGTGAAGAATGCATTACAAAAAAAAATAATAGAAACCTTGTTTGGACTGTTAACATTTTCATAGGTTCTCAAGCATATAACTTGGCACTTAAACTACGAGACAAATCGTCGTTAAACGAATATCTCGCCCTATAAGTGATGATTACTAAACTACGATCAAAATATAATAAAGGATCAAAAAATAATAAACGATATTAACACCGACCTAGGTGCAGCCCTTGATCTTCTCCTTGGCTGCACCAAGAGCTCTGGCCAAAGCTGTACTGACGGTATCGGCGTCGCTGGTGGTATCGGCGTTGTTGGTGGAGCCGTCGGTGCTGGCGTTGCAGGCGGTGCCGAAGGTGCTGGTCCTGGTGCGGTACCCCTGCACTCCTCACACGTACATAATTTGCACGGCACGAATGGCCTCACAATGCCAATAATCTTTTTTGGTGCACCTTCCATGTTAACGGTCGAACGTGTAATGATAAAATAATTCGAATACCGGTCCTATATACATTCAAGAAAGTTAGAGGGGGTAAGGTGGTGTGCATATATGCTGTATATGCATGTTTGAGAATAATATAATTTTATAACTCACCGTATCTCTGTTCTAGACACAAACTACCCCCCTCCACTTTTCCAGCATATAGTACTAAACTTTCTCTACATTTTTTCAAATAAATTTTTTTGATATTCCCAACCATTACTTTGCTACCTATTTACAAAAAATGTAAAATATGCATATATTTTAATTATTTTAAGGCAAGGTAAGAAAAATTTTGAAAATGTTTTGATGGAATCGTAATAAGGAAGAGTTGAAGTATATCACACTATTTTTCCCGATTCGCTAATATAAATTTTTTTTTGTCTCATCTTGGGTGGACTCTGGCGTCGTAACCGATGATAAAAAATTGGAAAAATACATATATTATGGGAAATTTTCTCTAGAATCCAAAAAAATTTTTTCCGAACTTCTGTCATCGCAAATTAAAAAATCGATATCTCAAAAATTGCGAAAAAATGATGAAGGAGCCGCGCAATCGGCCTGAAACCATTAAAAATGGACTTTTTCGTCCTGGGTTGGATGGTCAGGGGGTCTGAGGAAGGTGTGCCGACGTAGCGTGTTAGCGCGGAGACGGCACACTAAAAAAAAAGAAATCCTAAGAACCTCCCCTACAACTTCCACATACTCCCGTTCCGCTCTCCGCTTCCTAACTCGAGAATTTCAATTTTTTGGTCGAAATTTTTTTCATTTTAAAGATTTTTCAAATTTTTTTCACCATTTTTCTCTCCTCAAAATTCTAGGTAATTAAAGTGCTTTTATTTTTTCTCTATCTTGAACGGTTCCCGAGCTACAGCGCTTTAAAAAATCCAAATTACTAACTTACTATAACCCTTTTCTTCAAATTTCATCTTTTCGAATTTTGAAAAGTACTACCATATGTAGAAAAAATCTCTCTCTAATTTCCGAATATTATTTTGCTCTAAAACTTCAACTTTGGCGCGCATTCACCATTTTCAATTTTTTTTTGAAAAAAATTTTTTTTACGTTTTTCCTATCGAGAAAAATGCATGTTTATAGTACTCGATTTCCTCTATAATTTTTTCTTATAACTTTTTTCCCTTGTGTTATTTAAGCTCTTTTTCCACTTAATAAACAACCATTATCTAAACTCCCGTACTCCTTTCTTAAAGAGCGGACTTTTCCGTCCGCTTTTTTTTTGTTGGGTTTCAAATAAGTATAAAACTACTACTTCACTCATTACAAATTTATTGATTCAAGTACCTTATTTTAACATTATTTTGTGTTACATATAATAGATACATTAAAATATAGATTTATTGGTCACCGAACCGTTTAATACATTATAACTAAAAAATGAGTCGTGAATAACTAATGCGTACACTTTAGTGTCTTTGGGGAATTTATTCTTTCTCGTTTGGAACTCCAATTTCACATCCACGGTCGATGAGTTAATAGCCTCTGGTTGATGACTGCAATTGATAATAAAAACAGGGTTTTTCATATATTCGGCGAACGATATCATCGGATCGTTTATCTCGCGCCCGTAGTAGCTGCTTTGGAAGTTTTCGTAATTGTAATAGGCTGCTGCGTACAGTTTCTTGGAGAAATCTAAATTCCATCTTTCGTAGAGATAAACGGTTGAATTCAGATACAGTTTAATGTCGCATACGTCAGCGTGGGTAAACTAGGTTGCGTTTTTTTCTTTTTTTTTTCGCAATTATTGCTATCTTGAAACCCGATGATTATATAGCGCGGTCTTTCTAGACTTGTACTCGTTCTTAAGGCTCACACGTCGGAAGATGTTTGTCTTAAAGCTGGCAATTCGTACAGATCCCATTTACGATATGCCATTTGAATACTGGCATTGTTTCCACCTTTATTAATGCGAGACAGTATTTTCAATTTTTGCTTGTCGTCTGGAATGATGTGATGAATTTTCCATTCGATTTTTCGATACTAATTTCTGCCTCTACTTCGCCGACGTAGCAATTGGAAAAAGTGCGAGCTATAATCATAATAAGCTCTTGTTTTACGTTGAAAACACCGTTTGCATATTCCTCAGAGAATCCCATAAGATAATTTAAGGGTAATTTCCCGGAGAATACATTACTTGCCGTGTCTATGATGTCTTGGTTTGCCTCGTCGAGACTCCATCCACACGTCATGAGAGATCTTTGTTGCAAACTTCCGAATGAAACCATGGTTTTTAATGTCATCGTAATTCCAGGTTTACGAACCACGGCGACCTGCTCACCTCCCACCAAAAATTACCGTGAATTTAAAAGCACTTTCAGAACACTACACGAACACAATATTTGATGTTTACGCCACTGATATCTGCGACTGTTTGAAGTCACTTCTTTTCCCACTAACCTTTATAGCGAGTTTTCAAGGTCGAATTGTAACAATGGTGGGGGTAGCTTAACGGTAGAAATAGTGGGAGGAGCCTTCAAGGTCAAATGACGCCACACGTTTAAATTGGTATAAGGATAACCTCAAGGTCAAAATATAATGAAACAAATAACTACATTTTATGTACTTTATTGATTGACATTTTTCTGTCGTTCTTCTATACGTGTAACATTATCACCTAAACCTAAATTTCTTAATTTGTTCAATAATATTTGTTCGTTTTTATTTCTTAAAAAATTCATACAAACTATACTCACTAAAATACACACTTCAGCATGGTCCATATACTTAAAAAAATACACTAAAATCCTGAGCCTCCGAATCTTGCATTTCATATGCGTAAAATTCTGAATAGGCTGCAGAAATTAGAAATTCTTCGTACATTTCTCTCACTAAACTTTCCATATTAACTATTTCTACGTTAAATTTAAGTCCTACACTCTAATTTCACTTAACATAACCGAATCTGCAATGAAACTAATCAGTTTTTCCAAACAGTCATTAAAGCCCAACTTTTTTATTTCACAAACAAAGTCTAGTAAATTTAATGTTTTGCTGCAATATTTACGACATGCATTCGCAGCCTTTTCATATTCAAAAGACAAATCACAATAGCGCGACGCCCATTCTGCTCGACTTTTCATTGCATCATTGAAGTAATTGCTTGCCGTTTCAGTGAACTCATCGCCCAATTTTTTACTGTCTCTTGCAAAGCACTATTCATATTATTCACTTATTTTTACACTCACGACACTTTTTTATTGCTGGTGGTAGCCCATCTATATAATGACGATATATTTGTTCATAGTGAATGTAACAGGATAAGCTTAACTGTAGTTGCTTGTCACACCGGTATGGCGCTGGCAGCTTATCCCAAATTTGCCGTAAACTCAGTGTATCAACGTAAGTTTTTAATTATTCGAGAGGAAAAAATGCTAGATCCCTTTTCTTCAAAATCACATAAATTTTTAAATTACTCTGATATAAACAAATTACTCTGCCGACTTGCTGTATAATTTTTTCTTTAGATAGTTCCGTATCTGACATTTTACACTGAATGAATGTAAATAGACTCACACAATTTTATAAGAGAATTTGCAAAGTCAAAATAATTTCAAGATCAACCCACAATATTAATAACTATCAAGGTCAAAGCCAATATCATATTCAGGCCGATTTCAAAGTCATAACTCAAGGACCTAGAAAAACATTCGACCTACAAAAGTCATTGACCTTTGAAATGTAAGGCCTTGAAAGAACGCGACCTTGAAAAAATTTGGCCTTGAAAAAATGGCTTTGAAAAGTTTGACCTTGGACCGGAGGAGGGTCATCTTATTTCTTAACTACTCTTATTAACTTTAAATATAATTTTACACCCTCTGCTTTTAAACAGAGAGGAAGAGTTTAGCTCACTTTATGAATTTGTAATTTCACTTTTTTTAGATAATATGACTTGCTCTGAATTTGAATTTCAATGTAACAATGGAAGATGCATACACCACACTTTTCTCTGTGACAGAGATGATGACTGTGGAGACAATAGCGATGAGGACGAACACACATGTGGTAAGCTCAATTTACTTGTTACCTTTCTACAAAACATTTAAATGATGTAAAAATTTATATTTTCTAATTCAATTTTATTTTCTCGGTCTCCTGACCGCCCATGTGAATAATAAATAATTAAAGAGTTTAGCAGTAATCTGTCTAACTTGCTAAAGTGCACTTTTAATCTACGTGTAACTGCATCTCGTACTGAACCTTGTTACGCAACATCACGAGCAAAAAAAATAGTGTACGATACGAAGTTTAAAATAGCGCGCACATGCAGAGGCAGATCCAGCCTTTCTCTTTGGGGGGCGGGGGGCGGTGATATTATAAAAGTGAAGTATGACAAGCGAAAGCAAGTTGTCGATAGGGGGGGGGGGGGAACACAGGAACCATTCCCATTTCTAGTGTAAAAGACAGGGTCGGGTCTATTTTTCTGAATTTTAAGCTCTTGGAGAGGGGGAGATGCCAGCAGCATACATATTCCTAGTATAGAAAGTAGAATCGGGTCTATTTTCCTGAACTCAAAGCTCTTGGAGGGTGGCTATCGCCAGAAAAACAAGTTGTCAAAGGGGAGGGTGGAGTGCCAGCAGCATACACATTCCTAATATAAAAAGCAGAATCAGTTCTATTTTTCTGAACTCAAAGCTCTTGGGAGGGGGGGGGGGGCGATCGCCAGCATACACATTCCTATACTCTATTGAAGAACTAGAGAGAGTACTAAAACTATTACCGGAGCCTCCAACGTAAATGCTCCAGTGCCGCAGCTAAGTGAGTGCCGTAAATCTAATTATATTTAATTATATTTAAATATTATAAGCTTTTATAAATTTACTACAACAATAAAATTTCTGAGAGTTTAATTTAACTTCTGTCAGTAAGCAAAGAACACACTATTCTTAGTGATTTATCTTGTTTGCGCTTGTTTATATATATTATTTGAGATTAGTGAGATACCCAAAAAATATGGCTTCCACCTCTATATTTACTCTAAAATCGTGAAACCAAGGTGTTTTTTCCTCAACGAAAAACTTATTACGATGAATGTTTATGATGCCTTAAGATATAAATATCTAGATAATAACGTTAAAAGCTCTATTGAGATGTGTTCCAACATGACTAGAGTTGGAAAATCTACTGTGTATCGAATACTGAAAGAGTAAAGACGACTAGAATTGTTAATACTCCCAAGTGACATTCGATCACAGGCAGACGAAAAACCTCGTTGGAAGAAGAGATGAAAACTGCAGTAAAAGGAGTTGTGCATACATTTTATTATGAGAAGAAGATCCCAACCATCGACAAAATTCTGACTAAACTCAATGAAGATCGGGATTTACCTGAAATTAAAAGAGCTGAGCTCTGGAAATTGCTCAGACAACTTAATTTTTGCTGGGAAAAACCAGAAAGCCAAGGAAATCTGTTCTTATCGATCGTCCGGAAACTGTTCGTTGGAGAAGGAAATATCTCTCTCAAGTAAAAGGTAGATTTGTTAGAAATAACACAACTTACAAAATTAGTAATTTACCTGACCTTTTGAAAGATTTTTTTGAATAAAGTTACTGCGGAAAAATGTGGAAACTCGATCTCATGATCGGTGAGATAGAGGAACCAATTATAATTAATTCGAGCGAAGAGAACTTCACTGACTTTGATTACGAATTAAATAAGTAATGTTTATCAGTGTAAACACAATTTATTATTTAAATTCTTGTCTTTGTTATATATTATTGTTTAATGTTGTTTATATATTTTTTTATTTTTTTGTATTGTGTGTCACACTCTTTAATTTTATATATATATATATATATATATATATATATATATATATATATATATATATTTAATTCCAATTGACCGTAATTCTTATATTATTTTGTATTTGTATCTTTTTCTTAAGCGTGTAGAATTAACACGTTTATTTTATTTTTTGGGGCTATCGGATTTCCATATAATAAAGTACATAAAATTAAGAAGTGTAATAGAAATAAAAATAGGTACTTGTAATTTTAACTGTAACATATAAAAATTAATTACATTTGAATCCCTTTTTAGTGTTTAATTGTAATTCTGCAGATGGTTTAAGAAATAAATAAACTGAAACGTCAATGTCCTAAAAATGTTTTTAATTAATAATAAAATCACCGATAGCCCCAAAAAATTTTTAATATTTTATGGACGAATTTATTTTTTTATATATGTTTAACTTCTTGTATTTTTGACAATGGGTATTTTGTAAGTATTTAAATTATAACCTAGAATGTTTTGAGAGAATAAGGCTACGTTTTAGTCTGAATGTGCCTAAAACGGTGCCAAAATTAAAAATAATAAAAATACTGTTGTGATTTGTGTTAAATATGTCAAAATTATCTATATTTCGTAATGTATGTGAATTATTAAGAAATCATAGGAAATAAAATAATATTATAAAAACTTTTTATTTTAAGTTTATTACCGAAATAATATTCTATGCCATAAATACTTGGCGATAAAACAAACCTCCTTCCTACGTCTATGAAAAGGATTAAAATCCTTTTTAACACTTCACGCTTCTAAATAGCTATTGTTTATTATTATAGACCAGTATTTTTGATTATAACGTTTTTAACCCATTCCTATGAAAAATATATGTGTCTAGCAGATTTTGCCAACGACACCGGACTAAAGACCACAGGTAGTTTGCGAAGAAAAAAAAAGGAAAAAAATTATTTATTACTTTCTCTAATTCTTGAACAAACTATAGTATAAGAAGCAAAATCAGGGATATTATTTTGAACTCAAAGCTCTTGTGGGGGGGGCGATCGCCCCCACCGCCCCCCCCTCTTGGAAACGCACCTGCCCACGTGTTTAGCTCAACCTCTGGCCAACTGACTTATTCAATTTCACTTATGTTAGAGAAATTAATTTAGTCCTCAATCAACTGAAAAAACCTTATACTTACTTATATACTTAGATAGAGACAATGACCATCTCAGATTGCGATGTAATACTAGGAAAGGGTGGAAACTTCTCCCATGGCAATGCACCGCCATCTGTAGATCTGCTTCGTACTCATTGGCTCTCATCAGTACAGAGTAGGAAAGCACATCTAAATATAGAAAAAGCAAATCATTTAAGCAGCTTATATTGGACGAAATATGAAGTCTAATACAAGCAGCGCCATCCCCCAGCATTACACTCAATCTGAATATAATTTCTAGTAAAGATCTAAACACTCTTTACTATATATTATATGCTATATACTGTATACTACTATACACTATATACTATATACTGTAAAAAGGATAGGTAGACTTTTGAGGGCGCTGAGTCTGAATTCATGGTTTGTTAATAACTGAAGGTTAACCAGAGGTCATTTCAAGGCCATTTTAAAATTAAATTGTAAAAATCTACTAAATAAATCTGTAAAAGGAGAGAATCCATGCGCAACTAGAATAATATCCGTTACATAGCAGACAGGCAAGCGTATCAAGTTTTTGAGCCGAAACTCAACCTTCTAAAACCTCGTACCCCACGCACAGCTAGATTGATGTCCGTTACACAGCAGATATGGAAGCGGAGTTAGTTATTATGAAATAGTTATCCGAAACCCAAGCTGACCTTGAAATGACCTTGAACTTGACATATTGAGGGTGTCTAATTACATAAGAATAAAAGGGTGTGGTCAAATAGACATCCACTTTTTTTTTGTAAACCTGTGTAATTCATCATCAATATTGAAATCTATTTTAAACTCATAGCCTAGCAGATAAATAATAACCATACATCGGTACAATATTTTTGAATAACGAGCAATAATAACAATTTTATTTGTGTTGTGGTAACTGAAGAATTTCTACAACAAAAAAATATGCACCCATATAGTGGATATTAAAAAATACGTTAAAATAATCTATTTGTATACTAAGGTTTTTTGACCGACAGAAACAAACTCTGTCACAGTAATTTCATTCTTACAAGTTAGCTTTATCTATCAAGTAAAATTTGTACCATTTCCTTTCCTTACCCATGAGTATTTATTGATTAATGATTCCATTGGTACCCTCTGTTAAACGATATGTGAGTCAGGTAATATTCAACACCAGTGACCTTTAACTTTGTTTAAGGGGCTGCCTAGTTGACCACAAAGTTGTGTCTTTATTGATTAATATTGAAAGGTTTCGCGTAGGTGTCAAACAAATTTAAATTGGATAGAGTATTTTTTCTTCAAAAAAATACTGTTTGTTGTTTTATTCATTTAATATTCATATTAATCTTCGGAAATTGTACTGATCAACTTGCCTTTTTCTGATTAATAAATTTATCTGAGTAAGTTCAACTGTACTCATGTATTGTACTAAGTATAATTGTGATCAATTTGGTAAATTTAATTACAGCCGTTTTTTTTTGAACAATTCTTTTTACTAACTTTTCATAGGAAGTAGTATTTTTCTCAGCTCATTTTATCTTAACGAAGCCGTGAAGTGAGAGGCAATTTGAGTCCGACATAACGACCCCATTGGATGCGATTTGCGTCCGGTTGCATTTTGAAAAGTTACTCATTTTGGTTTCTTCTGTTTTTCTAACTTATCTTTGGTGTTTGTTGTAAATATTGTTGGAGATTATTGAATAACCACTTCTTCTTTGAAGGATTTATTTCACAATTAAGTACACACGTGGTGCAGACATTTTTGTTCTTAGTTCATTCTTGAAATTTATTCGCCTCGTAATGCATTTTTCTAATTCGTTGAGATGCATATTATGGCACGAGGGTTCCCAAAACTCTATAGAGGCTTTTTTCGACCAGAACAACTTATGAATCTTAAGGTAACATCTCATTTTATTATGTAGAAGTTATTATGAAGCTGTCTCCTGATATTAGTTCTTTTTACTTACAATTTTCAATTTAACCTTTTTGTGTCCTTATCTTTCTCTCAGGGGCATTCCTAGATTTGTATTATTAACTCTGGAATTAATATGCCATGAGGTAACTGAACTACTTTTTCTTGTAAGATAAATTTATTTGGTAAATAGGCCTAATTTTATTTTAAGCTAAAACTCTCTTCCTCTCTCTTTTAAATAAATAAAGGTAATTAATTTGTAGTTAAAAAGTAATACTTTTAATCATTGACTTAATATTGAGAGGTTATAATAATACAGTATTATTTAAAATTAGACTATGTGGTTTTATGCAGTATTACATGCATATTTCACAGTAAATTTTGTGCATTTTGATAAGATAAATTTTCTATTCTTAAGTGGATAAACTAGCTTACAAATTTATTTTTTATGTAGATTTTTTAAAATCTAATAATACTTTCAGTCACATGTTAGGTAATTAACTATCAGTTTTATTTGAGGAAAATTCCTGCACTGAGCATACAATTGGCATTTTTTCTATTAATTTTATATTTTACAGTTTGGGCAACGATTAACCATAATTTCAATAATGTTATATGAAGTGAAAATGTTATTAGTAATAACAGTGGATATTTTAATATTCTACTTTAATAAAATTCAGAAATTTGAATTTGGTTCAAACTAGCTTTTAGCTTTACAGTGAACTAGAAACCATATTAATGTTTTAGGGGTTTCATTTTTATTTTAGGGTTCTTTCTTTCTTTTACCTCTTTTTGACGTTTATTTTCTTTCCTTACTGGAGTTTACTGTCTAGATCTATCTGTTTATTCACTTATTTTGGCATGAGTTTATGGATCCCATCCTCTGATTACTCGGGTGGTGATTTGAGCCCTTCTGGTACTCTGAAGTTCTGCTTCTGTAGACCAAAATTATGTCGAGGGATCAGATAAGCCTTAATTGATAAATTTTTCAGCTCTTGCTCATTAACTGTTAACTAGCTTATCTAAAGATTGAGGCTTTTAATATTTATTTGGTTCACCAGTCCCTTTGGAATGATCACATAACAAAGCAAAGTCAGAGAGAGAAATGTTTAACATTAAGAATTGTAAATATATCGATCTAACTACAGTTAATATAAAAACTAATCGACATTTCGATAGAAACTTTTACACAAAAGAAAACAAAAGGAGAAAAAGACAGGTACAAGATAATTTAAAAAAGTAATAAGAGAGTCAGTTTAAACTGAACAAAGTTTTATAGTTTGTAAAATAAGATATTCCAATTTAAAAGTAATAAAATTTTTACACACAAAACAAATGCATGAGAAAAAACCCACTAAACAAAAAATATTAAGTTAAAAATATTGACATTACAAAAACTATTCATTAAAATTGAAAGAGTAAAAGCACCTATCAGACAGTCATTCATTTACGCGTCTCTTAAAACAATTAATCGACTCGGTAAGCCAGATTTCTCTTTGTAACATCCTTACGGCTTTAATCGCCATATAGTATGGTCCTCTCTCATAGAAGGTGGAGTTATATAAAGGTACCCTTAAGCCATTCGCCCCTCTGGTAGTCATAACCATGTTTCCCCCATAAAGCTGTCTATTTAGCGGAAAAAATTCCGTGTTCCTTCTGACAAACCTGACTAAAGATCTAAAGTATAATGAGGGAACAGTAAGCAACCTAAACTGAGTAAAAAATGGTCGACATGAAGCTCTTGGATGTAGGTGGAAGATACATCTTATTATGCGTTTTTGAATTTTAAATATATTAATAGCATTTTTTGATGATCCCCAAAAGGAAATACCATAAGAAATAAGAGATTGTATTTGCCCAAGGTAGAAAAGCCTAACAGTCTCTGCAGTGATGACGTCACGAAGCCTTCGGACTATACCATACAAACTGCTAAGCTTAGCCCCAAGAGCTGATATATGATGTTCCTAGTTTAAAGAGGGGTTCAAGTGAACACCCAAGAACTTAACCTGTTCCAAACTAGGTATAGATCTACCCCCAAGCCACACAAGCAGTGACTCAGACCTTGTTGCATGCTTTGAAAAAAGAATGAGGCCAGTTTTATCTACGTTTAGAGTGAAGCCGTTATCAGAACACCACTGCTGCATTTTCAATGCAGGGTTTGTGCACTTTCGAGACAGTCCCACCATAGAAGTGTCCGCCAGAATCACTGATGTGTCATCAGCAAACTGGCAAACGCTATCCGCGGCCAATCCATCCCCCAGATTATTTACATATATTAAGAATAATATGGGTCCCAGAATGGAGCCCTGAGGTACCCCCTGCAACAATCTGAAAAGTAATGATGATTATTTTTAGCAAAGCAGACTGTTTGCTGCCTATCCGATAAGTAGGATTACAGCAAACTGGCAGCAACACCTCTGACCCCATAGGCACCAAGCTTTGTCAAAAGCAAGTTATGATCCACAGTGTCAAAGGCCTTAAACAAATTAAAATATAGGCCTGCCACTTTATCATTGGTGTCAATTCTTTCATTTATATAGGAAATTGTGTTGAATATTGCCATTTCAGTAAATTTGTTAGGTCTAAAGCCGAACTGATTTTTACTCAGGATATTGAGTCTGTTTAGATGTTCAAATATTCTAGTATATATAACTTTTTTAGAGCCCTTTGACACTGCTGGAAGTAGGGAGATTGGTCTGTAATTTTTGATACACTGGCGATCCCCTTTTTTGGGTAAAGGAATCACTTTGGCAGTCTTGAAATTAGTGGGAAAAATCTGTGTGGCAAAACTTTCATTTACAATATTTGCTAAGGGATTACTTATGCAGTGTGCGACAAATTTTAAAACATATACGGGCACGTCGTCCAGTCCCGCTGAATATTTATTAGGTAAACGCATAAGTGTTCGAAAAATTTCATCGGAATTAACTGGGGATAAAAATATTGTAGGATAATTAACTTCAGTTTGAAACGTAAGGTTAGGATTTGAATTATTGTGTACATTGAACTGTCTGCTAAACAGTTCAGCAATATCTTTTGGGTCACTATGAATATGATCGTCTATTTTTAGGGTTATGTCGTAATTCTTTTTGATCCCATTGCATTCGGTATTAAGAATATTCCAGGCATTTTTAATTTTATTTGATTCTACTTATACTGGTTGGAAAAGAAAGGTCAAAATAATTGTAGAATATTTGAAAAAATGTGTTATATTTTTCGTCAGTGCTGTGTATTTACACAAGATGGTCAATAAAACAAAGAGAACTTTTAAGGTGTTTATTTTACTACTTTAAAATAAACTTTCGTCAGAACTTTTTACCGCGACACACTAGCGTTAATTTTTTTTGACAACTGACAACTGACTTAGTTTACTCCTACAACAGTATATAGCATAACTAAATTTACACCTGTAACAATATACACCATTTTCCCCTCCTACTTTAAGTAAGCCTATAAATCTAATTTTATAGGTGGTTTAATTATCCTACCTGATCTGGACGTTTTGGGAGTACCAATGTTATTCTTTGGAGAAAGAGTTATATTAGGTGCTTGACTTGTTGGTACTTCCATAACCTCTGGACTTAATGTTAGCTTAGGTGATACAACTGTAGTTTGACAAGACTTAGTTGGAGTTACATTATTTTTAAAACTATCAGTATTATTATTAGCTGGTATATCACTTAACACTTCACTATATGGAGCACTTCGAATATCATTCGCATGCATAAATTTAATGTCAGAACCAATCTGTACAAGGTAAGTAGAATGGCTGACAACTTTTACAATTTTACCTTTTTGCCATAACCTACTTTGAATATTTTTTACAAATACAACTTCATTTACAGAGTACAATCTAACTTTTCCTATAATATCAGATTTAAGCTTTGGTTCCTTATTAAAAGATGGTTTAATCAGATCATATCTTGTTCGCGGACGAATTTTAAACAAACTTTCTGCAAGTGACAGACCAGTTGAAGTAGATGGTGTATTTCTATAGACAAATAAAAAATTCTCTAGACGATTAAGTATCGTAATTTTACTTACTTCTTTCCCCTTTTCAAGAAAAAGAGATTTTTCTAAACCCTTTTTAACTGTTTGAACAGCTTTTTCTGCAACACCATTACTTTGTGGATGAGAAGGTTGAGTTTTAATTGGTTTAATTCCATTTACCTGACAAAAAGTATTGAACTCTGATGAACTAAATGGCGGGCCATTATCAGACACTAATTCCACAGGTAATCCAAAAATAGCAAAAATTTCTTTTAATTTTAATATAGTTTGTTTCGCGTTTGTACCTTCATCCATCATTTTTACATCTATCCACTTGGATTTATTGTCTACTAGAATTAAAAAACTATAATTGTGTTTATGAAAGAAATCTATATTCACTCTATAAAAATTATTAGGTGCATTAGGCCACGGAAGTAACACACTATTATTTGAAAAATTCTGTGTTTCTTGACAAATCTCACATGAACTTATAAATCTTTCAATAGAATCATTCATTCCTGGCCACCAACAATAAGAACGCATAAGCATTTTTGTTCTAACAATACCTAAATGTTGTTCATGAAAAAGGTTTAGAATATCACTTTGTAAAACTTTAGGTATTACAACTTTATTTCCTACTAATAAACAATTATTCTCAACAGAAAGTTCTAACCTCTTTTTAAAATAAGGTTTCATAGCATCATCACTAATAGTATTTGGCCACCCTCGTAAAGTTAAATCAGTAACTTTAGATAAAACAATATCTTTTTTTGTAGCAGATGCAACAACACTTGAATCAATAGGTACATTTTGACTTAAATTAAATGAAAAAAGTGCATCTGAAATTTCGGTTTTACTATCCATAGGTAAACGTGACAAACCATCAGCATTTGAAATATCACTACCTTTTTTATACTGAATATCATAATCGTATGCGGATAAACTTATAGCCCATCTCGTAATACGTGCAGCAGCAGTTACAGGAATATTCTTATGTTTACCAAATATAAACTGTAACGGTTGGTGATCTGACAACAACGTAAATTTTCTTCCAAAAACATACTTATAAAATTTTCTTCACATTCTTTAGTCCATTTAAAATCATTACCACTTTTACAAAGGTTATACAATGGTTTAAGTTTATCTGACAACATATGGATAAATTTTCCATAATAATTTAGTAATCCTAAATATGACTTTAACTGTGTTAAATTTTGTGGTGAAGGAGCTTTTTGTATACACTATTTTTTCATTCGTTGGATGAATCCCTTCAGAATCTATTTTATGTCCTAGAAATTCAATAGACTTTTCATAAAATTTACATTTCTTCTCGTTTAGTTTAATATTATATTTATTCAATCTGTTTAAAACATTAATCACATTTTTGTGACACTCTTCAATTGTTGTACCATGTGTTAATATATCATCTAAATAGCATTTTGTTTTTGGTAAACCAGCTAAGTAGTGGGAATAGGGGGCTCCTAGTTGACCCCCCCACCACTTTTTTGATTGGTCAGCCAAGAATGACCTTGTTTCTGATTGGCTGCCCAAGTTCGCCCCCTATTCCGATTGGTTTCATAAACTCCGCCTCTTTTTGCTCCACCTCCTACCTCCTTCCTAACCACCACAATAGTTGGAGGGGAGCTGGTAGCAGTTGGAGGGGAGCTGGTATTTTAAAGGACTGAATCTGAGCGAGCTACATTCATTTACAACTAGTCTTAAGCTTATATAGAAGATTCACCACTAATAAAGAACAGTGTTAAATTAAAAATAAGTGGTAGTTATGAACAGTGATTTGCAAAATGAAATAATCAAATTAGGTAAACAGTTTACTAAACTTCAAAATTCCGAATTAAAGAATGCAATGCTAAGGAAAACACACCCCGAGTGGGCACAGGTATATTATGAGACTGCCTTCCAATACCAATTAGCTGCAGAAGCCTGTTTAAATTATAGAAAAACCCAAAATTTGCCGAAGTTCTTTCATGAAATAAAGAAAATAGGATTCAGTTACTTTTTAAGGATATTGAAGGATTATATAAAAGATCCTGATATATTAAAAGAAATCGTGGAAGAGGAAGAGAGAGATAAAGAGATATTGAGAAACAGGGAGGTTTTAGTGTAGGATTTATTATGGAATTATTAATAAGAGAAATGTATGAAGAGTTTTTGATGTCCGCAGCCTGTTCCGAGTTTTATGCATATGAAGGTCAAGAAAGTGAAGCGCAGAATATTATAGTGTTTTTAAATTATATGGAACATGCGGAATTATGTTTACTAGCAGCTAAATGTTGTAGCGAATATTTAAAAAATAAAAATATAGATATTTTAATATGTAAACTTCAAGAACTAGGATTAAATAATAATATTTCATGTATTAAAACAATGTTAGAAAATAAAACACATAATTTGTAATCAAGTCTTTTATTACATAAAAAAATTGTTGTAAAGGTAATAAACATTTGATAATGCACATACACATGGTATTTTTTGATGATAAAAGCAGCAAGGATCCATTTTCTTTAGGGTGGGTTGTTCATCAATCTCGATAACTGGTTTCATGGAATACTTCTTTACGAAATCTGCCTTTTCTTCCCCTTTTACATAAACATAGTCCACCTTAGCGCTTAAATCTCTTATGATATCTCCACATTTGTGTAATGGTGTAAATCCTTCACACCATTCAATGCAATGGTAATTTTTTATTAACCACAGAGCTTGTTTGTGTAAATAGGATGGTAAATGACCCATCGGAAATGGAGCTTTGAAAATAAAATGACTTGTCTTTTGCCCATCGTACGCTGCTAATTCCTTTACAATAAATTTATTATTTTCAATTTTGAATCCTTGAAGATCTAGAATAAGTTTCATATTTTCAAATATTTGAATTTCTTGATCATTTCTACTTTTAATTGATATTCACTTATTTGTTTTTTTAATTTCTGCAACTGAAGTTGAAAATCTAATACTCGAACTGAAATCTCGTAAGACATTATATAAATGAAGAATTCTGGTTTGGCTACGTTAATAAATATCAAAATTGACGCGTGCGCTCTTAAGCGTAAGTAGCGGTTTGTTTAAAAAGAGTATTTTATCTTAAGGAAATTGTATTACAACTGTTTCACAATTTTTGTTAATGGATTGTAACTGAAAACTTTATCATGAATTATGACACAATATGCCGCTGTTTTAGGGGGAATTTTTTCCTTGGTTTCAAATTCAATTCTCATGGTTACTGGACCTGTTTGTAGTAAATCTCTTTGATGTGAACAATTAATGTAAACTATAGGAGCATTTTCTTTAAATTCTTTCGGATTAAAAATTGGTTCCACTGGAGAGTTATAATACCCTTGACGAAAGTCTGTAAACATTTCATACAGAGTAGCAAATTTATTATTTTCAAAGTCAAGTTGAAGATCATTGTAAGGATATCTTTCTGAATTTAAAAAGACATTCATATTTCTTAAATTACAATGATCAAATTTACTCATATCCATTTTTAGATTACCACGTCTATTTTTCTGAAAAGCAATTAGAACATGACGTGGCGTTTCGACTTTTGTAGATGTTTTTACGGGCCAGTTGTGCCTCGTAGTTTCCAATAACTCTGGATATTCAACTAATTCCCAGCTTCGGAAGGTTATTAGTATATCACTATTTTTGTCAATAATTTTGGTAAGTGCTAATTCTTGCGGAATCGCTATAGTAAGATGAGGAACTCTCCAACACAACTTGGTAATTTTAACTTTGGGTTTTTCATCTTCATTACTGGATAATAATGCATTTGTATCATCATTACTTCTTATTAGAATAAGTTCTTGTTGTGAATTAAGAATAATCTTATTATAATCTTCAAAAAATCCTGAATACATCTTTAATGGTATACATAATGAAACATTACCTTTGTCATCAGTCATAATTTTTTCTTTAGATTTTGTTTTCGGATACCAACCAGCATTTTCCAATTTAGCACTTTCATTTTGATTAAATGAAATATATCCCTTAAGAGTTGAAGTTATACCAATATCCCGAACGGAGTCAATAGTAACACCATTTAAAATATAGCGTAATTCTTTAAATAAAAATGCCGGAGCATTATTAATTAAAACAGTATTAGCTAAAGGGGAATCATCTTCTTTAGTTACTTGCAATTCCACATAAATTTCACTTTTGCAAGGTAAAGGATATTTTCCTGTTTGTTGCAAAGCAATTCTGATTTCATCATTTGGTCCGAGTTTTGTAGGATTAAAAGGATCGAAAGAAAGAATTTCCCAGCTTAATATTGATTCATCAACCAATACATTTTCTCTTACATTTAAATAATCCATTTTTATTTAAGTTTAAAACCCAAACTTTGAAGAAATTTTCTATTAGAAGGTGTTAACCTTTGGAAGTTTGATTTCCTACTAAAGGAAGTTGGTTTCTTTCTTGTCTTATTAATGTTTTTATTATTAAATTTTCTAGTAAAGTTTGCAGATTTATTGTTATATAATATTACCATCTTTAATCTACTTTTTTAAGATGTAGTCTGATGGTTATGGTTTCTTCTCTAAAATTAACCAAATCACCTTCCTGATCTATTATTTTAATGGCTATTTTATCAATTACTTTAACGGTGACTGGGAAATATATGACGTTTTGAGGTGACTCAATTATTTTGAACCCTGGAGCAACGCTCGGGAAAAATTGGTGTATTATATGAACAGGTTTCCCGTTTAAATATGATCCCTCTGCAATACTGCAGTCTATATTTATTGAATTTACTTTAATTATTTCCGCGGGAAAATCTGATATATGTTCAATGTTGGCTTCCAATCGCCCATTTTTAAACCCTAATAATTTACCAATAGTTCCTTCACGAAAAGTTATGGGGGCTGAACATTTAAGATGTGTACGTAAAGTATTATTATTTGCATAAAGACTAAAACTAATTTTATCCTCATCCAAGTGTTTTTTTAAAAAATCTGTTATGTCTTCTAATTCGTAGCTACCTGGGGGTATGGCTATTTCTAAATTTTCATCATGAATTAATACATTATTCCCAACATCAATATTGGGAATTGCATTAAATGTTTCGAAATTTACAAGACCGATAACATATTCAACATCTTCATCTAAATATATTGGAGGATGTAACTCTGATGTTAAAATAGCGGAATTGCCGCTAAGAACAAAACTATATGACATTTTACTTTAAAAATATGTTTAATAATAAACTAAAATTAGGTGTTACATATGGTTATAAAGAAATTTTAGACACAATTGACCACAATTTGTTTTGTTAAAGTTTTGATAACTGTTATAATTATAATTAACAATATTATTATTTTGGTCGCTATAAAAATATTTAATTAATTCAGAAGGGGGTCGCAAATTACCATAACTATCAAAATATATTATGTTTTTTCCTTTTTTTGTATATGCTATCCAGTGAGTACCAACACCACTGTGATTATCTAGATTGACAATTGCACTTTCAATTAACTTTATCTTTTTTGGTAATTTATCCCTCATAAAAATACCACGAAAGTTGGGAATTTGTAAATATTTAGCGTATTTAAGTAAATCGTAATTTGTAAGTGCTTTTCGAGGTATATGTTTTAGCAGTTTTTTGAATAAGGTTTCAAGTATAATCCACATCCTGTTTTATAGGGTTTTAAATAAAGTCCACTTCCTTTTTTTCCTACCGCAATGGACTCCATCATTTGATTGTGTCGTTTAGATTCTTCTAATTTCGCTTTGGCTGCTTTTGCATCATTTACTGCTTTAGCAATACCTGCAGCCCCTCCTCCAAGAGCACCAAGAGCAGACAAACCAGCAAATAAAGGTATAAGTGGAAGAAATCCGCCAGTCTTTGGGATTGGAATTACCCTTTTCTTTGGAGGTAACACTTTACCAGTTTTTTTAATAGCTTTTAAAGCAGTTTGAATACTTTCATTTAGGTCTTTAAAACGTTTCCCCTTAATTCCATTTCTAGCTTTTGAAATTACCTGTGATAATGATAGTCCTCGTCCTTTTCGAGTTTTTCGCTTGAACTTTCTTCTCGTTCGAAGTCCCATACCTAATTTTCTTTTAATTTTCATAGCACCAGTAATTCCTAGTGCAGCAGTTTTTTCCCCAAAACTAGAATCTTTAGCTTTGAACCTTGATAAAGCTTTGTCAGCTAATACTTTATCAGCTAAATGCCTTCTTTTTATATCATTTGATTGTGAGTAAGCAATATCGTGTTCTTTACAAGCCTCATCCAATAAATTTATACCTTTATCACCTCTTGACAATCGTTTTTCCAATTTTGTTCCAGGTCCACAAAAATTATAACCAGGAATATGCAATTCAAAGGGTAATTTATTTATTAATGAGTTTACTAAACCACTTCCTTTCCTTTTGCTGTTTGTCTTGTAAATGATTCGTTTATTATGTGATGGAAACATTATATATAGTTGCAATCCTAGTGATAACTAACCAGTTACATCACAATACTGAATATTAATAGTTTGTTTTATATATAAAATGAGAGTTGAGAAACAACCATACTCTATAACAATTAAGGATCATGAAAGTTCAGTGAATGGTTTTAGAAAACATGGAAAACTGTTTGAGGGAAATAGTAAAAGAGGGTTAATTATTGGCCCGTCAGGCTGTGGCAAAACCAATGTTATTATTAGTTTGATTGAAGATCCGAATGGTTTGCGATTTGAAAATCTGTATGTTTATTCAAAATCCTTATATCAACCAAAGTATAAATATTTGAGAACACTTTTTAAACCTTTGAAAAAAATTGGATACTATGAATCTGAAAATGAAGAAACAATTGTTTCACCAAAACAAGTTAAACCAAACTCTATAATAATATTTGATGATATAGTGTGTTGTAATCAGAATGTTGTAAAGGACTATTTTTGTTTCGGAAGACACAAAAATACTGATTGTTTTTATTTATGTCAAACATATTCTTCTATTCCGAAACAATTAATTCGTGACAATGCAAATTTAATTGTTATATTTCAACAAGATCGAACAAACTTAAAACATATTTATGATGATCATGTTAATGTTGATATGTCATTAAACCAATTTAATGAGTTGTGCTTAATATGTTGGAAAGATAAATTTGGATTTTTAGTAATAGACAAAGACTCTAATGTGAAATCTGGCCGATATCGAAAAGGATTTGATTCATATATTTACTTATAAAAATAAACGTTTGATGGTAAATTATACCAATCATGGATGAACGTTTAGCAAGAGAGCTAGTTAAATCAAGAAAAGCTGTTAAACAAAAATATCAGAGTTTAAAAAATGCGGAATTTGAGGCGCAAACTAAATTGGAGGAAACATATAAACCGATAACTCAACCCTTACAAGAATTAATTTCAACGATTGGTAAAATTGAACCTGTTGAAATAAAGGAAGAGCTACACACACCAATTAAAAAAATTTATGAAACACCACAGAAAAGATCAATTCAAACACTAACACCAAAGAGAAAATTACAATATGGAACATCAACACCAGAAAAAAGAAAGACGGGAAAAACTCCACTCCTTCCTACAGAAATACCATCGATTATTGACTGGGACGCGAGTTTAGCTTCAGCAAGTCAAATGCCATCTATACAACAAACAAGTATTATTGCAGAAACAAACCCTTCTTCAGGTTCACACTCCACAATAGGAAATCTTTCAGATATACTGGAACAAACACGGCAAACAGTTAGAACATTTGTTGATACAGATTTATATAAAGAATATTTATTAGGATTTGATGAATTACCTCGCCAATATATTGATAGCGGTGTAAAAGATGTTGAACATGAGTTTGATCACCAATATGGAATAGTTCATGATTTGGAAACCGAGAAATTCTTTTTGGGTTTAACTCAAAAACCTGTCGAAATTATTGGTAAAAACATCAAAATTGAAGGAATAACCTATACAGGTACACCAGGTTTATATGAGTTATTATTTAAAAAAGAACCAATAGGGTATAAAAAACAAGATTTGGAAAATTATATGGATATTTTAAAAAGAACCAATGCATACCGTAGAAATAATGATCCAAATGAGCAGGTGCAGGGGAATGGATCACATAAATATATTTCTATAATAGGACCTTATTTGCAAAGCAAAGGAATTACAAAAACTAAAACTCTAAATCCCGAATCTCAACAAGCAGTCCAGGGATTTTTTGAAAGACGCAAAGCTCCATATAGAGAAAGTCGAGTGTCTTCAAAAAAAACCGGATTTGGTATAACTTTAAAAGTTAATAAACCTAATACAGATTACATATATTGGGATAATGTAAACGAACTTGTTGAGAGACTTCGACTATTGGTAGCATCCATGCTTGCGGGACACACTGGTCATAACAATGAAATTATTTCCATTATTGAAGAACTAAGAGAAGCGAATATTATTATATAAAAGGACATAATAGATACTTTTAAACATTTCTAAAATGACCATCGATAAATTTGGTCGTCATATTTCAAAAAAATCTGCTCTAAACACATTATTATCACTAGAAAATAAAATATTATCAAATGTTGAAGAGAAAATAATAAAAATTTTTAAAAGCGATGTCAAATATATTGAAAACAAATTAATTCAAAATTTAGATCCCGGGTTGAAAAGCGATGTTAATAATTTAAATAAGAGAATAAATGAATATGATAACAATATACAAAATATTGCAAAAAAGATTAAGTTATTTGAGGATAAAGTTATTCCTGAATATAATGACAAGATAATTAATTTGAAAAATACTGTTGATGGAAATGATGATGTAGTAGAAAAATTTTCTCAGAAAGTTTCTAAATATGCAAATGACTTTGACGTAGTGAAGTTAAAATATGATAAAGTTGATGATTTTGAAAATGAAATAAAAAATGAAATTACATCAATTAAATCAATAATTAAGGATACTTCAGCAATTGACAATGTCAAGAACAGTATTTCCAAGGAAATTACATCAAAGTTTCAAAATTTTACTAATTTGCTTAATGATAGAGTAGCAGAAGAAGTAAGGAATTTTAAGAAAATACATGACGTTATGGATAAAAATACACAAAATCTTGAAAAATCAATGAACACTCATTTCCTAATTCACAAAAAAGATACCGACAAAGTTAATGAATTTAAAGAACAAGTTAAAGAATTTGAAATTAAAATCAATGCATATAAATCAAATTTACAATATTTAGAAGACAAATTGAAGGAGGATTTTCAAAACGAAAATGAAAAAATTGAAACAAAATTCAAAGATCAAATTACAAAAGATAATGAAAAAATCGAGGATATACTAAAGCAGTTAAACAATCTGAAAACCAAATCTGAAACGTCTTTTGACGAGGGAAATTTTACAAAGGCAATCGATGAGAAATTACAAAAAGAATTAGAATCCTTACTAGAAGTAGTGCAAGCTATAATAGAAGTTTCTAAAAAGGATGTATTAATTAAAATTAAAAATAATAGTTCAAAAATCGAGGAGACTTCTTTACTCATAAAAGAACTTGAAACATCTTATACAGATATACTACACAAAGCTGAAAAGACAGTGTCAGACATAAAAAATATAGAAAAAAAAATTGTGAAAATGACATTAGATATTACAAATGCAGAATTTCAATTAGGAAAAGATATAAAAAATCTAGAAGATAAATTAACAAAAGAAATAAAATCTTTAAACGAATTAGTTCAAAGAGCTGCTGAAGTTTCTAGAAAAGAATTTAATGATACAATGAATTATGCAAGAGAAGAAATGAATTCAACATTAGGTGGTTTCAAAAAAGATTATACGTTATCAAATGTTCTTTTGGAAACTAAATTTAATGTAAAAATGTCTGATCTTAATAACAACATCACCCAAATAAATTCGTCAATAAAAGAAATTAGAAATGAAAATAACAAATCATTTGAAACAATGGAAAATAAATTTAATGTAAAAATTTCTGATCTTACTAACAACATCACCCAAATAAATTCGTCAATAAAAGAAATTATAAATGAAAATAAAAAATCATTTGAAGCAATGGAAAATAAAATTAAAGAACTTACTAAAAAAAACTGAGATGATTTTTTTTTATATTTTACAACATCAGCGATAAAGGGCTTTTATAAACGGTTTAGAAGGAGGTAAAGTTATTTGTGGGATTTATTTTCGAGAGTAAGGTATAAATTAATAATGAGTAAAATTAAGCAAGACGTTGTAAATGAATTACATAAACCGGCGAGAAGGCGATATAGAAGGAGACGAACAATTGTAAAAGGGCTTAATGATCTATTTCAAGCTGATCTGATAGAAATGCAGCCATATGCGAAATTTAATAGGGGTTTAAGATATATTTTAATGGTAATAAATGTGTTTTCTAAATTTGTATGGGCAGAACCTGTAAAATCCAAAACTGGTAAAGATGTAGCAGCTGCAATGAAAAAAATTCTATTAACTTTAAAAACTCCCCCAACAAATCTGAATACTGATCAGGGTAAAGAATTCTTTAATCAAGACTTTCAGAAACTTATGGAGCAGTTCAAAATTAATCATTACAACACATTTTCTAATATGAAAGCTAGTATTGTAGAGAGAGTAAATAGAACGATAAAAAACAAAATGTGGAAAAAGTTTAGTTTACTAGGTAATTATAAATGGATCAGCTTTCTTAAAGAAATAATTACAGAATACAATAATACTAAGCATTCAACAATCGGAAAAAAACCAAACGAAGTTAACAAAAAGAATGAAATGGAAATCTTGAAATCAGCTTATACTCATAGGAAAACTGTGGATCCCAGATCACCAAAATTTCGTGTCAGTGATAGAGTACGAATAAGCAAGATTCGCGAACAATTTTCTAAAGGTTACACGCCCAACTGGTCAAACGAAATTTTTCAAATAAAAAAAATCCAGCTTACTAATCCAACAACGTATTTGATTCAAGATGGAAATGGGATAGATATTCAAGGAGGTTTCTATGAAGAAGAACTTCAAAAAGTAAGACACCCAAATGTATATCTGGTGGAAAAAGTGTTAAGAAAGAAAGGAAACAAAGTATTTGTAAAATGGTTAGGATTAGATAAATCTTATAACTCTTGGATCTTCAAGAGAGATGTGATGTAATAGTAATTAATGCTGTAATAATAATTGATGTTTGTAATAAAAAAAATGATTTTTTATATATATTTGTTTTATTTAAAAATAAGCTTATTACATAAACATTTTTTTAAATACAATATTCCTATAATCAGAGTCTAATATGGGATTTAAAATTTCTTCAGTCAATTTAATCCTTCTTCTAAAATGTTTTTGATTTATAAACTCTTCAGAAGTCATACGAGCTTTTCTGTAGGCGAAGTTCCAAGCAACCATCAGATGAATTTGGTTTCTTGATTCATCAATAGATACTGTCTTCTTCATAATAGTGCTTAGACTTTAATTTTTGTTCTAGTTCTTCGGGATGATTCAACAGCAGTTCCAGCATGGAACACACATTTTCACTATTTAGATTTTGTTTTGGAGAAAGGACATTATATATTTTGTCAAAAGAATCTCCGTCGTAAAAATTGTTATTTCTAAAAACGTTGAAATAACGTCGAAAGTTTTGTTTTTGTAAAACATTTAGTCTATATTCTATAAGTGGAATTTGTTCCCATAGTCTGCACACAGTTTCATTTCCATAGTAAATAAAATCACAGCTTTTCACAATCTTCACTATTGGTAATTCACCAATCTTTTCAAAATGAATAGATAAATTTTGCAAATATATCGGTTCATTGAAAACATTTGGTGAAAACATATAATTTGTTATAACTCCTTGATATTGCAATAAGTTCTTCCAATCATCTTCATTTAATATCACAGACTGACCATTTTTACCACCAAGTTCAATGCATGGTAGAAAATCACTTTCCACCCACAAACCAATCGCAGCATATTTAGAGTTAGAATTATTTAAATTATATTTTGTAGAATTTATAATTGTTTTTTTTATTTTCTTTTTTAATGGTGAATTTTCAAATATATTTTTACTCTGATTACTGAACATTTTAAATGATGTATTTCAAAAACTAACTGGCTTTCTGCTTGCTCTCAAAAAACTAACTATCAATCCGTTTGCTCCTAAATTTTATACATTTTCCCTCTCCTCTCAAGTGGAGGGGTAAACTTATTTTCCCTCTCCATTTAAGAGGAGGGGATAAACTTTAAATGTCTTTATACTAACGAGAATCAATAAAAAACAAAATTTATATTATTTTTTTAACATTTATTAAATATTTTTATAGATATTTTTTCATGAAATACAATAAAATTAAACATGTACAAATAAATATTGCTGCTGTAAATATAATAACAAATATATAACAACAGACACAATGACAAGATTCTTCTTTTTTATTATTGAAAGGAATCCAATCTGAATATTGTAATGGTTTGTTTGTCATGGAATATTTAATTTTAATGTATGTATTTTCACACAAAGCAGAATCAGTTACATTATAGGTAAAAAAGTGTGAATTTCCAACAAGATATGTCATTTTCATCTGTTTGTAGCAGTCGGTTTCATTTTTGAGGGCATTTATACATATATCAGCCCTAACTGTATTAGGAATGTAATTTACATATATCACATTTCCAACAAGGGAAACTAAAACTATTAAAGATGCAGCAGTCATTGTTGTAATATTACTAACACATAATGGTATTTCTATACAATATATATGTTTTTGGATTCAGTTCCCCCTCCAACTTTTAAAGCTTCAAAAACGACTTACATAATTTATCATCATATAAAATGATGTCTTTATAAAGATGAAAAATTACTAGGAGTAGTTAATTCTAATCGCGGTTTTTTATTTTTAGATCCATTTTCGTTTCCAGAACTTAAAAAAGTTAGAGTATCATACATCATTTTCATATCTTTATCAAAAAAATCTGTTTCCAAAATATCCTTATGTCCCCATGCAAGAGTTTTTGTGGAATTTGGTATACAATATCTTTTATCATCATGAGTTGTTAATGCCAATTTATTTAACAAATTAGTGTATATATTATGCATATCTGACTTGAATACATACATGGTGCAGAATATTTTGTCACCTTTCTCAACAACATCTTTATAATCTGATAATGTTAATTGATTTTTTATACATGATCTACTAACGCCTTTTGCTTTTTTATCTACACTATTTTTGGATTTTATACAATATGCTTTAGCACCAGTTCCATAAAAACTTTCAATGGGAATCCCTTTGTACTCATCTTTAAATTTACCAACAACTGATGTTGTAATAGGCATGCAATGAATATTTTGTTCAGAAAAATTAGAAGTATCAAATTGATCCAGATTTAGCTTCATATCTTCATAAAAGTTTTGGGTCTGAACTTCAAGAATTAAGGAATCAGTATCCGTATATAATAAATTTAAATTATTACCATATTTTACTTTTAAATACCCATAATAAAAATTATACATTACAGTTTTTGCAATATCCAGAATACTCATCCCAACATAAATTGGTTTATTGTATTCAATGCAAACCTGTTGAAGTTGAAGAGCAACTAGATTTTCAGAGAAAATTTTAAAATCCTTTAATTGAGGTTTAGAAATAAGTTTTTCGGCACTAAATTTATTACCCTGTCTTTCCCATTGAGATACTAATTTAATATCTGCTCGCCTATCAACATTTTCCATGGTTTTACCGAAAATTGAATTATTTGCCAATTTATAACAATTTTTATCAAATTTATTTTTAGATAAATTTCGTAAATTTGTATTTAAATCTATATATTCCGCTAACCATGGTGATTGTGTAAACTTAACTGCTCTGTGTATTTTTATGATTTTGAGTCCAAATTGTAGACATTGTTTCAGATATCGGTAGTGAATGATATAGTTATATTTATTATGTAAGTTTGGAATTAATTTTGAGTGGTTTGAAATTGGTGGTGTATATTGTTCAGGACAAAATGGGAAATCATTATGACTATCATGTAAATAATTTGGATATTCTAAATCAACTTCAAATATGTATCCTATAGATGATGTATCTGAAAGTTCGGATATATTTAAAGTTTCTATTTCGAGCTTAGGTACCCAAGCAAAATTTTTTTCAGGCAAATATTGTTTCATAGCATAACCATACAAATTTGTGGCGTCTAAGTAAGCGATATATGTTGTAGGTCTTTCAGGATTAAAATTTTCTAAGAATGGATTATTTGCTTCAGATTTGCGTTTGGAACAAGTGCTAACCCCACCACGAACACCTTTTTTGAAAAAATGAAGCATATCTGGTTCCGTTAATAATTCTAATTCTACATTAGTTAATTTCATCATTGCATCCCAGCACATAGAAGGGCTAGTGACATAATTAACAGGATCTAACTTATAGGTTTTAATACATGTGGATCTATAATTTTCAAAAACATCAGCCAAAAGTAAAACATCTGATTTTAAGTAAATATCGGAATAAGCCCCTATTGTAGAACACTTAAATAGATTCCACACTTCTACAGCACGACTGTAGTCTTGAGGAGAGATATTTTCATCGGTTAAGTTATTATAAAATTTATCAATCAATGGTAGAGATTTCTCATTTAATTTTTCGTTGGAATCTATGTAAGAGTATGGAAATACCCCTTTTTGTCTAATGTATCGAAATTCATCAGCATTTGAGAAAAACTTTTTAATTTCAAAACATTGTGAATCTTGTAGAGTTTGTGATAGTGACTCTAAAGACTCTGGGAGAAATTGAAAAGAATCTATAAAGCGTAGTCGCAAAGCAACTGGTTTCCGCTTTTCTGACACATCAACGAAAATTTCCTTACTAAAAGAAATATACTTTTCTTTATTTTGAGCTATAACACTAATATTTTCTTTATTATAGCAAAGCGATTTAATAAATAGGTGAGAATCATAGTTTTTTAAATTATGCAATACTATTGGTATATATTTTGGAGGTTTAAAATGCAAATTACATATTGAGTGGGCGGCTCCTCGATATTTACCTGTAATATGACAATGATCCCTACACTTTATGAAATTTCCTTTTGAAAAAGGTTTTTCACATACATAACAAATGCTAGAATTTTCATATTCAATCTGTTCCACAGATGATAAATCTTTCAATGGTACTTGATATTTTAAATATTTTTTATAAATTTCTTTTACATCATTTTCAATGTATTCAATAAATTTTATAGCACAATCTGTACCTCTATAAAGTTTAAGACACACAACATTCTCATCAAATGATGATTTAATATAATAAGCAAATGAATAGGGTATATGTTCAGCAGTTTTAATAGTATATGAGGTTGTCGAATCAGGTGTAGATTGTTGGCACTCAATGTTTTTCAAATAACATTCAAAATCGGCATAAATAACAAAAGGAGCTTTATACTGTTTCTGAATATTTTGAAACTTTAATATATTTGCAGGAATATAATTGCCAAATTTATCCAAAATCAAATTATCTGAAGGAAGCTCAATTCGAACAAAACTACAATCACGTTCTAAATGTGTGTTAAGTTTTTCATATGTTCCAAAATATTGAAGGCATCCATCACATAAGTATTTTTTTATTTTCTTTTTTGATAATTGTTTGGATACCAAGCAACCTAAATCCTTTATCCAACAGTAGTGGTTATTTCCATCATCAGAACTTATTAAAAGCAAATTAATATGTAATTTTTTCTTTTCATTATTATAATGTAAAGGACCGACAATCTCATATACCTTTTTATTATCCCTTAAAAATTTTTCAACTCCATATACATTTATGGACAAATTATTTTTTTCCTCAAACTTTTTTATATCTAATAATTTTACTGGAAATTCAATACCTGTAAAATCGAAAGCGTCTCTGAAGTCTGGATATGATGAGGTCTTTCGAGGATTACCGGTTGGCTGGTATGCTGCTGAAACCACTGCCCAGGCGAAACAGCAATTGTCCTCATTCATCACATTCACTATTGATTTAGAAAAGTGATGCATCTTAATGTAGGAGGAGGCATTCAATGGGTTGTACTTATTGATGTTGACTTCCAAATGCAGAATTCTTTGTAGAGCCCACCCTGTAATAGGAATTAAAAAATTAGTTCTGAATAATATTTGTTAGAGATGTACAAGTGATATTAAGAAAACTTAGCTCTTGAGATTAAGAAAACTTAGCTCTTGAGATTAAATAATAATTACCTGAGTCTCTTTCCGGCAATTCATCTGCTTTGGTTTCAATAATCTTGAATAAATCATCGTAAAGCTGTTGTAGATCAGTTGTATGGGTTACAATGAAGAACGGTGTATTAAATGACTTAATTGAAGTAGAGGTTAAAGTTGGAGAATAATATATTCCAAATAATTCCAAATTTACTTTAGCACATGTAAATTCCTGTTGACGCTGGCGTATTAATGTTTGCACTTTATTACCAACATCTTGCTGAAACTTTTTGATGTCGATGTGATAATTCTGCGAATATATTCTGTAGGAAGCTATTCGACATTTAAATGCACTCCTGATAATGTCAATTCCATTTCCATATTTTATGCAGCTCCTGTTTTTATGAATATTTGTCCTCAAGTGTGTGCTCCAGGAATTAGATTTGACATTTACTTCACAATCTTGGCAAAATCGCATTGGAGGTCTTGAAAGTAGTTCATCAACTGAAACAATTATTATTTTTTAATTCCTCTGTAAACCTTTATTAATAATAAAAAGAAAAATTAAAAGGAAAATTATAGCTAAATATGTTATAAAAAAATACTTACGATTAATTATATAATCTTCCAAGTTAAAGGTGTTTTCGTTATTGACAAAATTTTCTCGAAGGTGGCGTACAATATGTGATTTTCTTTTAAATTCTCTTAAGCAGTGTGTGCAAAGGAGAGTCATTTTAAAATGGAATCGGTTAGGGCCGTGTCGCTTTTAAATAAATACAATTTTGATCTATCAAGACCCAATGACATAGAATAATTAGCAATTTTTTCAGCTCGCGCAATTTAGAAAACTTTTGGATTTACTTTTGAATTAACTTTTGGATTCACTTTTTAATTTGAAGAAAAACATGGATTTTTTTTAAAAAATATATTTCCCAAATTTAAAAGAAGATCGCCTTGTCGTTGAATACAATTTTTAACGTCTTTTAAAGTCGAATTAGATAAATTATTACATATATTATCTAAGTTTAAATAGGAATAAACCATTGACTTAAATCTAGATGTGGCACACCTTGTTTCATTCCTATTTAAGCTCGGCTTAGTTTTCTTATGTAGAAACTTATCTAATTCTCCAATAGCGACTTTATTTGTTGGATTGATTTTCGGAGCTGTTGTTACAGCGACTGGTAAAGAATTTTTTGAAATTTGTGCCCCTAAAGTTTGGGAACTAGAAATATCACCGTCCAATTTTGACTTTTTTAAATCTGAACAATCATTTGTTTCTGATAAAGAACGTTTTTTGGGTAAATTTTTTTCAATCAAATTTTCAGAACTTTGTTCTAAATTTAGGCCAGAAGGATTTTTCAAAAATTGATTTTGATTACAGGAAGAAATTAAGGGACATTGAGGCTGCTCATCTTCAAAATTTTCAGTATAAGTATATACCTCAATGTCCCCCACAATTTCGCCACAACTCAAATCAAAAACATCTACCGAATTTACTGTATTTCTGGTATAGCCAAATTTGGATGGTTGTTCAAACCCCTGAATAAAATTTTGATCCAACCCTTCAATTAAATTTTGATCCAACACTTTAATAAAATTATGCTGAGCTTTGGCTGAGACGTTTATAACAGTCTCAACGCTGTCGTTGGAATCCTCTGATGAATCTGACGATGCATCTGAAATTGGCGAATAGTGGGGGCGATAAACCTCTTCCATATTATTTTTCGAAAAACCCCCAATGCCAATCCTCTTATCATTATTTAAAGCTCCCTCGTTACCAACCCCATTATTATTATTGTTTAAAACCCCCTTATTATTTTGTTCCTCACAGCTCCCAAAAGTCTCCTGATCACCCTTAATTAAATTTTGCCCTGAGCTATTTTCACAAATTTCACCCCCTTCTAATATATCTAAAAGTTGTTCCAAATTATATCCCTCATTTATTTCAGAATTGTTAATTAAATTTTTCCTTAATATATCATTATTTAAATCATCGAAATTAATTGTTTCAAGAGGTTCTTGAGGAATATCAGGGATAATAGATTCATCCAAAACTTTTAAGAGCTGTGTCAAAATATCGCTTTCACCAATTTCGGAAGAATCGCCAGATTCAGATGAATTGTTAAATGTATTAATATCAATTTCCCTAAATTTAATATCTAGCTCCTCGTCGCTTAGCCCACAAAATGAACAATCAATCAAATCATGCACAAGGCAAGCGTCGTTTAAATCGAAGGCTGTTAAGTCGATGTTTTCAATTTTTACATTTAAAAATGACATTTTAAATTATAAATTAAAAAATAAAAAAATTATGAATCAATAAAAAAATCAAAAAATCAATAAAAAATCAATAAAAAAAAATCCACAAAAATGAAAAAATCAATCAAAGATTGGCTTTTAAAAGATGAAATAAAAATTAATTAAAAATCCAAAGTATTAAGTCAAAAATATTAAATCAAAAATATGAAATCAACAATACAAACCAAATGAAAATTAATAATATGTCACTACGTCACACGAAATAAATCCGACTATCAAGATATATTAAAATCGATTCGATAATTTTACAAGCGTACGCTAATAGCGAGATGTAAACTGAAGAGACGCTTCGTACCCAGCCGCCTTTTAAAGCAGCCAAGAGCCTGGTACCGGCTGGTACGGCGTGGCACTGCATGGTACGACGGGAACCGTGAGACCGTGAACTCGAGAGAGGTCGTTCAACGGTCGTAAGTTGTTTTGTTCTTAAGAAAATGACGAGTAAAGAGGAGAAGAAGAAAAAAAAAAAAAAGTTGTTTTTTGGAATAATATAAAAAACATTTTTTTTTTTTTTTTTTTTTTTAATTTTTTTTTAATTTTTTTTTTTTTTTTTTTTAATTTTTTTTTTTTTTTTTTTTTTTTTTTTTTTTTTTTCGTTTTTTATATTATTCCAAAAAACAACTTTTTTTTTTTTTCTTCTTCTCCTCTTTACTCGTCATTTTCTTAAGAACAAAACAACTTACGACCGTTGAACGACCTCTCTCGAGTTCACGCTATCTTTGCCTTCTTCTTCTTCTCATTCTTCGGACTGGTTTTGCCGCTGGAGGTAGGAAAAGTGGTATTTCAGTATTGTATATAAGGATTTACAGCGTCTTGACTTAGCATTCATTAAGTTTAAAGTCTCAAAATGAGTACGTTCATAATTATAACACTACAAGACTTTCTGGGATTCTTGGAAAATCAAATTAATCTGATGGATCGTCAGAGTCCAAATTCCGAGAACACGGTGATGTGGCCGCCACCATCAGAGGTTGACTATTTAGATGAAGAATTTATAAATATGTTTGAGCCAGACCTGGATCCCGAGCCTATCGCCTTTGAGTGGGATCCAGACCGAGCAATGGATCTTCAACCTTTGATGATGGAGCAACAACAGCCTATGGAAGAAGATCGGCCACAACCTATGGCAGAGCAGCAGGAGCAGCAACAACAGCAGCAGGAGCAGCAGCGGGAGCAGCAGCGGGAGCAGCCACAACAACAGCAGCAACAACAGCAGCAGCAGCAGGAGCAGCCACAACCACAGCAACAACAGCAGCAGCGAAGGCAGAGTTACCCTCGAAAGTGTAAGAGGCCACAGCAGCAACAGCAACATCAACAGCAACATCAACAGCATCAGGAGCAGCCACAACAACAGCAGCAGCAGCGAAGGCAGAGTTACCCTCGAAAATGCAAGAGGCCACAGCAGCAACAGCAACATCAACAGCAACATCAACAGCATCAGGAGCAGACACAACAACAGCAACAACAACAGCAGCAGCAGCGAAGGCAGAGTTACCCTCGAAAATGCAAGAGGCCAATAAATTATAAATTATAAATTGGCCTCTTGCAGAGCAGCAACCTCTTGCAGAGCAGCAACCTCTTGCAGAGCAGCAACCTCTGGCAGACAACAACAACAACCGATGGCAAAGCAGCAGCCTATGGCAGACAACAGCAACCTCTGGCATGCAGCAGCAACCTATGGCATGCAGCAGCAACCTCTGGCAGACAGCAGCAATTGGCAACCCAAAATGGTATAAATTATAAATATGTATTTATGTATATATGTATATTTGTATTTTGGATATAGGAATAATAAAAAACAAAGTCGTTGAAGAAAATATTTTATTTTTTTCTATTTCTTATACAGAATCACACCTAATAACCAAGTTTCTTTAACTTGAAAGAATTATTATGAATAGGATGAATATAATTTTTTTTACAAGCATAGTAATGAAAACTAGGTTTTTTTTTTAACATGGAAGAATAAATCATAGTCTGTTGTCAGGGAATTAAACCTAATTGTTCTTTATCTTATATAAAATCTTATTTAAATGTCTTAGTTGACATTTTAAACCTAATATTAAAAAATACTAGGGTGAATGAATAAATTCAAGTGCAGTATCAAATTCATTTATTTAAAATTCAATTTATCGATAGGATTGATTGTGCATATTATGTAGAAAAAATTATTCTACACTGAAAGAACAAAATCATTAGTTCTTCAAATCTTAATATAAACAAATTTCTATTTATTTAGATGGCACCCTTATATTTATTTAACTTAAACTTAATATATATCTTATAACTTATATCTTACAACTTATATTTTATATGAAATCTTATTTAAATTAGTTGACATTTGAAACTTAATATTCAAAAACTACTAGGGTGCATGAATAAATTCAAGTGGAGTATCAAATTCATTTATTTAAATTTGATTTATCGGTAGGGTTGTTGTGCATATTATTTGAAAAGAATTATTCTACACTGAAAGAACAAAATTATAATTTCTTTCAATGGGAATAAATACAAATTCTTATTTATTCACATCATTCCCTTATATTTATTTACATAGTTTCTTATATTTATTTAACTTAGCAGAACAAAATCTAAATTCTTATAAAATATTTTAAACTTAAACTTAATATTAAAAACGCCATAGTGCATGAATAAGTGCAAGTGAAATAAATTTATTTAAAATTTGATTTTTCGATTAGATGGTTTTGCATATTCTTTAGTTCTGGTTTGTTACATATTATACATGCTTGTGAAGGAGTTGTTATGAATAAATCGTTTTCACACGTGTTGCATTGCAGATCTTTTTCGCAACATATAAAGGATCGTTTATAGTGGCTATTAACAAAATTATTTTTCCCATTTGGGCAATTTAAAGCATGTATATAGTAACATTCACAACATAAATTATATGCACCGCCAGAAGATGAAATAATTACGACATAAGATTGAAAAACGCACACTTCTCGCGTAAGGTGATTTGGTGTCAATGTATCACTTGCATTTATTTTTGCCACTTTCACGAGCCCCTCTTCTCCACACCCGTTTGGAACGCCATTATCCTCTATCCCATCATCTTCTTCATCTTCATCGTCGTCTTCGAAATTATTTCGATCAATAGTGATCAGAGAATCCTGTCTTGCGTGAAACTTTCCTCTTCCAGCCAAGTTAAAATGAGTTGTTTCATCTTTGTACATTGACTGGATCGTTTCATCACAAGCAGAATCTAAATATACATGTGTCTGATCCATTTCGAAGACTGTCCGATGAAACTCGATTCACTTGTTCACACTATTTTTTAATTTTACAACACTTTTTAATTGATAATGGCGGGCCGTCTATGTGGTGTTGATATAGTGGATAGTGTTTAAAACACGGCAAATTTAGCTGCAATTCTTCGTCACTTCTATAATTTTCCGGCAACCTGTTCCAAATTTGTTGTAAACTAAGTGAATCGACGAATGTTTTCAAGTAGTTGATGGGAAAGAAGGCCAAGTCTTGATCTTCAAAATCGGTAAGATTTTTTCCGTGTTTTTGGTAGGAAATTATTACTTGGCCTACACGTTCAATGAGTTGCTGTTGTTGTTGTTGTTGGTCGCTATTTGACATCGCGCACGAATGACTGAAGTTCGCTCAGATTCGATCGTTTAAAATACCAGCTCCCCTCCAACTGCTACCAGCTCCCCTCCAACTGCTACCAGCTCCCCTCCAACTACTGTGGTGGTTAGGAAGGAGGTAGGAGGTGGAGCAAAAAGAGGCGGAGTTTATGAAACCAATCGGAATAGGGGGCGAACTTGGGCAGCCAATCAGAAACAAGGTCATTCTTGGCTGACCAATCAAAAAAGTGGTGGGGGGGTCAACTAGGAGCCCCCTATTCCCACTACTCAGCTAAAATAGCATCCATAATACACTGAAATATTCCAGGCGCAGAACTAACCCCATAAGTTAAACGATTATATCTAAATAACCCTATATGAGTATTTATTGTAAATAATTCTTTTGAAGAATCACTTATTAATAACTGTTGATATGCCCCTCTTAGATCAATAACTGTAAAGAAACTACTACCCCCTAGACTTGCAAAAATATCACTTGGCAAAGGTAAGACACAATGATCACTATCGATGACTTTATTTAATGTTTTCTTGAAATCGACACAAATTCTAATATCATTACTATTCTTTTTTGGCACTACTACAATTGGACTTGCCCAATTACTGAGCAAAACTTTAGACAAAACACCCGATTTTACCATATTTGAAAGTTCCTCCTCTACTTTAGGTTTTAACGAATATGGCATTTCATAAGCTCTATGAAAAATTGGAATCGTACCATCTTTTACTTTAAATTCTGCTTTAAAATCTTTAATGAATGAATTAGGTTCATCAGAAAATAAAGAATAAAATGTGTTTTTGACAAAAGAGATTAACTTAGATCTGACATTACTACATTCTACTTGACTTATAGAATCTACATTATTCAGACTTGACATATTTTGTTTAATCAAAACACTTGGATCTAATACATTTAGTCTCCAATTATGATTTAACACATTTAACCAATTACGACCTAGTAATGGCATAAATATTAATTGAGATCGTAATACCACTAAAGGCAGAACATACAGTTTACTTAAATACTTGACATTGACTTTTATTTGAACCAAAATTTCTGTATTTTCTCCCGTTAGTACTCTTAATCTAAAACTGACAGGTTCTAAATCAAGATTAGGAAACAGTACCTTGTAATCATTTTCATGAATAACTGAGCGTACTGCCCCTGAAACAATTTCCATCTCTACAGGTTTACAATTCAGAAATATTTTAATCTTTAAAATATCACTACAATTTGCCTTTAAGGACTTTAACACTGACTCACCAATTACCTCATGTAATAAACCTAACTGAAAGTTATTTTCAGACTCCTCAGACTCTTCAACTACATGTTCTTCTTCAAGTTCATGTACTCTACCTTTACACATTAATGACTTAGCTGTATGTCCAATTTGACCACACGCAAAACATTTCCAGGCTACTGCAGGACACTTGTTGTTAAAATGTATTCTGTTACATCTTTTACAGTTCTGCTTACCATACTGACTTGACTGTTGATTTACCTTTTTATGAAATGTTTCATTACTCTTAGACTGAGACTTATTAAACTGACCATGTATGACTTTATTTACATGACTGGACTCGGACCCCATTACTTTAAGCTGACCTTCTGCTAATTCCATTCCGATAGCTGTGGTGTAGGCCTTCTCAAAGGTTAGACCATCTTCAGTTAATAGTCGCCGTTTTATACTTTCAGATTTCAATCCACAAACTAATCTATCTCTCAGAGTCATTCAAAAAATTACCAAAATCACAAAACTTGGCTAGATTTTTTAAACGAGCTGCAAACGATTTAATGTCTTCATATTGCTCTTGATAAGCTGTATGAAACCTGTATCTCTCAGCAATAATTAACCTCTTTGGACTATAATGCTTCTTTAACTCTTCTACTAACTCTTTGTATTTCTTTTCACACGGTAGTTTCGGTGCTAACAAGTCTTTTAATACACTGTACGCTTCTCCTCCCATTAACGTAAGTAACAATGATACCTTCTTCTCTTCTGACTCGATATCGTTACATTTAAACAACTGCTCCAATCTTTCTATATAGGATGTTATTTCCGTTTCCTTCGAATTAAACTGTTCTATATTACCGATCAAAGCCATTTTGTAAATTTCAGACTAATTTACAGACTTGACTAAACTTGACCAACACTTGACTTGACACTTGAGTTGATTTGACTTTAACTGACTTTTTTAAAGTTCCGACTACTGGACTCATAGACACGACACACAACTTAAGACTCGACGTTCTCTTACTTTTTCCAAGGCTTGTGGGAATCTTTTATCGGACTCGTCGCCAAATATATGCTGTGTATTTACACAAGATGGTCAATAAAACAAAGAGAACTTTTAAGGTGTTTATTTTACTATTTTAAAATAAACTTTCGTCAGAACTTTTTACCGCGACACACTAGCGTTAATTTTTTTTTGACAACTGACAACTGATTTAGTTTACTCCTACAACAGTATATAGCATAACTAAATTTACACCTGTAACAATATACACCAGTCAGCACCGTATGCTTGATCTACCTCATTCCAAGGCTCATTTATAAGGTAGTCCTTAAAACGTAATAAATTATGGTTATTGAAAAATCTTTTTTTTTGTATAAGTCTGCTGATACTCCCTATTTACGTTTATTTGCAAAACTGTCCCAGTGGTCAGAAATATTGCTGATATGTACCTCAGAATCGATATTATCATTCTGTATGTTGCTAAAAATGTTGTCTAGTTGAGAGCCGGACTGATCCCGGGCTACCCTGGTAATCCCAATAATATGAGGCTTTAAACCATAACTGTCCAGTAATTGCAACAGTGAATGTACATTACTGTCTTCAGGATCATGGAAGTGAAAGTTGAAATTCCTACCCACTATAAAAGTTTTGGTTGGGCAGTATAAATCGTCTAATAATTCAATAAGATTATCAAAAAAAACCTCGACATTACCTGATGGCGATCGATAGATACATATGAAAATAAAAATTTCATTATTTATATTACATTTAGTTAAACAATATTCCAAGTGCTTCTCAGCTGCCTCGGGTAGCTGAGCATTATCATAAAGTGTTGCCTGAAGGTTTTCCTTTAGGAAAATTGCTGTTCCTTCTCCTTTGTGTTGGTGTCTTCCAAAGTACCTTATTAATTTATATCCATTCAAGTTGAACCTGACTATACCATAATCTTTTAGCCAGTGTTCGGTTATAAATAAAATGTCGGGATATATATCTGTTAAAATAACTTGAAATTCTAAGATTTTGGAACTTATGCTTTGTATGTTAATGTGGAACAGTGTTTATGTTTGGCTGCTTCATGTCTAAAAAATTTCTTCCATAAGAGAAGTTGAACCTTTCAAATCCCACACCCTGTGGCCAAAAGGCAGCATCGTAGACTATTTCTTTAATTTCAGGGCTTACTCCAATCATGAAATATCTTTTATTACTTTTTTGAGCTTTAGGTATACATTGCTTCACTGAGATATCTTTGGAATCAGTCTTGGAATGTTTAGCAATATATTTACAAATGGTATCCTCTGTAATTCCATCTTTGATTTTAGAAAGGAAAAGCCAAATTTCCTTATCCTCTTTATTAGCTGTTGTTGATTGAAATTCGTTGTCATCTTTGCGTTCGCCTTATTTTGTGTTTCTCTTTTTAAGGTTAATCCGTTCTATTTGTTTTTGGCGCCGTGACTGATGGAGTATAAAATCACTCTCTGGCGCTGTGTCATCGCCCATTCGAAATTCAGACGTTAATGTCCTACGATTCCCAACGAGAAGATAATCTTGATTCATATTGTTGCTATTATCCACAGAGGTCGTCTGTTTGTTGTGACTAACTTCATTCGATTGACCTTGGTCGAGTTTATTGGCGGGAACTGTTCCAGGTTTTGTATTTTTTGCCTCTACACCATCGTTGTTTACATTTTTTGTACCTCTGATATTTTCATTTTTTACCTTTTCGTTCAGTTTTTTTTTCTAGTAATCTAGCATTTTCTTGCCATAGTTTGCAGTTTTCTGCTAGAAGTGCATTTTTTTCCTCCAATTCCTTGATTATTTTCAATAAATATATGGTTTCATTATCAATGCATGCTTTAGCAGTTTCTTCAGCCTCGTGTTTGCATGAGGTTTTTCTGAGTTGTGCGTTTTGCACTAAACATGATGGATGGAAAGTTTCACTACAATGTATACACTTTACATAGCTTACAGCACTTTTGTTACAATTTTACACGTGATATCTCCGTTGTTTTTCGGAGCTCGCGAATTCGAATCTTTATTCGGCGCCATCTTGGCTAATTTCCTTGGCTAATGGTTAATGGTTTCTAGTTCAGAATGTATGTTCTGCAATTAATTTAATATATTTAAGTTAACTGAGCTTTAATTTTAAATAGAATATCTGTCAACAAAGCGTGATCACGATTTGGCAAAGGCCTAAGATGTTGGTTATATAAAATTTAGATTTTGCCAATTTTGTTATTTGGCACTTAGTTGTGTTATGATTATTACTTTTTATGACACGAAGGTGTAACATCTTGCTATACTATGCATAGCTTCAAGAGTCTTGAATATATTACTGTTGTAGTTTGTAGTATAATACCTTGCCTTAGGAAGCTGAATTTTTTTGTATATTCTAAAATTCTCTGTGGCTATCTTTAAGACGGACTCCAACCTAATATTGAGTTATCACTAATTACAAATATTGATTTTTGCATATGTTAATTTACATTGTAAGTGAAGTTAATAGATGTGCCATACCTAGATGAAAATCTGAAAACACCAAAAGTTTTATAACTTCAAAAGAATTGGTCGCAGCGTAAAAATTCCAACGGTTTCTTAAAATCTATGTATAAATCTTCCAAAAACCGTTACATTGAAAAAATTTTGATGATATTTGTTCTGTTATAATTTCAAGTGCAAATATTGCAGAAAACAAAAACCAAGACAGTTTGAAAGAATATTGCATTACCTTTAAAATGAGCGGTAGATCGTCCAATTTGGTCCATTTAGACCAAAGTTAGATACATTTTTGTAAGAAAATATGTTTTTTTTTGAAACGCGTATGTTTAGAAAACTAATCAAAATAGAAAAAAAACTGTAAATAGAAAAAAGACGTTTTTTGTGCAAATAACACAGATATATAGTTTTAAAAAAATCGAAAAAAAATATTTTCCAATTTTTTTATGACAAGAAAAATTTAATATTGTAAATGTAATAAAAAAAAAAGTACACGATATTTTGTTGAAATTAAAGGAAAACACTTTTATTTACCAAAAGAACAAATTTAATTCATATTTATATTTACTAGCTACTAAGCCTTTTAATGAAAACATAAATTATTATCGGTCATTACTAATTAGGGCTCAGTTCTTAAATACCAGTATGCATAGAATTCAAAATTTAAAGCAATAAATAATGCAAACAAAGAATTTTAACAAAGAGTTATCACGAAAAAAACAAATATCAATTTGTTAGATAGTATAATAGTTACGTCTCAACATTTTTCTCATCAAAGTGATAAGCCTTTGCTTTTAATCACAGCCTGGCAGATTCTTGGCATTCGCAAGATTAATTTGTTGAGTGTATCTGTCTTGATTTTTTTTCACTCGTCTTGTAAGATTTCTCATAAGTAAGAAACCGATATCAGACGTTGCGTTTGAACAGCTGTTTAACTCATCCAGTAATAATTCTATCGGGTTTAAGTCTGGGTTCTGTAGTGGCCACTCCATGACTTTAAATTTCTTCTTTTTTTCAAGAATTTCCAAGTAACTTTTGCAGATATTTACAATGTGTTTCGGGTCGTTATCATGTTGAAAAGTAAAAGGAGTACCTACTAGACGAATACCAGGTAGTAATACGTTCTTGTGTAGAAGTTTTTATAGCTTTTCTTTTTCAAGATTCGTTCTACTTCTACAGAGTCTCCAATACAGGATCCGGCTAAGCAACCCCAAGACATTACTAAGCCACCTCCATATGTAACACTAGGAAACAAACAATATTTCAAAAAATTTTATTTTGTTTTTCTAAGTACATACACTTTTCTTTTCGATTCAAAAACTGCAAATTTCGATTCGTCACTAAAAGCACTTTTTTTTCGGAGCAATGCTCTAATTTTTTTGTTGTCTTGCCAATTTTATTTTTTTATATTTACGAGTCTTAGCAATAGTTTTTTAGTGGCAAGTCGTTCAAAAGTTCCATTTTCATGAAATCTTCGACGTATTTATACTTCAAAATTATAATATATTAATTATAATTTTCAATTTTTTTTTTAATTTGCACAGTTATATCAGAAACACTGAAACGTCTATTATGTAAAGCAGTGTGAACAATAAATCTGTTTTCTTCAGATATTCTCTATTACCTCTACGATTAATAGAGCCAGTTTCCTTAATACATTTTCTAACGTTGTAGTCAACAGTGTGTTCTTTACCCAAAAGCGCATCTTTTTTCTATTTACACTTTTTTTTCTATCTCGTTTGGTTTTTTAACTTACGAGTTTCGATAAAGAAACATATTTTCTTACAAAAGTGTGTCTAACTTTGGTACAAATGAATCAAATTGGACGATCTATCGCTCATTTTAAAGGTAAAGAAATACTCTTTGAAACTGTGTTGGTTTTTGTTCGCTGCAATATTTGCACTTAAAATTATAATGGTGTAAATATCATCATAATTTTTTCAATTTTTTTACTTTTTAACCGACTTCTAAAAGAAAGAGTTTCTCAATTCGTCGACTATGTATGTTCTTTTTATGTATGTATACCGATTACATCGGAACGGCTGCACCGATTTGAATGAAATTTTTTACGTTACATTCAGGAAGCTGCTGCGGTGGTCCCATATTTTTTTTGGATGAAATTGGTGCAGGAATATCCAAGGTGGCGCTGACAACATGACGGCCAAAAAAATTAATTTTGTCCGATTTTCTCTAAAATTTGTATAGGGAAATTTTTGGGGTCGTACACAACGAATCTGAAATTATTTTTATAAAATTCAATATGGTGGATCCAATATGGCGGACAAAAAAAATTAGTTTTGTCTGATTTTTTCCAAAATTTGCATGGGGGAGTTTTCAGGGTTGCACGTAATGAATCCAAAATATTTTTAAAAAATTCGATATGGCGGATCCAATATGGCGGACAAAAATCAATTTTGTCTGATTTTCTCCAAAATTGGTACTAGGGAGTTTTCAGGGTCGCACAGAACTAATCTAAAATTATTTTTAAAAAATTCAATATGGCAGATCCAGTATGGCGGACGAAAAAATCAATTTTGTCCGATTTCCTTCCAGTATGGCGGAAAAAATATTAATTTTGTCCGATTTTTTTCAAAATTGATATAGGGAATTTTTGGGATCGCACATTACGAATCTGAAAAAATAAAGAAAAATAAAAGTGGTGGATCCAAGATAGAGGATTAAACATTCTACATCTCCCAATTTTGTCTAAAATCAGTATTGGGGTATTTTTGTTAGTGTTAGTTATGAATTTAAAATATTTTTGAAAAATTCAATCTCGCAGATTCAATGTGGTGTCCTAAAAATTTTACATTTGTCGATTTTCTTCCAAACTGATACAGAGGGTTTTTGCGGGTGTAGATTATGAATTTAGAAATATTGAGGATTCAATATGGCGAATCCAATGTAGCGGACTAAAAATTTTACATTTGTTCCAAGTTGGGTCTGAATCATTTTTGAGAATGTAAATAGAATATAAGTCTATAAATTTTAAATTTCCGGATTTCATCCAAAATTGGTACTACTGAGCTTTGAAGGGTTTAGACTTAGATTAGATTAGGACTTAAAATAATTTTTTTGAAATTCAATAGAGTGGGTGCAATATGGTGGGTTGAAAATTTTATCTTATTCGCATTTTTTCAGATTTGATATTAGGAGGTTTTTGGGATCGTGTATTATGAATATAGAGTTAATTTTTTACAACTATTAGGTCGATAAGATTCAATATTAGGGACCGAAAATTTTATATATTCCGATTTTGCCTAAAATTGACATTGTAGGGTTCTTGGGGCGTATAGAAACTCAATATGCAGTATAAAATATATCGAGCTAAGAAATTTATATCTCAGGTTCGTTAAATATCGATATTGGAAGGTTTTGAGACTTATATAACCAATCTACAATTAATTTGAAATTTAAGATAGTGGATTTACCATGACAGACTAAATATTTGTTTGACTCAATCTTACTGGTATTTGGAGAACTCTAAGAATCAAAAAATTTTCAGTGGTTCATTTTAGGGTGATTTACAACTTTGGATAAAATGGGTACTTTTTTGCCACCTTGGAGTCATTGCGAGGACTCTAATCTAGTACTTAGTTCAAATAATTTATAGATATCATAATCAATTCAAAACTAAAAATCGAAAAATAAAATTATTATAAAAAAAATGAACCGACTTCTAAAAGTGCGTTAAAAAGTGAAAAATAACTATAAATTTTTATATGAAATTGAACTTTTTGAAGTCGGCGCCAAATTATTAGTGAATGAAATAAATAACTACTAATATATACAAATTATGGTAAGAAAATAATTACAGATAAAGTATTTTAAATCTTTTTATGCGAATCACAATTTGTCAGGTATTAATTTGGCGCCGACTATAAAAAGTTCAATTTCATATAAAAATTTATAGTTATTTTTCACTTTTTAGCGCACTTTTAGAAATCGGTTCAATTTTTTTATAAAAATTTTATTTATGATATTGTTTAATACCTATATTTGTGGGTTTTGGAGATAAATGTAACGGTTTTTTGAAGATTTATACCTGAGTTTTAAGATACCTTTGGAATTTTTATTCTACGACCAATTTTTTGAAGTTATAGAACTTTTTGTGTTTTCAGATTTTCATCTAGATATAGCAAAAACATGAACAGGGGAGTGTATATCTAGTTTTTTTTTCTAATTTAAATCCTTAAGTTATTTATTGGCTAAGTAGATACTGTAGGGAAAGTACCGAACCCATCAATGGGAATTTGCAGTTCAAGTGGTATGGCGCTACTGGCGCTCTAGATTTACCGGACCTTTCCTCATTTAGCTGTCAGAGATTTGCTCACTAACTGAACTATTCATTTTACACGGCCAATTATAGTTACTTCTATTTGTGAAGTTTATAAAGCTTATTAGTAGTTAGGAAATAAGATGACCCTCCTCCGGCCCAAGGCCAAACCTTTCAAGGTAATTTTTTCAAGGCAAATGTTTTTCAAGGTCAAATTTTTTAAGGTCAAATTTCCCAAGGTCAGTGGCGTTTTAAACGTCAAATGTTTTTCAAGGTCATTCTGTTTTCAAGGTAGGTGTCTTAGGTGGTGGATATATAAAGGTAGAGGTGGGAGGAGGTTATTTACCTGTAGTTGCAATGTGTTACGGCATAAAAGAGAATCTTGTTTGTCAAGATTCGAGAATGCGGATGGAGCAAAGCGGCTAAGAATTGATGTTGCATCAACATTATCTGCAACACATTATTGTGATGTATGCGGTATTAGTGCGCCACAAAATCGAATTTCAGCTCACCATAGGACATTACAGCATAGAAGTAATGCATGTGTGCCAGTGTCCGAAGGTGTCTAGCTTATTGAAACTTCATTTAAGAAACGAATTGCAACATATTGCATAAGAAGTGTCAATGAATATATTAACTATTCATTATTTTGCTGCTGTTAGCAATACATCACACACTGAAAATAAACATGGTAGTTTTTGACGTTATTTTCTACAAGCACAAGATGTCTTTAGTGAGAAATCGTTCAATACAATCAATCAAATAGTGACTGCAGCAAGTGATGTGGATGATGTATATGACACATTTGTAGAGATGATGAAAGCCCATTCAAGCGAATTTCAGGAGAAAGATTCAGGTATGTAACGTTGTAAATGCAAAGAAACAAAAACATAATACAATAATTTTTGTAAAATTAAAATATGAAAATGTTATAAGATTTTTTAAATATTTTCCTTTTTGTTACATTGCAGGTTGGGCTCTGGAGAAAATTCTAAACCTGGAGGTGAATATGAATAAATATTCACCTATATGCGGCTCATCATATATTAAATTCATCGAGCAAAAGCGTGCAGTAGTCAATGTGTTTAACCAAGACGAGTGCTGTTTTGCTTGGACCGTAACATCGGCATTATTTCCGACATCATTCACATCTCTCCAGTCCAGCTCCTCCTACCCACACTATTTTAGAGTGTTAAACTTTACAGGTATGAATTTTCCAGTACAATTACGTGGTATTTCTAAATTTGAGTGTTTAAATAATATTTCAGTTAATGTGTATGTTTTAGAGTCTAGCTTTGAAGACAATAAACTAAAATATGAAGTAGTGGGGCCATTGAGATTTTACACCAGCAGCTTTAGTGTCACATCAGAAGTATGATTGTAATCACATATATTCTTTAACACCCTCAACGGATATGAAGGTGGATAAATTTGGAAAGAGCGTTCCGGAAAATATATTAAAACTCGAAAATATCGAAAAACAAATGTGAGTTCTTTTTGTTGTTTACGCAGATTTTGAATCGGTATTAAAACCTGTTGAAACAGTTGAACCCAGTTCCCAAAGTTCATAAAGTGTGAAAACTTTCAAGCATGAGCCATACTCTTTCGCATATCTAATAAAATGTTCTTTTGATGATACAGTCTCCAAATTTGAGCTATATAGGGAGGTCGATGCAGCTAAAACTTTTGTAGATCGTATTGAAAAGGATTTAAGATATATGTGTAATACATATTTAAAGGAGATTAAACCGATCAATCGCTTAACACCTGTTGAGGTAGAAGGGTTTAAAAATGCTGAGTTATGTGGTATATGTGAAGGACCTTTCAAAGAAAATGATGTTAAAGTAAGGGATCATTGTCACATAACAGGTAAAAAGAGATTTGGCGCTGCACATTCAATATGTAATTTAAATTATAAATTACCTAATTTTGTCCCCATAATATTTCATAATTTAAGTGGTTATGACAGCCATATATTCATAAAAGAACTGTGCCGATATGGGGATACAATTGATGTTATAGCTCAAAGTAAAGGAAAGTACATATCATTTACAAAGAGCATTTACATGCATGACTATACCGATTTTAAAACCGGACAATTAAAACGGAAATATTTGAAGTTACGTTTTATTGATAGTTTCAAATTTTTATCGACATCATTGGAAAATTTGGGTAATGGTTCAAGAATTGATGAACGTAGAGAAACGCGAAAATATTTTACCAACAGTGATCAATTCAGTTTAATGCATCAAAAAGGCGCCTTTCCATATAGTTTTGTCGACTCTATGGAAAAAATGAATACCCCAAATCTTCAAACGAAAAATCAATTTTATGATCATTTGTGGGAAGAGCATATTAGTGATGCAGATTATGAAAGAGCGAAAGAAGTATGGCGTTTGTTTGGATGTAGAAATCTGTGAGAATATTCAGACCTATATTTACAATCTGATGGATTATTATTATGTGATGTTTTCGAACAATTCCGAGACACATGTTTAAACGCTTATAAATTGGACCCAGCACAGTACTTTACTCTTCCAAGTTTATCTTTTGATTGCATGCTTCGTATTACCAAGGTAAATTTGGAGCTTTTACCGGACATTGATATGATTCATTTTTTCAAAAAAGGTATTCGTGGAGGTATAAGTCAGTGTACGGAGAGGAAGCATATTGCTAACAATTCTTATTTGCCAAACTATGACCCAACCAAACCCTCCTCATTTATTACTTATCTTGATGCCACAAATCTGTACGGTCATAGTATGTCTCAAGCATTACCATATGGTGGTTTTCGATGGTTATCAGAACGTGAAATTTTGGATTTAAACGTTATGAGTATAGACAATGACAGCCCACACGGTTATGTTTTTGAGGTGGATGTGCATTATCCTAGTGATTTATACGATGCACATTCGGATCTACCGATCTTGGTGGAAAACATCATATCACCAAATGAAAAAGCAAAATTGCCAAAATTGATACCGAATTTAAATGATAAAAAGAAATATGTGGTCCACTACAGGACATTAAAACAAGCTATAAAAAGAAATATGTGGTCCACTACAGGACATTAAAACAAGCTACCGAGAATGATCTTGTTGTAATGCAAACCCACAGAATTTTAAAATTTTATCAGTCAAAGTGGCTAAAAAATATATTGATTTCAATACTGAGTTACGCAATGCATCAACTACGGAATTCGGTAAAGTTTTATTTAAATTAATCATAAACGCGATTTTCGGCAAAACAATGGAAAATGTTGGTAATCGCAAAGATATTAAATTAATAACTCAGTGGGAAAATAGTCGAGGAAAGGTTGGGGCAAGAGCATTAATTGCTCGACCAAATTTTAATAGTTGCAGTATAATTACGAAATATTTCATAGCAATCCATATGGAAAAATTTATGGTCGTCTACAATAAACCTATATATATTGGGTCTTCGATATTAGATGTATCAAAAACCGTTATATAAGGACTTTATTATAATTTCAATAAAAATAAATTCGGTAACAATGCTTCTTTACTATACATTGATACGGATTCGCTTATATTTAAAGTATTAACCGACGATTTCTACCGCGTAATGATCGAAAACCCCGATAAATTTGATACATCAAATTATCCAGATCATAAAAAACAAGTCGGTATTGGGTAGAATGAAAGATGAATTTCCATGTGATCCGATCATATCTTTATATACATATATCATGTAAAATCTTTGAACAGTGAATTAAAGAAGGCAAAAGGCATAAAAAGTCTGTAATTGAAAAGGAACTTATCAGAAAATTGTAGAAAATGGCTGTTTAATATTCAGAAAAATGAAAACGTTTCGTAGTGAGTTATATAACGTTTTTACGAAAATAATAAATAAAGTGGCATTGTCACACAACGACGATTAACGTTATGTAATTCCATCGTCAGCAAAAACTTTACCTTGGGGGCATCCCGATATTGATTTTTATAAAACAGATTATGAGGAAAATTTAAAAATTTTACTTACAGTTGGTGAGCAATTTTTGTAATGTGTATTTGTTGTTTGGTAAAAATTAATAAAAAACTGGAAAATTCATACCTACATAAGTGTTTATAGATAATTTGTATTTTTTTTATAGCCGTTTATTATATTGCCAAAAACTGTTAAAAGTATGTATATATATATATATATATATATATATATATATATATATATATATATAATTCAGTTGTCGCATAACATGAGGGTATTTGGTGCTAGACCGTATTATTCCTTTTTTAAAATAAAAACATGTATTTATTATTGAATTGCTTTTTTATTCAACCTTTATTTTTAAATTTTAAAAGTAAATGAAATGCACAGGTCGACGAGTGAATGTTTAAAGAGGAGCAGTTTTGTTGACAAGATCCTCCATAGTCTTTTCAATTTTCAATATTCTGGAATTCAATTCACCACGCAGTTCGTCTTGCATAAGTTCATATATTGCAATAACAGTATCATCAATGTATCCTCTAAGTTCTCGACCGGTTTTAATTTTTTGCGTACGTAACCTTCAAGTTGGTTTCTGAATATATCTTTAATAACAATTGTTGAGTCATGTAAAGCTTTCTGCGTATCTTGCATACACTAAGCAAGGTTATTATCAACATAATTTCGTGTGGCCGCATCGTCTCCTTCAAGAGGTTCTGCTAAATAGCACAATCTTTTGCTTCCCATGTCGTAATCTCCATTAGGTGTAAGTTTAAAACCATTTCTTGAAGGACCTCGCATAAAGTTAAAATCCTGAAATTTTCTTTTGCGACCGAACTCATCAATAGTATTTACTTCTGACATTGTTATGTGAGACTGATTTGAAACCATTATATTTCACCCTAATATATGGTTCTCTTTCATTAATAAACAGACTCTGCAGAAAATATGGATTGCAAAACCTATTTTAGGTGATGTTTAATAAGTACACATACCAATTCATTTTACTATTGTTTTATTGGTAAAAATAATTAAAACATAACAAAAGATTGACTTTATTTTTTATTATTAAAAAATAAAAAATATAACAAACAAAAAAAAATTAAAAAATAAAGAAAAAAAATACATAAGTTAATTTCTTCTGTACAGGTAAGCTTCTTCTATGACCCAATTTATTCTCTGGATGGCACGTTTATTAATGTCCTTGAACTGGTAGTAAACTAGTCCACGAAAGTCGCATTATACAAATTTAACCCTGAGAAGGTCAATGTAGTTGAAATCGTACGTAAGATCATTCCCCCAGCAGATACCTTGTATTTTACAATGATGACAAGTTGAACAAAAATCTTTTGGTATATGCCTGTATGTTTTGGCTGCTTCACCAGGTTGTTCTTCAGTTGGCAACATGATGTTTGAAGATGTTGTACTTTTCAAACGCTGTACTCTATTTATGTCTTACTTTTTAAAATAACCTTGACAGGAACAAAAAAAAATTCTTGAAAATTACAACCTCGAAAACGGCCCTGACATTGCAGGTTACGTTGGCCTTAGTCTTGGCCTTGCCTTAGATAAGTTTTAATACTATACCTAATGCATCAACCAAAAGAAATAAAGGTGATGTAGTGGGGGAAATGGGCATAAAAGCAGACTTGCCAGCTTCAGCTCTTGACAGTTGGTCAGAGCACAGTACAGTTCAGTGCTAAAGTAAAAGTGTAAGTGAAAAGTAGCCAAGATGTCTTCCGAACGGCAAAGTGTTGCATCACTTGTAGATGCTCTTGAAGTAAGTTGCGGTTCCCAACGAGAAATGTTGGAAAATATTAGTGGACTAGAAGTCTTAACTCCGGGGGTACTCGAGGATTGGCACCAAGAGAAAGACGATGCTGAAGTAGACAAGGCGCTCAACGATGGTAGTGATGAGGAATTGGTGAGGTCGTCGGCGGACTTTCTCAAAACATGGACAGAGGAGAAGGAGCCGAAGATCAACGTTATTAGTGATGTGGTAGTTCGAAAAGCTTCGCGACCAAATCGGGCATCTTATCCGAAAGCTTCCAAGTTGAAGAAGCTTTTAACTATGCGGAAGTCAGAAATTCCCTATAAAAAACCATTTATTCGGCGATTAAAGGTGTGGGGCAAGGAAAGAAGAAGAAAATTAACTTTAAGCGTCCCTCCACCCCTGTTCCAATACCTGACTTCCTGGAAACATCACCCCAAGAGCCGTTGTCTGTCGAAATGGAAGTAATCGAAGGCCCCGATGGACAAAAGCCACCAACACTGGCCAGTTTAGAAGAAGAAGTAGTGTCGGAGGTAAAGTCTTCCTCAGCGCCACTCTCACCGATATTGGGATGCCGCAAACCTATCAAGAAGCGGTTTAAGCAGTGTTTTGAAGGTGATGAAGTTTCCGCTACTTCGTCGTCTTCATCACCAAATGAAACCGCTTCTCCTTTAATATGTTCTGAGACATCTCAACCGGAGTGGGTTGAAGACTTTACTAACTCGCAGAAGAGCAAACTCTCGGACATGTTTTGGATGAAAAAAAACCTAGTGAAAAAAATAACTGCATGTGAGAGTGAAATTTTAGAACTAGAAAGACAATTAGAACTAAAAAAGATGGAATGTGCGGGATATAAAAGACAATTGACGGACTTTAATAGATTTTGTAGTAGGTGTTAAGTAGTTGTAGATATTAGCTTTTAATTTATAGTATTAAGTTTGTAAATATATATATATATATATATATATATATATATATATATATATATATATATATATATATATATATATATATATATATATTTAAGTTTAATAAAAAAAAAGATTTTTTATATTTTACAAAGAGCATAAAAATGACTTGAAAATATATTTTTGGTGTGTTATTTCGTATAGGACCTTTCCCACATAATATTAGGTATTAAAAAAGTGTCAGTAATCCACTAAAACTGGGCAATAGCAATAGTTGTAAATATTTTTTTGATAATATTTACAAGTATGCTAAAACATGGTTCGGTTTAAGAAGTTAAGGTTCTGTCGCCAGAACTTCTAATACTTTGCATCTCAATATTGTATGTTTTTTATGAAAAAAACATAAAATATTGGTTACAAAGTATTATAACCAACTAAAACTACTATCAAAGTGTGGTCCTGAAAGGGACCGTTTAATTGCAAAAAACATGCGATTCTTTATGGTGTTGTAGAGTCGCACGGCCCGTCATCATCAACGGTAGTATTGGTGCTGTCCTCCATGTATTGGGCTATAAACTCCCAGAGTTCTTCCCATCTGGGATCATCCATCTCCCATTCTCGACAATCGTTCGTGGTAGAATCTACCACGGGCTTATATCGCTGGTCGACCACCAACTTAACGAACCGGAGGGGCCCTGCGGATCGTCGGGTGTCGGTGATGCTGGAATTTCCAGCACCGCATCTTCCGTCGAATCCGGCTTTGACTGCGGCGACGGAGTATCGAGTCTTTGTAAAACCCAGTCGACAACATCATTCAATTCCATAAGACCAGAATCGTGATCATAGAGCAGCGGAATCAGCTCATCCAAGTCGTCCCAACGTAGGACGTCAATCTCAAAGTCTACGTCATCGTCGCCGAATTCCTCCAAGTCTCCCACGTTGCCGGCGATGGTGTCCTCGCTAAAGATAGATGAGCCTCTGCTTGCGGGTCTTTCTTCCTCCATGTTATTCGTATGAGAGTTGAAATGTATATGACTGTGTATCTGGTCCAGTCTCATATATATAGAACTACCCCACACCACCAACAGATTCTAAATGTTGTGTATTGGTGAGAGCTTATAGAATTATTGATTTTTTCAAAAACTTTTAACAAGGAATTAGATTTGTTTTTTTTTTTTTTGGTTTAGACAATAAGACTATTTCTTAACATTTTGTGAAGAATGCATTACAAAAAAAAATAATAGAAACCTTGTTTGGACTGTTAACATTTTCATAGGTTCTGAAGCATATAACTTGGCACTTAAACTACGAGACAAATCGTCGTTAAACGAATATCTCGCCCTATAAGTGATGATTACTAAACTACGATCAAAATATAATAAAGGATCAAAAAATAATAAACGATATTAACACCGACCTAGGTGCAGCCCTTGATCTTCTCCTTGGCTGCACCAAGAGCTCTGGCCAAAGCTGTACTGACGGTATCGCCGTCGCTGGTGGTATCGGCGTTGTTGGTGGAGCCGTCGGTGCTGGCGTTGCAGGCGGTGCCGAAGGTGCTGGTCCTGGTGCGGTACCCCTGCACTCCTCACACGTACATAATTTGCCCGGCACGAATGGCCTCACAATGCCAATAATCTTTTTTGGTGCACCTTCCATGTTAACGGTCGAACGTGTAATGATAAAATAATTCGAATACCGGTCCTATATACATTCAAGAAAGTTAGAGGGGGTAAGGTGGTGTGCATATATGCTGTATATGCATGTTTGAGAATAATATAATTTTATAACTCACCGTATCTCAAATTTTTTTCACCATTTTTCTCTCCTCAAAATTCTAGGTAATTAAAGTGCTTTTATTTTTTCTCTATCTTGAACGGTTCCCGAGCTACAGCGCTTTAAAAAATCCAAATTACTAACTTACTATAACCCTTTTCTTCAAATTTCATCTTTTCGAATTTTGAAAAGTACTACCATATGTAGAAAAAATCTCTCTCTAATTTCCGAATATTATTTTGCTCTAAAACTTCAACTTTGGCGCGCATTCACCATTTTCAATTTTTTTTTGAAAAAAATTTTTTTTACGTTTTTCCTATCGAGAAAAATGCATGTTTATAGTACTCGATTTCCTCTATAATTTTTTCTTATAACTTTTTTCCCTTGTGTTATTTAAGCTCTTTTTCCACTTAATAAACAACCATTATCTAAACTCCCGTACTCCTTTCTTAAAGAGCGGACTTTTCCGTCCGCTTTTTTTTTGTTGGGTTTCAAATAAGTATAAAACTACTACTTCACTCATTACAAATTTATTGATTCAAGTACCTTATTTTAACATTATTTTGTGTTACATATAATAGATACATTAAAATATAGATTTATTGGTCACCGAACCGTTTAATACATTATAACTAAAAAATGAGTCGTGAATAACTAATGCGTACACTTTAGTGTCTTTGGGGAATTTATTCTTTCTCGTTTGGAACTCCAATTTCACATCCACGGTCGATGAGTTAATAGCCTCTGGTTGATGACTGCAATTGATAATAAAAACAGGGTTTTTCATATATTCGGCGAACGATATCATCGGATCGTTTATCTCGCGCCCGTAGTAGCTGCTTTGGAAGTTTTCGTAATTGTAATAGGCTGCTGCGTACAGTTTCTTGGAGAAATCTAAATTCCATCTTTCGTAGAGATAAACGGTTGAATTCAGATACAGTTTAATGTCGCATACGTCAGCGTGGGTAAACTGGGTTGCGTTTTTTTCTTTTTTTTTTCGCAATTATTGCTATCTTGAAACCCGATGATTATATAGCGCGGTCTTTCTAGACTTGTACTCGTTCTCAAGGCTCACACGTCGGAAGATGTTTGTCTTAAAGCTGGCAATTCGTACAGATCCCATTTACGATATGCCAATTGAATACTGGCATTGTTTCCACCTTTATTAATGCGAGACAGTATTTTCAATTTTTGCTTGTCGTCTGGAATGATGTGATGAATTTTCCATTCGATTTTTCGATACTAATTTCTGCCTCTACTTCGCCGACGTAGCAATTGGAAAAAGTGCGAGCTATAATCATAATAAGCTCTTGTTTTACGTTGAAAACACCGTTTGCATATTCTTCAGAGAATCCCATAAGATAATTTAAGGGTAATTTCCCGGAGAATACATTACTTGCCGTGTCTATGATGTCTTGGTTTGCCTCGTCGAGACTCCATCCACACGTCATGAGAGATCTTTGTTGCAAACTTCCGAATGAAACCATGGTTTTTAATGTCATCGTAATTCCAGGTTTACGAACCACGGCGACCTGCTCACCTACCACCAAAAATTACCGTGAATTTAAAAGCACTTTCAGAACACTACACGAACACAATATTTGATGTTTACGCCACTGATATCTGCGACTGTTTGAAGTCACTTCTTTTCCCACTAACCTTTATAGCGAGTTTTCAAGGTCGAATTGTAACAATGGTGGGGGTAGCTTAACGGTAGAAATAATGGGAGGAGCCTTCAAGGTCAAATGACGCCACACGTTTAAATTGGTATAAGGATAACCTCAAGGTCAAAATATAATGAAACAAATAACTACATTTTATGTACTTTATTGATTGACATTTTTCTGTCGTTCTTCTATACGTGTAACATTATCACCTAAACCTAAATTTCTTAATTTGTTCAATAATATTTGTTCGTTTTTATTTCTTAAAAAATTCATACAAACTATACTCACTAAAATACACACTTCAGCATGGTCCATATACTTAAAAAAATACACTAAAATCCTGAGCCTCCGAATCTTGCATTTCATATGCGTAAAATTCTGAATAGGCTGCAGAAATTAGAAATTCTTCGTACATTTCTCTCACTAAACTTTCCATATTAACTATTTCTATGTTAAATTTAAGTCCTACACTCTAATTTCACTTAACATAACCGAATCTGCAATGAAACTAATCAGTTTTTCCAAACAGTCACTAAAGCCCAACTTTTTTATTTCACAAACAAAGTCTAGTAAATTTAATGTTTTGCCGCAATATTTACGACATGCATTCGCAGCCTTTTCATATTCAAAAGACAAATCACAATAGCGCGACGCCCATTTTGCTCGACTTTTCATTGCATCATTGAAGTAATTACTTGCCGTTTCAGTGAACTCATCGCCCAATTTTTTACTGTCTCTTGCAAAGCACTATTCATATTATTCACTTATTTTTACACTCACGACACTTTTTTATTGCTGGTGGTAGCCCATCTATATAATGACGATATCTTTGTTCATAGTGAATGTAACAGGATAAGCTTAACTGTAGTTGCTTGTCACACCGGTATGGCGCTGGCAGCTTATCCCAAATTTGCCGTAAACTCAGTGTATCAATGTAAGTTTTTAATTATTCGAGAGGAAAAAATGCTAGATCCCTTTTCTTCAAAATCACATAAATTTTTAAATTACTCTGATATAAACAAATTACTCTGCCGACTTGCTGTATAATTTTTTCTTTAGATAGTTCCGTATCTGACATTTTACACTGAATGAATGTAAATAGACTCACACAATTTTATAAGAGAATTTGCAAAGTCAAAATAATTTCAAGATCAACCCACAATATTAATAACTATCAAGGTCAAAGCCAATATCATATTCAGGCCGATTTCAAAGTCATAACTCAAGGACCTAGAAAAACATTCGACCTACAAAAGTCATTGACCTTTGAAATGTATGGCCTTGAAAGCGTGGCCTTGAAAGTACGCGACCTTGAAAAAATTTGGCCTTGAAAAAATGGCTTTGAAAAGTTTGACCTTGGACCGGAGGAGGGTCATCTTATTTCTTAACTACTCTTATTAACTTTAAATATAATTTTACACCCTCTGCTTTTAAACAGAGAGGAAGAGTTTAGCTCACTTTATGAATTTGTAATTTCACTTTTTTTAGATAATATGACTTGCCTTGAATTTGAATTTCAATGTAACAATGGAAGATGCATACACCGCACTTTTCTCTGTGACAGAGATGATAACTGTGGAGACAATAGCGATGAGGACGAACACACATGTGGTGAGCTCAATTTACTTGTTACCTTTCTACAAAACATTTAAATGATGTAAAAATTTATATTTTCTAATTCAATTTTATTTTCTCGGTCTCCTGACCGCCCATGTGAATAATAAATAATTAAAGAGTTTAGCAGTAATCTGTCTAACTTGCTAAAGTGCACTTTTAATCTACGTGTAACTGCATCTCGTACTGAACCTTGTTACGCAACATCACGAGCAAAAAAAATAGTGTACGATACGAAGTTTAAAATAGCGCGCACATGCAGAGGCAGATCCAGCCTTTCTCTTTGGGGGGCGGGGGGCGGTGATATTATAAAAGTGAAGTATGACAAGCGAAAGCAAGTTGTCGATAGGGGGGGGGGGAACACAGGAACCATTCCCATTTCTAGTGTAAAAGACAGGGTCGGGTCTATTTTTCTGAATTTTAAGCTCTTGGAGAGGGGGAGATGCCAGCAGCATACATATTCCTAGTATAGAAAGTAGAATCGGGTCTATTTTCCTGAACTCAAAGCTCTTGGAGGGTGGCTATCGCCAGAAAAACAAGTTGTCAAAGGGGAGGGTGGAGTGCCAGCAGCATACACATTCCTAATATAAAAAGCAGAATCAGTTCTATTTTTCTGAACTCAAAGCTCTTGGGAGGGGGGGGGGCGATCGCCAGCATACACATTCCTATACTCTATTGAAGAACTAGAGAGAGTACTAAAACTATTACCGGAGCCTCCAACGTAAATGCTCCAGTGCCGCAGCTAAGTGAGTGCCGTAAATCTAATTATATTTAATTATATTTAAATATTATAAGCTTTTATAAATTTACTACAACAATAAAATTTCTGAGAGTTTAATTTAACTTCTGTCAGTAAGCAAAGAACACACTATTCTTAGTGATTTATCTTGTTTGCGCTTGTTTATATATATTATTTGAGATTAGTGAGATACCCAAAAAATATGGCTTCCACCTCTATATTTACTCTAAAATCGTGAAACCAAGGTGTTTTTTCCTCAACGAAAAACTTATTACGATGAATGTTTATGATGCCTTAAGATATAAATATCTAGATAATAACGTTAAAAGCTCTATTGAGATGTGTTCCAACATGACTAGAGTTGGAAAATCTACTGTGTATCGAATACTGAAAGAGTAAAGACGACTAGAATTGTTAATACTCCCAAGTGACATTCGATCACAGGCAGACGAAAAACCTCGTTGGAAGAAGAGATGAAAACTGCAGTAAAAGGAGTTGTGCATACATTTTATTATGAGAAGAAGATCCCAACCATCGACAAAATTCTGACTAAACTCAATGAAGATCGGGATTTACCTGAAATTAAAAGAGCTGAGCTCTGGAAATTGCTCAGACAACTTAATTTTTGCTGGGAAAAACCAGAAAGCCAAGGAAATCTGTTCTTATCGATCGTCCGGAAACTGTTCGTTGGAGAAGGAAATATCTCTCTCAAGTAAAAGGTAGATTTGTTAGAAATAACACAACTTACAAAATTAGTAATTTACCTGACCTTTTGAAAGATTTTTTTGAATAAAGTTACTGCGGAAAAATGTGGAAACTCGATCTCATGATCGGTGAGATAGAGGAACCAATTATAATTAATTCGAGCGAAGAGAACTTCACTGACTTTGATTACGAATTAAATAAGTAATGTTTATCAGTGTAAACACAATTTATTATTTAAATTCTTGTCTTTGTTATATATTATTGTTTAATGTTGTTTATATATTTTTTTATTTTTTTGTATTGTGTGTCACACTCTTTAATTTTATATATATATATATATATATATATATATATATATATATATATATATATATATATATATATATATATTTAATTCCAATTGACCGTAATTCTTATATTATTTTGTATTTGTATCTTTTTCTTAAGCGTGTAGAATTAACACGTTTATTTTATTTTTTGGGGCTATCGGATTTCCATATAATAAAGTACATAAAATTAAGAAGTGCAATAGAAATAAAAATAGGTACTTGTAATTTTAACTGTAACATATAAAAATTAATTACATTTGAATCCCTTTTTAGTGTTTAATTGTAATTCTGCAGATGGTTTAAGAAATAAATAAACTGAAACGTCAATGTCCTAAAAATGTTTTTAATTAATAATAAAATCACCGATAGCCCCAAAAAATTTTTAATATTTTATGGACGAATTTATTTTTTTATATATGTTTAACTTCTTGTATTTTTGACAATGGGTATTTTGTAAGTATTTAAATTATAACCTAGAATGTTTTGAGAGAATAAGGCTACGTTTTAGTCTGAATGTGCCTAAAACGGTGCCAAAATTAAAAATAATAAAAATACTGTTGTGATTTGTGTTAAATATGTCAAAATTATCTATATTTCGTAATGTATGTGAATTATTAAGAAATCATAGGAAATAAAATAATATTATAAAAACTTTTTATTTTAAGTTTATTACCGAAATAATATTCTATGCCATAAATACTTGGCGATAAAACAAACCTCCTTCCTACGTCTATGACAAGGATTAAAATCCTTTTTAACACTTCACGCTTCTAAATAGCTATTGTTTATTATTATAGACCAGTATTTTTGATTATAACGTTTTTAACCCATTCCTATGAAAAATATATGTGTCTAGCAGATTTTGCCAACGACACCGGACTAAAGACCACAGGTAGTTTGCGAAGAAAAAAAAAAGGTAAAAAATTATTTATTACTTTCTCTAATTCTTGAACAAACTATAGTATAAGAAGCAAAATCAGGGATATTATTTTGAACTCAAAGCTCTTGTGGGGGGGGGGGGGGCGATCGCCCCCACCGCCCCCCCCCTCTTAGAAACGCACCTGCCCACGTGTTTAGCTCAACCTCTGGCCAACTGACTTATTCAATTTCACTTGTGTTAGAGAAATTAATTTAGTCCTCAATCAACTGAAAAAACCTTATACTTACTTATATACTTAGATAGAGACAATGACCATCTCAGATTGCGATGTAATACTAGGAAAGGGTGGAAACTTCTCCCATGGCAATGCACCGCCATCTGTAGATCTGCTTCGTACTCATTGGCTCTCATCAGTACAGAGTAGGAAAGCACATCTAAATATAGAAAAAGCAAATCATTTAAGCAGCTTATATTGGACGAAATATGAAGTCTAATACAAGCAGCGCCATCCCCCAGCATTACACTCAATCTGAATATAATTTCTAGTAAAGATCTAAACACTCTTTACTATATATTGTATGCTATATACTGTATACTACTATACACTATATACTATATACTGTAAAAAGGATAGGTAGACTTTTGAGGGCGCTGAGTCTGAATTCATGGTTTGTTAATAACTGAAGGTTAACCAGAGGTCATTTCAAGGCCATTTTAAAATCAAATTGTAAAAATCTATTAAATAAATCTGTAAAAGGAGAGAATCCATGCGCAACTAGATTAATATCCGTTACATAGCAGACAGGCAAGCGTATCAAGTTTTTGAGCCGAAACTTAACCTTCTAAAACCTCGTACACCACGCACAGCTAGATTGATGTCCGTTACACAGCAGATATGGAAGCGGAGTTAGTTATTATGAAATAGTTATCCGAAACCCAAGTTGACCTTGAAATGACCTTGAACTTGACATATTGAGGGTGTCTAATTACATAAGAATAAAATGGTGTGGTCAAATAGACATCCACTTTTTTTTTGTAAATCTGTGTAATTCATCATCAATTTTGAAATCTATTTTAAACTCATAGCCTAGCAGATAAATAATAACCATGCTTCGGTACAATATTTTTGAATAACGAGCAATAATAACAATTTTATTTTGCAATTCTAAGTGTTGTGGTAACTGAAGGATTTCTGCAGCAAAAAAATATGCACCCATATAGTGGATATTAAAAAATACGTTAAAATAATCTATTTGTATACTAAGGTTTTTTGACCGACAGAAACAAACTCTGTCACAGTAATTTCATTCTTACAAGTTAGCTTTATCTATCAAGTAAAATTTGTACCATTTCCTTTCCTTACCCATGAGTATTTATTGATTAATGATTCCATTGGTACCCTCTGTTAAACGATATGTGAGTCAGGTAATATTCAACAGCAGTGACCTTTAACTTTGTTTAAGGGGCTGCCTAGTTGACCACAAAGTTGTGTCTTTATTGATTAATATTGAAAGGTAAAAAATACTGTTTGTTGTTTTATTCATTTAATATTCATATTAATCTTCGGAAATTGTACTGATCAACTTGCCTTTTTCTGATTAATAAAGTTATCTGAGTAAGTTCAACTGTACTCCTGTATTGTACTAAGTACAATTGTGATCAGTTTGGTAAATTTTATTACCGCCGTTTTTTTTGAACAATTCTTTTTACTAACTTTTCATAGGAAGTAGTATTTTTCTCAGCTCATTTCATCTTAACGAAGCCGTGAAGTGAGAGGCAATTTGAGTCCGACATAACGACCCCATTGGATGCGATTTGCGTCCGGTTGCATTTTGAAAAGTTACTCATTTTGGTTTCTTCTGTTTTTCAAACTTATCTTTGGTGTTTGTTGTAAATATTATTGAAGATTATTGAATAACCACTTCTTCTTTGAAGGATTTATTTCACAATTAAGTACACACATGGTGCAGACATTTTTGTTCTTAGTTCATTCTTGAAATTTATTCGCCTCGTAATGCATTTTTCGAATTCGTTGAGATGTATATTATGGCATGAGGGTTCTCAAAACTCTATAGAGGCTTTTTTCGACCAGAACTCTTAAGTTTCTCGAACAACTTATGAATCTTAAGATAACATCTCATTTATTATGTAGAAGTTATTATGAAGCTGTCTCCTGATATTAGTTCTTTTTACTTACAATTTTCAATTTAACCTTTTTGTTTCCTTATCTTTCTCTCAGGGGCAATCCTAGATTTGTATTATTAACTCTGGAATTAATATGCCATGAGGTAACTGAACTACTTTTTCTTGTAAGATAAATTTATTTGGTAAATCGGCCTCATTTTATTTTAAGCTAAAACTCTCTCCCTCTATCTTTTAAATAAATAAAGGTAATTAATTTGTAGTTAAAAAGTAATACTTTTAATCATTAACTTAATATTGAGAGGTTATAATAATATAGTATTATTTAAAATTAGACTATGTGGTTTTGTGCAGTATTACATGCATATTTCACAGTAAATTTTGTGCATTTTGATAAGATAAATTTTCTATTCTTAAGTGGATAAACTAGTTTACAAATTTATTTTTTTATTTAGATTTTTTAAAATCTAATAATAATTTCAGTCATATGTTATGTAATTAACTATCAGTTTTATTTGAGGAAAATTCCTTCACTGAGCATACAATTGGCATTTTTTGTATTAATTTTATATTTTACAATTTGGGCAACGATTAACCATAATTTCAATAATGTTATATGAAGTGAAAATGTTATTAGTAATAACAGTGGATATTTTAATATTCTACTTTATTAAAATTCAGGAATTTGAATTTGGTTCAAACTAGCTTTTAGCTTTACAGTAAACTATAAACCATATTAATGTTTTAGGGGTTTCATTTTTATTTTAGGGTTCTTTCTTTCCTTTACCTCTTTTTGACGTTTATTTTCTTTCCTTACTGGAGTTTACTGTCTAGATTCATCTTTTCATTCACTTATTTTGGCATGAGTTTATGGATCCCATCCTCTGATTACTCGGGTGGTGATTTGAGCCCTTCTGGTACTCTGAAGTTCTGCTTCTGTAGACCAGAATTATGTCGAGGGATCAGATAAGCCTTAATTGATAAATTTTTCAGCTCTTGCTCATTAACTGTTAACTAGCTTATCTAAAGATTGAGGCTTTTAATGTTTATTTGGTTCACCAGTCCCTTGGGATGATCACATAATAAAGCAACGTCAGAGAGAGAAATGTTTAACATTAAGAATTGTAAATATATCGATCTAACTACAGTTAATATAAAAACTAATCGACATTTCGATAGGAACTTTACACAAAAGAAAACAAAAGGAGAAAAAGACAGATTCAAGATAATTCAAAAAAATAATAAGAGAGTCAGTTTAAACTGAACAAAGTTCTACAGTTTGTAAAATAAGATATTCCAATTTAAAAGTAATAAAATTTTTACACACAAAACAAATGCATGAGAAAAAACCCACTAAACAAAAAATATTAAGTTAAAAATATTGACATTACAAAAACTATTCATTAAAATTGAAAGAGTAAAAGCACCTATCAGACAGCCATTCATTTACGCGTCTCTTAAAGCAATTAATCGACTCGGTAAGCCAGATTTCTCTTGGTAACATCCTAACGGCTTTAATCGCCATATAGTATGGTCCTCTCTCATAGAAGTTGGAGTTATGTAAAGGTACCCTTAGGTCATTCGCCCCTCTGGTAGTCATAACCATGTTTCCCCCATAAAGCTGTCTATTTAGCGGAAATAATTTCGTATTCCTTCTGACAAACATGACTAAAGATCTAAAGTATAATGAGGGAACAGTAAGCAACCTAAACTGAGTAAAAAATGGTCGACATGAAGCTCGTGGATGTAGGTGGAAGATACATCTTATTATGCGTTTTTGAATTTTAAATATATTAATAGCCTTTTTTGATGATCCCCAAAAGAAAATACCATAAGAAATAAGAGATTGTATTTGCCCAAGGTAGAAAAGCCTAACAGTCTCTGCAGTGATGACGTCACGAAGCCTTCGGACTACACCACACAAACTGCTAAGCTTAGCCCCAAGAGCTGATATATGATATTCCCAGTTTAAAGAGGGGTCCAAGTGAACACCCAAGAACTTAACCTATTCCACACTAGGCATAGATCTACCCCCAAGCCACACAAGCAGTAACTCAGACCTTGTTACATGCTTTGAAAAAAGAATGAGGCCAGTTTTATTTACGTTTAAAGTGAGGCCGTTATCAGAACACCACTGCTGTATTTTCAATGCAGAGTTTGTGCACTTTCGAGACAGTCCCGCCATAGAAGTGTCCGCCAGAATCACTGATGTGTCATCAGCAAACTGGCAAACGCTATCCGCGGCCAATCCATCCCCCAGATTATTTACATATTTTAAGAATAATATGGGTCCCAGAATGGAGCCCTGAGGTACCCCCTGCAACAATCTGAAAAGTAATGATGATTATTTTTAGCAAAGCTGACTGTTTGCTGCCTATCCGATAAGTAGCAGCAAACTGGCAGCAACACCTTTGACCCCATACGCACCAAGCTTTGTCAAAAGCAAGTTATGATCCACAGTGTCAAAGGCCTTAGACAAATTAACATATAGGCCTGCCACTTTATCATTTGTGTCAATTCTTTCATTTATATAGGAAATTGTGTTGAATATTGCCATTTTAGTAGATTTGTTAGATTTAAAGCCGAACTGATTTTTACTCAGGATATTGAGTCTGTTTAGATGTTCAAATATTCTAGTATATATAACTTTTTCAAAGACCTTTGACACTACTAGAAGTAGGGAGATTGGTCTTTAATTTTTGACAAACTGGCGATCCCGTTTTTTAGATATAGGAATCACTTTGGCTGTCTTGAGATTGGTGGGAAAGATCTGTGTGGCAAAACTTTCATTAAAAATATTTGCTAAGGGATGCAGTGTGCGACACATTTTAAAACATATACGAGCACGTCGTCCAGTTCCTCTGAAAATTTATTAGGTAAACTCATAAGTGTTCGAAAAATTTCATCGGAATTAACTGGGGATAAAAATATTGTAGGATAATTAACTTCAGTTTGAAACGTAAAGTTAGGATTTGAATTATTGTGTACATTGAACTGTCTGCTAAACAGTTCAGCAATATCTTTTGGGTCACTATGAATATGATCATCTATTTTTAGGGTTATATCGTAATTCTTTTTGATTCCATTGCATTCGGTATTAAGAATATTCCAGGCAGTTTTAATTTTATTTTTGGAATTAATAATCTTACTATTATTCAAATTTTTATGATAATCAGATAGGTATTTCCGATAAATTTTTCTTTCTGACCTATATGTTCTATACACAGCTTGACTTTTTGTCTGCTTGTACCACACATACAAGTCTTTAATGCAGTTTGAATAGTTACGGATTTCGGTATTTACCCAGCTTGCTTTATGATATTTAATTCTACTTATACTGGTTGGAAAAAAAAGGTCAAAATAATTGTAGAGTATTCGAAAAAATGTGTTATATTTTTCGTCAGCACCGTATGCTTGATCTACCTCATTCCAAGGCTCATTTATAAGGTAGTCCTTAAAACGTAATAAATTATGGTTATTGAAAATCTTTTTTTTTTGTATAAGTCTGCTGATACTCCCTATTTACGTTTATTTGCAAAACTGCCCCAGTGGTCAGAAATATTGCTGATATGTACCTCAGAATCGATATTATCATTCTGTATGTTGCTAAAATGTTGTCTAGTTGAGAGCCGGACTGATCCCGGGCTACCCTGGTAATCCCAATAATATGAGGCTTTAAACCATAACTGTCCAGTAATTGCAACAGTGAATGTACATTACTGTCTTCAGGATCATGGAAGTGAAAGTTAAAATCCCCACCCACTATAAAAGTTTTGGTTGGGCAGTATAAATCGTCTAATAATTCAATAAGATATCAAAAAAAACCTCGACATTACCTGATGGCGATCGATAGATACATATGAAAATAAAAATTTCATTATTTATATTACATTTAGTTAAACAATATTCCAAGTGCTTCTCAGCTGTCTCGGGTAGCTGAGCATTATCATAAAGTGTTGCCTGAAGGTTTTCCTTTAGGAAAATTGCTGTTCCTTCTCCTTTGTGTTGGTGTCTTCCAAAGTACCTTATTAATTTATATCTATTCAAGTTGAACCTGACTATACCCTCATCCTTTAGCCAGTGTTCGGTTATAAATAAAATGTCGGGATATATATCCGTTAAAATAACTTGAAATTCTAAGAATTTGGAACTTAGGCTTTGTATGTTAATGTGGAACAGTTTCATAATATTATTTTCATCATTCTTTGATTTTTTCCCATTGGATACTCTCAAGGGTTTGTGTTTATGTTTGGCTGCTTCATGTCAAAAAAATTTCTTCCGTAATAGAAGTTGAACCTTTCAAATCCCACACCCTGTGGCCAAAAGGCAGCATCGTAGACTATTTCTTTAATTTCAGGGCTTACTCCAATCATGAAGTATTTTTTATTGCTTTTTTGAGCTTTAGGTATACATTGCTTCACTGAGATATCTTTGGAATCAGTCTTGAAATGTTTAGCAATATGTTTACGAATGGTATCCTCTGTAATTTCATCTTTGATTTTAGAAAGGAAAAGCCAAATTTTCTTATCCTCTTTATTAGCTGTTGTTGATTGAAATTCGTTGTCATCTTTGCGTTCGCCATATTTTGTGTTTCTCTTTTTAAGGTTATTTCGTTCTATTTGTTTTTGGCGCCGTAACTGACGGAGTATAAAATCACTCTCTGGCGCTGTGTCATCGATTCCCAACGAGAAGATAATCTTGATTCATATTGTTACTATTATCCACAGAAGTCGTCTGTTTGTTGTGACTAACTTCATTCGATTGACCTTGGTCGAGTCTATTGGCAGGAACATTTCCAGGTTTTGTATTTTTTGCCTCTACAATATCGTTGTTTACATTTTTTGTACCCTTGATATTTTCATTTTTTACTTTTTCGTTCAGTTTTTTTTTTCTAGTAATCTAGCATTTTCTTTCCATAGTTTGCAGTTTTCTGCTAGAAGTGCATTTTTTCCTCTAATTCCTTGATTATTTTCAATAAATATTTGGTTTCATTATCAATGCATGCTTTCGCAGTTTCTTCAGCCTCGTGTTTGCATGAGGTTTTTCTGAGTTGTGCGTTTTGCACTAAACATGATGGATGGAAAGTTTCACTACAATGTATACACTTTACATAGCTTACAGCACTTTTGTTACAATTTTCACACGTGATATCTCCGTTGTTTTTCGGAGCTCGCGAATTCGCCATCTTAGCTAATTTCCTTGGCTAATGGTTTTTAGTTCAGAATTTATGTTCTGTAATTAATTTAATATATTTAAGTTAACTGAGCTTTAATTTTAAATACAATATCTGGCAACAAAGCGTGATCACGATTTGGCAAAGGCCCAAGATATTGGTTATATAAAATTTAGATTTTGCCAATTTTGTTATTTGGCACTTAATTGTGTTATGATTATTATTTTTTATGACACGCAGATGTAACATCTTGCTACACAATGCATAGCTTCAAGAGTCTTGAATATATTACTGTTGTAGTTTGTAGTATAATACGTTGCCTTAGGAAGCTGAATTTTTTTGTGTATTCTAAAATTTTCTGTGGCTATCTTTAAGACGGACTCCAACCTTATATTGAGTTATCACTAATTACAAATATTGATTTTTGCATATGTTAATTTACATTGTAAATGAAGTTAATAGATGTTAGTTTGTACACTTCCCTGCACATGTTTTTGCCATACCTAGATGAAAATCTGAAAACACAAAAAGTTTTATAACATCAAAAGAATTGATCGCAGCGTAAAAATTCTAACGGTATCTTAAAATTTAGGTATAAATCTTCCAAAAACCGTTACGTTTATCTCCAAACCTCATAAATATAGATATTAAACAATATCATAAAAACGTAAAAAAATTGAAAAAATTTTGATGATATCTGTACTGTTATAATTTCAAGTGCAAATATTGCAGAATACAGAAACCAAGACAGTTTGGACGAATATTGCTTTACCTTTAAAATAATCGGTAGATCGTCCAATTTGGTCCATTTAGACCAAAGTTAGACACATTTTTGTAGGGAAATATGTTTTTTTTTTAAACGGGTACGTTTAGAAAACTAAACAAAATAGAAAAAAACTGTAAATAGAAAAAAAAAAACGTGTTTTTGTGCCAAAAACACAGATATATGGTTTAAAAAAAAACGAAAAAAAGTTTTTCTATTTTTTATGACACAAAAAATTTCAAAATTTTAAAATTAATGAAAAAAATTACACGATATTTTGTTGAAATTAAAGAAAAACACTTTTATTTAATAAAGGGATGATTTTAATTCATATTTACATTTACTAGCTACTAAGCCTTTTAATGAAAACCTAAATAATTATCGGTCATTACTTACTAATTAGCGGTCAGTTCTTAAATACCAATATGCATAGAACTTGAAATTTAAACCAATAAATAATGAAAACAGAGAATTTGAACAAACAGTTATAACGAAAAAAGCAAATATCAATTTGTTAGATAGTATAATAGTTACATCTCAACATTTCTCTCATTAAAGTAGTAGTCTTTGCTTTTAATTACAGCCTGGCAGAGTCTTGGCATTCGCAAGATTAATTTGTTGAGTGTATCTGCCTTGATTTTTTTTTTCACTCGAGATAAGGAAGAAACCGATGTCGGACGTTGCTTTTGAATAGCTGTTTAACTCATCCCATAATAATTCTATCGGGTTTAAATCTGGGCTCTGTAGTGGCCACTCCATGACTTTAAATTTCTTCTTTTTTTCAAGACTTTCCAAGTAACTTTTGCAGATATTTACAGTGTGTTTGGGGTCGTTATCATGTTGAAAAGTAAAAGCAGTACCTACTAGACGAATACCAGATGGTAATATGTTCTTGTGTAGAAGTTTTTATAGCTTTCCTTTTTCATGATTCGTTCTACTTTTACAGGGTCTCCAATACAGGATCCGGCTAAGCAACCCCAAGGCATTACTAAGCCACCTCAATATGTAACACTAGGAACCAAACAATTTTTCAAAGATTTTAATTTGTTTTTCGATCCAAAAACTGCAAACTTCGATTCATCCCTAAAAGCACCTTCTTCTACTGGGCAATGCTCCAATTGTTTTGTTGTCTTGCACATTTTAATCTTTTTTTTTATATTTACGAGTCTTAGCAATGGTTTTTTAGTTGCAAGTCATCCAAAAATTCTATTTTCATGAAGTCTCCGACGTATTTATACTTCCAAATTATAATATATTAATTATAATTTTCAAATTTTTATTAATTTGCACAGTTATATCAGAAACACTGAAACGTCTATTATGTAAAGCAGTGTGAACAAAATATCTGTCTTCTTGAAGAGTTGTTTTCTTCAGATATTCTCTATTACCTCTATGATTAATAGAGCCAGTTTCCTTAATATATTTTCTAACTCTGTAGTCAACAGTACGTCTGCTTACATTCGACTTTTCTGCAATTTGTTTTTCTTTAACTTCAACAAAATATCATGTCTTGTTTTTCATTGATATTACAATTGTGAAATTTTTTGTCATAAAAAATAGGAAAAATTTTTTTTTCTCCGATTTTTTAAATTTATATACCTGTGTTCTTTACCCAAAAACACATCTTTTTTCTATTTACACTTTTTTTTCTATCTTGTTTGGTTTTTTAAACATACGAGTTTTAAAAAAAAAAACATATTTTCTTACAAAAATGTGTCTAACTTTGGTCCAAATGAACCAAGTTAGACGAACTATTGCTCATTTTAAAGGTGAAGCAATACTCTTTGAAACTGTGTTGGTTTTTGTACGCTGCAACCTTAAAATTATAATAGTACAAATAGCATCAAAATTTTTTCAATTTTTTTACTTTTTTATGATACGTGTATAGGTTTTGGAGACAAATCTAACGGCTTTCTGAAGATTTATACCTGGGTTTTAAGATACCTTTGGAATTTTTTTGCTGCGACCAGTTCTTTTGAAGTTATAAAACTTTTTTGTTTTCAGATTTTCATCTAGATATGGCAAAAACAGGGGAGTGTTTATCTAGTTTCTTTTCTAATTTAAACCCTTAATTGGCTAAGTAGATACTTTGAGAAAAGTACCGAAACCATCAGTAGCAGTTTGCAGTTTAACTGGTATGGAGCTGTTGGCGCTCTAGATTTACCGGACTTTCCCTCACTGAGTTGTCAGAGATTTGCTCACTAACTGAACTGTTCATTTTATACGGCCAATATTAGTTAGTTCTATTTGTGAAATCTATAAAGTTAGTAACTTTAAATATAATTTTACACTCTCTAGACCAGGAAACGAAGCGATTTTTGGGAGGTAAAAATGACTCAAATACTACCTGCAATCTGATTGCAGAAATGGATAGGGGAAGGTAGTAGAAAAGACGTCTCATCTTGTGTCTCAACAAATTTTGGTTGGAACATTGTCTTTTTTTTTAACAAATAGGTCGAAAAATTATTTTTTCGCTGTTTTTTCGATTTTACGGAAAATCTAAGGAATTTAGAGAAAAATGTTCCACAGACGATGTGTAAGTTTTGAAAATATCTTCAAATAATATAGTATAAAAGTAAATATATATATATATATATATATATATATATATATATATATATATATATAATAAGGTATGTAATCGTTTTCAATGAAAAAACATGTAAAACGAGTAAAAAAAAATTTAAATGTAACAAAATCAAATTTTCGGGGAGGGGGGGATGAACATATGCCCAATATTATTTTTTCGATGAGCTACCCCAAAAAATCAAAGAATGAAAGCTTTACGTTATTTAGAAGCGAAGATATTGCTAATTTTTCAAGCGCGCGCCGATTTGAAGACGCGCTCTCACTTTTTACTCGGTGAGATTCGGTTACCCCCTCCAACTTACCTTAGCTAGCGTCCAGCACGTATCTTCAGTTTAGCGATCTCCTGACGGGTTGTTTGTGTATAAATTAACCTCAATTGAATGATTTCATATACTTTAAGTTCTTATTAATGAACTGTAAAAAATTCAGCCCTTAATATAAATAAACAATCGCTCTGTGATTTTTTGAAAAAAAGTTGGTAACTCAGCTACTATTGGTTGTAGAGACTTTTTTTTAAATTCGTGTTTTTTGACAGCTTTCCAATGATATGCTTTATTAACAAATCGGACAAAAATGCGGTTGCTAATTAATTTGTTTATAAGCGAAAAACTACCCATATCTTCATGACGATTTTGCATAAACAAAATATGAAAAATATCCACTTTTTTTACTACATGATATCTTAAGTCCTTACGAAGAGAATGAATACTGACAGAACTCTGTAGCAGTTTCCTAGACGACGGTACAGCCAATCAAAAATAGTCACTTTTTTCGTTTTTCTAATGAACAATTACAATTTTACAAAAACTATTGGACCGACAGCACCCAACTTCCGCACACTTTTTAAGCACTTTAAAATTCACATTTTAGTAAAAGTTGAAAATAATTCAATAAATATTAAGAAAGTTATTAACAATTGAAAAATAAGCCATTTTTAATGTTTAATTTGCAATAACTTTTTTGTTTACAGACCGATTTGGATAAACAAAAACTCATTTTGAAAATATTTTCAAGACATACAGGGTGAGTCAACAATTGGATGAACTAGGTTTGTGCCTTTTCGGTGAAATTAACAAAGATACTATATTTATTGTTTGATACAGTTTATTTTTACGCAGATTTTAAAAATATTTAGGACTCTACAGGGTGAGCCAAAAAACTAGGACAGCATAAAGTTGTATTTTTTTAAATAGAACACCTTATATACGAATCGTATTTTCGATTTAGCTTATAATTTTAAATCCTTTTTATTAAGGGTTTACTATAACAAAACTTTATAGTTTCTGAGATAATTAAGTTTAAAGAAAAAAGTCACATTTTCAAGCATCAATTCAATCCTAAATAACGTTTTCAATTTTGTGACAAATATATTCAAATTTGGAATTTAGCAAGGCCAAGGACAAGTTGACATAATTTTTACCTAATATTTGCAATAAAAGCTACAGGGTGTTGAACACATCGGCTCAAATTTGAACAAGTTTAAATGAATAAATATCTTTTTTTTTAAATGGTACACCCTGTATATTTTCATGTTATTTAATAGAGTAATAAAAACCCTAAAAGTTTTGTTCAATATATCCTATACCAATTTATAATAGTTTTTGAGATATTTCAGTTTTTCTTATTTTCCATACTTTTTTACAGAAATAGTCTTCATTATCATAGTAGCCGTGTAAAATAATAAAAAGAAATTACAGAAACAAACAGAATATGGTTAAATATGATTAAATACATTATGCGTTATATTACAATGGCAATAGTTTAATTAAACATAATGTGAAAAAATTAACACAACAATAACGACAAGGCAAATACATATTTACTTTTATACTAAATTGAAACAAAAAAATTACCTATTAAATACTGTGATTAATTATTTCTTTTTAATAAGTGTTCGAATAAACGACCCTCTTGTGCAATGCACAAATTTAGTTTTTTTGCAGATTTTCTCGGACCCTGGACAAAATTAGTGGCGTTATTGTTCTACAGGTATCCCTAATCCTGTTTCGTATATCTTCCACTGTTGTTGGTGGATTAACATACACCTTATTTTTAATATAACCCCATAGGAAGAAATCTAATGGGGTGATGTCGCAAGACCTTGGTGGCCACTCAATGAAACCCCCACGTCCAATCCATTTTTGCGGATATCGTTGGTCCAAAAACGCACAAACTTCACGATGATAATGCGGAGGCGCACCATCGTGCTGGAACCACATACTGTCGAGCTCATCCCTATCGAGACCTTGAAGTAGTTGGGGTAGTTCTTCTTGTTGAAAGTTCAGATAACTATGGCCATTTAGTGGTTCATTAAAAAAGTGGGGTCCAATAATTCCATTATGATGAATACCACACCAAACATTTAATGACCAGTGGTTTTGATGTTGCACCTCTCTAATCCAAAATGGGTTTTCTGTGGCATAATAATGCATGTTGCGTCAATTTACGGCACCGTTACTTCTAAAAGTAGCTTCATCACTAAACATTACCTTGCATAATAAATTTGGATTTAATTGAATCTCCGCATTTATTGTACGACAAAAGTTTACACGACTTTCAAAATCCTGTCCATGCAATTCTTGGTGTAATTTCATGTGATATGGATGATACCTATATTTCTTGGTAGTACGATTAGCGGTGGATTGTGATGTTTCACATAATGCTGCTAACTGACGGCTACCAATATAAGGATTTTCCTGAACATTTAACAATACTTGTAGTTCTTTTTCTTCATTAGTTACTGGTTTGTTGACCACTTTACGTTTTGGATAATCAACAGTACCAGAAGAATCAAATCTTTGCATTAAGTTTTGAAAAGTATGGGTATTAGGCTGGCCTCGATCAGGATACTTCATTTTGTAAATTCTTTGAGCAAGAAGGCAATTTTTTTGAGCCTCTCCTATTGTTTAAATCATATCTATTAACTCATTCTTTGGAAAATTCATTTTACAATATAAGATGAATGCAAAAAAAACCAAACTACACTACATAAAAACCAAAAGAAGCGATTGCGGTTATAAATTTGACACACAGAAAAATGTTCTTTTACATTGTTTTTGAAATGGATATTATGATAATGAAGACTATTTCTGAAAAAAAGTATGGAAAATAAGAAAAACTGAAATATCTCAAAAACTATTATAAATAGGTATAGGATATATTGAACAAAACTTTTAGGGTTTTTATTACTCTATTAAATAACATGAAAATATACAGGGTGTACCATTTAAAAAAAAAGATATTTATTCATTTAAACTTGTTCAAATTTGAGCCGATGTGTTCAACACCCTGTAGCTTTTATTGCAAATATTAGGTAAAAATTATGTTAACTTGTCCTTGGCCTTGCTAAATTCCAAATTTGAATATATTTGTCACAAAATTGAAAACGTTATTTAGGATTGAATTGATGCTTGAAAATGTGACTTTTTTTCTTTAAACTTAATTATCTCAGAAACTATAAAGTTTTGTTATAGTAAACCTCTAATAAAAAAGATTTAAAATTATAAGCTAAATCGAAAATATGATTCATATATAGGGTATTCTATTTAAAAAAATACAACTTTATGCTGTCCTAGTTTTTTGGCTCACCCTGTAGAGTCCTGCATATTTTTAAAATCTGCGTAAAAATAAACTGTATCAAACAATAAATACAGTTTCTTTGTAAATTTCACCGAAAAGGCACAAACTTACTTCATCCAATCGTTGACTCACCCTGTACAATTCATTTCTGGAACTTTTTTCTCTAAATCCCTTAGATTTTCCGTAAAACCCAAAAAACTGCGGAAAAATCATTTTTCGACCTATTTGTTAAAAAAAAGACAATGTTCCAACCAAAATTTGTTAAGACACAAGATGAGACGTCATTTCTACTACCTTTCCCTATTCATTTCTGCAATCAGATGACAGGCCGTATTTGAGTTTTTTTTAACACTCCGTTTCCTGGGGTATTCTGCTTTTAAAGAGTGAAGTACGACATGCCTTCAATTTGAATTTCGATGTAACAGTGGAAGATGTATATTACACCGTTTTCTCTGTGACGGAGATGATGACTGTGGAGACAATAGCGATGAGGACGAACGCGCATGTGGTAAGCTCAATTTACTTGTTACCTTTCTACAAAACATTTAAATGATTTAAAAATGTATATTTTCTATTTCAATTTTATTTTCTCAGTCTCCTGACCGTCCAAGTGAGCAATAAATAATTAAAGAGTTTAGCAGTAATCTGTCTAACTTGCTAAAGTGCACTTTTAATCTACGTGTAACTGCATCTCGTACTGAACCTTGTTACGCAACATCACGAGCCAAGAAATAGTGTACAATACGAAGTTTAAAATAGGGCCCATATGCAGGGGTGGATCCAGCCACTCTCTTCGGGGGAGGGGGGAGGGGGGGTGATATCACAAAAGTGCAGTATGACAAGCGAAACCAAATTGCCGACAGGGGGGGGGGGAGGCATCGGAAACATTCCCATTTCTAGTAGTATTTCTGTTACCGAGGAGTGCCGTAAATGTAATTATATTTAATTATATTTAAATATTATAAGCTTTTATAAATTTACTGCAACAATAAAATTTCTGATAGTTAAATTTAATTCCTGTCAGTGAGCAAAGTACACCTTACAGTGTGTTTTTAGTGATTTATCTTGTTTGCGCTTGTTTTTATATATTATTTCAGATTAGTGAGATACCCAAAAAATATGACTTCCACCTTTATATTTACTCCAAAATAGTGAAACAAAGGTGTTTTTTCCTCAACGAAAAACTTATTACGATGAACGTTTATGATGCCTTAAGATATGAACATCTAGATAATAATGTTAAAAGCTCTGTTGAGATGTATTCCAACACGACGAGTTGGAAAATCTACTTTGTACCGAATACTGAAGGAGTAAAAACGACTGGAGTTGTTAATAGTCCCAAGCCACATTCGATTACAGGCAGACGTAAAACCTCGTTGGAAGAGGAGATGAAAACTGCAATAAAAGGAGTTGTACATACATTTTATTATGAGAAGCAGATACCAACCGTCGACAAAATTCTAACTAAAGTCAATGAAGATCGGGATTTATCTGAAATTAAAAGAACTGAGTTCTGGAAATTGCTCAGATAACTTAATTTTTGCTGGAAAAAACCAGAAAACCAAGGAAATCTGTTCTTATATTTCGTCCGGAAACTGTCCGTTGGAGAAGGAAATATCTCCCTCAAGTAAAAGGTAGAGTTACTAGAAATAACACAGCTTCCAAAATTAGTAATTTAGCTGACCTTTTGAAATATTTTTTGAATAAAGTTACTGCGGAAAATTGGGAAAAATCCATATAATAAAAGAATAAAACAAAATGTGGAAACTCGATCTCATGATCGGTGAGACAGAGGATAACTTCACTGACTTCGATTAGGAATTAAATACGTAACGTTTACTAGTGTAAACACAATTTATTATTTAAATTTTTGTTTTTGTCCCATTTTATTATTTAATGTTGTTTATATATTTTTTTATATTGTGTGTCCCACTCTTTAATTTTGTATATATTTAATTCCAATTGGCCGTAATTTTTTTATTATTTTATTATTGTATTTGTGTCTTTTTCCTAAGCGTGTAGAATTAACACGTTTATTTTATTTTTTTGGGGCAATCGGATTTCCATATAATGTAATGTAAGTAAATTAAATTAAGATGTCAGTGCAATAGAAATAAAAATAAGTAGGTGTAATTTTAACTGTAACATATAAAAATTAATTACATTTGAATCTCTTTTTAGTGTTTAACTGTAATTCTGCAGATGGTTTAAGAAATAAATAAATTGAAACGTCAAATGTCCTAAAAATGTTTTTAATTAATAATAAAATGACCGATAGCCCCAAAAAATTTGTAATATTATATGGATGAATTTATTTTTTATATATGTTTAACTTCTTGTATTTTTGACAATGGATATTTTGTAAGTATTTAAATTATAATCTACAATGTTTTGAGAGAATAAGGCTACGTGTTAGTCTAAATGAGCCTAAAACGGTTTCTATGCCAAAATTAAAAATAATAAAAATACAGTTGTTGTTTGTGTTAAATATGTCAAAATTATCTTTATTTTCTAATGTATGTGAATTATTAAGAAATCATAAAAACTTTTTATTTTAGGTTTATTACCGAAATAATATTCTATGCCATAAATACCTGGAGATAAAATAAACCTCCTTCCGACGCCTAAGACAAGTATTAAAATCCTTTTTAATACTTCACACTTCCAAATATCTATTGTTTATTATTATAGACCGGTATTTTTGATTATTAAATTTCTAACCCATTCCTATGAAAAATATATGTGTCTAACAGATTTTGCCAAAGACACCAGACTAAAGAACACAGGTAGTTTGCGAAGAAAAAAAAAAGGTAAAAAATTATTTATTACTCTCTCTAGTTCTTGAATAAACTATAGTATCAGAAGCAAAATCCGGTCTATTTTTGTGAACTCAAAGCTCTTGGGGGGGGGGGGGTGATCGCCCTCCACCGTCCCCCCCCTTGGATCCGCACCTGCCCACATGTTTAGCCCCACCTCTGGCCAACTGACCTATTCAATTTCACTTATGTTAGAGAAATTATTTTAGTCCTCAATTAACTGAAAAAACCTTATACTATTAAGGCAAACTTGCTGTGATCTAACTTAGAGACAATGACCATCTCAGATTGCGACGTAATACTAGGAAAGGGTGGAAACTTCTCCTATGGCAATGCACCGCCATCTGTAGATCTGCTTCGTACTCACTGGCTCTCATCAGTACAGGATAGAAAAGCACATCTAAACATAGAAAAAGTGAATCATTTAAGCAGCTTAAATCACACGAAATATGAAGTCTAATACAAGCAGCGCCATCCCCCAGCATTACACGTAAACCGAATATGATTTTTAGTAAAGATCTAAACACTCAATACTATATATTATATACTAAATACTGTATACTACTATATAGTATATACTATATACTATATACTGTATACTATATACTATATACTATATACTATATACTACATACTATATACTATATACTATATAATATATAATATATACTATATACTATATATTATATATTATATATTATATGCTATAAACTATATACTTTATAATATATACCATATACTATACACGGTGATTCTTCGGGAAATTTATCGGTCGATTGTGGCAAAACTACAATTAGGAAGGATCTGAAAATTTGACAGTGTACTAACATGCATGGAGGACAGCCGGCTAAAATTAGATGTCAGCATGCTTGTTTTAAATGCAACACCCTATATATTATTACATTTTTGATTTCTACGTAAAATTTTAGACAAATTTCATATATAATGTTCTATACTTAAGTCTCACCGATTTGGATATATTTAAATTTTTATGTCAAAAATGACGTTTGCGGACCAAAACTTAACTATTATAAATTTTTCCTATAAGAAAGTTTTTATTATTTAATTTGAACCAGCTTTCTTATAAATAAAGATCGACTTTAGTAGTCTTTTTATGATGTTTTGAAAATTATTAGTACAGAGTGGTCAAAAAAGAAGAATAAAAATTATATTTAAAAAATCGTCAAAAGTCAATTTTTTCAAATAGAAAACACCTATTTTTATAATTTTATCATATTAAGTATTAAAAATACTTTGTACAAGGTTATCTATTCCAAAAATTTGTAGTTTTCAAAATAATGGCAATTTAACATTTTTCACTTGTAAAAATACTTTACGGCTTTTAAGTTTTGTTATTAGTTGGTCATGACGGCGAAGCGTGGCCAAAATAAAACAATTGAACCCTACGGAATTGTCACTATTTCTTAGTTAGTCTAGTTATTTTAAGAACATGCGATACATTCTCGATCCGATATACGCAGAAACAGAAACCAACACCACCAACTGTTAAAAGGATTATAGAAAACTTCAAGAACTTTGGATCCATAAAGCATAAAGAAATAGAAATAAACCAGTTGTTAATAATGAAAATATTGAAAATACAATTTTAGGATATTTCGCAGCATATCCGACAATATCTACAAGGCAAGTAGCATTAGAATCTGGATTATCTCAAACATCACTTTTAAGGATTTTATGGAAACACAATTTTTATCCCTATGTATTTTCCACCAAGAGTAGAGTTCTGTCAACTTATTTTACTTCGATCACAAGAAAATGTTGGTTTTTTGGATAATATTATTGGGTCGGACGAAGCCAAATTTACCAAAAATGGATTGTCTAATCGACGCAATTCCCACTATTGGAGCGATTCAAACGGACATCCATTTAGAGAATTAAATTTTAAAGTGTCTTGGCAATTTAATGTGTATTGTGCTATAAGGAATGACGGCGTCGTCGCCCTAGAAATCTACCAAGATAATCTGAATGGTAGGTTCGCCATTTTTTAAGGCCTCTAAATAGAAAATACGTTCTTTAACCTATAGGTGAGCGCTACGTCGTCATCTTGAGAAATTTGGAAATGAACTTTTTAGATAACTTGCCGCTGGCTGATCATAGAAATCTATTTTATCAACATGATGTGACGCCTCCCCATAATAGTCATTTAGTTAACAATCATCTGCAAAACTTGTTTTATGATCAATAGATAGTCAAGAATGGACCCACATCCATGGCCACTTCGCTCCTCTGACCTAAGAATACTTGATTTTTTTATTTGGAGAACAATTAAAAATAAAGTATACAACACCGCATTAACCGCTATGGAAGATTACATATAGCGCGTCAGAATAGAATTTGAAGAACTTAATCCTCAGTCAATAAGAAGAGCCACCCATGAAGAGTTCCTGTTTAGGTGTGAAAAATGTTTGGAAGTTCAAGGGCGTCAATTTAAACATTTACTCAAATAATCTTTGTAACTTTATTTTATTAACAACTGGTTTATTTCTATTTCTTTTAGCTTTTATAGATCCAAAGTTCTTGAAGATTTTTATAATCTTTTTAACAGTTGGTAGTATTGGTTTTTGTAACAACTTTTATTCTTCTTTTTTGACAACTCTGTACTAATAATTTTCAAAATATCATAAAAAGACTACTAAAGTCGATCTACGTCTACAAGAAAACTAATCCAAATTAGATAATAAAGACTTTTTTGTAGGAAAAATTTATAGCTAAGTTTTGGGCCACAAAGGTCATTTTTGACATAAAAATTTAAATATGTTCAAAACGGTGAGACTTAAGTATAGAATATTATACAGAAAATATGTCTAGAATTTTACGTGGAAATCAAAAATGTAATAATATATAGGGCGTTTCATTTAAATAAAGCAAGTTGACATATACTTCTGGTATAACTGGAAGTGCCGCCATCTTGAGAATATTATAACCGGCTGTCCCCCATGCACGTTACTACACTGTCAAATTTTTAGATTCTTCCTAATTATAGTTTTTCCACAATCGATCAATAAAATTCCCGGAGAATCACCCTGTATACTAAATTCTATATAGTATATATTCCAATCGGAAATAGTACTTGTAAGATTTTTTTCAGTTGGTTAAGAACTGAATTATTTCTCTAATATAAATTCAAATACATTGTATTCACTGTTGGTACATAGTATCTAGATCTCTACCAGTTTAAATATTCAGATTCCATGGAATACTGAGGATGGCGCTGCTTGTATTTGTGACAGAATTTGATTATAGACTCTTGCCGATGACATATTGAGGTAGCGTTAATTATCTTATCTATAATCATTTTTGTCCCATATTAATTAGTAACTATTTTAATAACCTACAATTAAAATTTCGCAGTAAAAAGACACTCTGGAAGTCTGGTCGTTCAACTTCTCTCTTGCTGTTTTAGTACCAAACACTACGGTTATTAAAGCTTACCACAACCATGACTCAGATCTTCAGGACTTAGGAAAGGCTGCTAATTAGTTGGTCAGTAGACATCTCTGGTCTTGTAGATCTCGCAGCAGCGCGCCCGCCAGTTAATTCGCGTGAAGGTTTTAATTAAATTGAATAAAACGAGTTTCTCAAAACAACTTAGTCTATTGAACAAAAAAAAAATGGAATAAAAACGAACTATTTACAATGAGAAACTTAAAACTAATAACAATTACGAAAAACTAACATAATTGCTCTTCTCGGCCGTTGTTTTAACCAAAAGCGTAAAACCCAATTTTGAAAAAAACACGTATAAATAGCTTAATAAAATATTAAACAAAAAGGAAAATCAAACGCGAAAAACAGCTATTTATATTACTTAATCGAACCGTATGAAAATCGCGAAATGCCCCCACTAAAATAACACACGATAATCCCTTAATTTCCCAAATTAAACAAAACAAATCAAACAAAGAAAACCTTCATTTCCGTCAAATATACCCTACGGCACTGGGCTTATAGAATGGTACCGATCACCCTTATTCGAATTTCAGATTGGAACTGAAATTTACTATTCCTTAAAACAGTGTATTTCTACATCTTACACCCCCTCTCCCTTTGTTTTCCGTTTGTATCCAAATTAGGCGATGGAACCCAGCATATTTCTTCCCTTAAAGTTCGAAGATTTGGGAGTTTTCTTACTGAGAGCGTTAGCTGTACCATACCGGAGGTTTGATTCACGAATTGACCTGTGAGCATCTTAAACTTAATTTTTATATAACACAATTGATAAAACTATTCTACTTCTTTCTATAACTAAAAGAATATATGTTAAAGACTGTAAAAAAAACTATTCACTTTTCTTGGCTGTTTTGGCAATAAACATCTTAACTCATTATTTCTTGTGAATAGAAAAAACAATTATTAATCATAATTCTTTTTACAAATGGCCAAACGATATATTTCCATTATAGTGAGTTTATTTGATCATTCTTTTGTTTCCCAATAATGGGAAAATCGTTCAATACTCTAAAACACCTTAACGGTATTCCACATACCACATGCTAAAACTACCCTTTCACATCTGGTCCTATATACTTAACCAGGGCAGGATTACTTAGACGACTTTATAGGCAATTCTAAGAGAGGGTCTTTTACGTCTTCATAAATTAACTGACTTTATGTATTTTTTTTAAGAAAACATTTAAACGACTAAGATCATAAAAGTTAAGTTCGATAACTGATTTATTTATCCTTTAGACCTTCGTGGATAGTGATAAAAAAATATAACTACCCTATTCCCACGGCATATCTATTCACAGAGTGATTATTTAATTATTTATTTTAACAAAATATAGTTGACATTGAACAATGAAAATAATTAACATTTGTTCCATTACATTTTACCCTCCCCCTTAGATTGAACATTTTCCCACAAAAGGAAAGTAAAAGAATACAAATCTCAACTACTCTGCAATATATCAATTTGTAGATTGATACAATAAACCTTAACCTAATCTTCTTCATTCTTCTTTCTTCATTAAGAAGTTCCTTTAAAACATATCTGCTAAGTGCAGTCTTTTACGATCGAGTTTCACTTTTCCACGAACACGCACTTTTTCACTAGTCTGAACAAGTACCGCTTTTCACGATTCACTGTCACGTCCTTGTGAGTCTTTAACCAGTCCCTGCATTGTCCCCTTCGTGTTCTGGACTCCTCTTGATGACCCGAACGTTGCAGAGAATGCAGCTACCTGATTGCTATGTTGTTCAAAAGCAAGGCTGCTCGCATGCTTGTTAGATGTTCTCTGTACCCATAGTTTTGCAATGAAATCCACTATTATTGAATCGTTACAGGCTTCCTCTGTCGTGACCTATGTGAAGTGCATGAACTCGATCTCCCGATCTTGGAAAATATTTTCCTTGTATGAGGATCAGTGTGGTTGATCCCCATAAATTTTCTTGCTGTCAATTGGTACTGCTTCCTTGGTAGTGAATTCAATGTTGACTCCACTTCTCCATGTCCATTCCAAGCAAACACATCGTTGGAGTTAACCAGTGAAATCGAATGTTTCGTCGTGGAAGGTTCGTCATCTGCTTCTGCCTCTTCCAATGTCCTTTGCGTCATAGGTTGTTGTAATTCCAGCCCCACTGGATCGGTTTGCTGTGTCGCTTTCACTGAAGTTCCCGGACTCTGTCATGGCTTCATACGAGGGAGAACTTGTTCGTCAAACATCACCTACGCAGTTGGATGACCCAATTTCAGCGATACCATTAGCTATCTACGGTAGAAAGTACTGCTTGCTCTAAAACTCCAAGACATTACTAATATTCTCGACAAATATAAACACCTAAAGCTCCAGGAGAAAACAAAAAAATAATACCATCACCCTTAAAACAAACAAATAAAACAAAAAGAAATAGTCCTGATGTATTACACAGTGTGACGTATCTTCTTTTAGCTATCTGGCTCTACTGTGTCACTCATCTCTGTACTTTGGAAACATTTCTTGCTGCGACAAACTGCTATTTATAATAACATTTATAATAATATTTGCTATAATATTTGCTAACTGATCACTCGCTCCCTAAAATAATCAAACCCATTTATACACGTATTTACTTTCTTTAAGACCCCCGTACGCGAACTTCTTTTACATCCGTACCATGTATCTCTCTAACATCTGTCACTACACCACTTAATTCGACAATTCGCTATGGCTTATGCTTTTCTCGGCTGCTTTTGTATCCTCCTATGTTCCTGGATTGCGTGATACTTAGTGTCCTAACTTGAACTCTTACAGTGTAGTTTTGTTGACTGTAATTTATTGACCCAAAAGTAACCCTTAAATTGTATAATTACGTAAATGAAATCCACACATTTGCGTTTCGAAGTGTGATACTTTTACTATGCATATATATAGTGTGAATTGTCTATTGGAGTCTTTGTTAAGAACTCTTGACAATCGTAGACCTGATGTTAAAAAAACGGTAATTGCCAAATTTGTCTCTATCACAGCCAACTAAACCTTGTCCATTTGAATCTAGGTATTTTAAAAGCATTTCCCGGAAAAAGCTGTTCTTAGGATGTGCAAATTATCCTTCACAGTCTTTAATCCATCTAAATTAGACATTTTACTCGGCCAAATTCGCTAGTGTTATTGCAAATTGCGAAAAAAAAATAATAATTCCTTTAAGTCGTTTTTAACTCCATGCCACTAATTCTAATAATGACCGAAGATCATATTTCGAATAACGGTGACTGGTCTGGAGTACTGTTTAAAAATTTCTACCTGTTTCGAACAGGGACGGACTCCTTCTTTTAATATAAAGATAATTTCATGGACTTTCATTTACATAAAAGTAGATCTTTCCGAATTGAGTTATAGATGAATGTTTTTTTTTAAACTTTGTGTGATTTTGCAATGGCTGCTTAATGTGGCTTTATATAAATACTTTTATGCCATCCAAATAAACATCACAATGGAAATCTAATAGATAGTGAATTACACACATCATTAATCACTGCTAGGTAAATGGAGAACTAGCTAGCCTAAAAGACATATGGTTACATTTCTAGTGACCCCAGGGACTGAAAATACTATTTATTCTCTATTCCTTGGGTCAAGTTCAACCCGCCAATAGCCTTTAGTCGTGTCCGGTGTAGAAAATACTTAAGCTTCTCCTATCGTCCTATTCTGTCAAGTATACTAAGATTGGAGAACAAAAGTAAAGTATAATTTTACTAAGTTGGTAAAATCGATACAACATCTAAATTTCTTGATCCGGTTCTGTCTTCTTCCTTATTAAGACCACTGCTACACTTCAAAGAGATACAGAGGGTTTATTAAACTATTTCGTCTATTTAATTCTTAATTTTTTTCGCGAAACTCACACGAATTTCGATAAGGCGCTCCTTCGTCCATAGTTTCTAATGGCTTATCTTTCACCTCAAAGATGTGGCCATAACTCTCTGAAACTATAACATCATCCTACTTCCGCTTATCTTCCTCCTTGAAGATATCCCGTAACTCTCTAAAAACGTAACATTTTACACCTTTCGGCATCTTCTTTCCTGAAGATATCCACTAAAATAGTAACATTTCGCACCTCACGGCATCTTGCAAATGGTATATACATTTTCATAATGTACTCTATGCTGGCTACATAGATTCACCTCAAAAAAAAACAGCATTAACGAGAGACGCTGCACACTCCGCCCTACCTAGACTAACTACATCTACCAAATTTCTAAGTGAAATGTGGAATTATTAATGGTCTGGAGTATTGGATAGCAATAAGAATGAGAAGAACACTATATTTTGAACTGTTTCTTTGTTATAAAATGATATTTACAATATTTATAGTCGTGCAAATGCCGACAATGATATGATTTAATAGCTAATAATTATAATGTTCGCGCGTCCGCGAACGCCATAATCACAGCTGGGAGATGAATGAAATTTCCAAGTATTCCAACAGTCTTGCAAGAGTCGGTTGCCTCGAGTTACTACCTATCTTGATACTCTGATGGCCAGTCAGAAGTATTAGACCGTTGAAAAGGAAAAAGAAAAAAAAATTACTATTGATAAACCAAGGGTTGTCCTCAAACTTTTCCGGGCTATTGAATATCTGTTTAACTCTCTGGACCACTTCAAGGCTTTCACCAACCCTGATTTGCTCCATAGACTTAAATAACGGTTGGTAGACCTAGGAACTAGACTTGCATACCTCAATTTTTCCGTGGTACCACTTTAACTACTTCATATAAAAACCCCGAGATAAGGTCTTGTCTCTCGCCAGACCTTACTCTAGCACCAGCATTTCTGCCCGTCGTGCTATCGTTGCATAAATAAGCAACACTCCGAGATATGCAGTCATCGTTAACAACGAAATCCTTGCTAGTTCACCAGCTTCACCGCCTTGAACGGCAGTATGATAGGGTCGTACTAGATAGCCATTCAACAAGATCAAGCTATATCTCTGTAAGTCCACTTTCTCTGACTGGAAGTAATTACAGGCTGGAATTTTTCCAAAAACTACATTCTAAATTTGGAAAATTTAAGTTGTTACAATCGGCTGTCCTGTACTCTTTCTAAACGGAAATTTTCCCAACGTGAATGAAATTTCTTTTACCAAAATTCACTGTTCTCTGTCTGGTTATGTCCAAAAGATTGCCATTCAAGATATCCATAATACGTTTAGGTATTTTTTTTAGACAATAGACAATTAATAACAAGTGTGCGCTGCCACAGATGAAATAAATTAAAAGATAACGTTTCTTAATTATTATATGAGTCAACTAATGTCAAAGCTCAGTATCAACTCTTCTACTAAAACTTTGTCTCTATGCGTCACCTGAGCTAAATTAGCATTTCCTTCAGAAAACGCCGTAAACATAAGTTTTGCAGTCGTTGAACGTAAACGCCTAAATCTTCTTCTGGCTTTTGCTGTAACATGTTAACTCTTCGCTTTTTCCCAATTGAGATACGTGGGTACCAAACACTCGTTCTTCCCCAGTTATTATTATTTCAACCGCATTGGGCCTATCCTTCCGTCTAAGAGCACAGAATTCATCTTTTCCCCCAATCTGTTATTAAACATTTTGAAGTTTCGACTTCCTTCCAACTTTGTTGACTGACAGTCGAAATCACAGTTTCTATAAAAGTCTCGTAGTTTTTTTTTTCTAGGAAAAGGATCAACATTATCCCGATCTTTTATTTCGGTTAATACTTATCTTAACGCCTTCAGTTCGTCTAAGCAGAACGATCTCGGCTCTCTTATACTAGTTTCTGACACAAAGTCTCCAACTACTAATTGTTCTTTATTGTATTCGTTATCCTTTCTAGCGCTTCTCCAATTCCAGCCTGCAACTCTTCAATCCACCTCTAAAACGTCTCCACATTTCCACTATCTGGTTGACCATCCTGGTCGCCAGTAACAAGTACTAATATTGCAATCGTCATGCTCCGACATATTCAATAAGACATACTTTATATTGTTATACTTCTGGACTTTCCGACAATTTCCTTAGATATAGCTTCATTTAACGGCTGTTACTCTTTACTCCGCTATATACCTAAATATAGCCATATCTAAACTCCGTTACGTACTTACACCGCCATATCACCACCAGATATTTTCGATATCTAGATATAGCACACAAACTACCCCGTCTTCTTCACCTTAAACTTAAAAGAAGACAAATCGACACAGAGCCGCCTTCAAAATTCCCTTAATACACGTTATTTCACCCCTTATTTATTTATTTTACTATCTCTCTACACAACAAAAAAAAATAAATTACCGCGATATTAACCGCCGCTCTAACCCAAATCTCGTATTATAAACAATCTCCGAAAAAAAAATAATTAACGCGTTATAAATCGACAAATACTCTAACCGGGTTTTTATGTTATACACGCCCCAGACAATTAAAAAAAAATGTTATTTCGATCACAGCTAGCAAAATATTATCTATACTCTTATCCCTTTTAAAACCATCTTTTTGTTCTGCAGGTCAAATTCTCAAAACTCTAGTTTCACATATCTCGGTCGCAGTATCCGATTACCGTGAGCCTAACTTCGGACTTCTGATGGCGATACTAAAATTCCACACAGCACTAATTTCTCTTAAAATAAAAACTGAAAAATTCCTCATGTTAGAAACGATGTTAACTCTGTAAGTGAAATGCTAGACAGAATTATGTAGGTAAACTCAAAATTCGAAATACTCTTAACAAATAGAATTTATTACACAAATAATAATCACTCCGGATTCTCTAATTAACTCTATCTTTTATAAATTTACCGCAACACTCAAAATAAATGCTGTAAAATATAACAGTAACTTATTACGGCAATAAAAACCCAAAAATAAAGTGTCCCTTCTGTCTAGCTTACACTACAGGTAAAAAGTAAAAGTTTTTGTGTAGAAAATATATAGGATATTGTTACGAATCTACTAAATTTTATAATATACAAATGCAAATAAATGTTCGCATGCAACCTACCTTTGTTGCCCAAAAACAACAAAATAAATAATTTGAAATAACCTGTAAAACAACCACAAAAAATATTCTGCTATAAACAGATAAAAATTTACCTATAACAGGTACCCAATTATATGCGACTAATAAAATATAGATTTATGACGCCCTATTAAATTCTCAAAGAACACCTGAAAGATACTCAAAACAACTGTATAGATTATACATTTTCGTACGTTTTTCTCTTATTCAGCTACACCAACACTGCACCTGTAAAGAAGAAAAATAAACACTCCGACCTGTAACTCTCTCTTGTCGTTCCTGAAAGAAAAATAAATAAAAACTAATAAAACTAATCGCCAGTCTCTGAATCAGGAAACAAGCTGACAATCCGCGTCAATAAATCTCATTGTCCTCCTAAAATCGTTCTTAAAAACTGTTAACGAAAAAAAATAAATAAATAAAATTAACAATCAAATTATAACAAAACTTTGCTAAATACAAATGCTGCCACCCTTTATGATAATAGAATGATCTTTAAAAATGCCTGAAAAGAAAAATTTTAACATAATACTTCACATATCAAACGCTGAAAATAAAGTATTATTTATAAATCGCTATTATAATTCAATTTGCATAAATTCATACTTAAACAGGTATAAGTTTAAACCTTTCATCATATGTTTATAAAATAAAACAAAAATCCAACTTCGTAACAATCCTATATATGTAAACTACTAGTCAGAACAATTTTCTTCCATCCCTTTCTAAATTTTAACCCGTTAGGATAATTAACTATTACCCTTTAAGACAAACATTTCTTGAAATACAGGAGTTTATCTAAGACTCCTCGCTAAAATAAACAATATAAAAAACAACGATTTTTAAATTCACTTGCATTTCCCAGTACCGATTGTAAATCTTAACATTACACAAAGTAAAAACGTATTAGGAAGAAATAAATTGTTGTAACTACAATAGTAAATTAACGTGATTTCTACACTAATCACGGAGATACAATCTGAAATGTCGTTAGTCTCCAAAACTACTTAAAACTTGACACTTGTTGTAGTTATTAATTCACAGATTAATAAAACCGGATCAAAACTACTTTTTAACCCTTTTATAACTTTAAAATAAATTTATATTTTATATGCAAAGTTATTATGCATTTCTTGTAATCTCAAAAAAAAAAAATAAATAAATAAAAATAATTACTCCTCCAAATAATCACCAACATAAATGTATTTTATTTCTAATAATCTAGCTTTCGCCCGGATATTTTTAAACAAAATACGCAACATTTATACTTCGATAAAATAATAATAACAATTTCCCAACAAGTGACAAAAGTAATTAGTATGCAGGTACGTGCAACTGATGTCCTGAATCTGTTGTGGTTTTGTGTCTTTATCTAACCTGAAAACCCTAAATTTCCTAGCAACTTTCTAACCAAGATTTTAAATATTTTTTTCTTAAAATATTAACTTTTTTTAATTAAACTGAATATCGAGAAAAGAGAATCCGATTAATGAAATTTTCAAAGCTATAAATTCACTCGTCATGAACGTTTCAAAACAAACAAAAATTTAAAAAAAATAAGTAAATTTTCAAATTAAAATTGCTGATTGATAAAAAAAATAGCTACTACGCGTTGGTTCTTTTTGTTAAAATATTAATCTTGCAACTACGCAAATTTTATCTATCAAAATTCTTAAAGCAAAAGTTAATTTTTATTAACATCCCTTAAGCTGGCCACCAAATTTTATGTGACAGAATTTGATTATAGACTCTTGCCGATGACATATTGAGGTAGCGTTAATTATCTTATCTATAATCATTTTTGTCCCATATTAATTAGTAACTATTTTAATAACCTACAATTAAAATTTCGCAGTAAAAAGACACTCTGGAAGTCTGGTCGTTCAACTTCTCTCTTGCTGTTTTAGTACCAAACACTACGGTTATTAAAGCTTACCACAACCATGACTCAGATCTTCAGGACTTAGGAAAGGCTGCTAATTAGTTGGTCAGTAGACATCTCTGGTCTTGTAGATCTCGCAGCAGCGCGCCCGCCAGTTAATTCGCGTGAAGGTTTTAATTAAATTGAATAAAACGAGTTTCTCAAAACAACTTAGTCTATTGAACAAAAAAAAATGGAATAAAAACGAACTATTTACAATGAGAAACTTAAAACTAATAACAATTACGAAAAACTAACATAATTGCTCTTCTCGGCCGTTGTTTTAACCAAAAGCGTAAAACCCAATTTTGAAAAAAACACGTATAAATAGCTTAATAAAATATTAAACAAAAAGGAAAATCAAACGCGAAAAACAGCTATTTATATTACTTAATCGAACCGTATGAAAATCGCGAAATGCCCCCACTAAAATAACACACGATAATCCCTTAATTTCCCAAATTAAACAAAACAAATCAAACAAAGAAAACCTTCATTTCCGTCAAATATACCCTACGGCACTGGGCTTATAGAATGGTACCGATCACCCTTATTCGAATTTCAGATTGGAACTGAAATTTACTATTCCTTAAAACAGTGTATTTCTACATCTTACACCCCCTCTCCCTTTGTTTTCCGTTTGTATCCAAATTAGGCGATGGAACCCAGCATATTTCTTCCCTTAAAGTTCGAAGATTTGGGAGTTTTCTTACTGAGAGCGTTAGCTGTACCATACCGGAGGTTTGATTCACGAATTGACCTGTGAGCATCTTAAGCTTAATTTTTATTTAACACAATTGATAAAACTATTCTACTTCTTTCTATAACTAAAAGAATATATGTTAAAGACTGTAAAAAAAAAACTATTCACTTTTCTTGGCTGTTTTGGCAATAAACATCTTAACTCATTATTTCTTGTGAATAGAAAAAACAATTATTAATCATAATTCTTTTTACAAATGGCCAAACGATATATTTCCATTATAGTGAGTTTATTTGATCATTCTTTTGTTTCCCAATAATGGGAAAATCGTTCAATACTCTAAAACACCTTAACGGTATTCCACATACCACATGCTAAAACTACCCTTTCACATCTGGTCCTATATACTTAACCAGGGCAGGATTACTTAGACGACTTTATAGGCAATTCTAAGAGAGGGTCTTTTACGTCTTCATAAATTAACTGACTTTATGTATTTTTTTTAAGAAAACATTTAAACGACTAAGATCATAAAAGTTAAGTTCGATAACTGATTTATTTATCCTTTAGACCTTCGTGGATAGTGATAAAAAAATATAACTACCCTATTCCCACGGCATATCTATTCACAGAGTGATTATTTAATTATTTATTTTAACAAAATATAGTTGACATTGAACAATGAAAATAATTAACATTTGTTCCATTACATATTAAACTTCATAATTTCTCTGATACAAGTTGCTTAAAGGATTAGCCTTTCTTAAATTTAAGTACACTTTCCTACCGCTTTCTTAGTTTTCAGGTGTCGGTGCACTGCCAAGGGAGAGACTTTCACCCTTTCCTAGTATATCATTGCAATCTGAAAAAGTACTTTGTCTCTAACCGTGTTAAAACAGGGTACGTCTGCTCTTATAGTATAAGGTATTTTCTGTTAGTTGAGAACTAAAATAGTTTCTCTTATATAAATATATATGTATTTCAGTTTGTTTTTGATACTTATCAGTTCAACATATAAAGTGTGGAAGTAGCTGCGGTAGTCTATAGAAGAGAAAAGCGATTTTGGTTCAATATTAAATGTTAATGAGTTAGTTAACACTAAAAAAATTTACAGGAATATCACCAAAATACTTTGGATTAATAATAAATCTAATTGGCCCCAATAATAAAACAATATAAAATAATTCAAGAGGTAATCTTGGAGCAGCTTAGAGGTTATTCATGTATTAGATAGGTTTCCAAAGCGAGACACCAATTACGACATCTATACAAGTAGTTCTGAAACCAATCAAGAACCCCACCTTTAAACCCATAGTGTTCAAGCTTCCTCAGAAGGAATTCATAACTCGCACAATCGAAGGCTTTGATCAAGTCACAGTACATAGCTATGGAGACAACATTCTCGATAAAATTCAAATACAGGTCTTCAAGATAAGCAAATATGGCATCAGAAGCACATCTTCAAGCTCGAAAACCAAACTAGTGTGCTGAGAGAACATTATGCCTTGATAACACTTTTTCTTTTTAACCAATCTTTCCACTATTTGGAATGAAGTAGACAGAAGCAAAATTGGACTAAAATTATAAGGATCATTAAAATCTCCGCCTATATTTATATATTGGAACTACTAAATCTGATTTCTAAGATGTTGGAAATATTCTATTAGCAAAGAATAGCTGTGATCAAGTCACAGAACACAGCCACTGAGACACCATTCTGGATAATGTGTAAATACAGATCTTTAAGGTAAGCAAACATGGTATCAGAGGTACATCTCCAAGCTCGAAAACCAAACTGGTGTTCTGAGAGAATATTATGCCTTGATAGCACTTTCTCTTTTTAACCAATCTTTCCACTATTTGGAATAGAGTAGACAGAAGCAAAATAGGACTAAAATTATAAGAATCATTACAATCGCTGCCCATATATAGATACTGGAACTACTAAGTTTGATTTCTAAGATGTTGGAAATATTCTATTAGCAAAGAATAGCTTTGATCAAGTCACAGAACAAAGCCATGGAGACATTATTCTGGATAATGTGTAAATACAGATCTTTAAGGTAAGCAAATATGGTATCAGAGGTACATCTTCAAGCTCGAAAACCAAACTGGTGTGCTGAGAGAATATTATGCCTTGATAGCACTTTCTCTTTTTAGCCAATCTTTCCACTATTTAGAATAGAGTAGACAGAAGCAAAATTGGACTGAAATTATAAGGATCATTACAATCGCCACCTATATTTAGATATTGGAACTACTAAATTTGATTTCTAAGATGTTGGAAATATTCTATTAGCAAAGAATAGATTTAAGGCTTTGGGCAGTATCTCCAAGGCAGAATTTTGCCAAAGACGTTTTTATTTTTTATCTCCAGAATGGTACTTGTAATTTCATGCATATCCGTGAGGAAAAATAGAATGACTTCGGCACCCTATCCGTCAAGTAGGCGAAGGGAGGTTGCGGACTAACAATATAGCGGGATAGAATATTTGCAACAGAAGAGTAATATGTATTTATTTCATTTGAGCTCAAAGTATACTGTATAGGGAAACCCTGAGACTCCCTAATAATAGACCAGCACCCTTTTGGCTTGTTGGTTGCTTAAGACAATCTGTTATAATATTATTGTTTAGAAATTTTAAGAATTCTACGGTAAGTACTGCGATGTTTATTAATGTAAATATTAAGAAAAAGGTTTATTGTAGAATTTTCTAATAAATGTAGGATTTTTGCCGACATCTTAACACTTGTTGTGAATTAAGACCGTAAGATGCAGAGGAAAGGCCGTTTCGAAAGTAGAACAGACCCTTGTATGAAAACTTTCAAGAGATACTGCTGCATCCAAAATTTTATTCCAATTCGCCTCTGTGCGGAGGTAAATAAATTTGCGAAAATTCTATTGATTTAATATTCTTCCAGTTTTCCTTTTTGTTATAGACTAATAATTTTCCAATGTTATTTAACCTAGAAGTGTTTCGTAGTTAGAAGGGCCTGAGCATAGAAGAGTACACTATGTATTAGCCACAGAAAACTCTATAGAGAAGTAATCTATTTTTGTGGAAGAAAATGGTTACTTTTGGAGTTTATACATGCATTTTTAGATTAGACGACTCAAGTAAACTTTTGAACAAAATGGCGTTGCCAGAATTATAATCATTAAAATCAATATCCATGTCACCAGCTATTAATCCACGAATATTCACTGGAATGGAGTTTAATAATAATTCTATTCTTTCCACAAAAATTAGTATGTTACAATTTGGGGAACAACAGATGCAAAGAAAATAAACGCTAAAATTTAGACTGTTAGACGTATTAAATTTGAATTTAGTGTTAACTACCATAATATTATATTTGTCAATAATTTGACATTACATAATATAGCAGTACCTTAATGAAAATTTCTAGAGAAAAAGGAAGTCAAGACATAATTTTGCATGTCGAATAATTTCTCACGCCCCAGTTAATGCTCCATTATTATATCTGAAAAGCCCTGGTTCTCAAGTAATACATATGGTCATCAGCATTATTTTTAACTGACTGTATAAGTAGCTCCATAAAGAAAAAATCGAATGTCTTCGAAAAAAATCGGATTTGATATAACTTTAAAAGTTAATAAATCTAATACCGATTACGTATATTGGGTTAATGTTAGCGAACTTCTTGACACAATTCGACCATTCTTGGCGTCTATGCTTGCAGGACACATTAGTCACAACAATGAAACTATTTATATTATTGAAGAACTACGAGAAGTCAATAATATCATATATAAGGGCACAACAGATAATTTTACACATTTTTAAAATGACCATCGATAAATTTGATGGTCATATTTCAAATAAATCATTTTTAAACATATCCCTATTAAAAAATAAAATATTATCAAATGTTAAAAAAAAAATTAAAAATTTTAAAAGCGACGTAAAATAAATTGAAAAAAAAAGAGTCAAAATTTAGATTCTGGTTTAAAAAAGGACGTTAATAATTTAAACACAAGAATAAACGAATATGATGATAATAACAAAATATTGTAAAATAGATTAAGCTATTTGAAGATAAACTTATTCCTGAATATAATGACAAGATAATAAATATCAAAAATATAATTGAAGGAAATGACAAGCTAATAAAAACATGTCCTCAAAAAGTTTCTAAATATGAAGAAATCTTGAAACTATTGAAGTCAAAATATAATAATGTTGGTGGCTTTGAAAATTAAATAAAAATGATATAATAATCAACTAAATCAGTAATTAAGGATACTTCAGCAATTGACAACGCCATGAACAGGATTTCCAAGGATATTGTATCAAAGTTTCAAAATTTTGACGTTATGGATAAAACTACACAGTGTCTTGAAAAATGAATGGATATTCATTTTTTAATTCACGAAAAAGATATCAACGTTAATGAATTAAAAGAACAAATTAAAGAATTTGAAATTAAAATCAACACATATAAATAAAATTAAATTTAGAAGATCAAATTACAAAAAATAATGAAAAAATCGAGGATATACTAAAGTAATTAAACAATCTAAAAACAAGGAAATTTTAAAAAGGTATTGGATAAGAAAGTACAAAAAGAATTACGATCCGGACTAGAAGTAGTGCAAGCTATGATTGAAGTTTCTAAAGAGGATTTGTTAATTAAAATTAAAAATACCTGTTCAAAATCGTGGAGACTTCATTTCTCATAAATAAACTTGAAACATCTTATTAAGATAGAGTACACAAAGCTGAAAAGACAAAGTCTGATATAAAAAATATAGAAGATAAATTAGTAAAGATAACATTAAATTTAAAAAATATAGAAGAAGCTGGCAATGAAATAAAATTATTAAATGAAATGAATTATGCCAAAGAAGAATGGAATTCAACATATATATATATATATATATATATATATATATATATATATATATATATATATATATATATATATATATATACATATATATATATATATATATATATATATATATATATATATATATATATATATATATATATATATGTTAGTTTTTAGTGTTTCACGGATGGAGAAATATGAGTTTGTGTTTATCCGGGAATACATCCGTTCGTTAGCTATTTCCATAGTTGGAATTTGCAGACGTTTCGCCAAAGTCTCATTTGGCATCTTCAAGTGCTCGTGTCCGTAGTTGACGATGAACTGAGAGATTGTCTGTTGCGTGCGTGGTTTTGTCTTGTTCGTAGGCTGTATCTATTGGTCGAAGTGTTTGTTTTTGGCTCCGCCCCCTGTCTTGTTTGTGACGCTGGTCTTAGTTGTGGCTGTGCCGTTGAAGTGGTTATATCTCGGCGGATGAGATTTTTCCAAGTAGATGGTAGGTTTTGGGCATCATCTCTCGACTCTTAGATACAGCCTACGAACAAGACAAAACCACGCACGCAACAGACAATCTCTCAGTTCATCGTCAACTACGGACACGAGCACTTGAAGATGCCAAATGAGACTTTGGCGAAACGTCTGCAAATTCCAACTATGGAAATAGCTAACGAACGGATGTATTCCCGGATAAACACAAACTCATATTTCTCCATCCGTGAAACACTAAAAACTAACATAGTACACCTCTACGGGGAGGAGACCTTCAAAAACACCAAGTTATACGAGAAACTGAGAGTGAAGAAAGGCACACTACTATGTGACCTTATTTTCTTAACACACTGCAGAAACAACAACTTACAACCCAACTTCACCAAATTGTCATACCACACGAAAACTAGAAAAACACAAGCCATTCTAAACAGAGCAAGTAACGCCCTCCTAAGAAATCAAATACAAACCACCAGACAAAACCTCAGTAAAACAGAAAGCGAACTCCTAGCACTTCACCTTAAACTAAGCAACACAATACACCAGCATCTTTGGAACCGCCTTGAAACTCTTGTATTCTGGCGAACCGAAACTAACAAAACTATAAAAATAGAGACACATCAAAATAAAATCAAAACCCTCTCTAAACCAACCAATGAACCCAAACCAAATCTAGACATCAACAAAATTATCCACAACATATCGTCCCACACACTATCAGAAACTGAAAAAACAGTACTCAGCAAAGGCTTCAATTTCGCAATAACACCAAACAACATCCCGAAGGAAGAAATCATTTCCAAGGTCGAATCATGTCTAACCACAGTAGACCAAACAACAGCTGAAGAGATAAGACAGGACGTAAGCAGAATACTAAGAACGGCAAAATTACCAAAATCAAACCTATCTAAAGCCGAAACCCGAGCACTAAAAGATCTCAACGCGAATAAGAACATCATTATCTTACCAGCTGACAAAGGTAATGCCACCGTCGTCATGAACATGGAAGACTGTATAAACAAAATGAACAACATCCTCGAAGATCCAGCATACAAATTGTCAAAAAACGACCCAACTACATATCTAGAAAAAACAACAAGGGCCAAAATCAACCAATCACCCCTAGATCCCGAGACCAAAACAAAACTCATTCCCAGAGAGAAATCAAGCAGGTGCCCCAAACTATATGGCCTTCCAAAAATTCATAAAGCGCAGTACCCTCTAAGACCAATTGTAAGCGCATTCAATTCGCCTCTACAAAAGCTTGAAAAATACCTCGCTTCGTTCATGCAGCCACACGTGGAAAAAGCCCCATCATACGTAAAAAATTCAGAACACCTCATTCACCTCCTACAAGAAATAAAAATCGAAGAAAACGACATTCTGGCCAGCTTCGACGTGAAATCCTTATACCCAAACATTCCAATAGAAGAAGCTCTAGAACAAATAGCCCACAACGAAGATTTCCCAGACTATGTCACAGACCTTGCCGATCACTGCATGAAAAACGCTTATTTCCGTTTCAACAACCATGTATACAGACAAACAAATGGTGCAGCCATGGGTTCTTCCTTATCACCGATCATAGCAAACCTGTTCTTGTCATATTTTGAAAAAAAGGCCATCGAAGAGGCACAGCTAAAATCAAAACTATGGATTCGTTATGTCGACGACATACTGATAATTTGGTCGCACGGTAAAGACAAACTTTCAAATTTCCTTGAATACATGAACAATATACACCCTCGAATTCAATTTACCAGCGAAATCGAAGAAAATAATCAGTTACCATTCCTTGATGTACTTATAACCAAAACAACAACAGGAAACCTACGACACACAGTTTACCGCAAACACACACACACCGACTGATATCTTCACGCAGAATCACACCACCACCCCACACAACTGCAGGGACTTGCCAACACTCTAATAACACGATCCATTCGATTGACTGACAACGATGCAAGACAGGAAGAGTTGAATAAAATCTCGAGATCACTACGACAAAATGGCTACAAAAATCACACAATTAAATCAGCAATAAATAAACAACAACTACCGAAAATACCAAAAACACAACAAAAAGATTTCAGATCGATAGCCACACTACCATATATAAAAGGAACAACAGACAGAATCGGAAGAATTCTCAGAAAACACAATATCACGGCTACATATAAACCACACAAAACAATAGGAGCAAGTCTAAGAAACCCAAAAGACAAAATTCATTTAGAAAATCAAGGAGTTTACAGCATTCCATGTGGCACTTGTGAAAAAACATACATTGGACAAACCAACCGAAGAATATCTGCCAGAATAGAAGAACATAAACTCAGCATCAAAAACAAACAAACAACATCTGCACTTTTTCAACATAAGCTAGAAACCGGCCATAAAATCGACTTTGAAAACGTCAAACAAATAGCAAACGAAACAAACTTCAGAACCAGAACAACGCGAGAAGCAATAGAAATAGAGAAGCAAGGCAGTTTAAACAAGAGAGATGATGCCCAAAACCTACCATCTACTTGGAAAAATCTCATCCGCCGAGATATAACCACTTCAACGGCACAGCCACAACTAAGACCAGCGTCACAAACAAGACAGGGGGCGGAGCCAAAAACAAACACTTCGACCAATAGATACAGCCTACGAACAAGACAAAACCACGCACGCAACAGACAATCTCTTAGTTCATCGTCAACTACGGACACGAGCACTTGAAGATGCCAAATGAGACTTTGGCGAAACGTCTGCAAATTCCAACTATGGAAATAGCTAACGAACGGATGTATTCCCGGATAAACACAAACTCATATATATATATATATATATATATATATATATATATATATATATATATATATATATATATATATCCATCCGGCGGGAGGTCGGCGAAACCGCGTTCAGTGGTTGCATGCTTCCTACCGATCTGTCCTTTTTCACAGCCAGATGCATGTCGGTACCCTGATGAGTCTAGTAGAGACGAAACATGTGCCTCTGCCGTATCACTGTAGCGGTGAGGGTAAGTTTTGACTATCTTCTCGGTATGGTGGTACAGGTAGGCCATCATCTCGATGGTGGTGGAAATGGATGGATTATGCTCTGTAGCAATCTATTCAAACTGTCCAACCTCTAACACGAAAAGGATATGATGGAACGAAGTTTACATTTACTGTTCGCATTTTACTTCACTTATACGCGGAGTTGCATATAGTTGTACGTTTGCTGAATGTGATTTCAGCACTACAACGGCATAATGTGGATGTATCCACTGCTATTGCAACTCACACGGAGGAATCCGTGAAAAGCCGCATAAACATATATATATATATATATATATATATATATATATATATATATATATATATATATAAACTTAACGTCCTTTTGGAAAGTAAAATTAATGTAAAAACTTCTGATCTTTCGAACAACATTAACCAACTAAATTCATCAATACATGAAAATAAAATATCGTTTGAAGTTATGGAAAATAAAGTTAAAGAACTTATCAAGAAAAACTGAGTTGACTTAATAAATGCAATTTAGTACACTTATTTAAACGTAAAACTAATCTTGATATTTTACATACGAATTGTGATATAACGGTTTTTAAAAAAAAGGTTTAAAATGAGTTAAGTTATTACTAGGATGTTTTCAAGAGTAAGGTTTAAAATACCAATGAGTAAAATTAAGCAAGATGTTGTAAATTAATTACATAAACCAGCAAGAAGGAGATGTAGAAGAAGACGAACAATTGACTTAATGATCTATTTCGAGCTGATTTGATATGCAAAATTTAATAGATGTTTAAGATATATTTTAATGATAATAAATGTATTTTCTAAGTTTGTACGGGCAGCACCTGTGAGTCAAGAACAGGTGAAGATGTAACAGCTGCAAAAAATAAATTTTATTAGCTATAAAAACTCCCCCCAAAAACTTAAATATTGATCAGTGTGAAGATTTTTTTAATAAAGACCTACAGAAACTCATGGACTCGTTCAAAATTAGTCACTACACTACATTTTCTAATATGAAAGCTAGTGTTGCATACAGAACTTTAAAAAACAAAATGTGGAAAAGATTTCGTTTACTAGATAATTATAAATGGATCAATTTTCTTGATGAAAAAATTAAAGAATACAATAACACCAAACATTTGACAATTGAAAAAAGCCAAATGAAGTTAACAAAAGGAATGATTTAGAAATTTTGAAATCAGTTTATACTTACATGAAAACAATGGATCCCGATCTCCAAAATTTCTTGTCAGTGACAGAGTACGAATAAGTAAGATTCGTAAACAAATTTTCTCGCCCAACTCGTCAAATGCAATTTTCAAATAAAAAAGTCCAGCTCACTAATTTAACAACGTAATCGATTCAATATGGAATCGGGATAGATATTCAAGGAGGTTCCTGTGAGGAAGAACGTTAAAAAGTGAGGTACCCAATTGTATAACTGGTGGAAAAAGCGTTAAGAAAGAAAACAAACCAAGTATAGGTAAAATAGTTAGCATTAGATAAATCGTACAACTCTTAGATCTTCAAGAAAGATGTGATGTAACAATAATTAATGCTGTAATAGTAATTGATGTTTTCGATAAAAAAAACATTGAAATTTTGCATATATTTGTTTCATTTAAAAATAAGGTTATTACATAGTTATTTTTCTAAATACAATATTCCTGTAATTAGGGTCTAATACAGAATTCAAAATTTCTTGAGCCAGCTCAGTTCTTCTTCTGAAATGTTTTTGATTTATAAACTTTTGAGAAGTCATTCGAGCTTTTCTACAGCAACCATCAGATAAATTTAGTTTTTTGATTCATCAATAGATACTGTTTTCTTCATAATAGTGCTTAAAATTTAATTTTTGTTCTCGTTCTTCGGGATGATTCAAAAGCAGTTCCAACATGGAGGACATATTTTCACTATTTGAATTTTGTTTTGGAGAAAAAATATTATGTATTTTATCAAAAGAATCACCGTCGCAGAAATTGTTATTTCTAAAAACGTTGAAATGTTAATTTTTTTATACACGATTTACTAATACCTTTTGCTTTTTTTCTATACTATTTTTGGATTTTACACAATATGCTTTAGCACCAGACCCATAAAAACTTTCAAAGGATTCCCTTTGTACTCATCTTTAAATTTACCAACAAATGACGTTGTTATAGGAATACAATGAATATTTGATTAAGGAAAATTTGAAGTATATTATATATAAATAAAAATCGTACATTACAGTTTTTGCAATATCCAAGATACTCATCCAAACATAAATTGGCTTATTGTATTCAATACAAACCTGTTAAAGTGGAACAGCAACTAAGTTGTCAGAAAAAAATTTAAAATCCTTTAATTGAGATTTTGAAATATTTTTTTTTGGCAGTTAATTTATTACCCTGTCTTTCCCATTGAGATACTAACTTAATATCTACTCGTCTATCAACATTTTCCATGGTTTTAACAAAAATTTAATTATTTGCCAATTTATATTAATTTTTATCAAATTTATTTTTAGATGAATTTCTTAAATTTGTATTTAAATCAATATAACTTTGGCTAACCATGGCGATTGTGTAAATTTAACTGCTTTGTGTATTTTTATGATTTTGAGTCCGAACTGTAGACATTGTTTCAGATATCGGTAATGAATAGCATAAATATATTTATAATTTAAGTTTGGAATCAATTTGGAGTGTTTTGAAATTGGTAGTGAATATTGTTCAGGACAAAATGGGAAATTATTTGACTATCACGTTAAAAATTTGGATATTCCAAATTAATTTGAAATATGTGCCTATAAATGATGCTTTTGAAAGTTCGGACATATTTTAAGTTTCTATTTCAAGCTTAAGTACCCAAGCAAAATTTTTTTCAGACAATTATAACCATATAAATTTGTAGCATCTAAATAAGCGATATATGTTGTAGGATTTTCAGGATTAAAAATTTCTAAAAATGGGTGATTTGCTTTAGATTTGCGTTGTGAACAAGTGTTAACGCTGCCGCGAACATCCTTTTTAAGAAATGGAGTATATCTGGTTCGGTTAATAATTCTAATTTTAGATGAGCACATGGAAGGACTAGTGACATAATTAACAGGATCAAACTTATAGGTTTTAATACATGTTAATCTATAATTTTCAAAAACATCAGATTTCTAGTAAATATCGGAATAAGACCCTATTGTAGAACACTTAAATAGATTCCACACTTCTATAGCACAATTGTAGTCTTGAGAAGAGATATTTTCATCGGTTAAATTATTATAAAATTTATCAATCGATGGCAGAGATTTCTCATTTAACTTTTTGTTGCAATATATGTAAGAGTATGGAAATAATTTTTTTGTCTGATGTATCGAAATTCATCAGCATTTGAGAAAAACTTTTTAATTTCGATACATTGTGCATCTTATAGAGTTTCTAATAGTAATTCTAAAAACTATGAGAGAAATTGAAAACAGTCTATAAAGCATCGTCGCAAAGCAACTGATTTCAACTTTTCTTCTGAGACATTCATTTTTAAAAACTTCCTTACTGAAAGATATATATATATATATATATATATATATATATATATATATATATATAAATATCTTTCTTTATTTTCGACTATAACACTAACATTTTATTTATAATAGCAAAATGATTTAATAGGTAGGCGAGAATCGTAGTTTTTTAAATTATGCAAAACATTAGTATATACTTTGGAGGTTTAAAATGTAAATTATAAATTGAATGAGCAGCTCCTCGATATTTACATGTAATATGATAATGACCTCTATCCTTTCGAAAACGGTTTTTTACATATGTAGCAAATTATAGAATTTTCATACTCAATCTGTTTTATAGATGAAAAACTGTCAATGTATTCAATAAATTTTAAGGCATAGTTTGTACCGCTATACAGTTTAAGACAAACAATATTCTCATCAAATGATGATTTAATATAATAAGCAAATAAATATGGTTTATATTCAGCAGTTTTAATAGTATATGAGGTTGTTGAGTCAAGTGTAGATTGTTGGCATTATATATTTTTTAAATAACATTCAAAATGAGTATAAATAAAAAAAAAGGAGCTTTATATTTTTTCTGAATATTTTGAAACTTTAATATATTTGCAGGAATATAATATCCAAATTTAACCATAATCATATTATCTGAAGGAAGTTCAATTCGAACAAAACTACAGTCATGTTCTAAATTCCTGTTAAGTTTCTCGTATGTTCCAAAACATTGGAAACATCCATCATATAAGTATTTTTTATTTTCTTTTTTGATAATTGTTTGGATACCAAGCAACCTAAATTCTTTATCCAACAGTAGTGGTTATTACCATCATCAGAACTTATTAAAAGCAAATTAATATGTGTCTATTTTTTTTTCATTATTATAATGTATAGGGCCAACAATCTTATATACATTTTTATTATCTCATAAAAATTTTTCAACTTTATACACATTTACGAACAAATTATTTTTTCTTCAAACGTTTTTATATCTAATAATTTTACTGGAAATTCAATACCTGTAAATCGTAAGCGTTTCTAAAGTCTGGATATAATGAGGTCTTTCCAGGATTACCGATTGGCTGGTATACTGCTGAAATGACTGCCCAAGCAGAACAATAATTGTCCTCATTCATCACATTCGCTATCGATTTAAAAAATTTAGTCATCTTTATATAAAGGAGGAGGCAATGAATGGGTTGTACTTATTGATGTTGACTTCTCAATGTAGAATTCTTTGTAAGACCCACCCTTTAATAGGAATTAAGAGTTAGTTTCGGATAATATTAATTAGAAATATTCATATTAACAAATGTAGCTCTTAGAATTAAACAATAATAATTATCTGAGTCTCGTTCTGGTAATTATGCAGATACATTGGTTGCCATTATCTTGAACAAATCATTCTAAAGCTGCTGTAGATCAGTTGTATGGGTAATAATAAAGAATGGAGTATGAAATAACTTAACTGATGTGGAGCTTAAAGTTTGGGAATAATACAATCCAAATAATTTAAAATTTACGTCAACACATGTAAATTCTTGTTGACGTTATCGAATTAAAGTTTGTACTTTAATGCCAATTTCTAGCTGACATTTTTTGAAGTCGACAAGATAATTGGGTGAATAATATATTCTATAGAAAGGCTCTAATAATGACTAAAATGTGGTTGTCGGACTTGCATTGTATTTATTTTTATTTATTTTTACGACGTTTCGATTAGGTGGTATCTCTAATCGTTATCAAGTATAAACTGAAAGTTTTTTCTTAAGACTACGTGCTTATATAGGGACTGTGCCCATTGAAGCGCAAAGTTTTGCTTCACTGTATACACCTCAATGATTTGATGTTACAAAGTAATAGTTGCTTATTATAGATAGATTAGGTCTCTCAGCACTCGGTTTATTAAATATTTCATTATTGTTTTTAATGTAAGCGGCTTCTATATTTTTTTTTTCTGTTGGGTTCCATATATATTACCGCAGCTTCAGACTATTTTATATGGTGTTGTTTATCTTAGGCGTGTTCTGCAATACTTGATCTCGACGTTTCCCCTTTTTGTGTATGAGTTTTTTGTTCCTTAATTCTAACTTTTAGTAGTCGTTTGGCTTCTCCAATATCCATTTCACCACACTCACATGGAACTTTGTAAACACATTCTTTCTTATCGGTAGTTTTTGGTTTGGTTTTTGTTAAATGAGCTCTACGTATATTTCCAAATCTAAAAGCTGCTTTTATATCATAACTACTAGCAATTTGTTTTATTTTCTCCGAAGTTTCCTTAATGTACGGAATTGTGAAGAAGGAATGTGTTTCTTGCTGTCTAGTGTTCGTTGTTCTAAAGTTATTTATGACATCGTCAATTAATTTTAAAGGATAACCATTCTGTTGCTTATTCGATTTAATATTTGCCACCTCTTTTTCCAATGAAACGGCATTATTGCATATAGAGATAGCACAATTATAGAGGTTGCGAATAATTCCCCGTTTTGTTACAATAGAATGATTAGTACCATGATTATGATATTGTCCATTTTGTGTTGGCTTTCTGTATACTGAAGTTTTAATAGTTTCGTTTGAACGGTTCACCATAACATCTAGGAAGGGCAATTGATCATTTACCTCTTTTTCCATGATAAAATTAATTGTAGGTCGAATGGTATTTAGATGTTTAAGGAAATCATTAAGTTCTTGATCATTGCCCTTCCATATGATGAAGGTATCATCGACATATCTCAACCAGACTTTCGGTTTTACTGTTGCCGTTTCTATGGCATGAGTTTCGAACCATTCCATATATATATTGGCGACGACTGGAGAGAGTGAAGAACCTATCGGAAGTCCGTCATCCTGAGCGTAGAACTTGTCCTTTACTTGAAAGTAAGCACTACGCAGGCAACTCTCCAAAAGGTCCATCACCCCGTCCAGTGGTAACGTGGTTGAATCTGATAAAATAGTATCACAGTATGTCTAGTGATTCCCCTAATGGTACATTATTATACAGACTTTCCACATCAAAGCTTATTAGTCTGTCGGCTGGCTCTAGATTGATGCTACTAATAATGTTCACGAAATGTGTAGAATTTTAAACGTGTTCGTTTGTTTGTCTTACCTTCTAAAGGTTGAGTGATTTTTAAAGATAATTCGCCAGTGCATTTGTTGGGGATCCTCTAGAGCTGGTTATTGGCCTCAAGGGTATGTTCGTTGTATGAATTTTTGGTAGTCCGTAAAGAGGTAGTGGCTTACTGTAGTGTGGTGTGAGCGCTGATCGTAGGTTTTCAGGTATATGGTTTTGGTATTTCCTTAGTGTTCTGTAGATTTTTGACTCTATAGATTTAGTGGGGTCACGAGCTAATTGTCTATATTTTCCTTTTGCCAGGATATCTCCGATTTTTTGGTCTTACGTTACGATGTCCATTATCACCGTTGCATTTCCCTCCACTTCTAATAATGTCAATTCAATGGAATTGAATCCATATTTTATGCAGCTTTCATTTTTATAAATATTTGTCCTCAAGTGTGTGCTCCAGGAATTAAACTTGACATTTACTTCACAGTCTTGACAATAATGCATTGGAGGGCTTGAAAGTAGTTCATCAACTGAAACAATTTATTTTTCCAAAACCACTGTAAAATCTTATTAACTAATATTAGAAAGAACGATTTTAGTTATATATATTTTTACAAAAAAACTTACGATCAATTATATAATCTTCCAGGTTAAAGATATTTTGGGTATTGATAAAATTTTCTCCAAGGTGGCGTACAATATGTAATTTTCGTTTAAATTCTATTAAATAAAGTGTGTAAAGGAGGGCCACTTTAAAATGGAAAGGGTTAGGGTTATATCACTTTTAAAAAACTTAATCTGATCTATTTAGACTCACTGTCATAGACTAATTAGCAATTTTTAAGCTCCCACAATTTGGAAAAACTTTTGAACTAACTGTTTTAACTTGTTGAAAAGATTTAAATATATATATATATATATATATATATATATATATATATATATATATATATATATATATATATATATATATATATATATTACCTAGATTTAAAAGAAGATCACCTTGTATATGTGTAACATTTTTAACATCATTCAGAGTTGAATAAGGAAAATTATTTTGAGTACTATCCAAGTTGAAATAAGAGTACAGCACTGATTTAAATCTAGATGCTGCACATCTTCTGTCACTCCTATTTAAACTTGGCTTACATTTCATGTGAATAAATTTATATAATTCCCTCTTACCCTTTTTATTTGTTAAAATGATTGGAGCTATTGTGATTGCAGTTGGTAAAGAAAGATTTTGATTCTCAAAAGTTTGTGAACTAAAATTTTCACCATCCAATTTTTTTTTTAATTTGGGAAATCAAGCAAGGTTTTAGGTGAAGAACGTTTTTTAGAAAAATTTTGCAGAAATAAATTTACAGAACTTTGTTATGACACATTTAGAGAATTTTGTTCAAATAAATTTTTTTCCTGAACTTGTCTAGCATTATTTTTGAATGATTCAAGAGATTGATTTTGACTAGAGCAAGAAATGATATTTTGGGGATATTGAGGTTGCTCATTCTCAAAATTTCCAACATAATTATATATTTCAGTATCCCCCACAATTTCACCACAACTCAAATCAAAAACATCTGCTAATTTCCTTGTATAGCCAAATTTGCGTAGTTGTTCAAACTCTTGATATAAACTTTGGTTAAACGGTTCAATTACATTTTGTTCATCTTTCGACGAAATTTGTATGACAGTTTCCACACTGATTAAGCATTTGGTGAAGGATTCGAAATTGGTGAATAAAGGGGGCGATAAGCTTTTTCCTTATTAATATTTTTCAAGATTTCCTTATTATCAACCCCATTAACGTTATTCAAAATTCCCTCATTACCACCCTCATTATTTTTTTCTTCACAGCTCTCGGAAAATCCCTCATGTTCCCCATTGCCCTTAATTATATTTGGTCTCGAGCCATTTGCAGACCCTTCCAATATTTTTAAAAGCCATTCCAAATCATAATCCTGATTTATTGTTGAATCATTAATTAAATTTTGTCCAATAATTTCTTCATGTTCCCTATTATCCTTAAACAAATTTTACACTGAGCCATTTTCAGACCCTTCCATTTTATTTAAAAGCTGTTCCAAATCATAATCCTCATTTATTTCAGAATCATTAATTAAATTTTGCTTCAAAATTTATTGTTTTTAGAGGTTCATGGGAAATTTCAGGAATAATAGCTTCATGAAGAACTTTTAAGAGTTGTGCTAAAATTTCATTTTCATCAATTTCGGAAGAACTGACTAATTGTCAGTTTTAGAAGAATTGCCTAATTCATTATAGTCAATTTCATTAAATTTAATTTCTAGTTCCTCATTGTTCAGTCAAAAGAACAATCCATGAAATCATGGACAAAGCAAGCCTCGTTTAAATTGAATGCAGTTAAATAAACATTTTCAATCTGTACATTTAGAAGTGAAGACATTTTAAATAAAATCAGAAATCGAAAATTAAAAATCAAAAATAAATTTAGAGTTATTTAAAAGAATTCCAAAAGTCAAAAATAAAATTAAAAATTAAATGAAAACAAATCCAAAGAGATATTAAGTCGCGTTTCTGGGATTAGTTCATTTCTGAAAATAGCCCTGTATAGGTCTATTATTCTCTGTGGCCGTACTTGTATGTATGGGTATTCCCTACCAAATCTGGCATTTAGTTATTGTCTGTAGTCTGTAGTCATCCTAAATAAGTTACTCTATAAAAATGTACGTTATTGATTCGTTTATAGATATAATCTACTTCATGCTCTGTCTTGGTCGTTTCAACAGGACGAGTTGTTGATGTTTGGTGATTCTTTGACCTCGGGTTTTGGCAGTTGATCAGTTTTAGCATTTTATTGATTTTTGCCGTCAGTGCCTCTGATCTCCCACGCGATTTTCATTGTTATGATGCTTCTTAACCTGCTGGTTCTTAAAATAAAAGATTGTCTTCTCCAAAATTCATGAGACAGCCCTAGGAAGAGGAGTGGAATTCTCAAGGCGCCAACGGTACCCAGCTGGGGTAAATAATTCCTATTTCTTTATTCCTCCATATTAAGACATTTTTATGGTGGGGTTATATTAGGTGTCCTTCCCTAGGTCAATTGCCTTCTCTAGGGCTTTGAGCTCAATCCGCCCATTTATAGCCATCCGCTCCGAATCGGATGCTATGTTGAGGCATTTATCTTATTTAGCTTCTTACCTTCAGCATGGAAAACTTTAACAGTAGTTAAACTACCTCGGACTTAGCTCTTAGGATCATCGAAGCACGTAAGCGCCAGCGGTGCGTCAAATCGAAAATACTTTCAGAGGGTAATTAAATCCCATAGACTTAGACAAACTGCTATCATATTCCCTCTGAAGGAACATTCACTCATCCCAGGTAAACTCAGATAACAAAGAGGTAGAGCTTTGTAAGGGCTCTTTCCATGTTGTCGGACCCTAGGCGGTGTTATATTTTTCTGCATTTAGCATAAACTGCCACATAGTCCAAGCCGTCCTAAGTAGCACTGCTTTTTGCGTAATCTTATACAGGCTCACACAGGCAATCTCCTCATTATGCTTGTCCTTGTCCCTTAGATTGTTATTAGGGATGGCGACGTCTATTAGTGTTGCTAGCCTGGATGTTTTATCTACTAAATTGAGATCTGGTCTGTTATGTGCAACAGTATGATCCGTTAGCACAGTTCGTTCCCAGGAATTTGAAAAAGCACCTTAAAATATTATTTTGCCGACCATAACGAGTTAAAGAGGATATTGAGGCTTATTTTGTAGTCCAACAAGAACAATTTTTTTCTGATAAAATTACCAACATAATTGTACTGTTTCATTTTCAGGAAGAATTTTTTTTGTGCCCCACATATTCTAATTAGTTTGATATATGCTTTCAAAAGTAAATGATGTCACCGTTCAAATTTCAGTTTAAATTTATTGTGGCTAATTCGATAATTTTACCTTTTGGTTGTAAATACTTACATTATGGGGAGGCACAAAATCATTTTTTTTTCTAAGCATTTCTAATAATTTCCTTGATGATACCATTTTTGGTTTCGTTGTATTTATTTTGGTTGTTTATACTACAAAACTCATAGTTCTACTTCCTTACTAATTTTTTTTCCAACTCGATTCTTTTTATCTTTTTGAATTTTTCCTCCATTCTTACACTATAAAGTAGAGCTTAAAGTCATTTTGGATTATCAGTTTGACCTATATTATTTTGTTTGATATTTACTAGACGGTGGTTGGCTATTTTTATCGATGTTGAATTTCCTGTTACCTTTTTTCCATATAAATCTCGGATTCTTTGCTTATGGATCAAGTGAAATTTTTCCTTTTATCCCTTCTTATGCCAGTTTCCTTAAAATTATTTTGATTAATTCCGCAGATTTTGTTTGTCTACATTATTCTTACAACTTATTGAATTATTTTTTATGTTTTTTGAGTTGGATTTGTATATTTTAAATTGCCTAAGCTTTTAGAAAATTTATCCCTTTACTTGAAATGTATTTCTTGAATTTAAAAATCATTGATGATTATTTAATGTTGTGCCGAAAATGTAATGATTAATGAATTGACTTATTCAATATATTTATTTTAGCCGATTGTTGTTGCTCAGGGTCATTTTTGAGCTGTCATTTCTTTCAAATTGTATCATTGTGCGCAAGGATTGATCTTGAATATAAAATAGACCCAATTTTGCGTTGACTTTTACTGTTCCTTTTTGATTCGGCTGAAAAAACTTTTCTCAATTCTATTTGAACAATCCTTTTAGATTTTGGACTTGAAGTCGATTATTATCCCTATAATTGAATTTAGTTGATTGGTTATTTTAAATCTTTTACCTGTTTGGCGTTTTTGAGTTATTTTTACCGGAATAAACCTGGAGACAGGGATATAAGCAATTCCTCACGTTTCAATAAATTAAGTCTGTTAAACTCTAATAACAACTCGGGATAATTTATTAAAACAACCTTTAATAGATCTTCGATTTATTAAGATTTAAACTAAAAATTGATTTTTACCCATTGAGTTTAATGTCTAATCTGAATTCGGCCATATTATGCTGCTTTAACTCTCATCAATACCTATATTGACTGCAGTAGTTTATTATTAAGTTCCATGTTTGGTTTTAAGGTTGATTGTTACTTTGTTTTTATAATTATTAATTTTTTCTTGAATTTTCTTAATATTTTACAGCTGTTAATTTGGAAATGCTTGATTATTCCTTTTATATTAGTAAGAATTAATTTTTAAGTGTAACTTTGCTATTTATTGCAAAATATACTATATTTTGTTGCACATTTTCTCTCTGAATATATCGCAATAGCTTCAATTTATAGAAGAATTAATTTATCTTATATATTTTAAGGTATTTGTTTGTATTCAAACTCTTGGCCCCATTCTGGACTTAAAATTGGAGAGAATAGAATAAAATATCATCATTATATGTTTTTTGCCTCGATGACTTTCAGTTTGATTTCAGTGTTTTGGTACTTGAGACTGGCCAAGTTAAATTAAAATTCAGAAATTTATCAGGAAGAAATTCATTTATTTTGATTTAATTAAAAAGTAATGTCAACATGCGTATCCTCTATTTTCACATAGTATTTTGGTGAATATTGTGATTATTGTTTGACTGTGTTTTGATTTATTATTTATTGCCTTGGAGCTTAATTAAAATCGCGTTTATTTTTGCCAGGTTTAAACTAAATGATGAACATCTTAATATTTTCTATTTTATTTTATTGTTATTTCTAATTATGTGATATTAAACTAAAAATTGATGATCACCCGGAGTCAAACTGGATTTTTATTCCACGTTCATATATTTTTACAATTATCTCTCTTGCGTTTATTAATTTAAGCAGTTATCACTTTATATTAACTATTTGTTTAATTATTTCTAAATAATCATTGATTAATATTTCATTTTCCTATGTTACTTTAATTTACACATCACCTTCGATTATTTTTCTTTCTTTGAATAAGCAGGCGGTTTAAAATTTTAAATAGTAGTCTTAGACGCTTCTTTTTTTTACACTAGTACCTACACAGTGAAGCAAAGAGATGACACAGCTAGTAGTTTTACTATCTAATTAACAGGCAAACTTAAATTATTTTTTTTTACATTTTAATGATAACTAATAAATTTTGTAAATTCTATTTTTTTTTGTAAGGCGCTGCCGGTGTTCCGTGAACATGGTATGTAAAGGGTTTGCGTTATGTTTTAGCGCCAGTAGTTAATAGTGTATGTTATGTGTTAAACTTTATTGGATTTTTTTTTATTTCTTATATTATACCATTAGATATTCAATTAAAGATTTTATTATTACTATTTATTTATAAGTTTTATTTGACTCATATGCTCACTTGCGTATATTTTTTTATGTACTTGCTTATCTATAGAATGCAGAAACCTTCCGCGATGTCGCTAGGAACTAGCTTTCAACTTAGCTACAGATGGAGTAGCACCCTGAATAACCCACCCCTGCTCTCCGGCATAGGGGTTAGCTTGGCATTTTTGCTCGTTGACGCAGCTACTAGTCTTTAGCTGAATGCTAGTAATTTTGCTTTAATTTTTATTGATTAATTATTGAATTTTTCTCAATCAGTTATGAGATTTTGGCGTAAAATACCAGCATAGCAATGGAATACTGAAAACTAGATTTGACCTATGTTAGTCTATAGTTTGTATATACTGAGATGTACAAAATCATTTAAAAAGTAAAACCAGGACTAACCATACTATCTAAACAATATTTTATATATTTTTTAAACATGGAACTTTACAATTTCATTAGGAAAATATTTTAAATATAAAAACGTAGAAAATGGTCGAACTATTCTTTTTTTTTTCTTTCTTTATTTATTTTTTTGATTGCCATCGGAATTGGAGATATGTTCAAAATTCTATTGGATTATCGGAATTAGAGAAAAAAATCGATTATAAGATTGGATCCATGTTAGTTGGTAGTTAATAATTCTAGAAATAAATAAATCATTGTATAATACAGATGTCGAGGGATGAGACAAAAATTTAAAATGTCTCCGACTACACCACATTATAATTATTTAAATTCAATATATTTTTTCCAGGGAAAAAATCACCGACGAACGCGACATGCAGTGAAAGACATTTTAAATGTAAGATTGGACAGTGTATATCGAAAGCTTTCAAATGTGATGGAGAAATGGACTGCGTTGATGGGAGCGATGAGGATGAGCATTTATGTTCAGAGATGTATACCCTGAGAGATAGTACTTCCTTACTCTCCAGTTCACCTTATTTATTACTATTCGTAATAGTGATGCAACAAATACAAATACCTTATTAAAGGATACAGTTTTTATCAAATTTTCTATACTGCATTATAAATATTTTCTGGTCTGCTTCTTAGGTCATGTAAGTCTTAAGAGGAGGTGCTACCTGTTTTAAATGAAATTATAGTTTTGTGATTATATATAAAATAAAAATTTTAATCATATATTGAATGTTTTATTTAAAAAAATATCCTTTCATGCTATACCACTTTTTACGGACCCTGTATAGTTTCAACTATTTTAAGATATGCACATAATAAGATATAGAAAGGTGGTTAAATTGCAAAAGTTTTAGTCAATTATGTCGGTAGATTACTGGTGCTTGTGAATATGGTTTGTTGCGTTTTGAGATATTAAAAAAAAGTAGAATCTTGCATTCTGCTATAACTTTTTCATTTCACAGTATTTTTAATACTATAAACACTTTTGTATGACCACTTTTTACACAGAATACGTCTATTTAGTGAAATTTTATTTACAACTTTTCAGTTTTTTGAAACCATTATCAACTTTGTTTTTCTTTTCCGACATATTGGACTTTTAACTTATCGAAAAGTCCTTAATTTTTTCAATTACACCATATGAAACACTAGTGCAAAAAAACAACGTTACACAAGAATGAAATCAGATTAATAACAATATTTCTTTATCCTGAGTTTTAATAAATTTACAATGACATTAAACTTTTCTAACAAAGACTAGCAAGAGTGTTATATTAGAAATGTAAGAAATGCTGTCAGAGCTATCGATAATTATTTTGACATATCATCGAACGACGACAACCCAGAAGAACATATTTTTCTAAACTGATTAGAAACTTACTTAAGTTTTGTACATTTGAAAAATCTCGTCCCAAAAATTATATGAAAAATGACGAGAAATATTTTCCAATATTTTAATGATAATCCGACGTCGTCTATAAGAATTGCTTGCATAACATTCACCACACCACACCTGTTCATGATGTATTAAAAATTATGAAATACTATCGTTACAAAAGAACAATTGTACAAGAACTTCAACAAGATGATTCCGATAGGAGAGTCGTTTTTAACCGACTTCTAAAAGGAGGTTCTTAATTCGTCGACTATGTATCTTTTTTTTTATGTATATACATCGATTACTCCGGAACGGCTGCACCGATTTGAATGCAATTTTTTACGTTATATTCAGAAAGTTGCTCCGGTAGTCCCATATTTTTTTAGATAAAATTGGTGTAGTAAAATCCAAGATGGCGCTTACAATATGGCGGCCAAGAAAATTAATTTTGTCAGACTTTCTCCAAAACTGGCATGGAGGAATTTTCGAGGCTGTACCCATAGAATCTTTAATTATTTTTTAAAAATTCAAAATGGCGGATCCAATATGGCGGACGAAAATTTTTATTTTGTCCAATTTTCTCCAAAATTGGCATGGGGAAGTTTTCGAGGTTGCACATAACAAATTCAAAACATATTTTAAAAATTCAATATGGCGGATACAATAAGGCAGACAAAAAATCGATTTTGTCCGATTTTCTCCAAAATTGGTACGTGGGAGTTTTCGGGGTCGCGTATGACGAATCTAAAATAATTTTTAAAAAATTCAATATGGCGGATCCAATATGGCAGACGAAAAATTAATTTTGTCCGATTTTCACCAAAATTGGTACGGGAGAGTTTTTGAGCTCACACTTGACGAATCTAAGATTATTTTTAAAAAATTCAATATGACGTTTCCAATATAGTGGATAAAAAATTAATTTTGTCCAATTTTTTTCAAAATTGATATTACGAATTTGATATTATTTTATAAAATTAAATATGGCGGATCTAAGATGGAGGATTAAAGATTCTACATCTTTCGATTTTGTCTAAAGTCAGTATTGGGGGATTTTTGTTAGTGTTAATTACGAAATTAAAATATTTTTTAAAAAACTTAATCTGGTAGAATCAATATGGTGTCCCAAAAATTTTACATTTTCCGACTTTCTCCAAAACTGATATAGTGAGTTCTTGAGGGTGAAAATTATGAATTTAATAGTATTTTTTCTGGATTCAATATGGCGAACGCAATATAGTTGACTAAAAATTTTACATTTTTCGATTTTGTTCAAATGTGGAACTAAATCGTTTTTGAGGATGTAAATAGCGAATATAAAACTATTTTAAGAAAATCTAATACGTCAGATACAATATGACCGTTTAGAAATATTAAATTTCTGGATATCATCTAAAATTGGTACTAGGAGGCTTTGAAGGGATTTCGATTAGATTAAGACGTTAAAATTATTTTTTTGAAATTCAATATGGCGGATCCAATAGGGTGGGTTGAAAATTTTATCTTATTCGCATTTTTTCAGATTTGGTATTAGGGGATTGGGGGTGGTATATTACGAATATAAAATTAACTTATTACAACTATTAGGTTGATAAGATACAATATGAGGGACTAAAAATTTTATGCGGGGTTCTTGGGGCGTATATAAACTCAATATGCAATATAAGATATATCGGGCTAAGAAATTTACATCTCAAATTCTTTAAATATCGATATTGGAAGGTTTTGGGGTCTATATTACCAATCTAAAATTAATTTGAAATTTAAGATAGTAGATTTACTATGACAGACTAAATATTTGTTTGACACAACTTCATTGGTATTTGGAGAACTTTAAGAATCAAAGAATTTTTGTGGTTCATTTTTGGGTGATTTAAAATTCTGGATAAAATGGGTACTTTTTTGTCACCTTGGAGTCATTGCGAGGTACACTAATCTCGATTAGCACTAAGTTCAAATAATTTATGAATATCATAATAAATTCAAAACTAAAAATGGAAAAATACATTTTTTTTTAAATTGAACCGACTTCTAAAAGTGCGCTAAAAATTGAAAGATAACTATAAATTTTTATATGAAATTGAAATTTTTGAAGTCGGCGCCAAATTATTTCTAAATGAAATAAATAACTACTAATATCAAATTATTTCAAGAATACAATTACAAATAAATTATTTTTAATCTGTTTATGCGAATTACATTTTGTCAGGTATTAATTTGTCGCCGACTTCAAAAATTTCAGTTTGATATAAAAATTTCTAATTATTTTTCACTTTTTAGCGCACTTTTAGAAGTCGATTCTATTTTTTTATAAACATTTTATTTATACTTAATATGTTGGTAAATGTCTAGAAAATCTCGCTTTTGTTGATATAGTTTTATGGATCTGTGAAAGGAATTTCATTAACTGCGCAGTTTTTAATAAAAAATAACTATTACTGGACTCTTGAAAACCCGCAATTAGGCGAACCACGAAGATTAGAAGTACGATTTGGTTTTAATATCTGGTGCGGAATGATCGGTAAGAAATAACTTATTTAGATTTAGATGATTAGCATTTTTGTGCAATGCTTCAATTATTTATCTTTAAAATGTATTTATTATTATTGTAATAATTACAATTTACCTTTTTTAATATTCTCCGTTATTTCAGCAAATCATCTGATTTGCGCCTTTATTTATGACCAAATATTGACAGGTCAAAGATATTATGTAATATCATAAAATCAAATTATTCCTGACATTCGAGAAGTTCTCTAAATGATCAATTTGGTGATGTGTAGTTTCAGCAAAATGGTTGCCCCGAACCTAATTCCAGAGAAGTACAAACGTTTTGAACAGAAATTTTTGGTGAAAAAGTATTCTCCAAGAGTGGTTCTGTGACCCAGCCCAGTAGGTCTTCAGATCTCACACCTTTAGTCTTTTATTTATGGAGATATGTGAAAAATGAGGTGTACTAACTTGATCGCCCTGTAAGCGTGAAAATTTTTGAATAAAGAATTCACAATATTCTTGGTAATATTAATTGAAATACCATCCATCGTGCGACCAGAACCATTTCGAGAAAATGTCAACAGTGAATTGAAAAAAATGGTAGACCTTTTGAACTTTGGTGTAACTATGTAGTTTATAATTACTAAATAACATTTTTACAATATTGCACGCTTATGGAGAAATGTATTAGTATCTCACCTAGTGTTATAGAAAAAATTGAATACCTTCCGATGAGTTATAAATTCAATATGTCGATCATAAGAAAAAATAAAGTTGATGATTGTTCCAGAAAACTAAAATATCATACCCAAACTTTGACTAAATATACATATTCTGTGTAAGAAATGGTCATACACAATTGTTTACAGATTTAAAAAATATTGAGGAATGAAAATATTTTAGATGATCTAAGAAAATGTAACATTTTACTTTCTTTTTAATATATCAAAACGGCAAAAAACCAGAACCGAAGCGCAATTATCAATGACTTATTGATACAATTACCTAAAAATTTTCCTCTTTAACTGCCTTTATACCTTTTATAGATTTGAGATTGCAATGTTATCATAACTCTGTATATTGTAGTAAGTGGAGTTTATTGATACGAAGGCAGCCGTTTATATTTAAGGAATAACAATTATTTACCATGGATACCACAGGTTTACAAAAAAAGACGTTCTGAATCCAAATCTGAGATCCGCTAACCTCAATCACGTCAGATTCAAGATCATTTCAAGGTCAAATAGAGTAAAATTCACTAAAGAGATCTAAAGAAATAGATACTTATATTTTTTAGGTCTCTGAATCCGAATTCGTGGTTTGTTTAATCTCCCAAGGTCAGCCAGAGGCCACTTCGGCGTTATTTCAAGGTCAAATTGAGAAAAATCCACTAAATATATCTGAAAAAGAAAATATGCAGGTTTTTTGAGTTTCCGAATCCAAATTCGTAGTTTGTTTAATCTGCCAAGGTCAGCCAGAGGTCATTTCAGCATTATTTCAGGATCCAATTGAGAAAAATCTGCTAAATAGATCTGTAAAAGAAGTTAGGTAGACTTTCGAGGGCGCTGAGTTAGAATTTATGGTTTGTTTAATGCTTCAAGGTTAACCAGGGGTCATTTGAAGACAATTTCAAGGTCAAATTATAAAAATTCAGTAAATAAATCCGTAAAAGAAGAGATCTCTTGCACAGCTAGATCAAAATCCGTTACATAGCAGACAGGCAAGCGGATCAAGTTTTTGAGCAGAAACTCAAGCTCCCAAAACCTCGTACCCCATGCACAGCTAGATTGATGTCCGTTACATAGCAGATACGCAAGCGGAGTTAGCTGCCAAATTCCCATAACCCACGCATGCTAGATTGATATCCATTACACAGCAGAAAGGGGAGCGGATCAAATTTTTAAGGCGAAATCTAAGCTGCCAAAACCACACTTTCTATGTGCATAAAAACTCGCTTCGCTAGCCTAGCTATTATGTAACGGATACCGATCTAAGTGCGCATGAGGTACATGGTTTTGGGAATTTGAGTTTCGGCTCCAAAACTCGATCTGCTTTCCTGTTTGCTGTCTAACGGATATCGATCTAGCTGCGCGTGGGTTCGCTTTTTTAACAGATTTATTTAGTTGATTTTTTCAATTTGATCTTGAAACGACTTTGAAATCATCTCTGGTTAACCTTGAGGTGTTAAACAAGCCACAAATTCAGATTCAGTGCCCCCAAAAAGTCTATATATCTTCTTTTACAGATCTATTTAGAAGATTTTTCCCAATTTTATCTCGAAATAACCCTGAAATGACCTCCAGCTGACCTTGGTGGACTAAACACGTACTTTAAAAACGTACGTATTCACTTTTTTTTTATTTATTTTATTTATTTATCGACGGATAGCACTGCCCATTTTACAATAATTAATTACAGATTACAGAGATAGAGTGAAACATAACAATGTGATATTAATAATAATATAACAAGATAGTGTTTACAAAGGAGAAAAAAGAAAAAAAGTGTACATCTGTCAATCTGCAACAACGAAAACATAAAACATCAATTGACACTCAGTTCCAACAGCCTTCGTTTAAAATGGTTTAAGGACGTACCAAAAAAATTCAAGTCACCCATCCCATTAGCATACTCAGCCACCCTTGATATAAAAGAATGGCTTGCATAATTTGTTTTGTGAAAAGGCTGGTGAAATATATGGGAAGTACGAGTACTCCTGGGAGGAACACTCAGACCAACATACGTCAACAGGCGCGGGCAAACGGCGATAATCTTTATAATTTTAAAATAATTTAATTATATAATAATATAAGTTGTTAGTCTCTACCCTTTCTTCTATTAGCAAGGGGGAGCAAATTCAACTTGGAGCACAAAGCAGCATAATCAAGATCAGCACCCCTATTGAATTTCGTATTAATATGTCTGAGAAACCTTCTCTGTACCTGTTTGAGCTGGTTCACATGTGATTCATAGTGGGGGTTCCAAACACAAGAAGCATACTTAAGGTGTGTTCGAACTAATGAGCAATAGAGTATTTTAAGAGTCTTCACAGTGCAAAGCTCCTTAGCACGACGTTTATTAAAACCTAACATCTTGGGGGACTTACTAACAATGTCAGCGATGTGAGGAACGAATCAAAGGGTAGAAGGACTCCCAGGTCCCTCACAGAATCAACGGAAGTCAGCAGCATAACATCCAAGCGATAGTGAAAGTCCAGTGAATAATGCGATTTAGAAAGCTTAATGAATTTACACTTAGGAATATTCAAACTCATCCCATTCACTTCGCACCAGGAAACAAATCTACCAAGGTCCCCCTGTAACTCCAAACAGTCACTGTAACCGTCGATGACCTTATACACCTCCATATCATCCGCAAAGAGTAAGAACTTACTTAACTTAAAGCAGATTGATTGATAAGTTAAACAATAATGGACCAATGTGGGATCCCTGAGGGACCCCTGAAGACACTGATATCTCAGAAGATACAAAATCATTCACCCGCACTACCTGTCGACGGTCACTCAGATAGGTCTCAATCCAACCAAACAGTGGATCAGAGATACCCAACCCCCGAAGCTTATATAGCAGAATCCAATAAGGCACCCTCAAAGTCCTTCGAGAAGTCAGTATACACCAAGTCAACCTCAGATTCTCCCTCCAAGGTTTCAGACAAACCGCCCATATAAGAAACCAGATTCACCTCAGTGTTCCTATCAGCACAAAAACCAAACTGCTCTGCAATGATAGCAGACATAAAAGTAGATGTGAGAAAGGCATTAACCAGCTTTTCGAAGATTTTAGAAATAGTATTAATTATGCTGATAGGTCCATAGTTCTGAATGTCAGCCCTACTGCCGGCCTTGTGAATCGAACCACAAAACTCGTTTTCCAAAATTGAGGAAAAACACCCCGCTAAAGAGATTCATTGAAAATGTGGTAAAGTGGGTGAGCCAGAACGAACGAGCAGTTTTTCAGTAGCATCGGATGAACGCCATCAGGGCCAGCACCCTTATAGGGGTCAAGACCATTCAGCTCGGCGTAAATGTCAGAAATAGGTATGCCGAAGTTGGAGACATTTATATCAGTTGCGACAGCCATCAGGCACTTCATTGTTACATCAGTGTATAATTTGCTGAAATATTTAGCAAAAAGTTCAGCAACCCCAGGACCCATGACCGCTCTTTCGTCCTCCAAAAATAATTCAGATGGCATACCGTTCGAGTGAAGTTTGTCATTCACAAAGTTCCAGAATGACTCCAGACTCCGGCCGATACCAGATTCCGTGTCACGAATATAATTATCATAACAAAGGCGTAACAGTCTCTTACATTCTGTACGCAAACCTGTAAACACTTCATAGTCATTCCGAGAACCACTCGACATAAACTGTTTATGACATTTTTTTTTGTATAGTTAACTGACTTAGCTCGTTAGAAAACCACCTAGGAAACTTTCTTGCAGAAGCTCTCTTTACAGGCAGAAATGCCTCTATGGCAGAATATAAGTCATTGTAGAAAATATTTAGCATATCATCAACATTACCCACAGAAGAAAAGTGGGTCTCCCAGCGTACAGTGCACAAATAGTCATTTAATAAGATATTATTGGCATGTCTAAAGTCGAAGTAAAAATTCTGTGCATGAGTGCTGGTGTAATAAGAACGAGAACATGGAGAAACAATTTTAAAGGCAATTGGCGAATAATATGTCCAAAACGGTGAGACTTAAGAATAGAACATTATACACAAAATATGTCTAGAATTTTACGTAGATATCAAAAATGCAATAATATATAGGATGTCCTATTTAAAGTAAGCAAGTTGACATCTACTTCCGATATAACTGGAAGTGCCATCATCTTAAAAATATTTTAGACGGCTGTCCCCCATGCACATTAGTAAACTGTCAAATTTTCAGATTCTTCCTAATTATAGTTTTCCCACAATCGATCGATAAATTTCCCGGAGAATCACCCTGTATATTGAAAAAATAAAAAAATATATAATATACTCTCTCAAAAATTTATTTGAGATAGAATTAAATAAATGTATCGGTTTATTTACTTATTTATCTACTTACAGGTTCATTATGATATCCATGTTCACATATGAAATATAGTGGTACGAGCTGGAGTGTGAAGTTTGTGGCTATCCTCTCCTCTGCTGCTTGTAACCTGTCACTACCTCTACTTTGCTTGTTGTCAGACGGGAGTTTACGGGTATTACGCTATGTTCGAACGCATTTTTAGCATATTTCAACTAATTTATACGATAATCTGAGATATACAAATTATGGTTTTTAAGAATTTTTGCTTAAATTTCACGTCGTGCTGTGTTATTGTTGGACAGTAACAGTAGGTGAAAACTACTTAACTAATATAATTTTAGCATTTTATGTTATAAGGAAACGAGTTTTTATTGTCATCAGCCTTCAAAATATTACGCTATTTGCAAAAAATGTTGAAAAAAGGCTAAAAATAATTTTGTTCCAACAATCCATTAAAATATTCACTGTAGGATTTCATTATAAAGTGCCGATGACTTGATAATACGCAAAATTTATTTACAAAGACTCTGTCTTCTATTATTTAAATGTTAAGAGTTTATTAGTCTCGATATTTCCATCTGTACAGAATTATTCAACTCTCCCCTATATTATGTTCTTCCTTAAAAATTAGACGTCATATTCTACCAAATTAAGGTCAATATGTTATCAGAATATGCGAAAAAAACAAAACAGATTAAAATGTCCTTTTACAATGTAAATTTTGTATTTCAGATCATCTGAATGTGTATCGTTCCTTCTGCCATAACAATGACTTTTTTCTTATTCCTTGGAATATTATTTGTAGGTTCAAGTGTTTGTAATTCTGCAATTGTTAACGACAATGCAGGTTTGTACTTTTTCTATACTGTAAAATTAGGTATTTTAGGGGCCATTATTTTTTTTAAACTTGCATAACTGGTTTCTCTATTAAGTAAAGCTTCTTTCTACTTGTATATCACAACCAAAGTTATTTGATTTTACGAAAAAAGTAAAGTTTTTCCAGCTGCTACGGTACCTCGAATTGTTTTAATTTTTAACTTACCCCTAAAAAAAGGAGATGCTATATTCGACCACTTTATATATATATATATATATATATATATATATATATATATATATATATATATATATATTCATTATTGAGCCCACTAAACTCTAAAGCCACAACTGGAATTCTGAGTTTCAACATTTTGTTTTTGAAATAATATTCAATTTTGATTTTAATAGAGTGTCGACACTGTTAAAGGTGGCTAGAGTAGAGCAAAAAAACCTTGAGCATAAGTTATTGGAAATGAAGAAAGGAATATAAAAAATAGAACATACAGCCTAAGTTTCGGATAAGGTAACTCCCGGTATAACCGGACATACAGGGTTATTCACACTATACGGTACGGAACATTGCGGCCAAAATACGTGGTTTTCAAAAAGTCTTACTTTTGGGATTTATGAGGGTATACTATTGTTACTTTTTAAAATTATTTTCATGTTATACAGAGTGTCCCAAAAGCTCTGAAAGTAACAGAGTTGTGTTATTTTAAATAGAACCCCCTGCATTTTTGGATAGTGCCTAAACCTTAAGGGTTTTAAAATAATTTGAATTTTGACAAAATCTAACCTAATTTTCATGTTTCAAATACTTAAGAAGTATTTCTATTATGTACTCGAAATTTGCATTGAAGAGTAACAATAAATCATAGTTTAAATCCCAATTATAATAAACTCGCTATATTATACAGGTTGTCCAAAAATTAACACTAATCCAATACGAACTCTAAGCGGCTATAATGATGATTAATTTAAATAGAACGCTATACTTTTCAACTTACCAGAAAATGTACTTTTTAAATACCTATCGAATGATATAAGGGTGTTCTATACAGGGGCGGATCCAGCCTCTCTCTTTGGGGGGGGGCGGTGACATTACAAAAGTACATTATGGCAAGCGAAAGCAAGTTGTCGACGGTGGGGGGGGGGGGGGAACACCGGAGACATTCCCATTTCTAGTGTAAAAGGCAGGGTCGTGCCTATTTGAAGCTCTTGGAGAGGAGGGGATGCCAGCAACATACATATTCTTAGTATAAGAGGCAGAATCGGGTCTATTTTCCTGAACTCAAAGCTATTGGGGGGCGGCTATCGCGAGAAAAACAAGTTGTCAACGGAGAGGGAGTGTCAGCAGCATACACATTCCTAATATAAAAGGCAGTATCGGTTCTATTTTCCTGAACTCAGAGCTCTTGGGAGGGGGGGGGGGGGGCGATCGCAAGCATACACACACCTATACTCTATTCAAGAACTAGAGAGGACTGCCGTAAATCTAATTATATTTAAATATTATAAGCTTTTATAATTTTACTGCAATAATAAAGTTTCTGATAGTTCATTTTTATTTATGTCAGTGAGAAAAGTACACCTTACAGTGTGTCATTAGTGATTTATCTTGTTTGTGCTTGTCGTTATATATTATTTGAGATTAATAAGATACCGAAAAAAATATGGCCTCCACTTCTATATTTATTCCAAAATCGTTAAACCAAGGCATTTTTCCTCAATGAAAAACTTATTACAATGAATGCTTATGATGCCCTAAGAAATCAATATCTAGATAATAATGTTAAAAGCCCTGTTGAGATGTGTTCCAAGATGACAGGAAAATCTACTATGTACCGAATATTGAAGGAGAAAAAACGAATGGAATGTTTCGTACTCCCCCATTCGATCACAGGCAGATGAAAAACCTCGTTGGAAGAAGAGATGAAAACTGCAATAAAAGGAGTTGTACATACATTTTATTATGAGAAACAGATCCCATCCGTCAACAAAATTCTTACTAAAATCAATGAAGATCGGAATTTACATGAAATTAAAAGAACTGAGCTCAGGAAATTGCTCAGAGAACTTAATTTTTGATGGAAAAAACCAGATAGAAAATCTGTTCTTATAGATCGTCCGGAAACTGTCCGTTGGAGAAGGAAATATCTCTCTCAAATAAAAGGCAGAGTTGCTTGAAATAATACATTGTACAAAATTAGTAATTTAACTGAACTTTTGAAAGATTTTTTTAAACAAAGTTACTGCGGAAAATTGGGAAAAATCCATATAATAAAAGAATAAAACAAAATGTGGAAACTCAATTAATTCAGCGACGATAGCTTCACTGAATTTGATTACGAATGAGATACGTAATGTTTACCAATGTAAACACAATTTGTTTTTGTTGTATTTTATTGTTTAATGTTGTTTATATATTTTTTTTTGTTTTTTTTTATATATTTTAATTTTAGTGTGTCCCATTCTTTAATTTTATATATGTTTAATTCCAATAAGCCGTAATTTCTTTATTAATTTATTATTATATTTGTGTCTTTTTGTTAAGCGTGTAGAATTAACACGTTTATTTTGTTTTTTTAAGCCTATCGGATATTTCATATAATAAAGGAAATTAAATTAAGATGCCAGTGCAATCGAAATAAAATAAGTAGGTCTAATTTTAACTGTAACATATAAAAATTAATTACATTTGAATCCCTTTTTAGTGTTTAATTTAAGAAATAAATAAACTGAACCGTCAAATTTCCTAAAAATGTTTATAATTAATAATAAAATGACCGATAGCCCCCAAAAAATTTTAATATTATATGGACGAATTTGTTTTTATATATGTTTAACTTCTGTTCTTTTTGACAATGAGTATTTTGTAAGTATTTAAATTGTAACTTCGAATTTTTTGAAAGAATAAGGCTACGTTTTAGTCTGAATGTGCCTAAAATGGTTTTTATGCCAAAATTAAAAATAATAAAAATACAGTTGTGACTTGTGTTAAATATGTCAAAATTATCTGTATTTTGTACTGTATGTGAATTATTAAGAAATCATAAGAAATAAAATAATAATATAAAAACTTTTTATTTTAAATTTATTACTGAAATAATATTCTGTGCCATAAATACTTAGTAATAAAATAAACCTCTTTCCGACGCCTATGACAAGGATTAAAATCCTTTTTAACAATTCCAAATGTCTATTGTTATCCAACCCCAATAGTCCATTATTATAGACCGGTATTTTTGATTATAAAATTTCTATTCCATTCCTATAAAAAATATATATATCTAACAGATTTTGCGAAAGACACCGAACTAAAGAACACAGGTAGTTTGCGGAGAAAAAAGGGTAAAAAATTATTTATTACTCTCTCTAGTCTTTGAATTAACTATATTATAAGAGGTAAAATCGGGTATATTTTCCTGAACTCAAAGCTCTTGGGGGGGGGCGATCGCCCCCACCGCCCCCCCCCCTTGGATCCGCGCCTGGTTCTATAGCTGTCTTCTGGTTTTCAGAGATTACGCCAAATAATCGTTTTCTGCACCTTTTTGTGTTTTTGAATAGATGTTCTAATGTATCTAATTGCCTATGGCACTTGGAAATAACCGTTATTTACAACTATAAGAATAATAATCAGAAATATCACTTACTAACTCTGGACAACATTTGCGGGGTTACAGTTTGAAAATCGTCTCTTATGCCTATTTTCATATCTTGTGGTGTTCTCTGGGGCGCATTGTAGATGCGTATCCCTATAAAAAAAATTTGGAGGAGTTAAATCCGGAGATCTCGGTGGCCAATTTTGAAATCCGTTTCTCCCAATCCACCGGTTTCGAAAGTTGACATCTAAAAATTGCCAAACTTCGCGATGATGAGGCGGAGCTCCATTCCAGTTGAAGCCACATAGTTTCTAATATTTATAAGCACATCTTCTAATAACACTGGAAATTGATGTAAAAGAAAGTCGCGAAACATCAAACCATTTAAAAATCCTTTAAAAAAGTTGGGTCCAATTGAGTATGGATCCATTATTCCCCCGCACACATTAACCGACCACCTATTCTAGTTTCTCATAACTCTGTGTTCATGCGGATTTGAATCAGAATAGTAATGGAAGTTATGTCTATTCACGAAACCGTTGTTACGAAAAGTACATTCATCACGAAACAACACATTATCAAAAAAGTGTTCATTTTCTGTCACTTTATCTAACACCCACAAGCAGAATTCAGTTCGGTTGTCAAAATCATTTCCGTGAAGCTAATGTTAGTATTTTCGGATATATGATCCTGACTAATATTAGAATTTTCGATCACTGAACCAAGTACGGTAAAAACATTTTCTTCATCCTCAGTGACAGGTTTTCTAATAACAGGTTTTTTATAACTGACACTTCCACTTTCCCGAAACTGGCTTAATAGTCTCACGAAAACGGTTGGTTTAGAATGGCTTCTGTCAGGAAACCTTTGAACATAAACTCGAAAAGCCAACAAACAATTTTGATGATATTCTTCAAGGATAAAAATCATATCAATACGCTCTTCCTTTGGATAAATCTTCATTTTGACAAGGCAATAACACAACAATAATCAAATAATTCAGTTTAATAAATGAAGTTTCACAGTTACAAAAAATAATACCGCTATTATAGCAACACGCTTTGCAGATTAAACTGACAGATTAAATTAATTATCTGACGTTTTTAAATGCCATAGGCAACTAGATACATTAAAATATCTATTCAAAAAAGAAACAAAATTTTGCAGAAAACGATTATTTAGCGTATTTTGTGAAAACTCGAAGACTTAGCTATAGAACACCCGTTAACCATTCGATAGGTATTTAAAAGGTACATTTCTGGTAAGTTAAAAGGTATAGCGTTGTATTTAAATTAATCAAGTTATAGTCACTTAAAGTTCTTTTTGATTAGTTTTAATTTTTGGACACCCTGTATAATATAGCAAGTTTATTATAATTGGGATATAAAATATGATTTATTGTTATACTTCACTGTAAATTTCGAGGATATAACTGAAATACTTCTTAAGTATTTGAAACATGAAAATTAGGTTAGATTTTGTCAAAATTCAAATTTTTAAAAATCCTTAAGATTTAGATACTATAAATCTTATTAAAATAGGCACTTATTTTGATCGGATAATCCAAAAATGCAATAATATACAGGGGGTTCCATTTAAAAAACACAACTTTGATACTTTCAGAGCTTTTTTTTACGTTATATTTAGGAAGTTGCTACTATGGAATCATCATTTTTGCAAAAATGATTTATAGCCTAAGCTATAGGTAAATTTAGTGTCGTAAATTCCGAGATAGATGAAATCAATCCAGGGGTGTTGGGGACAATGTAAAACCAACCCTTACATAAAATGTAACTGCAAAAAATTGTTTGGCGCCAAGGCAGGGACCAATTTGGCTAAAACAGGTTTTTTTTTTTTTGAGTGTAGAAACCAAGTAACATGTTTTGGAAAAAAATTTCAAATAAAATTTGTAGAGATTTTGAAAATCTCCAATTTGAACTTTTGTGCGATCATTTTCGTTATGTGATTACAAAAACGCCCATAAACCCTCAAAATCGGCCAATTTTTATCAATTATTTGTTGCAAAATTTACTTTTTTTGTGAACTTTTGGCTTTTAAAAGAAAGCCCTCGTCTTTTTTAACAAAATTATATTTTATAATAGTAAATTAGATAATTTGTTGCTGAGATATTGCTAATTATTTATCCCAAGACACAAAATTTTGGTTGCTATAACTTTTTTCTATCTGAACATTTAGATACCCACAAAGATTCAATCTCTTCGAGAATTTTCACGTATTTAAGTATCACTTTAAAAAGGAAGTGTTTTTTTTATAAAGAAATAGAGCTCTCGCGCGGGCGAGAAAACTGAACTAGCAGCTTCAAATCAGCAACGCTCGGAAAAATTTGCTGTATTTTAGCAGCGAAGTTCGGTGTTTTTTTTATCTGTTCACCCCCCCCCTTTTTTAGACGGATAATTAAGCGGTGTAAAACTAATTTGATTGAGTCTTTTTGGAGATCAAAATGTTCATCCAAAGAAAAGTTATGGCAATCAACATTTTGCGTCTTGGGATAAACAAATAGCAATATCTCAGCAAAAAATTATCCGATTTACTATTACCAAATATCATTTTGTTCAAAATGACGAGGCTTCTCTTTAAAATCAAAAAATTCAAAAAAAATTAATTTTGCAATAAATAATTAAAATGCAAAAAATGGCCGTTTTTAAGTCTTTTTTGGCACTTTTGTAATAAAAAATTGACGAAAATGATCGCACACAAGCTCAAATTGAAGGTTTTTAAAATCAATACATTTTTTATTTGAATTTTTTTTCCAAAATGCGTTTCTTGGCTTGTAGATTCAAAAAACTTGTTTTAGACAAATTTGATCCCCTCTCTACCTATTTTTTGCCGCTACATTTTATGTAGGGTTTGTTCTTACATTGCCCCCAACACCTCTGGGTAGGTCTCATCCATCTCGGAATTTACGTCAAAAACACCACTTTTTACCTATGACTTGGACTATTATTGTGATCCAAGATGACACTTAATAATAGGGCGGAAAAAAAATAATTTTGGCCGATTTCTCCCAAAAAATGGGGATGTTTTCGGAGTCACATATAACCAATGTGGGAATGGAAACTGTATACCGAACGCTTGGATATGTGATGGAGACGTAGACTGCAATGATAGGAGTGATGAAGATGAGCATTTATGTCAAAAGATTAGGAAAGGTAGTACAGTTCACTTTATTTACAAATAGTGGTGCAACAAATACAAATATTAAAATGTTGTTGACGGACTTTCATTATCTGTATTTTTCATTTGTAGGACTTTTCGATTAGGTTATATCTTTAATCATTCTATCAACTATGAATTGAATGTTTGGTATTATTGTTATCTCCATCGAAGCGTAGATCTCATTTTACTGTAAGCAGCTCATTGATTTGATGTTACAAAGTAGTGGTTGCCAAAAATTAGGTATCTCAACACTGGGTTTACTGAAAATTCTATTATTATTTTTAAGGTCAAATTGGAGGTCAGTCTCAATTGTTCTCTATGGCACCCTTCAACTTCTATTGAGGTCAATTTTCAATATCATTCATTTTTACCGAATTATTAGCATGGGTGAAATAAAATTGGACACTTGCATAATAAGAGCGCGTATTAACTCCAAACAAGTAAAGTCCGGACATATAAATTATAACTCAATAAACACTATTTTGTTGTATTATGATTTTATAAATTTAATATATATTTTTCTGTAAGTTAACATTTCTATGTCAAGTACCTATATATGTATGTATGTGTGTAGAGTTGGGGGTCTGTATACTGTGACCTGGTTAATTTATTGTGCCCCTTTACTGCTGTCTAGTCGTAAGAGTTACCTTATCGGATAGACAGGTCCACCAGTGCTATTTCCCTCAGGAATCTCAGAATGTTCGACGGCTTCAAGATGGGTAGCTCCCATCTTCGATTTTATGTGCTGCCAAGAACCGCATCCTAGAGTTTTCTAGAGCGCTGCACTCTGCAGGTATAGGAATAGAGGTTTCGTTTTCCTCCTTACAGAATCTACACTCTTTTCTTTTTACCAGTCCGAGTTTCTTAAGGTGTCCTTTCAGATGGCAATGCCCCGTCAGGACCCCTGTCTGAATTCTGAGCTGGCTTTTACTCAGGCTTATGCATCCTTTGAATCTCTTCTGGTCGTAGTTCCCCAGAAGTATCTTCGCTTGTCTCAATCCTCGCAGCTCCGTCTAATAATTAGATCTTCTGCTCTCTTCTTCTTTTTTAGTTCTTCCAGCATTACGCCGCTACTTATTACACAAAAAGGTTCTGGCCCCAGAAAAGGTATCTCAGCCCCTTTCCTTGCGATCTTGTCTACTATTTCATTCCCCTCTATCCCGATACCCACATGAGGGAGACTTTATTATTCTTACTCAGATCATTCAGTTTCTCTAGATATTCCCAGACTATCTTGGAACTAATAACTTGAGAGCTCAGCGCACTGATGGCTGCTTGACTATCCGACATGATGATAATCTCTTAGCCGTGATAGTTTTTCTCCGTGTTAAATTGAATAAACATCCTGATGGCATGTATTTCTGCCTAGAAAATGCTTCGTGACTTACCACAGCCTTCGGAGTGTCTGGTGCCGGGTCCATACACTCCTAATCCAGTTCCCTCCGTTGTTTTGGAGCCATCTGTATATCATATAGTGGATTTCTTGCTCAGTTTTTCAATGGTGTTTCTGTTCCATTTGCTCTTGCGACTCAACTTTGTGCTGAAGTCTTTCACAAAGTTGAATTTCTTTTTCATTTCATATTGGGACATGTCCCAGATTTGTTGATTTCTGGATGAGAGCATGAGAGCTTGGGCCTTCGTTTTATGACCTCATCTCCTATCATCCCATAAATTGTCCCCTTCGCTATGTTCTCTAGAAATATATGTAGATCTGTGAGGTTTAGGATTACTTCCATGGCGGCCGTTGAGCAAGTGTTCATTGCCACGGTTATACATGCGCAGGCCAGTCTTTGAACTTTCGAGAGGTTATCTCTCGTATTAGCCAGACTGGTTCATTTGCTACAGGTCACTGTGATGATTGGTCTCACTATTGCAATGTACATCAAGTGCAAGATTCTTGGGTTTGTACCCTCACCCTCCACCAGCAAAGTTTCTACAGACCATCAAGGCTTTTATAGCCTTGTTGATTACTTCCTTTTCATGCTTATTCCAGAGGAGTTTGTTATCTAAGGTCAGTCTCAGATATTTTACCTCTGACTTCCACACAATAACATTCCCATCCATTCTGATGGTCTTCAGATTTGGATTTCTTTTCCATGTGAAGGCTTCTAGAGTGGTTTTGGTGGGGTTGATGTTTAGGTCTATCATCTGGCACAATTCTCGAATACATTTAAGCCCTCTTTGAACTATGTCACAGAGAGTATTCTCGAATTTGCCTCTTGCGATCACATTGACTGGAAAAAGCAATTGTTTTCAAAGGTCCATGGTCAAGCGTGCTATAAAAAATAATAGTTTTAAACTTTTCATAATTGTGCGTTTGTTCACCTTTTATTTCATCACTATCGCCTTTAGTTTACTTAGCTTTTGCATTATTATATAATTATCTATTAAGCTATGAAACAAAATCGATAGATTTTCGGTAAAATAAACGAATTGATATGACACTTGTATGAAGCTTTGATAAGGCAAGTATCTCGTCTTCTTGCATTTTTTGTGAATTTTGATTTTACCGTTAGTCAATTGTGTGCTACATCTTTCAAAAATGTCTTATACCAATGTTGAGGCTTACGATATGTTCGCTATATATTTTGAGTATTTTGAAAATGCTAGTATTGCGGCACATGAATATACCGTCAGGTGTATTGAACGAAGACCATGTACTAGAAAAATGTTTCGACGGTTGGTATTACGTCTCAGAGAAACGGGTAGTATATGTCCAACTACAGTGTCCTTCAGGAAACGTCCGTCAAGAAATAAAGGCAACATTATAAACGTTCTCGCGTACCTGCAAGCGGATCCGCACTTGAGTGTCAGAAACATTTCTTTAGACTTAGATGTAATTTGTACGACAGTGTACCGAATTTTAAAGAATGTTAAGGTGCATCCCTATCATATAGTTTTACGCCAGACTCTTTCAGAGACTGATTTTGACAAGCGACTGGATTATTATTATTGGATTGAACATTTATAAAGGCTATTTGTTGTTTGTTGAACAAGTTTGCTATGGTTTTATTAATAATATTAAGATGTTTTGTTGTTTTTATTGTTATTTTGGGGTATTGGTCATTAAACACGCATTAAATCTTGCGTCTCATATGGTTTAAACCAGTCCAACGCTTGAATAAAGTTTGAAGGAAGGTATACAGAAACCAAACAACAAATTAACTTTAATTGTGATCGTAAAATAATAAAATAAGTTAAAAAATTAATAAAAGGTGAAAAAACGCACACTTGTGGAAAGTTTAAAAAGATTTTTATAGTTTTAATGGCACGCTTGATCACGGACCTTCGAAAACAATTGCTTTTTCCATTTAACGTGATATCAGTTATTCTTTTGGTTATAATTCCGAAACAAATAAAGATATCGAATTAATATGTTCACATTTTCTCTTGCAAATTTATTCCACTTTCCAAAATCTTTAGAATGATAATAATAATTATGTAATATCCTATGTTTCGTTTCCTTTTTTGGGGAAAATTTTTTATTTAACAATTAAGATGTGAAAAAAACAGTTTTTGCGAGTTCTAGGACAAGCTATTATTTTTCAGTAAAAAAGTTTCAAACAAAAGTTGTGCGCATTAAAAATGCCTACAAAATGAGCTATCCGAATCGGATAATTTGTTCGTCGGTTATTGAACAAAACATGCTAAAATGGCTGTTTCTTCAATTGTTTATAAAAAATAGAAAAATATATTGTTTAACTTTATGTTACACCAAAAGGAGCCTCTTGCTGCATACAACAAGTATGTAAAATTTCAAGTAAAATTATGGAGTTAATTATGGTATTCATGAAAAATTTATTTACAAACAATCCTATTAAATTTCGTTATTAACCGACTTCTAAAAGAAGGACGTTCTTAATTCGTCGACTATGTATGTTTTTTTTTTGATGTATGTACACCGATTACTCCTGAACGGCGGCACCGATTTAAATGAAAATCTTTACGTTACATTCAGGAAGTTGCTGCGGTGGTTCCATAGTTTTTTGGATGAAATTAGTGCAGTAATGTCCAAGATGGCGCTGACAATATGGCGGCCAAAAAAATTAATTTTGTTCGATTTTCTCCAAAATTTGTATGGGAAAATCTTTGGGTACGACACAAGGAATCTGAAATTATTTTTAATAAATTCAATATGGCGGATCCAATATAGCGGACAAAAAAAATTAATTTTATCTGATTTTCTCCTAAATTGGTACGGGGGAGTTTTTAGGGTCGCACATAACTAATCTAAAATTATTTTTTTAAAATTCAATTTGGCGGATCCAATATGGCGGACGAAAAAAATCAATTTTATACGATTTTCTTCAAAACTGCTACGGGGGAGTTTTCGGGGTCGCGCATAATGAATCTGAAATTATTTTTAAAAAATTCAATATGGCGTATCCAACATGGCGTATAAAATATTAATTTTGTCCGATTTTTTTCAAAATTGATATACAGGAGTTTTTGGGATCGCATATTACGAATCTGAAATTATTTAAAAAAAAAAAATATGGCGGATCCAAGATGGCGGTTAAAAATTCTACATCTCCCGATTTTGTCTAAAATTAGTACTGGGGTATTTTTGTTAGTGTTAATTATGAATTTAAAATATTTTTTGAAAAACTCAGACAGATGTCCTAAAAATTTACAGTTTCCGATTTTCTCTCAAACTGATATAGGGGGTTCTTCAGGGTGTAAATATGAAGTATTTTTTTCAGGATTCAATATGGCGAATCCAATGTAGCAGACTAAAAATTTTACATTTTTCGATTTTCTTCAAATGTGGGACTGAATCGTTTTTGAGGATGTAAATAGCGAATATAAGTCTAGATATATTACATTTCCGGATTTCATCCAAAATTGATACTAGGGGGCTTTGAAGGGTTTAGATTTAGATTAGATTAAGACTTAAAATAATTTTTTTGAAATTCAATATAGCGGATGCAATATGGTGGGTTGAAATTTTTACCAAAATAGCATTTTTTCAGATTTGGTATTAGGGAGATTTTGGGATCGTGTATTACGAATATGAAGTTAATTTTTTACAGCTATTAGGTTGATTAGATAAAATAATAGAGAAAGAAAATTTTACATATTCCGATTTTGTCTAAAATTGATATTGTGGGGTTTTTGAGGCCTATACAAACTCAATGTGAAGTATAAAATATATTGAGCTAAGAAATTTACATCTTGGATTCTTGAAATATTAAAAATTTATATTGTGGGGTTCTTGAGGCGTATACAAACTCAATATGCAGGGTACAATATATCGAGCTAAGAAATGTACATCTCAGGTTCTTTAAATATCGATTTTGGAAGGTTTTGGGGCCTATATTACCAATCTAAAATTAATTTGAAATTGAAGATAGTGGATTTGTTATGGCAGACTAAATATGTTTATATTGTTTGATACAATTTTACTGGTATTTGGAAAACTCTAAGAACCAAAGAATTTTAATGGTTCACTTTAGGGTGATTTACAACTTTGGATAAAATGGGTTCTTTTTTGCCACCTTGGAGTCATTGAGAGGTACATTAATCTCGATTAGTATTTTTTTTATATTCCCGGGTCCGTCCTAAAGCTGGACGCATTGCGGCCAGAGTAGGCCTATTGTGCTCACACATTGCAGCCACTCTGTCAACCTAGCCCCCTGGCTCAATCAGTACAGTCCTGCTAAGGAGTGAGTATTTCTCCCGGTTCCAGACTTACTGACCCGAATGCTTGTTGTCTAAATCTCTCCAGTGACTCACAGTCACATGTGATGTGCTTCACCATTTCTTCGGCTTGTCCACATAGTCTGCAACCGAGGTTTCCGTTATATAGATTCATTCTATTCAGATGCACTTGGACGGCCATGTGTCCCGTCATTATACCCGTAAAAGTCCTTAGTTGGTTCCTACTCATTTGGAGTAATTTCCTTGCCAGTTTCGGGTCAGGATTCCCAATAAATAGCTTGTTATGGTTTAAACCCTGTCTGGTCATCCAATGGTTTTTATGCTCTCTTTCTATCCATTCTTTGATTGCTTCTCGGGCCACGCACCACGGCACCCCAAAGGCTGGTTCTGAACCTATATACTGAGATGCTGATCCTGCTCTAGCTAGCTCATCAGCTTTTTCATTTTCATCTATGCCTTCGTGTCTTGGTACCCACTTTAACATAACTCTGTTGTCTTTTGCCAGAATTTCCAGGCTCTTGAGGGCTTTTAGGGTTGCTTGGCTGTCAGAATAAATGTGGATTTGCTTCCCTTTGTAAGCTCTCCTGTTTATCTCGTTTGCGCACCGTAAGATTGTATATATTTCTGCCTGGAATACTGTTAGGTATTTTCCAAGGGGAAAGGTTAATTCCTTCCTCGGTTGTAGCCCATATATCCCAGCTCCGGTACCCTCACTAGTTTTTTAACCGTCAGTGTACCAGATACTTGCACCCGAGAATGTTTCCGGTTTTTCTCTTTTACTTGCCATTCGATCTTCTATTGTGACTTCAAACGGTATATTATAACGGTAGCTCGAGTTCATCTGGTCTGTGTCCATTTCCAACTCGGGGCTCCTGATTTTTTTACATATGTTTTTGTGTCCTGACAACGTCCTTTGTGATTTTACTGTTGAGTGATTTAGTCGGTGGAGTCCCATTCTCGCCTCTGCCTTCAATTAGTACTTAGTTCAAATAATTTATAGATATCATAATGAATTCTAAAACCAAAAACAGAAAAATAAAATTTTTATAAAAAAATTCAACCGACTTCTAAAAGTGCGCTAAAAAGTGAAAAATAACTATAAATTTTTATATGAAAGTTAACTTTTTGAAGTCGGCGCCAAATTATTTGTATCTGAAATAAATAACTACTAATATATACAAATTATGGTAAGAAAACAATTACAAATAAAGTATTTTTAATCTGTTTATGTGAATTACATTTTGTCAGGTATTAGTTCGGCGCCGACTTCAAAAAGTTCAATTTTATATAAAAATTTATAGTTATTTTTCACTTTTTAGCGCACTTTTAGAAGTCGGTTCAATTTTTTTATAAAAATTTTATTTTTAGAATTAAATTAAGAAATAAAGGATGATATTCTTGGGGATGAAAATACCTTAGCTCAACCTCAGTTCAACTTACAAATAATTTTCGTTTTGTTTTGTAAAGATATCCCAATTAGAATTCGAGATTTAGGAAAAAAGTATTTGGAAGTGCCTCACCCATCACACTAGTTTATTTTTAGAAACCCAAAAATTCGTCAACTTACTTGTGGTATTCGCGAAAAAAAATATTTTCAAACAATTATATTAAATTTCGTAATTTTTAAAATTAAATTATGTGCGCGAATAAGTGGTTTACCCTTAAAAAAAATAAGAGATAATATCCTTAGAAGTGAAAAACTACAGTTTAACATCATTTCGAACAACAAGTTATTTTAATTTTTAACCGACTTCTAAAAGAAGGAGGTTCTTAATTCGTCGATTATATATTTTTTTTTATGTATGTACACCGATTACTCCGGAACGGCTGCACCGATTTGAACGAAATTTTTTACCTTATGTTCAGAAAGTTGCTGCGGTAGTCTCATATTTTTTTAGATGAAATTGGTGTAGTAAAATCCAAGATGGCGTTGACAATATGGCAGCCAAAAAAATTTAGTCCGATTTTCTCCAAAATTTGTACGGGGGAGTTTTTGAGGTTGCACATGACGAATCTAAAGTTATTTTTAAAAAATTCAATATGGCCGATCCAATATGGTGGACGAAAAAATCAATTTTCTCAGATTTTCTCCAAAATTGGTACGGGGGGGGGGGGGGGTTCGGGGTCTCACATAACGAATCAGAAATTATCTTTAAAAAATTCAATATGGCGGATCTAATATGGCGGACAAAAAAATTTAATTTTGTCCGATTTTCTCCAAAATTGGTATGAGGAAGTTTTCGGGATCTCATATAACGAATCTAAAATAATTTGTCCTAAAAATTTTACATTTTTCGAGTTTCTCAAAAAATGATAAAGAGGGATTTTGAGGATGTAAATTATGAATTCAATAGTACTTTTCAAGATTCAATATGGCGAATGCAATATAGCTGACTAAAGATTTTACATTTTTAGATTTTGTTCAAATGTGGAACTGAATCGTTTTGAGGATGTAAATAGCAAATATAAAATTATTTTAAGAAAATCTAATACGTCAGTTTCAATGTGACCGTCTAGAAATTTTAAATTTCTGGATTTCATCTAAAATTGATAATAGGGGGCTTTGAAAGGTTTGGATTTAGATTAGATTAAGATGTTAAAATTATCTTTTTGAAATTCAATATAGCGGATCCAATATGGAAGGAAGAAAATCTTACCTTATTCGCATTTTTTCAAATTTGGTTGGGGGTTGGGGGTGATGTATTACGAATATGAAGTTAATATTTACAACTATGAGGTTAATAAGATACAATATCAGGAACTAAAAATTTTACGTTTTTCGGTTTTATATAAAATTGATATTGCGGGGTTCTTGGGCCTATACAAATTCAATATACAATATAAAATATATCGAGCTAAGAAATTTACGTCTCAAATTCTTTAGATATCGACATTGGAAGGTTTTGGGGCCTATATTACCAATCTAAAATTAATTTGAAATTTAAAATAGTGGATTTACTATGACAGACTAAATATTTGTTTGACACAATTTCATTGGTATTTGGAGAGCTCTAAGAATCAAAGAATTTTTAGTGGTTCATTTTTGGGTGATTTACAATTCTGGATAAAATGGGTACTTTTTTGCCACCTTGGAGTCATTGCGCGGTACACTAATCTCGATTAGCACTTAGTTCAAATAATTTATGAATATCATAATGAACTCAAAAATAAAAATCGAAAAATAAAATTTTTATAAAAAAATTGAACCGACTTCTAAAAATGCGCTAAAAAGTGAAAAATAACTATAAATTTTTATATGAAATTGAAATTTTTGAAGTCGGCGCCAAATTATTTCTAAATGAAATAAATAACTACTAATATATACAAATTATGTTAAGAAAGCAATTACAAATAAAGTATTTTTAATCTGTTTATGCGAATCACATTCTGTCAGATATTAGTTTAGCGCCGACTTCAAAAATTTCAAGTTCATATAAAAATTTCTAGTTATTTTTCACTTTTTAGCGCACTTTTAGAACTCGGTTCAATTTTTTTTTAAATTTTATGTTTTGTAAAGATATCTCACTAAGAACCTGAGATATTTCAAAAATACTGTTTTTAGGGGTGAACTTTAGAGGCCATTTTCACCCCGCTAGAATAAATCTCAGATCAAAAAAATAGGTGTCTTTTAATTTTGGTACCCTCTACAACATACTGAAGTTTCATTTAAATCGGAGCCGGACACGTCAGGTGCCTTCTTTGTTAGTGTCATTCATTTCTAGACCCATTTCCCGTCCTGTCGTGTTTACACAATCCAACAACTCTTGAAGGCCCTGGATATTATCGCACAAGATGACCGTGTCGTCGGCATTGATCTTCACTCCAAGGTCTTTATCTTGGAAAACCTTTTGAAAATTATGTCCAAGTAGATGTTGAATAATAACAGGGACAAAATGCATCCCTGTTCTCAGAAGCATCTCATATATGTAGTCCTGATGGGCGAATTTAAATTTATAGGGGATGTGAAATATTTCATTGGAGGAGAATCGATAATAATGTGATGAGACATTAATTTTACTGGAAGAACCGAATTCGTCATAATTCACGGTAAACATTTGAAAGGTCGTCGAAACCTCATAAACATTGAACAATACAACCTCATGTACAAAATTATGGCAAAGAATCAATTTTTTAACAGGATAGTGTCTAATAAAACACAATTTTAATCATATTAGGCGACATAAGATTTCTTGAAATAAAGCTTTAATTTACAATTTTACTCTTTTTAGACGGTATTATCACCTGCAAACAGAACTATTTTAGATGTAACAGTGGAAAATGTATACCAAGCGTTTGGAAATGTGACGGAGACCCTGATTGTGATGACAGTAGTGATGAAGATAAACCCTTATGTGGTAAGTTAAGTTTACCTTTTAACCAACTTTAAAGAGAGGAGATTATGAATTCGACATGTAATGTATATATTCTCAAAATAGGTTTATTACACGGCTGTTAAAAACTTCATATAATTTAACAAATTTGTTGTTATTTTTGTTTTAACTGACTTTACACGCATATTACTTTTAATAGGAGCGAGATATTATGACGACATTTTTAAAATATTCTCAGGGGTTCACCCACGTTTTTCCCTAATAGCCGTGTTGTTAGGGAACTATTTTTCAATCGAATTCATTCAGGTATACCTTTTGAGACGTTAGATATTTTTATATTGTTTTCCGTATATTGTAGAGAGTGTTGCCAAGAGAACTCTATAAAAGAAAATGTAGATGTTGCCTATATATTTTAATAGGAGAGAGATGTTTTGATTCGATTTTTAGCATATTGTAGGAGGCCCCGTTAAAATATTTTAATAGTAGGTGTATTAAAAAACGAAAATAAAATTGTTGGTTGGTGAATTTATCTGTTTTTTTTTTGAGCCGTAAGTTTTATCACCTTATCTCAACGAACATTATTACTAGGGCAACACATTTTATCGACTAATTAAAATAAAAAGAAGGAAATAGTTTTTTGAAATGACTTCAAAAAATTAAAAAAAAAATTAATTAGAATTTTTTTGAAGTCAGCAAGAAATTTCAAATTTATAGTAAATACTTGCACACCACACTATGAGATTTAAGGAACAGCAAAACACCATTTAAAATTTTAGCTTCCGGAGTTTTATCATTTTATTCAATAAACACATCACTTGCTGATCAGACTTTATAATAGAATTTTAACCGACCTCTAAAAGAAGTATATTTTTTTTATGTATACACTTTACTCCGAAACGATGACACTGATTTGAATGAAATTTTATTCAGAAAGTTTCTGCGGTGGTTCTATTTGATTTCGACAGAAATTGGTTAAGTATGTAACGAAGTTACTAATTTTTGGGCATGAGTATGTTCATCGGGATTTAATTTATTTATTTTATATTCGAAAAATCTGATTCTTGCTGGAAAAGATTGCTTAAAGTTTCAATATTACCGGAATATAATTAGATTTACCTTGCTATGCCGGGAAATATTATTTTCCGAGATTTTCAGAGCGTCCAACCATAGTAATCGCGCGCCGCATAATTCTTATTTCTGTTTCCGTATTAAACATTAAATTCAAAAATAAAGGACTACAGAAAAATTTTATATGACAACCAACTTCGTTAACAAGCGCCACCTCCTCTCAGGTGATCGTTCCGGTCGCTCTGATTGGTAGTAGGCCCGACTATAAAATAAAATTTCAACCGAAAATAAGGCGGATCCCAAAATCCGAACCCAAAATCATATAAATACAGTACAAAATTTACAGTCTCTCTCTTCTCTATTAGACCTATCAACGAGGGACTTCATAAATTAGCCGTAGGTCTAAAATGGTTCTTCAGTCGTTCAGACTAGCTCCACGCATTTTAGCTGGCTAGTCATCGTGTCGCGAGATCACCATCGTAGACTAAGTACCTATTAGTTGCACTTTGATAGCGAACGGTCTTGGGGATCTTCAATCGCGGGGCTTTGAGTGGGTAATTTCGGCCACGAAATTATTCACCAATTCCCTAGCAGAAGCAACAATTATATTCTAACGACGGCCACGAGTAGGGAAGTATAAAAATAGCACCCAACTTTCAGACAAAAAGGTGACCCAAATATTCCCGCGCGAATATTTGTGAATTGGTAAGCTGGAGAGATCGGTTTTATTTCCCTACATTTGTAATTACCGCCGAAAAGTCCTGAAGTTGTTCTGATAGCTTCATTCGAGGTTGGCTAACCGTAGTATTTGGTAAGTGTCCTTTACTACGGGACAAACCGCCATTAGAATTCCTTCTAATCAACAGACTCGTTGTAAAAAAAAAGAACTGTTTAAACGTATAAACTCTGAAAAACTCTTATATAAACTCTAAAGACCATTTTTCGTGAATCTCGTAATAAGTGACAACCGTGTATCATTGAATTCAACAACTAAACATCTGAATTTAATTCGTGAAATTAATTCTTTGTAATCAAATTTATAAATATTTCAATTTATAAATAGTAAAAACATTCAGTTTATTAAAAATTCAAAAAACTCAATTAGTGAAATTAAAATCAATTACAAAATTAAATTGTGATAAATTAAAACACAGATGTAAAAAAAGGTGCGTATAAATATGGCGAGTCGAGCTCGAGTCGAGAATGCCTCGAGCTTCGAACGAGACTCTTTTGAAATTTTGCCGATTTCTATTGTTATCGAGGGCCATCGTCGGCAAATTTGAAATGAGGTAATAAATGCAGTTGGGTCACAAGAAGTCAATTTTTTTTATAGTTCTATTGTTTTCGAGTAGCTCGACCGAGACTCGCAGCGATCCATTTTCTGTCGGTTTTTTGGTGCGAACCCAAAGGGTTTTTTTAATCTAGTGAGACGGATTTATGACACGCTTTTTCGAAAAAATTTACTTTGCAGTGAGACTGAAGACACGAGATTTTCTTATTTTTTTGTTAATGAAATGAAATTTATTTATCACTTGGCATTAATTGATTAAAAGTTGTTCATAAGTGAATATGGAGTGATCGGAAGAAAATAGAGGACCTGAAAATAATTCCAAAATTTGTGAGTTATGGACAAAAATTTTAGAGAAGAAAAGAAGTAAATGTGTGAAATGAAATTGCGTCAGAAAATTCGCAGAGACCAGCGAGAAGAAAATTTCGAGTGCGTCGGCTATATGGAAATGGGCCGCTGATAATATATTTTTCTTTTGGAAATGACTGAATAACGCAAGGGGTAGATATTGTATGTGATAATTAGATTTAGAAGTATACATCTCAATTGGGCAATTAACAGTAATGACATTTTTAAGTATACTTCAGATGTGTGTAAGGCCTTGCTATGTTATTATCTTACAACTTTCAATGCTAGCTATTGAAAATTTCTATTTTTAGTCCAAAACTTAGCGAATCTACAACTTATAGGTGAAGTAAGGAAAGGAAAAGTGGAACTGTGTGCTAGCCTGAACCGTACCCTAGAAGAAAAAATTATAAGAATGCTTCAAAAACATACCAAGAAGACACGTTAACGAATTAGAAAGTTTTTAATTAGAAAATAAAAAGCAAGTCTCGATAAAGTTTTGAAAGTTATGAAACAAGAGTAGAATGGGAAAAACCAATCTGTAAAAAGTGCTGACAAAGTGAATTTCTCGTAGGGAAAGTGAAAATAGAGGCGATACAGAGGAAATACTTTTAGAGAAAACAGTATTTGCGGGAAATTAGAAAATACCACAGGGAAGGCATGTGGATGTAATTTGTCTCAGTACAGGACACATAGTACAAGAAATGTATGAAGATAAGAATACAGCAATTTTTCGAGAAGCATTCTTAGAAAGGTTATCGACAGATTTAAAACCGCTCAGGGCCACCAACTCATATTGGAGGAAATTTATGGAAGTTTTGCAGCAGTTTGAATCGAAATCTACCAAAGATTAACGTGAATAAATGACGCCGGATATCTTTCAAAGATATTTTTATCAAATGATACAATTGATTCAGGAGAGATCAGTTGTAGATTTGGATAACGCCAATTATCATTCTAGACTGGTGGAAAAGTTGCCAATAACATAGTTGAAAAAGCGATATTACAAATTGGTTATTAAAAAAATATATTTCCTTTATGAACGGTTTACTAAAGAAGGAACTTGTAAAAATTGCAAATTAGAAAGAAAGACAATTTAAGAAACATGTGATAGACGAATGGGCTGAAGAACTTGGAAATGTTGTGCTTCGAACACATTAATTAAAATCCATTAAACTTATATGGGCACAACTAATTCGTAACTCGGGATAACCCAAAATGTAAACTATAAGGAATATGTTAATTTCTTACATACATTAAAAAAAAATTTTCAGCGAGGACTGGTGAAACGGCATTAACTATGTTATTAAAGAAAAACTTAATTGAAGTTCGCATCGATGCAGCCACACTCGCCGCGACAATAATCGCCAAACAAACTAGTAAATAAACCGGTTAAATTTCGTTTTTTACTTTGAAATATTAAAGATAATTAGAAAATAACACTCCTGAAAAAAGTAGGTTCTTTTTTAGCAACCTGAAACCGCCATATTGAACCGTGAACAGATTACTGACGACCTACGTATAAGCTAATTTCGAGATTACTTAAGTAATATTTCGATAATAGGAAAAACTACCTCTTATTTATTTCGGAATATAATGATATAAGGAAAATATGATAATAAAAAAATTTCAGCCAATTTGACAGCATGAGGTATTGTAATAATGGCCAGTGAACGGGAAAACACAAACTCATGTAAAGGCTGATTTCCAAGATTTATTAATAGATCTTGTAAAAGTACAACAAAAAGGTATCTTTTTTATTTATAAATATAGGAGATAATATGTAAATAAAACCATTTAAAAAATTAGATTTATTTCTAATGTCCCGGCACCATAGTTATGTTGAACCCTACATAAGCTGATTTCGGGTTCATTATTAAATATTTGGAAAATAAGAAAAAATTAACTACATTTCATTTCGGAATATAAAGAAAATAATCAAAACTTAAATATTTTTTTCTTTACCCTTTATTGGTTTACAACGTCCAGATGCAATAAATCTCTTTTGCCGCCGGGCGGCGAAAAAGGGTTCGAACCGACAAAGATCAGTTCGTTGGAAGCTCGACTCGAGCTCGACTCGCCATATTTATACGCACCTTAAAAAGACTAAATTTGGGAAAACCCAGATTACGATATTGAAGACTCCAAAGCTTCCGGTCCATCTTTTGTTCAGCTGCGCCTTTGATCGGCGGCATCATAAACCCTGTCTCGATCACCGACCGACCCGACAGTAATAATAGAATAATAATCCTTTGTTCAGATTGAATACAAAGGGATATTTTCTAAAATAAGAAAATGCAATTGGGTTAGAAAAAACAATCTAATTATAAAATAACTCGCTGGTTAATTACACAGTCGTGAAAAAATTTAAGCATTGATATCTAAATACAACTAATTAAGAATAAATTTTTATTTACGGACAAATTATCTTTTATTTTATTATAGAATAATTATTTAAAGTTTCATTTATTTTCTTTTATTTTATAGTTGTATTTATATCTAATACCTGCGTTTGTTGAAATAAATTAAATTTAAATTTCACGGATCATAATAGATAATTATCACACCATAAAGTAATTAACCAGACAAAAATTAACCTGTAATGTAAGGGAGCAAAAGGTTCCCATAAAACGATTAAATGTATTAAATATTGTAGCAATATACAGGGTGATAATTTTATAATATTTGTTAGATTTAAAAAATATTAACAAAAATTTTGTTAAAGCTTAGAATTAAATAGCTTGATATATAGTTATAAGAATTTGTTAAAAAAAAACTTTTCTATAATAATATTTGTTAAAGCGTTTTTTTTTTGAATTTATTTAGTAAGTAAGTTAAATATATATTGTAAAGGTTCTATAGGACGCTATAGAAGCCTAATTATTTTCAATTATTATTAATACAAGAGCTCGTTAGGTCGCACAAGAACGGAATCATCAAAGGCCTTAGAAAAAGTAATTTCTTAAATAGTAAAAAATCTCGGACTTTAAAATTTAAATTTTATTAAAAACCTTTCTTTTTCTTTTCGATAAAACAATAAATTCAATTACACATTGGTCGCGTAAAACTGACTGACATTAAGACACAATATCATATATACAATAACTGCAGAATTTTCAATTAAAAACTTCCCAACTTAACTATTTCCCGGTTAAGAAAAAATAATCCCCTTTTTTTAAATAAATAAAAGTATCCATCCGGGAGTAATAACTTCTTCCAATTAAAATTCCAATTAATTAATAAAATAACAGTACTGAAATTTTCCTTCAATAAAAATGTCCACTCCCTTAATAGATTTCAAGTCCGTGTCAAAGGAGGCTTCCAGACTTCCCGAGTGGTTATGGCGGGTCCTCCGCGTCGACTCTGATCGGTGCGCCAAAAGACATGGCAATTAAAAATGTATCTTCCCCTGAAAAGACAGATGACTCATCGGTCCTATTCGGATCAATAAAAAACCTAATAAATTTCTTAGAATCGACTAATATAAATAATTCAAATAGCGATAAAAGTAGGCAATCATTTAGAAATAAGTTATACATTAATAGAACCAATAAGAGCGCGGAGTCAACAATATCCATTTCTCAACCGAATAAAAAATTGTCGATTAATTTACCAGATCCTCTAAAAAAGAAGGAACTAACGGGGACGTCTTTTGAAGCTATCCAGAAGAACCTTCAGGATGACGCAGCTTTATCTAAAACTAAACCCTCAATTACAACTCCTATTTCTCAAGTCAATCGGCTTAGCAATCCTAATTTCGAAACGCTAGTTAAACTGTTAAAAGAACGTGCGGGGAAAAAGCAAGCCGATAGCGACGAAAAGGATGGCGCCCGAGATTGCGAAGCGATAATGCGACAAGCAGATTATTATTTCACGGAGAACTGCATATTCTCCACTCGAGTCGACAGTCCAAACGGACTGACCGGGTCGCCTATTGGACCGCCCCTTCCTGGTCTAGCAATGTAGGTGAGGCTAGGCTTGTGGATATATGGTGTTTCACCATACACTACCTTCCTTACATCCTATCCCGCAAATTGCCAGCATTGTCGAGGACCCCTGTAAGTACGGGCAATGTTGTGTCATGTTACCGTCACTGCTGAGGACCCTTATAAGTACTAGCAGTGTCAGCTCCTTTCCTAATTTCCAACCGCTATTGGTCGACATTGTCGAGGACCCTTATAAGTATGGGCAATGTAGTTTCATCCTGCCGACGCTGTCGAGGAGCCTTACAAGTACGGGCAGCTTCAGTTCCTTTCTTTGCTTCCCACCGTCACCGATACACACACGCATTGAATGCCGTCAATTTTGTTTCTGTGTTCGTATTGACCAGGAATGTGTTTTACCATCGGGTACCCTCTGATGTCCGTTGATAAGGGCGCTTAACAACTGCCGCACCGACGTTTATCGCTGCCGTCGCGTGCAAAGATCGATGCCGGGTTATTGATAGACATACCGTGTACACCGTCGTCGGTCGAATTTTAGTACGAAGCGCCGTGAACAGCGTCCGCGGATTTTAAATACAAATTGCGATAACTTGCGTAAGAGCTGTCGTGAATAGCGTCGCGACCGAGTAGTACGAAGTACGTAAATAGCGTCGTGAATGATACCGCCGGGTTACCGCCTTCAGCGCAACCGACCAGTACGAGCTACGATAAACAACTCTCAAAACATACTCTTGCCCTCCAAACCATTTAAATGTTTATTATTGTCCATGTTAAGTTGTAAGTTAGTTTTAGGCCATGTTTTTTTTTATTAAAGTATGGAATACAGGATACAGGATGTTTTATAACCGTTTGTTTCATTACCTAGTCCCATTTTAACATTACAAATAATAATTGGCAGCCGACAGCCAGCACTAATACGCGCAATTGACCCCTGGTTTGCCGTTTCTTTACTGTAACAAGCTGCCCGGTGCAAAAGTGGGCCCTCGACCACATGAATCCCGAAGGTGGCGCCCGAGAACCGACCACCGAGTGGATGTTTTGACTTTCAGGCAGTCAAAACGTTGATCACTTCAGAGACCAGGGATATCCCGATTATAAGGAGATACTGTCAAATCGATACCCCTGCATTGAGCATTTGACCGATGACTGTCTGCACGAGAGATATCTACTGATCGATGTTCCGCTGCCGTAAACAAAGTAGATCAGTAGAGCACGACCTGCTCTCCTCCTACGTAAAACGCGTCACAGCTTGTAGCCTTAAGACAAAACATTCAGTTTATGCTTGATAACGATTAGATACATATCCTAATCGGAACATGGTAATGAATGAATTAATGAAAAAGGGGTGGTGATTCTAGATCATCGATGCCTAGACCTCCATTGGACCATTTACATCACACCATACCTGCAGGTTATTCAAGACCGATCGCCTTTGCGAATCCAAGCAGCCTTGTTAGTTGAACTTGCCTAACTGCTTCCGGTAACAAAATTGTATAAATATCTCTGTCTCAATCCATTGAGTACTAGGCACTCGCTGAGGAACACACTATGTGCATGTCGGGTCGTGTTCGACACGGATTCTATGAAGATGGCCCCTGAGGTGACAATGTCGTGTCAACAATCCCACAACAACTCGCAGTTCTTTCCTTTCCAAGGAGAGAAACTCCTTAGTACGCCGTGCAGTGGACTCAGTTTCCTTAGCACACCTCATTCCAGGAGTTCCCCTCCACGATTCAATACATTTACGTTCCAGCAACGATTTTAATTCCCTCTTGCCAATAGCAATTGAGACAAGTAATATTGGCTAGGGTCCATACGGTTCAGTCGCCGAACCCAACATTGCCAGACAGTCTGCTTCCTCATTTCCGCGTATGCCCGAGAGTAGTGGGAATAGGGGCTTCTAGTTGACCCCCCCACCACTTTTTTGATTGGTCAGCCAAGAATGACCTTGTTTCTGATTGGCTGCCCAAGTTCGCCCCCTATTCCGATTGGTTTCATAAACTCCGCCTCTTTTTGCTCCACCTCCTACCTCCTTCCTAACCACCACAGTAGTTGGAGGGGAGCTGGTAGCAGTTGGAGGGGAGCTGGTATTTTAAACGATCGAATCTGAGCGAACTTCAGTCATTCGTGCGCGATGTCAAATAGCGACCAACAACAACAACAACAACAGCAACTCATTGAACGTGTAGGCCAAGTAATAATTTCCTACCAAAATAACGGAAAAAATCTTACCGATTTTGAAGATCAAGACTTGGCCTTCTTTCCCATCAACTACTTGAAAACATTCGTCGATTCACTTAGTTTACAACAAATTTGGAACAGGTTGCCCGAAAATTATAGAAGTGACGAAGAATTGCAGCTAAATTTGCCGTGTTTCAAACACTATCCACTATATCAACACCACATAGACGGCCCACCATTACCAATGAAAAAGTGTTGTAAAATTAAAAAATAGTGTGAACAAGTGAATCGAGTTTCATCGGACAGTCTTCGAAATGGATCAGACACATGTATATTTAGATTCTGCTTGCGATGAAACGATCCAGTCAATGTACAAAGATGAAATAACTCATTTTAACTTGGCTGGAAGAGGAAAGTTTCACGCAAGACAGGATTCTCTGATCACTATTGATCGAAATAATTTCGAAGACGACGATGAAGATGAAGAAGATGATGGGATAGAGGATAATGGCGTTCCAAACGGGTGTGGAGAAGAGGGGCTCGTGAAAGTGGCAAAAATAAATGCAAGTGATACATTGACACCAAATTACCTTACGCGAGAAGTGTGCGTTTTTCAATCTTATGTCGTAATTATTTCATCTTCTGGCGGTGCATATAATTTATGTTGTGAATGTTACTATATACATGCTCTAAATTGCCCAAATGGGAAAAATAATTTTGTTAATAGCCACTATAAACGATCCTTTATATGTTGCGAAAAAGATCTGCAATGCAACACGTGTGAAAACGATTTATTCATAACAACTCCTTCACAAGCATGTATAATATGTAACAAACCAGAACTAAAGAATATGCAAAACCATCTAATCGAAAAATCAAATTTTAAATAAATTTATTTCACTTGCACTTATTCATGCACTATGGCGTTTTTAATATTAAGTTTAAGTTTAAAATATTTTCTAAGAATTTAGATTTTGTTCTGCTAAGTTAAATAAATATAAGAAACTATGTAAATAAATATAAGGGAATGATGTGAATAAATAAGAATTTGTATTTATTCCCATTGAAAGAAATTATAATTTTGTTCTTTCAGTGTAGAATAATTCTTTTCAAATAATATGCACAACAACCCTACCGATAAATCAAATTTAAATAAATGAATTTGATACTCCACTTGAATTTATTCATGCACCCTAGTAGTTTTTGAATATTAAGTTTAAAATGTCAACTAATTTAAATAAGATTTCATATAAAATATAAGTTTTAAGATATAAGTTATAAGATATAAGTTATAAGATATATATTAAGTTTAAGTTAAATAAATATAAGGGTGCCAGCTAAATAAATAGAAATTTGTTTATATTAAGATTCGAAGAACTAATGATTTTGTTCTTTCAGTGTAGAATAATTTTTTCTACATAATATGCACAATCAATCCTATCGATAAATTGAATTTTAAATAAATGAATTTGATACTGCACTTGAATTTATTCATTCACCCTAGTATTTTTTAATATTAAGTTTAAAATGTCAACTAAGACATTTAAATAAGATTTTATATATAAGATTTTATATATAAGATAAAGTACAATTAGGTTTAATTCCCTGACAACAGACTATGATTTATTCTTCCATGTAGAATAATTCTTCCAAGTTAAAAAAAAAAACCTAGTTTTCATTACTATGCTTGTAAAAAAAAATTATATTCATCCTATTCATAATAATTCTTTCAAGTTAAAGAAACTTGGTTATTAGGTGTGATTCTGTATAAGAAATAGAAAAAAATAAAATATTTTCTTCAACGACTTTGTTTTTTATTATTCCTATATCCAGAATACAAATATACATATATACATAAATACATATTTATAATTTATACCATTTTGGGATGCCAGAGGTTGCTGCTGCATGCCAGAGGTTGCTGCTGCATGCCAGAGGTTGCTGTTGTCTGCCATAGGTTGCTGCTTTGCCATCGGTTGTTGTTGTCTGCCAGAGGTTGCTGCTCTGCAAGAGGCCAATTTATAATTTATAATTTATTGGCCTCTTGCATTTTCGAGGGTAACTCTGCCTTCGCTGCTGCTGCTGTTGTTGTGGCTGCTCCTGATGCTGTTGATGTTGCTGTTGCTGCTGTGGCCTCTTGCACTTTCGAGGGTAACTCTGCCTTCGCTGCTGCTGTTGTTGCTGTGGTTGTGGCTGCTCCTGCTGCTGCTGCTGTTGATGTTGCTGTTGCTGCTGTTGCTGTTGATGTTGCTGTTGCTGCTGTGGCCTCTTGCACTTTCGAGGGTAACTCTGCCTTCGCTGCTGCTGTTGTTGCTGTGGTTGTGGCTGCTCCTGCTGCTGCTGCTGTTGTTGCTGCTGTTGTTGTGGCTGCTCCCGCTGCTGCTCCTGCTGCTGCTCCTGCTGCTGTTGTTGCTGCTCCTGCTGCTGTGGCTGTTGCTGATAAACCGGCAGAGGCTGCATTCTCATTATTTCATCCAGAGCTCGGTCAAATTTGACGGGCTCTGGATCTAAGGAGGGCTCAAACATATTGAGGAATTCCTCACTTGGCAAATCATCCATGAGGAATTCATCGTTAAATTCCTCTTCCAAAAATTCAGCCTCTGACGGCGGCGGCCACATCACAGTGTCTTCTGAGTTCGGTGAAAGGCTTCTTAGGCTATCCATCAGGTTCGCCTGATGCTCTAAGAAGCCTATAAAATCTTCCAGAGTCAAGACGATGAAGGTACTCATGTTATATTTTAAATTGAATGAATGCTAATTCAAGACGCTGTAAATCCTTATATACAATACTGAAATACCACTTTTCCTACCTCCAGCGGCGAAACCAGTCCGAAGAATGAGAAGAAGAAGAAGGCAAAGATAGCGTGAACTCGAGAGAGGTCGTTCAACGGTCGTAAGTTGTTTTGTTCTTAAGAAAAAGACGAGTAAAGAGGAAAAGAAGAAAAAAAAAAGTTGTTTTTTGGAATAATATAAAAAACGAAAAAAAAAAAAAAAAAAAAAAAAAAAAAAAAAACTGTTTTTTATATTATTCCAAAAAACAACTTTTTTTTTTCTTCTTCTCCTCTTTACTCGTCTTTTTCTTAAGAACAAAACAACTTACGACCGTTGAACGACCTCTCTCGAGTTCACGGTCTCACGGTTCCCGTCGTACCATGCAGTGCCACGCCGTACCAGCCGGTACCAGGCTCTTGGCTGCTTTAAAAGGCGGCTGGGTACGAAGCGTCTCTTCAGTTTACATCTCGCTATTAGCGTACGCTTGTAAAATTATCGAATCTGTTGTGAATATATCTAGATAGTCCGATTTATTTCGAATTGTGTGACGTAGTGACATATTAATTTTTATTTGGATTGTATCGTTGATTTCATATTTTTGATTTGATATTTTTGATTTAATATTTTTGATTTAATATTTTTGACTTAATACTTTGGATTTTCATTCATTTTTACTTAATCTTCTAAAAGCCAATTTTTGATTTTTGTTGATTTTTCATTTTTGTGGATTTTTTTTGATTTTTTATTGATTTTTTGATTTTTTTATCGATTTATAATTTTTTTGATTTTTTAATTTATAATTTAAAATGTCATTTTTAAATGTAAAAATTGAAAACATCGACTTAACAGCCTTCGATTTAAACGACGCTTGCCTTGTGCATGATTTGATTGATTGTTCATTTTGTGGGCTAAGCGACGAGGAGCTAGATATTAAATTTAGGGAAATTGATATTAATACATTTAACAATTCATCTGAATCTGGCGATTCTTCCAAAATTGGTGAAAGCGATATTTTGACACAGCTCTTAAAAGTTTTGGATGAATCTATTATCCCTGATATTCCTCAAGAACCTCTTGAAACAATTAATTTCGATGATTTAAATAATGACATATTAAGGAAAAATTTAATTAACAATTCTGAAATAAATGAGGGATATAATTTGGAACAACTTTTAGATATATTAGAAGGGGGTGAAATTTGTGAAAATAGCTCAGGGCAAAATTTAATTAAGGGTGATGTGGAATATCAGGAGACTTTTGAGAGCTGTGAGGAACAAAATAATAAGGGGGTTTTCAACAATAATAATAATGGGGTTGGTAACGAGGGAGCTTTAAATAATGATAAGAGGATTGGCATTGGGGGTTTTTCGAAAAATAATATGGAAGAGGTTTATCGCCCCCACTATTCGCCAATTTCAGATGCATCGTCAGATTCATCAGAGGATTCCAACGACAGCGTTGAGACTGTTATAAACGTCTCAGCCAAAGCTCAGCATAATTTTATTAAAGTGTTGGATCAAAATTTAATTGAAGGGTTGGATCAAAATTTTATTCAGGGGTTTGAACAACCATCCAAATTTGGCTATACCAGAAATTCAGTAAATTCGGTAGATGTTTTTGATTTGAGTTGTGGCGAAATTGTGGGGGACATTGAGGTATATACTTATACTGAAAATTTTGAAGATGAGCAGCCTCAATGTCCCTTAATTTCTTCCTGTAATCAAAATCAATTTTTGAAAAATCCTTCTGGCCTAAATTTAGAACAAAGTTCTGAAAATTTAATTGAAAAAAATTTACCCAAAAAACGTTCTTTATCAGAAACAAATGATTGTTCAGATTTAAAAAAGTCAAAATTGGACGGTGATATTTCTAGTTCCCAAACTTTAGGGGCACAAATTTCAAAAAATTCTTTACCAGTCGCTGTAACAACAGCTCCGAAAATCAATCCAACAAATAAAGTCGCTATTGGAGAATTAGATAAGTTTCTACATAAGAAAACTAAGCCGAGCTTAAATAGGAATGAAACAAGGTGTGCCACATCTAGATTTAAGTCAATGGCTTATTCCTATTTAAACTTAGATAATATATGTAATAATTTATCTAATTCGACTTTAAAAGACGTTAAAAATTGTATTCAACGACAAGGCGATCTTCTTTTAAATTTGGAAAATATATTTTTTTAAAAAAATCCATGTTTTTCTTCAAATTAAAAAGTGAATCCAAAAGTTAATTCAAAAGTAAATCCAAAAGTTTTCTAAATTGCGCGAGCTGAAAAAATTGCTAATTATTCTATGTCATTGGGTCTTGATAGATCGAAATTGTATTTATTTAAAAGCGACACGGCCCTAACCGATTCCATTTTAAAATGACTCTCCTTTGCACACACTGCTTAAGAGAATTTAAAAGAAAATCACATATTGTATGCCACCTTCGAGAAAATGTTGTTAATAACGAAAACACCTTTAACTTGGAAGATTATATAATTAATCGTAAGTATTTTTTTATAACATATTTAGCTATAATTTTCCTTTTAATTTTTCTTTTTATTATTAATAAAGGTTTACAGAGGAATTAAAAAATAATAATTGTTTCAGTTGATGAACTACTTTCAAGACCTCCAATGCGATTTTGCCAAGATTGTGAAGTAAATGTCAAATCTAATTCCTGGAGCACACACTTGAGGACAAATATTCATAAAAACAGGAGCTGCATAAAATATGGAAATGGAATTGACATTATCAGGAGTGCATTTAAATGTCGAATAGCTTCCTACAGAATATATTCGCAGAATTATCACATCGACATCAAAAAGTTTCATCAAGATGTTGGTAATAAAGTGCAAACATTAATACGCCAGCGTCAACAAGAATTTACATGTGCTAAAGTAAATTTGGAATTATTTGGAATATATTATTCTCCAACTTTAACCTCTACTTCAATTAAGTCATTTAATACACCGTTCTTCATTGTAACCCATACAACTGATCTACAACAGCTTTACGATGATTTATTCAAGATTATTGAAACCAAAGCAGATGAATTGCCGGAAAGAGACTCAGGTAATTATTATTTAATCTCAAGAGCTAAGTTTTCTTAATCTCAAGAGCTAAGTTTTCTTAATATCACTTGTACATCTCTAACAAATATTATTCAGAACTAATTTTTTAATTCCTATTACAGGGTGGGCTCTACAAAGAATTCTGCATTTGGAAGTCAACATCAATAAGTACAACCCATTGAATGCCTCCTCCTACATTAAGATGCATCACTTTTCTAAATCAATAGTGAATGTGATGAATGAGGACAATTGCTGTTTCGCCTGGGCAGTGGTTTCAGCAGCATACCAGCCAACCGGTAATCCTCGAAAGACCTCATCATATCCAGACTTCAGAGACGCTTTCGATTTTACAGGTATTGAATTTCCAGTAAAATTATTAGATATAAAAAAGTTTGAGAAAAAAAATAATTTGTCCATAAATGTATATGGAGTTGAAAAATTTTTAAGGGATAATAAAAAGGTATATGAGATTGTCGGTCCTTTACATTATAATAATGAAAAGAAAAAATTACATATTAATTTGCTTTTAATAAGTTCTGATGATGGAAATAACCACTACTGTTGGATAAAGGATTTAGGTTGCTTGGTATACAAACAATTATCAAAAAAGAAAATAAAAAAATACTTATGTGATGGATGCCTTCAATATTTTGGAACATATGAAAAACTTAACACACATTTAGAACGTGATTGTAGTTTTGTTCGAATTGAGCTTCCTTCAGATAATTTGATTTTGGATAAATTTGGCAATTATATTCCTGCAAATATATTAAAGTTTCAAAATATTCAGAAACAGTATAAAGCTCCTTTTGTTATTTATGCCGATTTTGAATGTTATTTGAAAAACATTGAGTGCCAACAATCTACACCTGATTCGACAACCTCATATACTATTAAAACTGCTGAACATATACCCTATTCATTTGCTTATTATATTAAATCATCATTTGATGAGAATGTTGTGGGTCTTAAACTTTATAGAGGTACAGATTGTGCTATAAAATTTATTGAATACATTGAAAATGATGTAAAAGAAATTTATAAAAAATATTTAAAATATCAAGTATCATTGAAAGATTTATCATCTGTGGAACAGATTGAATATGAAAATTCTAGCATTTGTTATGTATGTGAAAAACCTTTTTCAAAAGGAAATTTCATAAAGTGTAGGGATCATTGTCATATTACAGGTAAATATCGAGGAGCCGCCCACTCAATATGTAATTTGCATTTTAAACCTCCAAAATATATACCAATAGTATTGCATAATTTAAAAAACTATGATTCTCACCTATTTATTAAATCGCTTTGCTATAATAAAGAAAATATTAGAGTTATAGCTCAAAATAAAGAAAAGTATATTTCTTTTAGTAAGGAAATTTTCGTTGATAGTTATGTGTCAGAAAAGCGGAAACCAGTTGCTTTGCGACTACGCTTTATAGATTCTTTTCAATTTCTCCCAGAGTCTTTAGAGTCACTATCACAAACTCTACAAGATTCACAATGTTTTGAAATTAAAAAGTTTTTCTCAAATGCTGATGAATTTCGATACATTAGACAAAAAGGGGTATTTCCATACTCTTACATAGATTCCAACGAAAAATTAAATGAGAAATCTCTACCATCGATTGATAAATTTTATAATAACTTAACCGATGAAAATATTTCTCCTCAAGACTACAATCGTGCTGTAGAAGTGTGGAATCTATTTAAGTGTTCTACAATAGGGGCTTATTCCGATATTTACTTAAAATCTGATGTTTTACTTTTGGCTGATGTTTTTGAAAATTATAGATCCACATGTATTAAAACCTATAAGTTAGATCCTGTTAATTATGTCACTAGCCCTTCTATGTGCTGGGATGCAATGATGAAATTAACTAATGTAGAATTAGAATTATTAACGGAACCAGATATGCTTCATTTTTTCAAAAAAGGTGTTCGTGGTGGGGTTAGCACTTGTTCCAAACGCAAATCTGAAGCAAATAATCCATTCTTAGAAAATTTTAATCCTGAAAGACCTACAACATATATCACTTACTTAGACGCCACAAATTTGTATGGTTATGCTATGAAACAATATTTGCCTGAAAAAAATTTTGCTTGGGTACCTAAGCTCGAAATAGAAACTTTAAATATATCCGAACTTTCAGATACATCATCTATAGGATACATATTTGAAGTTGATTTAGAATATCCAAATTATTTACATGATAGTCATAATGATTTCCCATTTTGTCCTGAACAATATACACCACCAATTTCAAACCACTCCAAATTAATTCCAAACTTACATAATAAATATAACTATATCATTCACTACCGATATCTGAAACAATGTCTACAATTTGGACTCAAAATCATAAAAATACACAGAGCAGTTAAGTTTACACAATCACCATGGTTAGCGGAATATATAGATTTAAATACAAATTTACGAAATTTATCTAAAAATAAATTTGATAAAAATTGTTATAAATTGGCAAATAATTCAATTTTCGGTAAAACCATGGAAAATGTTGATAGGCGAGCAGATATTAAATTAGTATCTCAATGGGAAAGACAGGGTAATAAACTTAGTGCCGAAAAACTTATTTCTAAACCTCAATTAAAGGATTTTAAAATTTTCTCTGAAAATCTAGTTGCTCTTCAACTTCAACAGGTTTGCATTGAATACAATAAACCAATTTATGTTGGGATGAGTATTCTGGATATTGCAAAAACTGTAATGTATAATTTTTATTATGGGTATTTAAAAGTAAAATATGGTAATAATTTAAATTTATTATATACGGATACTGATTCCTTAATTCTTGAAGTTCAGACCCAAAACTTTTATGAAGATATGAAGCTAAATCTGGATAAATTTGATACTTTTAATTTTTCTGAACAAAATATTCATTGCATGCCTATTACAACATCAGTTGTTGGTAAATTTAAAGATGAGTACAAAGGGATTCCCATTGAAAGTTTTTATGGAACTGGTGCTAAAGCATATTGTATAAAATCCAAAAATAGTGTAGATAAAAAAGCAAAAGGCGTTAGTAGATCATGTATAAAAAATCAATTAACATTATCAGATTATAAAGATGTTGTTGAGAAAGGTGACAAAATATTCTGCACCATGTATGTATTCAAGTCAGATATGCATAATATATACACTAATTTGTTAAATAAATTGGCATTAACAACTCATGATGATAAAAGATATTGTATACCAAATTCCACAAAAACTCTTGCATGGGGACATAAGGATATTTTGGAAACAGATTTTTTTGATAAAGATATGAAAATGATGTATGATACTCTAACTTTTTTAAGTTCTGGAAACGAAAATGGATCTAAAAATAAAAAACCGCGATTAGAATTAACTACTCCTAGTAATTTTTCATCTTTATAAAGACATCATTTTATATGATGATAAATTATGTAAGTCGTTTTTGAAGCTTTAAAAGTTGGAGGGGGAACTGAATCCAAAAACATATATATTGTATAGAAATACCATTATTTGTTAGTAATATTACAACAATGACTGCTGCATCTTTAATAGTTTTAGTTTCCCTTGTTGGAAATGTGATATATGTAAATTACATTCCTAATACAGTTAGGGCTGATATATGTATAAATGCCCTCAAAAATGAAACCGACTGCTACAAACAGATGAAAATGACATATCTTGTTGGAAATTCACACTTTTTTACCTATAATGTAACTGATTCTGCTTTGTGTGAAAATACATACATAAAAATTAAATATTCCATGACAAACAAACCATTACAATATTCAGATTGGATTCCTTTCAATAATAAAAAAGAAGAATCTTGTCATTGTGTCTGTTGTTATATATTTGTTATTATATTTACAGCAGCAATATTTATTTGTACATGTTTAATTTTATTGTATTTCATGAAAAAATATCTATAAAAATATTTAATAAATGTTAAAAAAATAATATAAATTTTGTTTTTTATTGATTCTCGTTAGTATAAAGACATTTAAAGTTTATCCCCTCCTCTTAAATGGAGAGGGAAAATAAGTTTACCCCTCCACTTGAGAGGAGAGGGAAAATGTATAAAATTTAGGAGCAAACGGATTGATAGTTAGTTTTTTGAGAGCAAGCAGATAGCCAGTTAGTTTTTGAAATACATCATTTAAAATGTTCAGTAATCAGAGTAAAAATATATTTGAAAATTCACCATTAAAAAAGAAAATAAAAAAAACAATTATAAATTCTACAAAATATAATTTAAATAATTCTAACTCTAAATATGCTGTGATTGGTTTGTGGGTGGAAAGTGATTTTCTACCATGCATTGAACTTGGTGGTAAAAATGGTCAGTCTGTGATATTAAATGAAGATGATTGGAAGAACTTATTGCAATATCAAGGAGTTATAACAAATTATATGTTTTCACCAAATGTTTTCAATGAACCGATATATTTGCAAAATTTATCTATTCATTTTGAAAAGATTGGTGAATTACCAATAGTGAAGATTGTGAAAAGCTGTGATTTTATTTACTATGGAAATGAAACTGTCTGCAGACTATGGGAACAAATTCCACTTATAGAATATAGACTAAATGTTTTACAAAAACAAAACTTTCGACGTTATTTCAACGTTTTTAGAAATAACAATTTTTACGACGGAGATTCTTTTGACAAAATATATAATGTCCTTTCTCCAAAACAAAATCTAAATAGTGAAAATGTGTGCTCCATGCTGGAACTGCTGTTGAATCATCCCGAAGAACTAGAACAAAAATTAAAGTCTAAGCACTATTATGAAGAAGACAGTATCTATTGATGAATCAAGAAACCAAATTCATCTGATGGTTGCTTGGAACTTCGCCTACAGAAAAGCTCGTATGACTTCTGAAGAGTTTATAAATCAAAAACATTTTAGAAGAAGGATTAAATTGACTGAAGAAATTTTAAATCCCATATTAGACTCTGATTATAGGAATATTGTATTTAAAAAAATGTTTATGTAATAAGCTTATTTTTAAATAAAACAAATATATAAAAAATCATTTTTTTTTTATTACAAACATCAATTATTATTACAGCATTAATTACTATTACATCACATCTCTCTTGAAGATCCAAGAGTTATAAGATTTATCTAATCCTAACCATTTTACAAATACTTTGTTTCCTTTCTTTCTTAACACTTTTTCCACCAGATATACATTTGGGTGTCTTACTTTTTGAAGTTCTTCTTCATAGAAACCTCCTTGAATATCTATCCCATTTCCATCTTGAATCAAATACGTTGTTGGATTAGTAAGCTGGATTTTTTTTATTTGAAAAATTTCGTTTGACCAGTTGGACGTGTAACCTTTAGAAAATTGTTCGCGAATCTTGCTTATTCGTACTCTATCACTGACACGAAATTTTGGTGATCTGGGATCCACAGTTTTCCTATGAGTATAAGCTGATTTCAAGATTTCCATTTCATTCTTTTTGTTAACTTCGTTTGGTTTTTTTCCGATTGTTGAATGCTTAGTATTATTGTATTCTGTAATTATTTCTTTAAGAAAGCTGATCCATTTATAATTACCTAGTAAACTAAACTTTTTCCACATTTTGTTTTTTATCGTTCTATTTACTCTCTCTACAATACTAGCTTTCATATTAGAAAATGTGTTGTAATGATTAATTTTGAACTGCTCCATAAGTTTCTGAAAGTCTTGATTAAAGAATTCTTTACCCTGATCAGTATTCAGATTTGTTGGGGGAGTTTTTAAAGTTAATAGAATTTTTTTCATTGCCGCTGCTACATCTTTACCAGTTTTGGATTTTACAGGTTCTGCCCATACAAATTTAGAAAACACATTTATTACCATTAAAATATATCTTAAACCCCTATTAAATTTCGCATATGGCTGCATTTCTATCAGATCAGCTTGAAATAGATCATTAAGCCCTTTTACAATTGTTCGTCTCCTTCTATATCGCCTTCTCGCCGGTTTATGTAATTCATTTACAACGTCTTGCTTAATTTTACTCATTATTAATTTATACCTTACTCTCGAAAATAAATCCCACAAATAACTTTACCTCCTTCTAAACCGTTTATAAAAGCCCTTTATCGCTGATGTTGTAAAATATAAAAAAAATCATCTCAGTTTTTTTTAGTAAGTTCTTTAATTTTATTTTCCATTGCTTCAAATGATTTTTTATTTTCATTTATAATTTCTTTTATTGACGAATTTATTTGGGTGATGTTGTTAGTAAGATCAGAAATTTTTACATTAAATTTATTTTTCATTGTTTCAAATGATTTGTTATTTTCATTTCTAATTTCTTTTATTGACGATTTATTTGGGTGATGTTGTTATTAAGATCAGACATTTTTACATTAAATTTAGTTTCCAAAAGAACATTTGATAACGTATAATCTTTTTTGAAACCACCTAATGTTGAATTCATTTCTTCTCTTGCATAATTCATTGTATCATTAAATTCTTTTCTAGAAACTTCAGCAGCTCTTTGAACTAATTCGTTTAAAGATTTTATTTCTTTTACTAATTTATCTTCTAGATTTTTTATATCTTTTCCTAATTGAAATTCTGCATTTGTAATATCTAATGTCATTTTCACAATTTTTTTTTTCTATATTTTTTATATCTGACGCTGTCTTTTCAGCTTTGTGTAGTATATCTGTATAAGATGTTTCAAGTTCTTTTATGAGTAAAGAAGTCTCCTCGATTTTTGAACTATTATTTTTAATTTTAATTAATACATCCTTTTTAGAAACTTCCATTATAGCTTGCACTACTTCTAGTAAGGATTCTAATTCTTTTTGTAATTTCTCATCGATTGCCTTTGTAAAATTGCCCTCGTCAAAAGACGTTTCAGATTTGGTTTTCAGATTGTTTAATTGCTTTAGTATATCCTCGATTTTTTCATTATCTTTTGTAATTTGATCTTTGAATTTTGTTTCAATTTTTTCATTTTCGTTTTGAAAATCCTCTTTCAATTTGTCTTCTAAATATTGTAAATTTGATTTATATGCATTGATTTTAATTTCAAATTCTTTAATTTGTTCTTTAAATTCATTAAGTTTGTCGGTATCTTTTTTGTGAATTAGGAAATGAGTGTTCATTGATTTTTCAAGATTTTGTGTATTTTTATCCATAACGTCATGTATTTTCTTAAAATTCCTTACTTCTTCTGCTACTCTATCATTAAGCAAATTAGTAAAATTTTGAAACTTTGATGTAATTTCCTTGGAAATACTGTTCTTGGCATTGTCAATTGCTGAAGTATCCTTAATTATTGATTTAATTGATGTAATTTCATTTTTTATTTCATTTTCAAAATCATCAACTTTATCATATTTTAACTTCACTACGTCAAAATCATTTGCATATTTAGAAACTTTCTGAGAAAATTTTTCTACTACATCATCATTTCCATCAACAGTATTTTTCAAATTAATTATCTTGTCATTATATTCAGGAATAACTTTATCCTCAAATAACTTAATCTTTTTTGCAATATTTTGTATATTGTTATCATATTCATTTATTCTCTTATTTAAATTATTAACATCGCTTTTCAACCCGGGATCTAAATTTTGAATTAATTTGTTTTCAATATATTTGACATCGCTTTTAAAAATTTTTATTATTTTCTCTTCAACATTTGATAATATTTTATTTTCTAGTGATAATAATGTGTTTAGAGCAGATTTTTTTGAAATATGACGACCAAATTTATCGATGGTCATTTTAGAAATGTTTAAAAGTATCTACTATGTCCTTTTATATAATAATATTCGCTTCTCTTAGTTCTTCAATAATGGAAATAATTTCATTGTTATGACCAGTGTGTCCCGCAAGCATGGATGCTACCAATAGTCGAAGTCTCTCAACAAGTTCGTTTACATTATCCCAATATATGTAATCTGTATTAGGTTTATTAACTTTTAAAGTTATACCAAATCCGGTTTTTTTTGAAGACACTCGACTTTCTCTATATGGAGCTTTGCGTCTTTCAAAAAATCCCTGGACTGCTTGTTGAGATTCGGGATTTAGAGTTTTAGTTTTTGTAATTCCTTTGCTTTGCAAATAAGGTCCTATTATAGAAATATATTTATGTGATCCATTCCCCTGCACCTGCTCATTTGGATCATTATTTCTACGGTATGCATTGGTTCTTTTTAAAATATCCATATAATTTTCCAAATCTTGTTTTTTATACCCTATTGGTTCTTTTTTAAATAATAACTCATATAAACCTGGTGTACCTGTATAGGTTATTCCTTCAATTTTGATGTTTTTACCAATAATTTCGACAGGTTTTTGAGTTAAACCCAAAAAGAATTTCTCGGTTTCCAAATCATGAACTATTCCATATTGGTGATCAAACTCATGTTCAACATCTTTTACACCGCTATCAATATATTGGCGAGGTAATTCATCAAATCCTAATAAATATTCTTTATATAAATCTGTATCAACAAATGTTCTAACTGTTTGCCGTGTTTGTTCCAGTATATCTGAAAGATTTCCTATTGTGGAGTGTGAACCTGAAGAAGGGTTTGTTTCTGCAATAATACTTGTTTGTTGTATAGATGGCATTTGACTTGCTGAAGCTAAACTCGCGTCCCAGTCAATAATCGATGGTATTTCTGTAGGAAGGAGTGGAGTTTTTCCCGTCTTTCTTTTTTCTGGTGTTGATGTTCCATATTGTAATTTTCTCTTTGGTGTTAGTGTTTGAATTGATCTTTTCTGTGGTGTTTCATAAATTTTTTTAATTGGTGTGTGTAGCTCTTCCTTTATTTCAACAGGTTCAATTTTACCAATCGTTGAAATTAATTCTTGTAAGGGTTGAGTTATCGGTTTATATGTTTCCTCCAATTTAGTTTGCGCCTCAAATTCCGCATTTTTTAAACTCTGATATTTTTGTTTAACAGCTTTTCTTGATTTAACTAGCTCTCTTGCTAAACGTTCATCCATGATTGGTATAATTTACCATCAAACGTTTATTTTTATAAGTAAATATATGAATCAAATCCTTTTCGATATCGGCCAGATTTCACATTAGAGTCTTTGTCTATTACTAAAAATCCAAATTTATCTTTCCAACATATTAAGCACAACTCATTAAATTGGTTTAATGACATATCAACATTAACATGATCATCATAAATATGTTTTAAGTTTGTTCGATCTTGTTGAAATATAACAATTAAATTTGCATTGTCACGAATTAATTGTTTCGGAATAGAAGAATATGTTTGACATAAATAAAAACAATCAGTATTTTTGTGTCTTCCGAAACAAAAATAGTCCTTTACAACATTCTGATTACAACACACTATATCATCAAATATTATTATAGAGTTTGGTTTAACTTGTTTTGGTGAAACAATTGTTTCTTCATTTTCAGATTCATAGTATCCAATTTTTTTCAAAGGTTTAAAAAGTGTTCTCAAATATTTATACTTTGGTTGATATAAGGATTTTGAATAAACATACAGATTTTCAAATCGCAAACCATTCGGATCTTCAATCAAACTAATAATAACATTGGTTTTGCCACAGCCTGACGGGCCAATAATTAACCCTCTTTTACTATTTCCCTCAAACAGTTTTCCATGTTTTCTAAAACCATTCACTGAACTTTCATGATCCTTAATTGTTATAGAGTATGGTTGTTTCTCAACTCTCATTTTATATATAAAACAAACTATTAATATTCAGTATTGTGATGTAACTGGTTAGTTATCACTAGGATTGCAACTATATATAATGTTTCCATCACATAATAAACGAATCATTTACAAGACAAACAGCAAAAGGAAAGGAAGTGGTTTAGTAAACTCATTAATAAATAAATTACCCTTTGAATTGCATATTCCTGGTTATAATTTTTGTGGACCTGGAACAAAATTGGAAAAACGATTGTCAAGAGGTGATAAAGGTATAAATTTATTGGATGAGGCTTGTAAAGAACACGATATTGCTTACTCACAATCAAATGATATAAAAAGAAGGCATTTAGCTGATAAAGTATTAGCTGACAAAGCTTTATCAAGGTTCAAAGCTAAAGATTCTAGTTTTGGGGAAAAAACTGCTGCACTAGGAATTACTGGTGCTATGAAAATTAAAAGAAAATTAGGTATGGGACTTCGAACGAGAAGAAAGTTCAAGCGAAAAACTCGAAAAGGACGAGGACTATCATTATCTCAGGTAATTTCAAAAGCTAGAAAAGGAATTAAGGGGAAACGTTTTAAAGACCTAAATGAAAGTATTCAAACTGCTTTAAAAGCTATTAAAAAAACTGGTAAAGTGTTACCTCCAAAGAAAAGGGTAATTCCAATCCCAAAGACTGGCGGATTTCTTCCACTTATACCTTTATTTGCTGGTTTGTCTGCTCTTGGTGCTCTTGGAGGAGGGGCTGCAGGTATTGCTAAAGCAGTAAATGATGCAAAAGCAGCCAAAGCGAAATTAGAAGAATCTAAACGACACAATCAAATGATGGAGTCCATTGCGGTAGGAAAAAAAGGAAGTGGACTTTATTTAAAACCCTATAAAACAGGATGTGGATTATACTTGAAGCCTTATTCAAAAAACTGCTAAAACATATACCTCGAAAAGCACTTACAAATTACGATCTACTTAAATACGCTAAATATTTACAAATTCCCAACTTTCGTGGTATTTTTATGAGGGATAAATTACCAAAAAAGATAAAGTTAATTGAAAGTGCAATTGTCAATCTAGATAATCACAGTGGTGCTGGTACTCACTGGATAGCATATACAAAAAAAGGAAAAAACATAATATATTTTGATAGTTATGGTAATTTGCGACCCCCTTCTGAATTAATTAAATATTTTTATAGCGACCAAAATAATAATATTGTTAATTATAATTATAACAGTTATCAAAACTTTAACAAAACAAATTGTGGTCAATTGTGTCTAAAATTTCTTTATAACCATATGTAACACCTAATTTTAGTTTATTATTAAACATATTTTTAAAGTAAAATGTCATATAGTTTTGTTCTTAGCGGCAATTCCGCTATTTTAACATCAGAGTTACATCCTCCAATATATCTAGATGAAGATGTTGAATATGTTATCGGTCTTGTAAATTTCGAAACATTTAATGCAATTCCCAATATTGATGTTGGGAATAATGTATTAATTCATAATGAAAATTTAGAAATAGCCATACCCCCAGGTAGCTACGAATTAGAAGACATAACAGATTTTTTAAAAAAACACTTGGATGAGGATAAAATTAGTTTTAATCTTGATGCAAATAATAATACTTTACGTACACATCTTAAATGTTCAGCCCCCATAACTTTTCGTGAAGGAACTATTGGTAAATTATTAGGGTTTAAAAATGGGCGATTGGAAGCCAACATTGAACATATATCAGATTTCCCCGCAGAAATAATTAAAGTAAATTCAATAAATATAGACTGCAGTATTGCAGAGGGATCATATTTAAACGGGAAACCTGTTCATATAATACACCAATTTTTCCCGAGCGTTGCTCCAGGGTTCAAAATAATTGAGTCACCTCAAAACGTCATATATTTCCCAGTCACCGTTAAAGTAATTGATAAAATAGCCATTAAAATCATAGATCAGGAAGATGATTTGGTTAATTTTGGAGAAGAAACCATAACCATCAGACTACATCTTAAAAAAGTAGATTAAAGATGGTAATATTATATAACAATAAATCTGCAAACTTTACTAGAAAATTTAATAATAAAAACATTAATAAGACAAGAAAGAAACCAACTTCCTTTAGTAGGAAATCAAACTTCCAAAGGTTAACACCTTCTAATAGAAAATTTCTTCAAAGTTTGGGTTTTAAACTTAAATAAAAATGGATTATTTAAATGTAAGAGAAAATGTATTGGTTGATGAATCAATATTAAGCTGGGAAATTCTTTCTTTCGATCCTTTTAATCCTACAAAACTCGGACCAAATGATGAAATCAGAATTGCTTTGCAACAAACAGGAAAATATCCTTTACCTTGCAAAAGTGAAATTTATGTGGAATTGCAAGTAACTAAAGAAGATGATTCCCCTTTAGCTAATACTGTTTTAATTAATAATGCTCCGGCATTTTTATTTAAAGAATTACGCTATATTTTAAATGGTGTTACTATTGACTCCGTTCGGGATATTGGTATAACTTCAACTCTTAAGGGATATATTTCATTTAATCAAAATGAAAGTGCTAAATTGGAAAATGCTGGTTGGTATCCGAAAACAAAATCTAAAGAAAAAATTATGACTGATGATAAAGGTAATGTTTCATTATGTATACCATTAAAGATGTATTCAGGATTTTTTGAAGATTATAATAAGATTATTCTTAATTCACAACAAGAACTTATTCTAATAAGAAGTAATGATGATACAAATGCATTATTATCCAGTAATGAAGATGAAAAACCCAAAGTTAAAATTACCAAGTTGTGTTGGAGAGTTCCTCATCTTACTGTAGCGATTCCGCAAGAATTAGCACTTACCAAAATTATTGACAAAAATAGTGATATACTAATAACCTTCCGAAGCTGGGAATTAGTTGAATATCCAGAGTTATTGGAAACTACGAGGCACAACTGGCCCGTAAAAACATCTACAAAAGTCGAAACGCCACGTCATGTTCTAATTGCTTTTCAGAAAAATAGACGTGGTAATCTAAAAATGGATATGAGTAAATTTGATCATTGTAATTTAAGAAATATGAATGTCTTTTTAAATTCAGAAAGATATCCTTACAATGATCTTCAACTTGACTTTGAAAATAATAAATTTGCTACTCTGTATGAAATGTTTACAGACTTTCGTCAAGGGTATTATAACTCTCCAGTGGAACCAATTTTTAATCCGAAAGAATTTAAAGAAAATGCTCCTATAGTTTACATTAATTGTTCACATCAAAGAGATTTACTACAAACAGGTCCAGTAACCATGAGAATTGAATTTGAAACCAAGGAAAAAATTCCCCCTAAAACAGCGGCATATTGTGTTATAATTCATGATAAAGTTATCAGTTACAATCCATTAACAAAAATTGTGAAACAGTTGTAATACAATTTCCTTAAGATAAAATACTCTTTTTAAACAAACCGCTACTTACGCTTAAGAGCGCACGCGTCAATTTTGATATTTATTAACGTAGCCAAACCAGAATTCTTCATTTATATAATGTCTTACGAGATTTCAGTTCGAGTATTAGATTTTCAACTTCAGTTGCAGAAATTAAAAAAACAAATAAGTGAATATCAATTAAAAGTAGAAATGATCAAGAAATTCAAATATTTGAAAATATGAAACTTATTCTAGATCTTCAAGGATTCAAAATTGAAAATAATAAATTTATTGTAAAGGAATTAGCAGCGTACGATGGGCAAAAGACAAGTCATTTTATTTTCAAAGCTCCATTTCCGATGGGTCATTTACCATCCTATTTACACAAACAAGCTCTGTGGTTAATAAAAAATTACCATTGCATTGAATGGTGTGAAGGATTTACACCATTACACAAATGTGGAGATATCATAAGAGATTTAAGCGCTAAGGTGGACTATGTTTATGTAAAAGGGGAAGAAAAGGCAGATTTCGTAAAGAAGTATTCCATGAAACCAGTTATCGAGATTGATGAACAACCCACCCTAAAGAAAATGGATCCTTGCTGCTTTTATCATCAAAAAATACCATGTGTATGTGCATTATCAAATGTTTATTACCTTTACAACAATTTTTTTATGTAATAAAAGACTTGATTACAAATTATGTGTTTTATTTTCTAACATTGTTTTAATACATGAAATATTATTATTTAATCCTAGTTCTTGAAGTTTACATATTAAAATATCTATATTTTTATTTTTTAAATATTCGCTACAACATTTAGCTGCTAGTAAACATAATTCCGCATGTTCCATATAATTTAAAAACAATATAATATTCTGCGCTTCACTTTCTTGACCTTCATATGCATAAAACTCGGAACAGGCTGCGGACATCAGAAACTCTTCATACATTTCTCTTATTAATAATTCCATAATAAATCCCTCACTAAAACCCCCCTGTTTCTCAATATCTCTTTATCTCTCTCTTCCTCTTCCACGATTTCTTTTAATATATCAGGATCTTTTATATAATCCTTCAATATCCTTAAAAAGTAACTGAATCCTATTTTCTTTATTTCATGAAAGAACTTCGGCAAATTTTGGGTTTTTCTATAATTTAAACAGGCTTCTGCAGTTAATTGGTATTGGAAGGCAGTCTCATAATATACCTGTGCCCACTCGAGGTGTGTTTTCCTTAGCATTGCATTCTTTAATTCGGAATTTTGAAGTTTAGTAAACTGTTTACCTAATTTGATTATTTCATTTTGCAAATCACTGTTCATAACTACCACTTATTTTTAATTTAACACTGTTCTTTATTAGTGGTGAATTTTCTATATAAGCTTAAGACTAGTTGTAAATGAATGTAGCTCGCTCAGATTCAGTCCTTTAAAATACCAGCTCCCCTCCAACTACTGTGGTGGTTAGGAAGGAGGTAGGAGGTGGAGCAAAAAGAGGCGGAGTTTATGAAACCAATCGGAATAGGGGGCGAACTTGGGCAGCCAATCAGAAACAAGGTCATTCTTGGCTGACCAATCAAAAAAGTGGTGGGGGGGGTCAACTAGAAGCCCCCTATTCCCACTACACCCGGGACCTATACGAGTCTGACTGTGCAGGCTTTCCTTGTCATACCATTTGATATATCCTTGCACTCAGACATCAGTCGCGAAGTTACGACACTGGACTTCAGTGCCAATATCGCAGCCTTAATGTCTGAGCATATATTTATTAGTCTATTTCTGTCTATATTCCTCTCACAGAAATGGGCACACTGCAGAATAGCATAAATTTCCACTGTGAAAATTGTCGCACATTGTCTGAGAGGGTAGTACTCTCTAACTCCTGTATTCCTGCCGAATACTCCGGCTCCAGGTCTGTCATCTTGTCGAGATCCATCAGTATACCACCAGGATCCATTTTTCGAATTTGTTCTCCCTCCCAATCCTCTCTACATGGCAAAAATATCTCCAGGGAGAGGTTGGGTTTTAAATGCGGCGTCATGTAATCTGTCCGCTTTCCCAAACATCTCATTAGCTGCCCATTCCTATTTCAAGATGTCCCAGGGCCTCGTTTTCTATCTACAGGTGAAGAGGAGGCAGGTTCACCAGGACTTCCAAAGTCCTGGTGGAACCAGTCCTCTTCGCACTCAATATTCCCACACAAGTCATGCTCCGAACTTTGTCAAGTTGAAGAATGTGTTTGCACTTTGTTGTACTACGCCACCATATAATAGCGGCGTACGTTATCATGGGGCGGACCATCATAGTGTATATCCAAAATAGCACTTTAGGGGTCAGTCCCCATGAATACCCAAAGGCTCGTGTACAAGCCTGGCGACCAGGACACAAAATTACTAGATGATCAGCATAGACCTGTGTATACAAACCGGCATCATTCAGTTCACTCAACAGGCTGTCCACCACAGGGCTTCACAGCAAAGGCGACAGCAGTCCTCCCTGTGGACAGCCCCTACTTGAGAGTGCTTTAACAGTTAAATTGTTAAGCTCAGCATATATTATTCTCTTAGTTAACATTACTCTGATCGATGCGACTGCTGTCAATTCAGAGCCTCGTCGTTGTAGAGCATTGCATATCGCAGCTTGAGACTTATTGTCGAATGCCCCCTCTATATCGATAAAGGTACCTAAGGCAGATCGTCCATCCAACAGTGCCCTTTCGACTCTTGTAACGATTCGGTGTAGCGCCGCATCTGTGGATTTTCCTGCTTGGTAGGCAAATTCCAAAGGGTGTAAGGAATATTGCACCATTATTCCTTCCTTAATGTGTCGACCCAGCAACATTTCCAGTGTCTTTAATAAGAAACTGGTCAGGCTGATAGGGCGGAAAAACTTAGGATTTGGTAAAAATAAGCAAAAATAAAGACAATGCAAGTTCAACAACCACAATTTAGTCAAGTGGTTTGATGTTCTAAAATATCACGATAAAATTTTATTTTTAGAAATAAAAATGCATTGTCTTCATGCCTTTTATTGCAAAAATTACTTATTTATATAGTTTATTATAAGACTGGGAATACTATAACTTAGTTTCATATAAAAAATACCACCACGGTTGGTAGGATGGTAGTTGGACTCTCCTAAACAATTCTTAACTCATTTTGTTTAGTATATTTCTCCACTTGTCCACAATCATTGTGATTCGAAAACAAGCCAGATCATTTTAATCGGCATAAAATTTCTAGAAATAAGGCTTCAATTAATTTGAAATTTTACCGTTTTTAGGAAATATCACCTGCCAAAAAGATTATTTTAGATGTAATAGTGGAAAATGTATACCAAACCGTTGAAAATGTGACGGAGATCGTGACTGCAATGACAATGGTGATGAAGATGATCACTTATGTGGTAAGTTAAGTTTACTTTTTAGGTGACTTCACAGAAATGAGGTTCTCAGTTTGACATGTATTATGTTTTTTAATGTTTGTTCACTCATAATTTCCCATAAAAAATATCTCCAAGTTGGATACATTGCAAGGGGGCGAATTTATCACTCTCATACATCTTTAGCAGGGTGTAGATATTTTAAATAATTAATAAAATGTATGTATTTTGTATAGGGCATTCCCAAAGCGATTCTGTAAAAATATTTCAACGGTATGTTAATGTAAGATGATCAAAAATTAAAAAAAATCTAATAATTATGTTCTTGCCTTTTAAAAGGAAAGAGATGTTTTGATTTGGTTTAAGCATAGTGTCAGGGATATTCACAAGGAGGTTCTGTTAAAAAGAAGATTGTTGATTAGCAAATTTCTCTCTTTTTGAGCCTTCGGTTTTAGTAGTCTATGTCAATGAAATTTCAAAATGTGACCGCTGTGTATTTTTTCCTATGTAAGTACATCGATTACTCCGGAACGGCGGCAACGAATTGAATGATATTTTTGCGTAAGTTTAGGATATTGGAAGAACTATGCGGAGACTTTGTTCAGTTATCAACGAACAGATGCCCTGACGAATGACACTGAAAACATGAGTGGTCCAAAAATTCTTGAATCTGAAGTCAGGTACGCAATGAACTGTCTGAAGAATGGTAAAAGTGCAGGTAACGACGATATATATGCAGAAGTTTTAAAGCAAGTCGATATTAAACAACTTACATATCTCTTTGACGTGGTATATGGCTCTGGGCAAATCCCAGTGGATTGGTTAAAGTCTACGTTTATTGCTATTCCAAAGAAAACAAATCCCAAGAACTGCGAAGACTACAGACTCATAAACATGATGAGCCACGATCTTAAAACGTTTCTTCGAGTAATCCATTCAAGAATATACAGAAAGTGTGAGGATATGAATGGCGACACGCACACGCATACGCACACCCGCACGCACACACGCACGCACGCACGCACGCACGCACGCCCGCCCGCCCGAAGGCCCGCCCCCCGCCCTTGGTCATTTAAGGCTGGGACGCTGAATCGGATCGAAGCTTTTGAATTGTGGACCCTCCGCCGACTACTGTATATCCCCTATACTGCCCCATAACGAATGATGAAGTTCTACGAGAAGCTGGCGTAGAAAGACAACTAATGGACGCTGTAAAACAACGAAAAGTGTCATATCTAGGGCATATACTAAGAGGACCTCGCTACTCCAAACCAAGGCTAATACTACAGGGAAAAATTGAAGGCAGACGGGGACCAGGTTGATAACAACACTCTTGGCTCCGTAATATAAGAAACTGGTGTGGCATATCAGACGCCGCAATCATATTTAAACAGGCTGAGGACGGCACTCTAGTTATCATGTGACCATGAGATGGACAAATGATCGCCGATGTGTGGCATAGCACATGGCACCCAAAGAAGAAGAAGGAAATTGCTGTAGTGGTCCCATGCCCTATATAATTTTGGTTCAAATCGGTACAGTAAAATTCAAAATAGAGCTTGATCATTTTGTCTGGTTTTCTCCGAAACTGGTATGGGAAAGTTTTCGAGGTTATATATAGTGAATCTAAAACCATTTTTAAAAAATTTAATGACACATTCAAAATCTTACATTTTTCGATTTGTTCCAAAATCGGGTTGTAAATTACGAATTTAGAATTATTTTATCAAAATAGAATATAGCGGATCGAATATAGCTCTCTAAAAATTTTATATTTCTCGATTTTGTCAAAAATTGCTATAGGGGTTTTTTGAGAGTGTAAATTGCGAATTTGATATTATTTTTAAAAAATTCAATATGGCGGACTAAAAATTTTACATCTCTCGATTTTGTTTAAAATTGGTATTGGGAAGTTTCTGAGAGTGTAAATAACGAATTTAAAATTATTTAAAAAAATTCAGTATTGCAATTGCTATTGACTATAACTTTTTGTAAGCAAGAAATTAGTTACAGCATTTTGATAATTGAATTTATTTCACTGGCACTCAAATATGATAAAATCACAAAGTGCTACTAAATTCAGGAGTAATGTTTTTGAGGACGGGGTGAAAATGGCATTTTTTCAGTTTTTCAGAAATAACTCAAAAAGTTTGCATTTCGGTACATGCATATATAACGATTTTTTGTAGAGAATTGATTTTCCTATTGAAATTTATTCTTCAGAGGTCAAAACAATTAAATGTTTTGCAGAATAACAAACCGGACAAAAAATGAAAAATTCACTATTTTGTTGTTTTTTTTCAAACTTTTGACCACAACTTTTTCTGAGTAGATATAGGTATAGGTATTGCTTCAGAGAAAAAAAGCTGACGTTTCAACTGTTAAAATGAGTTTTTGAAAGAATTTTTTCGATGAAATTTGACTAATATATAGCTATTTAAAATTTACTACTTTTTTACAATTTTTATCGATTTTTATTTTACATCATTTCTTTCGAATTTTTAATTTAAAAATCGTATATTTATGCAATGAAAGTTAATGTAATATTAATTTTATAATAATAAAACGTCGTTTTTAAATGTACAACAGAAATGTTGAGTTTTACGTTGAACCTAATATGTTTGTATTTTAAATAACCAGTGTAGTAATATATAAAATTTTTATCAAAAAATTGAACCGACTTCTAAAAGTGCGCTAAAAAGTGAAAAATAACCAGAAATCTTCATATGAAACTGAAATTTTTGAAGTTGACAAAATGTGATTCGCATAAACAGATTAAAAATACTTTATTTGTAGTTGCTTTCTTAAAATAATTTGATATTAATAGTTATTTATTTCATTTAGAAATAATTTGTCTCCGACTTCAAAAATTTCAATTTCATATAAAAATTTATAGTTATTTTTTACTTTTTAGGGCACTTTTAATGTCGGTTCAATTGTTTTATAAAAATTTTATTTTTCGTTTTTTAGTTTTGAATTCTTTATGATATTCATAAATTATTTAAACTAAGTACTAATCGAGATTAGTGTACCTCGCAATAACTTCAAGGTGGCAAGAAAGTAACTATTTTATCTAGAATTGTAAATCACCCTAAAATGAACCACTAAAAATTCTTTAATTCTTAGAGTTCTCCAAATACCAATGAAATTGTGTCAAACATATATTTAGTCTGTCATAGGAAATCCACTACCTTAAATTTCAAACTAATTTTTGAGTGGTAATATAGGCCCCAAAACCTTCCAATATCGATATTTAAAGAATTTGAGACATAAATTTCTTAACCCGATATATTTTATATTGCATATTGAGTTTGTATACGCCCCGATAACCCCGCAATATCAATTTTAGATAAAACCGAAAAATGCAAAATTTTTAGTCCCACATATTGTATCTTATTAACCTAATAGTTTTAAAAAATTAACTTCATATTCGTAATATACCACCCCTCAACCTCTAATACCAAATCTGAAAAAATGCGAATAAGGTAAAATTTTCTACCTACCATATTGAATCCGCCATATTGAGTTTCAAAAAAAATTTAATATCTTAATCTAATCTAAATCTAAACCCTTCAAAGCCCGCTAGTACCAATTCTAGATAAAATCCAAAAATTTTAAATTTTTAAACGGTCATATTGCATCTGACATATTAGATTTTCTTCAAATAATTTTATATTCGCTATTTACATCCTCAAAAACGATGCAGTTCCATGTTTGAACAAAATCGAAAAATTTAAAATTTTTAGTCAGCTTTGCGTTCGCCATATTGAATCCAGAAAAAATACTATTAAATTCATAATTTACACCCTCAAGAACCCTCTATATTAGTTTTGGAGAAAGTCGAAAAATGTAAAATTTTTAGGACATCATATTGAATCCGCTAGATTGAGATTTTCAAAGAATATTTTAATTTCGTAACTAACACTAACAAAAATCCCTCAATACTGACTTTAGTCAAAATCGAGAGATGTAGAATCCTCCATCTTAGATCCGCCATATTTAATTTTTTTTTAAATAATATCAATTCAATTTTGAAAAAAATCGGACAAAATTACTTTTTATCCACCATATTGGATACGCCATATTGAATTTTTTAAAAATAATTTTAGATTCGTCATGTGTGACCCCGAAAACTCTCCCGTACCAATTTTGGTGAAAATCGAACAAAATTGATTTTTTTGTCCGCCATATTGGTTCAGCCATATTGAATTTTTTTTAAATTATTTTATATTCGTCATGTGCGACTCCAAAAACTCCCCGTACCAATTTTGGAAAAAATCGGAGAAAATCGATTTTTTTGGCCGCCATATTGTAAGCGCCATCTTGGATTTAATTGCACCAATTTCATCTAAAAAGCTATGGGACCACTGCAGCAACTTCCTGAACATAACGTAAAAAAAAAATAAGGCTTAAATTAATTTGAAATTTTACTGTTTTTAGAAAGTCCTACCTGCCAAACAGATTATTTCAGATGTAATAATGGAAGATGTATACCATACCGTTGGATATGTGACGGAGAACGTGACTGCAGTGACAATAGTGATGAAGATGATCCTTTATGTGGTAAGTTAAGTTTACTTTTTAGGGACTTTTTTGGATTTTATTGCACCAATTTCATCTAATATGGGACCACTGCAGCAATTTCCTGAACATAACGTAAAAAAAGAAATAAGGCTTCAATTAATTTGAAATTTTACCATTTTTAGAAAGTCCTACCTGTCAAAAAGATTATTTCAGATGTAATAATGGAAGATGTATACCATACCGTTGGATTTGTGACGGAGAACGTGACTGCAATGACAATAGTGATGAAGATGATCGTTTATGTGGTAAGTTAAGTTTACTTTTTAGGTGATATCAAAGAAATGAGGTTATCAGTTTGACATGTATTATGTTTTTTAATGTTTATTCACTCATAATTTCCCATAAAAATATTTCCAAGTTAGATACATTGTAAGGGGGCGAATTTATCACTCTCATACACCTTTTGCAAGGTGTTAGATATTTTAAATAATTAATAACATGTATGTATTTTGTATAGGACATTCCCAGAGCGATTCCGTAAAAATATTTCAACGGTACGTTTATGTAAGAAGATTAAAAATTAAAAAAAAAATATAATAATTATGTTCTTGCCTTTTAAAAGGAAAGAGATGTTTTGATTTGGTTTAAGCATATTGTCACGGATATTCACAAGGAGGTTCTGTTTAAAAGAAAATTGTTGATTAGCAAATTTCTCTTTTTTTGAGCCTCATGTTTTAGTATTATATGTCATAGAAATTTCAAAATTTGACCGCTGTGTATTTTTTTCTATGTATGTACATCGGTTACTCCGGAACGACGGCAACGAATTGAATGACATTTTTGCGTAAGTTTAGGATATTGGAAGAACTATGCGGAGACTTTGTTCAGTGATCAACGAACAGATACCCCGACGAATGGCACTGAAAACATGAGTGGTCCAAAAATTCTTGAATCTGAAGTCAGGTACGTAATGAACTATCTGAAGAATGGCAAAAGTGCAGGTAACCACAACATATATGCAGAAATTTTAAAACAAGTCGATTTTAAACAACTTACATATCTCTTTGACTCTGGGCAAATCCCAGTGGATTGGTTAAAGTCTACGTTTATTGCTATTCCAAAGAAAACAAACCCCAAGAACTGCCAAGACTACAGACTCATAAACTTGATGAGCCACGCTCTTAAAACGTTCCTTCGAGTAATCCATTCAAGAATATACATAAAGTGTGAGGATATGAGTGGCGACACACAGCTTGACTTTATCAAGGAACTTGGCAATAGAGAAGCTCTCCTCTCAATGAAATTACTTGTACAAAAGTGCTATGACCAAAGGCAAGATGTTTTCATCTGCTTTATTGACTATCAGAAAGCTTTTGACAACGTAAAGCAAGAGCCGCTATTGGAAAGATTACAGGAGATCGGTATAGATAATAAAAATATTAGAATAATAAAAGAACTTTATTGGCAACAGTTAGCTGAGATCCGTATTGATGGCAATCAGTCAACAGAGACCTTTAATATACTGAAGGGAGTCCGACAGTGATGAGTATTGTCGCCTGTTCTGTTTAAGATTTACATTGAGAAAATATTTCTGTTAGCATTAGAAAATGAAACTCGAGGTATCAAAGTCAATGGCATCCCAACAAACAATATTCGCTATGCAAATGTTACTGCAGTCTTAGCTAACAACTTTGAAGATCTCCAATCAATATTAAAAAAACTCAACGAGTACGATAAACAGTTCGGGCTGCATATTAATATTGCCACAACAAAAATGATGGTGATTAGTAGGCATCAGTACATCACTCCTCTTAACATCAACGGAGAAAATATTGAACGTGTCGCACGGTTCACGTTTCTTGGGGCTACTCTGAATGAAAAGTGGGAATGTAACGAAGAAGTGAAGGGAAGAATTGGACGTGCAAGAACAGCTTTCTTTAAACTTAACAATCTCCTCCTTTACAGAAATATGCTACTACACACCCAAATACGTGTGGTTTAGTGTTATGTATGGCCTATTCTACTATATGGTGCTGAAACTTGGTCACTTAAGGCTGGGACGCTGAATCGGATCGAAGCTTTTGAATTGTGGACCCTCCGCCGACTACTGTGTATCCCCTGGACTGCTCACATAACGAATGATGAAGTTCTACGAGAAGCTGGCATAGAAAGACTACTAATGGACGCTGTAAAACAACGAAAAGTGTCATATATCGGGTATATACTAAGAGGACCGCGCTACTCCAAACCAAGGCTAATACTACAGGGAAAAATTGAAGGCAGACGGGGACCAGGTCGATAACAACACTCTTTGCTCCGTAATATAAGAAACTGATGTGGCATATCAGACGCCGCAATCATATTTAAACAGGCTGAGGGGGGCACTCTAGTTATAATGTGACCATGAGATGGACAAATGATCGCCGATGTGTGGCATAGCACATGGCACCCGAAGAAGAAGAAGGAAATTGCTGTAGTGGTCCCATGCCCTATATAATTTTGGTTCAAATCGGTACAGTAAAATTCAAGATAGAACTTGATCATTTTGTCTGATTTTCTCCGAAACTGGTATGGGAAAATTTTGTTCCAAAATCGGGTTGTAAATTACGAATTTAGAATTATTTTCTCAAAATAGAATATAGCGGATCGAATATGGCGTTCTAAAAATTTTACATCTCTCGATTTTGTCAAAAATTGGTATAAGGGTTTTTTGAGGGTGTAAATTGCGAATGTGAAATTATTTTTAAAATTTCAATATCGCGGACTAAAAATTTTACATCTCTCTATTTTGTTTAAAATTGGTATTGTGAAGTTTCTGAGAGTGTAAATAACGAATTTAAAATTATTTAAAAAAATTCAGTATTGCAATTGCTATTGACTTTTTGTAAGCAAGAAATTAGCAACAGCATTTTGATAATTGAATTCATTTCACTGGCATTCAAATATGATAAAATCACAAAGTGCTACTAAATTCAGGAGTAATGTTTTTGAGGACGGGGTGAAAATGGCATTTTTTCAGTTTTTCAAAAATAACTCAAAAACTATGCATTTCGGTACATGCATATATATTACGATTTTTTGTAGAGAATTGATTTTCCTATTGAAATTTATTCTTCGGAGGTCAAAACAATTAAATGTTTTGCAGAATAACAAACAGGAAAAAAATGAAAATATCACTATTTTGTTTTTTTTTTCCAACTTTTGACCATAACTTATTTCTGAGTAGATATAGGTATAGGCGTTGCTTCAGAGAAAAAAAGCTGACGTTTTAACTGTTTAAGTGAGTTTTTGAAAGAATTTTTTCGATGAAATTTGACTAATATATAGCTATTTAAAATTTACTACTTTTTTACAATTTTTATCGATTTTTATTTTACATCATTTGTTTCGTATTTTTAATTTAAAAATCGTATATTTATGCAATGAAAGTTAATGTAATATTAGTTTTATAATAATAAAACGTCGTTTTTAAATGTGCAACACAAATGTTGCGTTTTACGTTGAACCTAATATATTTGTATTTTAAATAACCAGTGTAGTAATATATAAAATTTTTATCAAAAAATTGAACCGACTTCTAAAAGTGTGCTAAAAAGTGATAAATAACCAGAAATTTTTATATGAAACTGAAATTTTTGAAGTCGGCGCCAAACTAATACGTGACAAAATGTGATTTGCATAAACACATTAAAAATACTTTATTTGTAGTTGCTTTCTTAAAATAATTTGATATTAGTAGTTATTTATTTCATTTAGAAATAATTTGGCGCTGACTTCAAAAATTTCAATTTCATACAAAAATTTATATTTATTTTTTATTTTTTAGCGTACTTTTAGAAGTCGGTTGAATTTTTTTATAAAAATTTTATTTTTCGATTTTTAGTTTTGAATTCATTATGATATTCATAAATTATTTAAACTAAGTGCTAATCGAGATTAGTGAACCTCGCAATGACTCCAAGGTGGCAAGAAAGTACCTATTTTATCCAGAATTGTAAATCACCCTAAAATGAACCAGTAAAAATTCTTTGATTCTTAGAGTTCTCCAAATACCAATGAAATTGTTTCAAACATATATTTAGTCTGTCATAGTAAATCCACTACCTTAAATTTCAAATTAATTTTAGAGTGGTAATATAGGCCCCAAAACCTTCCAATATCGATATTTAAAGAATTTGAGACATAAATTTCTTAACCCGATATATTTTATATTGCATATTGAGTTTGTATACGCCCCAAGAGCCCCGCAATATCAATTTAAAAAAAAAACGGAAAATGTTAAATGTTTAGTCCCACATATTGTATCTTATTAACCAAAAAATTAACTTTATATTCGTAATACACCACCCCCAACCTCTAATACCAAATCTGAGAAAATGCGAATAAGGTAAAATTTTCAACCCACCATATTGAATCCGCCATATTGAATTTCAAAAAAAAAATTTAACATCTTAATCTAATCTAAATCTAAACCCTTCAAAGCCCCCTAGTATCAATTCTAGATGAAATCCATAAATTTAAAATTTTTAAACGGTCATATTGCATCTGACATATTAGATTTTCTTCAATAATTTTATATTCGTTATTTACATCCTGAAAAACGATTCAGTTCCACATTTGAACAAAATGGAAAAATGTAAAATTTTTAGTCAGTTATATTGCATTCGACATATTGAATCCAGAAAAAATACTATTAAATTCATAATTTACACCCTCAAGAACCCTCTATATCAGTTTTGGAGAAAGTCGAAAAATGTAAAATTTTTAGGACATCGTATTGAATCCGCTAGATTGAGTTTTTCAAAGATTATTTTAATTTCGTAACTAACACTAACAAAAATCCCTCAATACTGACTTTAGTCAAAATTGAGAGATGTAGAATCTTTAATCCTCCATCTTAGATCCGCCATATTTATTTTTTTTTGAATAATATCAATTCAATTTAAAAAAAATCGGACAAAATTATTTTTTTATCCACCATATTGGATACGCCATATTGAATTTTTTTAAAATTATTTTATATTCGTCATGTGCGACTTCGAAAACTCCCCCGTACCAATTTTGGAGAAAATAGGACAAAATCGATTTTTTGGCCGCCATATTGTAAGCGCTATCTTGGATTTAATTGCACCAATTTCATCTAAAAAAATATGGAACCACTGCAGCAACTTCCTGAACATAACGTAAAAAAATTCATTCAAATCGGTGCAGCCGTTCTGGAGTAATCGGTGTACATACATAAAAAAATACGTAGTTGACAAATTGAGAACCTCCTTCTTTTAGAAGTCGGTTAAAAATGAGAACAACTGTTTTATGCTGAGGGTAATACGACTCAATTTATTTTATTTCTTCATTCCTTTAAACTAACACACAGCTCCACAAAAAAATCCAAATTTTGTTTGTAGGGACCTGACCCACCTTACTATATGTAATCGTGCAGTTTGAAACTGAATCCGAAGTCCAAGTAAACCCATCACGTCAGGTTTTTTCCTAACCTCAAAAAATAGTCCAAAAATCATAAAATTCAATAAAAATTCAAACAAGACCCCATAATCATATATTCCTTTAATTCTATGAGCTTAAAACACTATAACCCCAAAAACCCTATAACCCAATGAAAGAGAAATTAATGCAACATCAGTGATGTTATCCCTAATGTTTGGTAGTGCATACATATCATAAACATAACAAAACTGAACCTGTTTGATGTGATCGTCATGTTCATGTTTTCAAGGGGTTCCTTTGGTTGTGTGACATTTTGAAGCTATAAACTCTGTAGAGGCCAAGGTATCCACCTCTACAGAGCTGCGGATACATGATGATGATGCCTGCAAGCCCGCTTGCTCACCTTGACCAGCCGCTCATACTAGGAATCCAAATCCCTGCATCGAAAATGTTTTTCGTATATTTGACATGACGACATGAACGATGTTATTCAGGGTCTTGGTCGAATCACTGAATAACTCCGTTGTCCACCGTTAACCACGTGGAAGTGCCTTGGATTTCAAATACACGAAAAAAAAAGTTTTTTTTAACATTGATAGAAGCGACCCTTTTGACTCAGTATCTATGGAGGTATGAGGTTATAGGGTTGTCGAGTTTTTGAGGTTATGCGGTTTTAGAATTATGACGCTATAAGGTTATGTGGTGGCTGTGTTAAAGGGTATAGTTGCTTCAAACATATTGATTTGCTTGAACGCGCATTAGTCTCTTTTTCACTCGAGGGTGGATCTAGGTTGTTATTCGACTCAGTGGGTGGACCTGGACTTCCTTGTGTTCAGAAGGTAGATCTGGACATTCTTACGCCCAGAGGGTGAATCTAAGTTGTTTTTTTGACCCGGAGGGTGGATCTATATTTCCTTGTGCCCTGAGGGTGGACCATAATTTAAATAAAATAAAAAAAAATAATAGCAATGTCCAAAAACAAATCATTTTTATATTAGAGCAAACGACAAAAAATTAATTACCGCCAAATTGTCAAGAAATTACTTCAAAAATTTTAAAAACATTAAGGTAAACTACAAATTAATAGGAAAAGAAATATTCAACTAGACAGCAAAATTAAATAATTATTTAGAATAGTCGCTTGCTCTAATTACTGAGTTCGAGTAGGAGTAATTGTGTGATAAAGATTCACAAGTAGAATTTTCAGTATGACTCCAGTTATTTACACAAAATAATCAAGCAGTCATCCAACTACAGGTTCATTACAATAAAAAAAAACTACTTATGCATATATAAAAAAAATTAAATAATTCATAATCAGATTTACCAAAAATATAAAAATAAAATGTGAAAAAGAATACTCAAACTAAAATCACAACTTTACCAGACTATATGTGAAAAGCCATGATCTGCAATTTGACACTGATTTTTTAATAAAATTTTCAGAGCAACAATAATAGATAAAAAAAAGATATTCCAGATAAAATCACAAAATACCGAACTATTAAGTGAAAAGTCAGGATCTACTCCTTGACATTAACATTTAAATAATAAGTAAATTTACAAGATCTACAGGAACTTATAATTTCACTTTACGAGTCAGTCTCTAGTACCTAAATACTGCAGTCAATATATAAAAACCATTTTTCTGGGGCCAACTGAAAATTACGAGGCCATGAACATATCACGATGCAAAAAAAACTTTAAGACTGTCAATAATAAACCCAGAATGGGGCCCAAAGAAAACATACAGACAAGGTATTGAAATATTTCTACTCTCCAATAAATTTGTCCAAAAATTACGGACATCGTGATACGTCCAGGAGGCAAAAATAAAGCAAATATAGTACAACTTACAAATTGTGATAAAAAGTACTCTCAAAATCAACTCTTACTGATAACGAATTATAAAATTTAGGCACTACATGGCAGCAAATATTAAAAAACCGACAAACTATAAAAAAAAATGCTAATCTAAATTTTACAAAACGATATAATCGGCCCTAAAACCCCAAAATACAACTTAATAAGATTACACGTGGTTAATTTAAGGTCTTAAAGAGACTTAGAGTAACATACTACGGTTGATTTTAAAATAAACTTAAATTGTACTCGTAATAATCAATTTTGAGCTGAAATCTTTTAATATTGAAAAAAACTAAGCAGGATCGTTTTAGCACTAAAAAAATTAAAGTTCCTTACTCGATTTTCTGAGATCAAACTGATTCCTGGTAATAATGCTAAGAGACCGACGAAATCCCTGTTTCCAGATTATACCTCGATAACTAACCAAAACGCCAGACTGGCCAGAAAATACTCAAATCACAACTCACTACAATGTTATCAAGGTACGCAAAACGAAATTCCCCATCCAAATCTCGCAGGATGGCGGAAAATAAAACGGGATGGAAATTTCTTGACCCTTGTTTGCAATAATTCATGGGAAAAAGTAGGATTGACAGATAAATTCTCGCCCTTTTATACGAAGCCTAAAGCCTGCGCTGCACGAGCTTCTTTTTTCTTCAATATAGAGCTCGAGACAAAAGAGACCTTAAACGAGTAGCAATTCGATAAAAGAAATTACAGCTCAAAATAGTGGACTTAAACAGCATTGCTAACTAATAAGTCGTTGATATTTCCGACTCAAAATCAAATAGGCTTCATTGTTTATCCCTAAAACAAGAAATATGAATTTTCCCACAGCCATTAACAACATGGTATTAATTACTAATCCAAATTTCCTCCCAAAAATTATCACAGAAACAGTAACCCAACATGCAATGACTTAAAAGAATACAAATTTGCCTAAACGTCAGTTGGAAAGGTCACATAACCCCAACAAAAAGGTAAACAAACCCTTGAAATTACTACAAATAAAAATCAGGAAAACTGTAACTAAAACAGATAAATGTAACAATTTCATTTGAAATAATCGGCAACAAAAAATTATATCCTATAAAAAAAGTTAAATAACAATATCCTATTTAAATATAAACAACCTAAAAGAGTGACGTAGAGTCGCTGACCTAAAAATCAAGTTAGGAATGGAATTAAATTAGGGCAGTATTTCTTATAGGCAAATTACTGAATGATAAAGGAAAGTTGGGAAGAAAATTTTCAAGGGAGTGAAATTTGGAATGGCTCGAAAAGCAGTAGGACCCAAAAATGCAACGAATATTAGGTTGTTATAAGAAGGAGAAATGAGAAATGCTTAATGACAATGATATGGTGCTGCCCAAAACGTGAATATTAGCAAAGAGAAGGTAAAAGTAACCATAGTAAATTTAAGATAAAATTTTAACCGTGACAAGACTTTTTTATACTTATATATATATATATATATATATATATATATATATATATATATATATATATATATATATATATATATATATATATATATATATATATATATATATATATATATTTGCAAATGGTTTTTATCGCCTGAAAATTCTAATAAAACTTATTTTCCCAGTGAATAACATAATTTAACAAAAGGTTCAAAATAGATCCCATTGACTATGTTATACTCCCGAGCAGGACGAACTAGTGACTGCTGTACCCTCCACAATACGACAGACGTTGTTACTAATTTGGTTGTACTAACAATAGTTGTTTGTAGTAATACCTCCCTGGTATATATTTTAACGGAATAAACTAAGTTCTAAATGATCTCACAAGTAAAATTTCATTTACCCTCGCTAAAATGTGATGGAGCACCATAATGCAGAAACCACATATTCTCACGAGTTTCTAGCTGAACGTAATCTAACAAATCAGTAATATTATCCTTAAGAAATGCCAAATAAAGCCGTCTCATCATGCAGGAAACTTAAAATTACTGCCCTGATATTAACTAACACTGGTATTAATATGACAATAACGTAGTTTCTCTTAAGTATGAATTTATCTATATATACTAGATGTAAATATATATCACTTCATCTATTATTTAAATAGATATCGCAAGAGATTTTTCTGTTTAGATTGCACGAAATTCTGTAAGAAGTCCCAGATTGTATCGAACTTCCTGTTGAGTTTAATATAAGTTACTTAAAGGATTCACTTCTCTTAGACCAAGATATACTTGCCTGCCCTGTACTGACGAAAACCAATAAGTTTGGAACCGACCTGTAGATAAAAGTACATTACCAAATGGACAAGTTTTCATCTCTTCTTAGTAGTTTCTTGCAACCTAAAGTACTGCTTTTGATTCCTAACCAGAACAAATCACGTCTATCCTTATAAGGCGTTTTCACAACTATATATATATATATATATATATATATATATATATATATATATATATATATATACATATATATATATATATATATATACATATATATATATATATATATATATATATATATATATATATATATATATATATATATATGAAGTAACATGCGAACAATACGAAGCTGCATATAGTTGTGTGTACAACGGCATAATGTGGATATATCCACTGCTATTGCATCTCACACGGGGGAATCCGTGAAAGCCGCATAAACATATATATATATATATATATACAGGTCTCGAAAATCCCAACCAGAAACTTGACGTTTCTTAAGTATGATAAAGAAAATACTATATTATTCATTAAATCAGAATGAGACAGAAGATAACATCGTAAGCATCGACATACGTGTAAATTACCAGTTTGGCCTTTGGATGAGGGGTAATACAATGCTGGCGCGGTGAGACCGGGCGGCAGCATATGCCACGCCCTAGCACAACAAGAGCATTCCAAGTTATTTGCTTTCAATCAGGCCGTCGAAACATAAGTACCGTGTTTCGCGCCAAATTTTTTTGTTACAATGGAAGTTTATTCCACGGAACAAAAAGAACAGATTATTAAGTGGTACACTATTCTGGTAAATAATCAGCAGATTTGTATTTACGTGCGAAAATCATCCTGTTCCTTGAAAATTTAGAATTTCGGAAATTATTAAAAAAATTGGAACAATCGGTTGTTTAAAAATTTGTAAAAAATGCACTGATAATAATGAGAAACAACCGGTTCCTCAAATTACTGAATAACGTGCAAATCGGGAGACTAACCTTTGTAGTTTGGCAGAAATTAATTTTCCTTGCAATAGTACCGTAATTGCCTATGAACTTGATATGAACGCTCGAACAGTTCGAAATAGTTTAAAGCGGAACAAATATCGCTGTTACAAATTGCGAATAACTCAAGAAATTTTTCCGAAAGACCAGGAAACACGTGTTACTTTTATTTTTTACCAGAATAAAAGTTTATTTTTGAGAATGATTTCTAATTTTAAAGTGGTCTATTAGCTTATTTACTTAGAAATTACCGTTGCGTTTCACTAGTATTTTTATTAGAATAAATGTTTATTTTATAACAGAAATATCAATTTTCTTTACGGTCAATGCCCAACAAAAACTATTTTTTTTTGTATTTCGACTATTTCATGTATTTAAAACAATCAATGTATCAAATAGTCATTAAATATTCCAAATTCCGTCGATTACGTTACAAGTTTAGACGAAAAGTAAATACATCCTCTCATTCGTTTCAAGGTACTGCTCGTCTTCGTGTCGCACGGAAGTTAGCGGGGGTAATATTGCGGTAGGCGTTCCCTACGATCTTCTGTCCCGAACTAAGTTAGACGGGCTTGGTGGGTTAAAATTTGAGGAAACGGCAAAAATAATTTGTAGTTAAGAAATTTAAAATAGAAAGTTGGCTATAGTAACGTTTCTATTAAACCTCGGTAATATGAACGGCCAGTCTATTCTTTCTGAAGTTTCATCTCAGGTCAAAGGCAACAGTGCTATAGTTGCGTCGCGCCCAGTTACAATTCAACGATTACAAAATTGGGCTAAACAGAAAGGCAGTAATATATTTTCGCCTTAATCTGGTGTGTAAAATACAAAAAAAGCATGTTATCCACATCTAACTTTTACTAAATCAAAAGCCGAGGTTAAATTCCAAGGCTGATCCAGTAAGCCAGTGGATCGAATTAAATTGCTTCAATTAGATGCCCTTAAACAAATAGATAAATTATATTTGTAGATATGAGTTTCATTTGCAAATTGGGCTTCGATGGACTGTCAGGTCAGAGCCAGTACAAAATGAAATTCACTGATCCGAATATTTCTGATACGAACCTATTCCTAATCTCTCTTATTCCACTTTAATTAGAAGGTATTAACACGCAAAACTCAACAAGAACAGATCGTGTTGTACAATTCCAAATCCACCTCTAGTATGAATTGCGGGTCTCTGAAATTTGAATTTATTAAGAAAACCGAACAAAACTCTTTAACGAAAGTAGAAAATTATGAATCAGCCATTATAACAAGAGTAAAACGAAAACTGATCCTCCGGTTTCCCATCATTTTGCAAACCATTGGAAGCCGACATTAAACTGCAATAGAGAAGATTTGGAAATACAAATTTCAAATTGCAAGATTATTCTTCAAAGGATATTCTTGGTACAACATTCCAACAGGAATCCTCAAATGACTTACTCCATTGACCAGACATCATTGCATTTGCAATATTACCGATAGGTAAATTATCGAAAGATGCACAAAAATCAACGGACAAGTTGATAAGAAACTATCGCATAGACTTTGCCCGAAAATCTTCTCGAGAAAAAATATGGAGGATGTGTTCCAAAACTTTTGGCGTCGATGGATCCTTACACTGTTTTGACATAGTAAGGATTCTGATAACCATTCGTACGTATTGGAGAATGAGAAAAGAGCTGCTAACAAAGAAGGCAGTGATTAAAAAGTTCTTTTTATTATTTTTATTAAAGTCGTATTATTTATTCATTTATGTGAATCAATAAATATTATATTACTTACAAATTATTTGTATTGGTATTTATTAAGAAGTCTTAAGCATAAAGGAAAAAGTACTTTCGCCTTTTTAACGATTATCGATATCCATGTATTTATTATTATAGTAATATATTTAAAATGTACCTTGAAGTCAAGGGCAATATTTTATTCATGGAAATATAATTATTCTTTTTATTTTATTTTTAAAGCGTTGAACCACATTAGACGTTTTTCGAATTTATTTTCATGATTTTAAAGTTTCAGTCTGCTATTGTTGGATCCGATTTTTTTTTTTAATATCAAATCTGTGCTTTCGACCCACTGTGTTGACTGTGTGTGTTGACGACCCGAAACCAGGGAAAAGTCCTTGCCCGCCACCATTTTTCCTGGAAAGCAGGAAGCAAGCTACGATACAACAGTATGCTTTATTTCACTCTTCAAAATGGCTAAACGGGTTGTCCGTCGCTTTCTCTTTTTTCAGAGGTTGTGAATTTTCCATACCTTCATATATACATATATATATATATATATATATATATATATATATATATATATATATATATATATATATATATATATATTGTTCTATAAACGTACCCGTTCCGTATCGCGTTTCGGCTTTATTCGTCCATAAATGTTCGTTAAGAACGTTAGTACTTAACGGAAATTCTGTCCCCGCAAGTACTGCGACTTTCTGCGGAACCGGTACCTCTGTAAGGTTAGTATCGCGCTCTTTCTCCATTGCTACGGTAGTTATGATATCTTTTGCCGAGTGCGTGCTCGGCTCGTCAACGAAAGTATCGAATGAAATCGATATGTGTCGTTAGAGTTCTTTTGTTGGTACATTTGCAACAATATTTATTTTAGATGGGGATTGGATTGTCTGAGTTCTAGGTTTAATAATAAAACTAGGCGTGTTACTAAATCTAACATCTCTTAGGCTAAACCTGTGACTAACCTCTGGAGTTGAGGTAATCTCATAAAATTCTATTAGGCTTTTCACAGATCTTCGCGATGTGTTAGTCGATTCTAGTCTTTTGTCCGTGGGGAAAGATGAGGGGATTGCCGTGTGAAATAAGGCGACGGGTTTCCCCGCCGCCGAGGTCCCTCCAAAACTACCCGGGAAGTCTGAAAGACCACCCGCATCATTGGACACGGTCTGATATTTTAAAACGGGACTGGACATATTTAATAGAAGGAAATATTTATTTACTTATTCTTTATTTTATTTCAGAAATTTCTGAGAATCCTTTGGCATGAAGTTTTTAATCACGGGAGGTTTGTTGAATTACTGGGCTGGGCTTAATTACTTTTAGGGAATTTTAATTAAAGTATTTTTAGATTTTAACTATCGTATATTGTAAAGTTTGGTTTTAAAAAGTTAAGAAATGGATTAGTCAGTGTTTTGTCAAAAGTTCGGTATTGTCCCGTCAGTGTCTTTCCTATAGGTTTAGCTGTGTACCTATCGTTGTTTTTGTTTTCAAAAATATTTTAATTTTTTCCAAATAATAAAATAATAATATTTTGCTAATAGTCCCTATGAGCTCAATTTTTTGCGCAAGATATCTATTCTTAACCGATATAATGTCGTATATCAGGGTCTTTTACAATTCCAATCAATTTGTTTATATCACTAAATAGTTAATTATAAGTTGTGGTTTGTTTTACAATATGTTATTAATTGGTATTGTTACTAATTAAATAAAATTGCTTGGTTTATTAGTTATGCTTATTTAATCACGAAGTGATTATTACAAAAGAGATTTCAGATTTTAATCCGGATTTTCTCGTTAACAGTTTGTTTAATTATAGTTATAAAAATTTTTTATTTATAACAATTCGATTTTTCGTTCTTTTGAACTCTGTGAACTAAGTGCTTTTATCTTGGTATTGATTAATTTATTAACTGAAGTTAAGTTGATAATAATAGATTTCGCACAAAATATTGGAATTTAGGAGTACTTTTGAATAAATGAATAATAAGGTTATTAATTAACCAAAACGTTATAATATAATAAAATAATAACTCTTCAACAAATAATTAATAACGAAAAAAAATAAACTTTATAATTCTTAAACTATTAATGAACTAGTAGAAGCAGTTAGCTTCTATAACATTTAAACAATAAGGAATTTTAATTCTATTCCTATACAACAAAAACTAATTGCTAAACTAAATAATTAAAACGAAATAACAATTTGAACTGGTACAGTTCTGTCAAAAGATTCTTAAGTTCTTAAGGGCGAGAATTGCGGAACAACTCTATTGTTTCCGAACAAAAGAAATCCTCGGGCTACTATCGATGGCGCCGGCCTGACGGTGAAATCTGCCGGTTTGCCAACGACGTCTTGTCTGGTACCTGACTATTTGTGGTTTCTAGAAAGTCTGGGTTTTTCCCAATTAATATTCACTTGTAATATTCGCGATTTTTAATGATTTTTGGTTTTTTAAAATAATTAGCACGCGGACAATTATTTTAATTACTGTCTTGTTTTGATAATGTTCATGTATATAGGTTTTACGAGGTTCCGATTGAGATTTAACACACTTTTTAGAGTTTGCTGATAAGTCAATTTTAGTTCCACGATTCCGTAATTAGTATTTCCCACGGCGATACAATTAAGCACAATTAATTTATATCCCGTATTCGATGAGAGTTTTTCTCAATGAGTCTAATGATAGAAATTTTCTGGTTTATACCGTGACTAGGTTAAGCGCAATTATCCTATTGCCGCGAATTAGAAAAACCGATCTGTTAATTAGTTTCCCACACGCGAGAAAAATTAACTATCAATGTCTAGAAGTTTTTTAACAAAAAAGTCTATAACAAGGTTGATCGCGGAATTCTAATGCTGGTTCCTCCCGCAGTACCGAACACTTATCGGATACTGCGGTTAGCCGTGGCACGAGTTTAATTATCAGAAAAAGGTCAGCAGGACTTGAGACGTGTGAGGAAAGTGCTCTAATGGCCAGCTATCCACTTATCAATGTGTGTTCCTTCCCTAATCGCGAAGCGCAATAAATGATTGTTTCTTCGGGAAGGGAATCCCGGCCCTAATTTCTTGGGAGAAATTAGAAACTCGAAAAGCCCACCAATTGAAAATCCCCTGGAGCTTTCACTAGCTTTGTGCAAGTGCTAGTTACTGACTCCGCGACGGCGATTTCGCGAACCGAGGACAATTCAGCAAAATGCTTGTAAATTGTCATACGAAAGACCGCAGACCGAAATAAGCTTACGATGTGAACTTCTTGAATCCCACGTTGCTAAGCTTATTAAGAGAGAGATTGTAGTTTTTTGTGGCTTTTTATACTTTTTTACGTCGGGATTTATGCATACGCCTTAAGTTTGCCTCTCGGCCAATCAGCGACGCTCTGATTTGATGCTCATATTAGCATTTTTTATATGTGAAATAAAACAATAATTTAACGCGAAATTACTTAAATTGCGTAATGATGAGTTAAGTTTTAATTATCCGCAGGTCCTGCCATTGTTTATCCGTTGAATATTAAATTATTAATGCCGTACTGGTTTTTTTTTTTTATGCGGAGGGGAAATCTTGCATAGACACCCGTACACTAGTGCCGGATTCTTACCGGCTAAAACCCCCCCTGGACTGAGGGTCCCCACGATCATCTTCTGTTTCCTATTGGGAAACTATAGTCTACAGAAGTGCACTGTGAGTGTCCCATTGGTTTCCGGGCCTTGGCCTTATAAACCTCCGGTCATCACTCTTTGGTGTTTCCGCTCCAGGAGCCGGTGCTCCTATTGCTTCGCACTTCCTTGCATTTCGCATGCAATGCAAGGTTGGTCTCTTTACGCCATTCGCTCTACATTCATTCATCTCACTCATCCCTGAAAAAAATGTATGATGCAGCCCTTGAAGGATATTCCTCGGGCTCTGAAACTCCTACCTGTCCGGTGATTTTCTCTCTTCTTTCTTCTCTTGATGTTTTCCTTCCTTGTTTTTCTGGTTTTCTATCCCTTATCCTACTGAGGTCATCTACTTGCTTCACCTAGACCTGAAGTCTAGGTCTTTTGTGTTTCCTAGCATCTATTTCCGGGTCATAATCTACTGATTGTCTAATCAGTAGATTATCATGGAGTTCAGCTTTTTGAAAGGCTTTTGTAGCCTTTTGTCTTAAGACTTCTCGTAGAGGAGTCCATCTCATCTCTCTACGTATTTGTTCGTTCGTGACGAACCACGGGGCGTCTAAGGCCATTCTCAGGCTTATATTTTCCTGAGCTTCTAGCCTTTTGATGTATGTTGCAGCAGCGTGGCCCCACGCTACTGACCCGTACGTCAGCACTGGCCTGAGTACTGTCTTAATGAGCGTCAGCTTATTTTTTAGGCTCATTTTGCTTCTTCTGTTTAGCAAGGGATATAATAGCTTCCTTGCCATTTTATATTTCTTTATCGTGGCTGTGGTATGTTTTTCCCAACACAGTCCTCTATCTAGTGTTATTCCAAGATATTTGGCTTGATTCGTCCATTTGACGTCTTCGCCATCAATATCTATATTCTCGCCCGGTGGCCTCCTTCTTTTCGTCAGGAGGATTGCTTGACTCTTATCAGGATTTACCGCTATTTTCCAGGATATGAACCAGTCGTTGACCAGGTTCATTTCTTCCTGTAGATATCTGCTGACCATCATGGGATGGGTGGATTTTGCCATGATGGCAGTATCATCTGCGAATAGGGCCATATTCGTGTTCCTGGTTTTGGGGATATCGTGAGTGAATGCCGTACTGGCCAAGAGAAATTTTCATTATATACTCGGGCGATGGGCCAACGAGAGCGCTACGTTCAGCACGTGAGCGAAGGAGGAGCTTGCTAAAGAAGTTTGGGCTCAGTTAAATATGAAAATTTTACAGTTACGCTTTTATTATTATTTTAGATTTTTACTGGAGAACATGGTTTACAACAATATATATATATATATATATATATATATATATATATATATATATATATATATATATATATAGCTTAGAAATTTAAATAGTGTTATAATTCTTAATAAAATTAAATTGAGTCAGAAACTTTATAATGAAAGTGATCACAATTGTCGACGGCAATAAATAAAACATAAAATTGCCCCAACCACATTAAATAAAATTATTTCAATTCATATTTGTTGTAGGGAAAACATGTGACGAGACGCAATTTAGATGCCAGAATAGAGAATGTATTCCGAATAGTTATAAATGTGATGGAAACATAGACTGCGTTGACAAGAGCGATGAGGATGAACACTTATGTCATAAGTTATCTACCGAGCAGAGTAGTAGTGTAATAACCACCAGCAGCACCACAAAGCCCTTATTAATTACTTTAAAATAATGTTCCCGGCAAATACTATACTTATTAAAATCAAATATATTTTGTCATGATAGAGTAGACGACTGTGTGCTTTAACAAAAAATATTTTATCACGAATCACACTTCGTTTCTTTCTATGCTTAGAAAATAAATAAAACTTAAAAATTTGATAATATCGCATAACTGAAACAACCCAAAATAGCCCTCCCAAACTTTCAGGTAAAACTGAAGAAAGATGACGTGTCAAGGTGGCATAGTCAAAATGGCGCTGCGAGAGCTATCTACGAGAGGTCTTACAAGGAAGGTATCCGAAGTGTCCGGCTCCGATTTTAATGAAACTTCAATATGTTGTAGAGGGTACAAAAATAAGACATACGTATTTTTTTATCTGCAGAGATTTACTATAACAGGGTGAAAATCGCCCATAAAGTTTACCCCTAACGAGTATTTTTGAGATATCTCAGGCTCTAGGTGAGATATTTTGACAAAACAAAATGAGAGTTACTTGTTATTCGAAATGATGTTAAGCTATTTTCAATCCCCAAGGATATCATCCCATATTTCTTATTAGGGTAAACTATATATTTACGCATGTAATTTAAATTTAAAAATCACGAAATTTAATGGAATTGTTTGAAAATATTTTTTTTACGAATGCCATAAGTTGGGTTTCGGAATTTCTAAAAATAAACTAGTAAGAGAGGGTGAGCCACCCCCTAATACGTTTTTTTTTAAATTCAAGTTCTAATTGGGATATCTTTACAAAACCAAATGAAAGTTATTTGTTGTTTGAAATGATGTTGAATTATGGTATTTTCACGCCCAAAACATATCATCTCTTATTTCTTATAACGGTAAACCATCTATTAGCGTACGTAATTTAATTCTAAAAATTACTAATTTTAATAAAATTACAGTATTTTTTTCACGAATACCATAATTAACTCAAGTTGCAATATTCTGGGGTTTCAAAAAATAAAGTAATTAAGGAGGTGAATCACTTCCAAATATATTTTTTTCAGATCTCAAATTCTAATGGATATATCTTTACAAAACAAAGTGGAAATTAATTGTTAGCTGAGGTGAGGTGATATCATGTTGTTTTAACCCCATATATATCGTGCCTTACATTCTATGAGGGTTAATCTTGTAATTCATTTACATAATTTAATTCTGGACATTACGAAATTAAAGCAAATTTGTTGATAATATCTTTTTTACAAATACAATAGTACTTAAGTTGACGTGTTTCGTGGTTTCTGAAAATAAACTAGTAAAAGAGGGTGAACCACCGCCAAATACGTTGTTTTAGTATCTACAGTTCTAATTAAGATATCTCTACAAAACAAAATTTAAATTACTTGTTATTCGAAATTATGTTAAACTATGGTATTTCCACTCCCAAGTATATTATTTTTTATTTTTTGTAAAAGTAAACCGTAATTTCATACATATATTATTATAATTATTAAAAATGTCAAATTTTAATTTAAATGAACGTTACAGAATAAAAAATCACTATTTGTCATGAATTATAATAATTTAAAGACACGAATACTTAACCAATGAAATAGATTTATATTTTCTTATTAATTAAAAAAAAATTCAGTAAGTTCAGTAGCGTTCATATCAACTGAAATTTGGCAATTTTAAGAATAATTATACATGAGGGTGAAAATACTGTAGTTTAACTTGATTTCAAATAACTAGTATCCAGTTTGTTTCGTAAAGTTATCTCAATTAGAACTTGAGATGTAAAAAAAAGTATCTGGGTGTGGCTCACCTTCTTATACTAGTTTATTTTTAGAAATCTGAAAACACCACTACTTAAGTGACATGGTATTCGTGAAAAAAATATTTTCAAATAATTTCATTAAATTTCGTATTTTTACAATTAAATTACATGCCCAAATATATGGTTTACCCAAATAAAAAATAAGTGTTGATATCCTTTGGAGTGAAAATACTATAGCTTAATATCATTTCGAATAACTTAATTAGAACTGAAGATATTAAAAAAAAAGTATTTGGGGGTAACTTTGCCCTTTTTACTAGTTTATTTCCGGAAACCCCGAAAGATGTCAACTTGGGTTAATTATGGTATTGGTGAAAAAATTCTTTGAAACAATTTCAATAAATTTCGTAATTTCTAGAATTAAATTACATGCACTAATAGATAGTTTACCGTTATAAGAAATAAGGGATGATATGTTTTGGGAGTAAAAATACTACAACTCAACATCATTTGAAATAACAAGTAACTCCATTTTGTTTTGTAAAGATCTCTCAATTAGAACTTGGAATTTTAAAAAATAACGTATTCGGGGGTAGCTCACTTTCTTTTACTAGTTTATTTTTGGAAATCCCGAAACCTATCAACTTAAGTTACTTATGGTATTCGCGAAAAAAATATTTTCAAACAATTCTATTAAAGATTGTAGTGACTTTGCCAATACTTGGTGGAACTCCATATCATAAAAGATAACGTAGTAAAAGTCGATTTTTACTTATAATTTCCACTTTAATAGAAACTTATAATTCTATCAAATTTCGTAATATTTAGATTTAAATTAAGTGCGTAAATATATGGATTACCCTTATAAGAAAAGGGGATGATATCCTTGGGGTGAAAATACCATAGTTTAATATAATTTCGAATAACAAGTAACTCTCATTTTGTTTAGTAAAAATATCTCACTTAGAACCTGACATATTTCAAAAATACTGTTTATAAGGGTAAACTTTAGGGGCGGTTTTCACCCTGTTACAATAAATCTCCCCAGATAAAAAAATACGTATCTCTTATTTTTGTACCCTTTATAACATATTGACGTTTCATTAAAATCGGAGCCGGACTCTTCGGATACCTTCCTTGTTAGATTTTTTATCCCAGCAGTTTTTAAAGTAAAAAATACAGCAGATATTTTCCAAAAAATATTTTAAGAATATCTACTGTGAATAATAATAATTTTCTTCTCAGTTTTCTTAAATTACAATATTCGGTTTGGCGTACGTTTTTTTTTTTGATTATTTTAAAACTCATTTCATTTTAACTATCTTTTTAACCGACTTCTAAAAGAAGGAGGTTCTCAATTCGTCGACTATTTATGTTTTTTTTTATGGATGTACACCGATTTCTCCGAAACGGCTGCACAGATTTGAATGAAATTTTTGCGGTATGTTCAGGAAGTCCCATATTTTTGTAGATGAAATTGGTGCAGTAAAATCCAAGATGGCGCTTACAATATGACGGCCAAAAAAATTAATTTTGTCCGATTTTCTCCAAAATTGGTATAGAGAAATTTTCGGGGTTGTACCCAACGAATCTGAAATTATTTTTAAAAAATTCAATATGGCGGATCCAATATGGCGGACAAAAAATTTAATTTCGTCAGATTTTCTCCAAAATTAGAATGGGGGAGTTTTCGAGGTCGTATATAACGAATTCAAATTTTTTTTAATAAATTCAATATGGCGGATCCAATATGGTGGACAAAAAAATCAAAATTGTCCAGTTTTCTCCAAAATTGGTATGGGGGAGTTTTCGGGGTCTCACATAACGAATCTGAGATTATTTTTAAAAAATTCAATATGGAGGACAAAGAAATTTAATTTTGGCCGATTTTCTCCAAAATTGATATGGGGGAGTTTTCGAAGTCGCACATAACGAATTCAAAATATTTTTAAAAAATTCAATCTGGCGCACAAAAAATCAATTTTGTCCGATTTTCTCCTAAATTAGTACGGGGGAGTTTTCGGAGTTGTACATGACGAATCTAAAATTATTTTTAAAAAATACAGTATGGCATATCCAATATGGTGGATAAAAAATTAATTTTGTTCGGTTTTTTCTTAAAATTGAAGTAGTGAACATAACCCGATCCTCTCCATCCCCCCACTCCTCGACCTTGACCTTGACCTTGCCCCACCCCTCTTTGGCCCCGCCCACATGTCTTGGTATTGACCTTGAAAGTGCACGTGTGCTTTGTCCTTGGCCTTGACATTGTATTCAAGGTCGCGTGCGTGACCTTGACCTTGGTCGATACTACCTTGACTTTGTTGGAGGCCATCTTGGGTGTGTGACCTTGAAGTAGTTATTTGTGCATTGTAATAGTGTGGGATGATCAGAGTAATTTAAAAAGTTTGTGTGATTTTGAAGAAAAGGATCTAGCATTTTTTCCTCTCGAATATTTAAAAACTTACGTTGATACGCTGAGTTTACGACAAATTTGGGATAAGCTGCCAGCGCCATATCGGTGTGACAAGGAACTACAGTTAAGCTTACCCTGTTACATTCACCAGCAATAAAAAAGTGTCGTGATGTAAAAATAAGTGAATAATATGAATAGTGCTTTGCAAGAGATAGTAAAAAAATTGGGCGATGAGTTCACTGAAATGGCTGGTAATTATTTCAATGATGCAATGAAAAGTCGAGCAGAATGGGCGTCGCGCTATTTTGATTTGGCTTTTGAATATGAAAAGGCTGCGAATGCATGTCGTAAATATTGCAGCAAAATAATAAATTTACTAGACTTTGTTCGTGAAATAAAAAAGTTGGGGTTTAGTGACTGTTTGGAAAAATTGATTAGTTTCATTGCAGATCCGGTTGTGTTAGATGAAATTAGAGTGTAGGACTTAAGTTTAACATAGTAGCAGTTAATATGGAAAGTTTAGTGCGAGAAATGTACGAAGAATTTCTAATTTCTGCAGCCTGTTCGGAATTTTACGCATTTGAAATGCAAGATTCGGAGGCTCAGGATTTTAGTGTATTTTTTAAGTATATGGACCATGCTGAAGTGTGTATTTTAGCGAGTATAGTTTTGTAAGAATTTTCTAAGAAATAAAAACGAACAAATATTATTGAACAAATTAAGAAAATTAGGTTTAGGTGATAATGTTACACGTATAGAAGAACGGCAGAAAAAAGTCAATCATTAAAGTACATAAAATGTAGTTATTTGTTTCATTATATTTCGTCCTTGAAGTTATCCTTATACCAATTTAAATGTGTGACGTCATTTGACCCTCAATACTCCTCCCACTATTTCTACCGTTAAGCTATCCCCACCCTTGTTACAATTCGACCTTGAAAACTCGCTGTAAAGGTTAGTGGGAAAAGAAGTGGCTTCGAACAGTCGCAGATATCAGTGGCATAAACATCAAATATTGTGTTCGTGTAGTGATCTGAAAGTGCTTTTATATTCACGGTAAATTTTGGATTTATATGTCATTTTTTCAATAATGAGTATTGCAAACGAAACTCTAGATGAAATTAATGAAATGTTCAGCAAAGATTTCGAGGTTTTAGAGAGAAAAAAGGTTACCGAAATGATTGTAGGTAAAGTGTATAAAATTGTAAAGATGGTTTCAATGACTACACGATTTGGTAAAACTCTTTTGGTGGCTTTACACGATGACGGTGATAATAGCATATTTGAGACTTTTTTGCCAAAACGTGTGGCCGAAACACTATCTGACGACATTGTAGATATTATGAGTAAAACTAAAGATAAATACACTCTAACTTATTTGGGGCAGGGCACTAGAGTTTTTGGAAACAATACTCGAACATTATTACGTTTTGGCTCATTGGAGTAAATTGTATGTAAATTGTTTGAAAAAAAGGATGTAATTAAATTTAAAATATAGTTGCACATGTCAGAATACTTACGCGTGTTCATTATTTCTGTTAAAGATGTCTGCTGATGCGACGACGACCGTCAACAAATGTGTAGATAGATACATATTTTGGTTGGGGAGAGAATTAAGAAATATGGCTCACGATATGTTAGACAGCGTAAATGATTGGCCGCATATTGAGGCAACCAAAGATCAATATAAGGACGAGATCAAGGATGCAATCAATTTTATGGCTGGGGCACACTTGTGCGACAAATTTTTATATGGTTCCATAGACATGGATACATTTTGTGCTGAAATGGTTGAAGAAGAATTAAAAGAATACCTCGTCAATATTCCACATTTACCAGATGAGCTTGCTGCAAAATATGAATTGGTTTCTGCAACAGCAACAGCCCAAGACGTTGACGATCGAAATAGTGTCGGATGGGATAGAATTTTGAGCAACGAAAATGAAGACATGGAAAATTAATTTTTTATAATTTGTGTATTTGTGCAATTAAATAACTGTAAATAAATATCTGTTACAATCACAGTTTTGTTTTATTTCTTTTATAAACATACCAACCCAGTAGATCATAGTCAGTGTTTCTTTTTCTCAGCTGAAATATTTAATATAAGTAGGGCAAATAAAAATAAAATAGTTTAGTAAAGATTGAAAATGAGTCGAGGAAACAACACAATTGATAAATTTGGTCGTCATAAATGTAATGAAAAATATCATATATTATCTGGGCTACAAGGGATTGGTTTTAAACTTACAGCGGATGGGCAGTACGATATGGGTGGAAAAATCATAACCAACTTAGGCGAACCTAAAGATGATGACGATGCTGTGACAAAACACTTTGTTAATAGAAACTTTTACAATTTTGCAGTTGTAATATGTGACATATTTAACAAGGATGTCCTCCCAATGATATACCAAAATAATAGTGAGCTTAAAACAAAAATTGAAGTTAATTAGAAAATAATCTATCATCAGCCTTTAAATGACTCATTAAGCGCACTGTCGTACGACTCGACTTCAAAAAAAATTTTAAAAAGGGAAAGCAGGTTAAAGAATAGGAGAACGCACTCCGAGTGGCATAGCCTTGAAGATAACGTCGTAGTCGTCGGTGAATTGGACCTTCCCTCCAAGAATATTGAAATGTTATTTATGTGTATGATGTTTTATTGTCATTGCTTTTAATGATGAAGATTGAAATAAAAAACTTTATTTTACAATATATTGTTTATTTATTTTACATTTTAAATTAAAATTATGGTCATACAATATGGTATTTAAACAATATTAGCTTTATCTATCCAAGAGTTGAAGTGGTTGGGAAATCCTAGCCATTTGACAAATAATTGATCGGTGTGATTTTTCTTGCGTTTTCTAAGGACCTTTTCTACTAGATAAACGCCAGAACTGCTGGTTTTTTGTAGTTCTGACTGGTAAAGACACCCTCTTATAGGCTGACCTTCTAACGATTCCAACAAGTAAGTAGGTGGATTTGTAACGTTAACTTTTACAACTTTAAACAATTCGGTTGACCAAGAGGGCGTATATCCTTTCTCGAATAAGCTTTTGTATTTGCTAATACGCACAATGTCACCCATGGAAAACTTAAATTTTTTAGGTACAATTTTTAAATAATCGTATGCTTTCATTTGTATTTTTTCTTGCACGTCTGCAGGCTTCATTCCAATGGTGCGATGTTTCGAATGGTTATAGGTTTTTGTTCCTGCCGATAATATATGTATCCATTTGTAAGATCCTTTTCTCGAGAATTGTTTATACAAATTATTTTTTAAAGTCCTTATGACTCGCTCAACAATTGCAGCTTTCTTTGTGCTGTAAGTGGAATAATGAGTTATATTATATTTTTTCATCAGGGCTTGAAAGTTTGTATTATAGAACTCCTTTCCTTGATCACTTTGCAGATTTGTTGGTGTATATGATGCCTTTTCAATGATGCTTTTCATCGCATTAGTAACTTCTATACCAATCTTGTTTTTTATTGCTTTGGTATAGAAAAATTTGGAGTAACAATTTATACAGACCAAAATACAACGGTAACCGTCGTTTTCATCAGCATACTGTTGCATTTCAGCCAAATCAATTTGCCACAAATCTCTGTATCCTTTTATTATCGTGCGCCGTCTTACAAAATTTTTTCAAGCCGTTCTATGTAGTTCATTAACAATTTTGATTTTTTCTAGACTGGGCTCCACATTATTAGTAATATTAAAGCGAAGATAAAACCGGTGCCGGCCTGTATTTAAAATCGAAAGGAAATGGTTTGTTTCTAAAGCCATATCGTAAAGGTATGGGATTATTTTTAAATCGTAGATCAAAAAACTAATTGAATCCCTACCTCGAAGACCACTATCTAACATCGATATAGAAAAATATGCCAAAAAGAAAAGAATAGGACACTTTCGAAGCGTTTATATGAGGGATTTATTACCTAGAAAAGGTCCTCGACGTTACGAAGCAGCAATAGTGAATTTGGATAGTACGCGTGGTGCAGGGACTCATTGGGTAGCTTATAGAAAAAATAATTCTAAAGCAACATATTATGACAGCTTCGGCGATTTACCCCCACCGATCGAATTGGTACGATATCTACAAACGGGATCGGAACCATCAAAAATTACTTACTATACATACGATCGTCAGCAGGATTTTGGAACTGTCTGGTGTGGACATTTGTGCTTAAAGTTTCTTGTCGAATCATCAGCATAAAAGATGTCATCATCATCGTCACCATTAACACCGCAAATGGATCGCAATAACTATACTAAAATGTTGCAATCACTGAAAGCATTTCATGTAGCCGGTGGATTAAGGAAAATGACCGTTAAACAGTTAGAAAACATGCCCAAGGAAGTATTGATTGCATTAGCCCCAAATGAAATTCCATTCATTTGGGAAAAGTTACCCGAGCACCTCAAAAGCGATATCGATATATATATATATATATATATATATATATATATATATATATATATATATATATATATATATATATATATATATATATATTTACAAACTTAATACTATAAATTAAAAGCTAATACCTACAACTACCTAACACCTACTACATAATTTATTAAAGTCCTCTAATTGTCTTTTATACCGCACAGATTCCATCTTTTTTAACTCTAATTGTCTTTCAAGTTCTAAAATGTCACTGTCACACGCACTCACTTTTTTAACTAAGTGTTTTTTCATTCGATAAATGTCTGATAGTTTGCTCTTCTGAGAGTTGGTGAGGTCTTCAACCCACTCCGGTTGCGATGTCTTGGAACATATTAAAGAAGAAGAAGCGGTTTCGTTTGGTGAAGACGACGATGACGACAGCGACGACGACGACGAAGCAGCGGAAACTTCATTGCCTTCAAAACACCGCTTAAACCGCTTCTTCATGGGTTTCCGGCACCCCAATATCGGCGACAGTGGCGCTGGGGAAGACTTTACCTCCGACACTACTTCCTGCTCTACGCTGGCCGGTGTTGGTGGCGTTGGTGGTGTTGGTCCATCGGGGCCTTCGATCACTTTCACTTCTACGGACAACGGCTCTTGTGGTGCTGTTTTCAGGAAGTCGGGTAATGGAACAGGGGTGGAGGGATGCTTAAAGTTAAACTTCTTCTTTCCTTGTCCCACACCTTTAATCGCCTAATAAAAGGTTTTTTTATCGGCGATTTCCGACTTCCGCATAGTCAAAAGCTTCTTTAATTTGGAAGCTTTCGGAGAAGATTCCCTGTTAGGCCGCGATGCTTTTCGCACAACCACATCACTTATTATGTTGATTTTCGGCTCCTTCTCCTCCGTTCAACATTCGAGGAATTGCGCAGCCGACTGCACCAACTCTTCGTCGCGACCATCATTCAGGGCTCTGTCTTCGGCATCTTCTTGCTCCCTGCCATTCCAATTTTCGAATACCCCCGGACTTAACACTTCCAAGCCACTAATGTTTTCCAACATGCCTTGTTGCGAACCGCAGCTCACGTCAAGAGCATCCAAAAGAGACCTTACCCTCGATGACATCTTCGATACTACAACTCGCACTATAACTTTATCTTACTACTGCACTGTTTGGTGTTCTGACGAACTGTGAAGAGCTCGAGCCAGCAAGTCTGCTTTTGTGCCCATTTCCCCACTACACCACCTTTATTCCTTTTGTTCGATGCATTAAGTATAATATTTAAACTTGTCAGATGCAAGGCCAAGAACAAGGCTGACGTAACCGGCAATACCAGGGTCCTTTTCAAGGTTATAATTATCATGGATTCTTTTTTTGTCCCTGTCAATGTTATTTTAAAGAAACATATAAATATAGTACTAAACTTGTCAGATGCAAGGCCAAGGCCAAGGTCAAAGTACCCGTCAATGTCAGGGTCGTTTTCGAGGTTGTAATTTTCAAGGATTTTTTTTTTGGTCCTGTCAAGGTTATTTTAAAAAGTAATACATAAATAGAGTACAGCGATTGAAAAGTACAACATATTCAAACATCATGTTGCCAACTGATGAACATCCTAGTGAAGCAGCCAAAACATACAGTCATATACCAAAAGCTTTTTATTTAACTTGTCATCATTGTAAAAGACTAGGTATCTGCTGGCAAAATGATCTTACGTACGACTTCAACTATATTGACCTTTTTAGGGTTAAATTTGTACAATGCGGCTTTTGTGGACTAGTTTACTACCAGTTCAAGGACATTAATGAACGTGCCATCCAGAGAAGAAATTGGGTCATAGAAGAAGCTTACCTGTACAGAAGAAATTAACATGTATTTTATTTCTTAATTTTTTTGTTTGTTATATTTTTTTATTTTTTAATAATAAAAAGTAAACTCAATCTTTTGTTATATTTTAATTTTTTTTTTCAATAAAACAATAGTAAAATGAATCTGTATGTGTATTTATTAAACATCACCTAAAATACGTTTTGCAATCCATATTTTTCTGCAGAGTCCGTTTATTAATGAAATAGAACCATATGTTAGGGTGAAATCTAATGGTTTCAAATCAGTCTCACATAACAATGTCAGAAGTAAACACTATTGATAAGTTCGGTAGCAAAAGAAAATTTAAGGATTTTAACTTTATGCGAAGTCCTTCAGGAATAGGTTTTAAACTTACACCTAATGGAGATTACGACATGGGAAGCAAAAGATTGTGCTATTTAGCAGAACCTCTTGAAGGAGACGATGCGACCACACGAAATTATGTTGATAATAACCTTGCTCAGTGTGTGCAAGATACGCAGAAAGCTTTACATGACTCAACAATTGTTATTAAAGATATATTCAGAAACCAACTTGAAGGTTACGTACGCAAGAAATTAATTGAAACCGGTCAAGAACTTAGAGGATACATTGATGATACTGTTATTGCAATATATGAACTTAGGCAAGACGAACTGCGTGATGAACTTAACTCTAGAATGTTGAAAATTGAAAAGACTATGGAGGATCTTGTCAGCAAACCTGTTTCACATTAAACATTTACTCGTAGACCTGTGCGTTTAATTTACTGTTAGACAAATTTTTCAACAATAACTTTTACAGTTTGTTATTTGTCGACACTTCATTATATTTATAATTTTAAAATAAAGGTTCAATAAAAAGCAATCAAGTAATGAATACATGTTTTTTATTTAAAAAAAAATACAATACTATCGTTACATATTAATGTTGTATGTTCAATAGAAATAATAAAAACAATACAAATAATGAAATATGGATTTTCCAGATTACGTGCTGTCCTGACTTAGAAATGATTCCAACACGGTGACTAAATTTGCTAAGTTTTCTTCCGGGTCTGTTTTGTAAAAATCTATGTCTGCATGCCCCCAAGGTAGAGTTTTGGTTGAATTGGGAATTACATAACGTTTATCATCGCTATGTGACAATGCTACTTTATTTATTATGTTGGTATAAATGTTATGTAATTCACTTCTAAATGTCTTCATCTTTCTTAATATCAAACCACCCCGTTCAACAATTCTTTGGTAGTCTTCCTGATGAAGGTCTTTCTCGATAACACATTTTTTGATACCTTTGGATTTTTTTAATTCATTATTAATGGACTTTACATAATAAGCCTTCGCGCCGGTACCATAAAAACTTATTATCGGATCACCAGGAAACTCATCTTTCATTCTACCAACTACAGAATTACTTTTAATTATGTTAAAATTATTAATTTCGGGGTAATTTGATGTATCAAATTTTCGGGGTTTTCTGATATAGTTTGATAAAAGTTTTCCGTATACACTTTTAATATAAGCGAGTCAGTATCGGTGTAAAGTAACGAAGCATCATCGCCAAACTTGGATTTAATAAAATTATAATAAAAATCATATATTACAGTCTTTGATATATCTAATATGGAAAATCCGATATAAATTGGTTTATTGTACAATATTTTAACTTTATTCATATGTATAGCAAGAAAGTTCTCGGTAAACATCGAGCTACTATTGAAATTGGGGCGGGATATTAGTGCTCTAGCTCCATTTCTGCCTACACTGTTATCCCAATGTGTTACTAATTTTATATCCTTTCGATTTTCCACATTTTCCATAGTTTTACCAAATATCGCGTTATTTTTTAATTTAAAAGTGTCTTTCGCAAATTTTGTGGTGGCCTTGTTACGTAAATTGGTATTAAAATCAATATACGATTTTAGCCATTTTGATTGCTTAAACTGTAATACTCGATGGGTTTGCATTACCACTAAGCTGTTGGCGATGGCTTGTTTTAAAGTTCTATAGTGTACAATGTATTTTTTTTATCTTGTAAATTAGGAATTAATTTCGAAAATTTAGCGTTTTCTGTTGGCGGTATGATATTTTCTACTAGAAATGGAAGATCAGAATGTGCATCATGCAACTCAGTCGGATAATGCACATCCACTTCCAAAACGTAGCCATGTAAACTATCATCACCAACAGCCATAATATTTAAATCCAGAATTTCGCGCTCGCTTAACCATCGAAAACCACCATATGGTAATGCTTGTGACATACTATGACCATATAGATTTGTAGCATCAAGGTATGTTATAAATGAAGAAGGTTTTGTTGGGTCATAGTCTGGTAAAAAATATTATTAGCGATGTGCTTCCTTTCTGTACACTGGCTTATGCCGCCGCGTATACCTTTCTTAAAAAAATGTATCATGTCTATATCAGTTAAGAGCTCTAACTCTACCTTAGTCATACGCAACATACAATCAAATGATAAACTTGGAAGGGTATAGTAATGTGCTGGATCAAGTTTATCGAATTTTAAACAATTATTCCGAAATTGCTCAAAAACATCACACAATAGCAACACATCTGATTTTAAATACACGTCCGAATAGTCCCCCAAAGTTTTACACCCAAACAAGCGCCATACTTCTTTTGCTCTTCTGTAGCTTTCATCGCTAATATGTTCTTCCCGTAAATTATCATAAAATTTATCTTTACTTGGAAGACATGTATTTTCCATTTTTTCTATAGAGTCAATAAAGCTATAGGGAAAAACACTCTTTTGACGCATCAAATTAAATTGGTTGATATTTGAAAAATGTTTCCGCGTTTCAATAAAATCGTCGTCGTTTAAACCGCTGCCTAAATTTTCCAAAGACGTTGACAGAAATTTAAAGCTATCAATAAATCGCAACTTTAAATATTTCCTCTTGACTTTTCCACATTTACTATCAAAATAATCGTGCACATAAATGCTTTTGGTAAATGATATGTACTTTTCCTTACTTTGAGCCAAAACACCAATTTTATCCCCATATTTACATAACTCTTTTATAAATAAATGGCTGTCGTAGCCGCTTAAGTTATGAAATATGATAGGGATAAAAGAGGGTAATTTATAATTTAAATTACAAACGGAATGTGCAGCACCAAATCTTTTTGCACCAGTTATGTGACAGTGGTCTCGTACTTTAATCTCACCCTCTTCAAAAGGGCCTTCACATATACCACATATTTTAGCATCATTAAACTCCCTTTTTTCTTCAGGCGTTAACGGTTTCATAGGCTTAATGTCTTTTAAATATTTGTTTTATAGAGCCCTTAAATCACACTCGATACGATCCACAAAGACTTGAGCTGCATTATTACCGCGAAATAGCTCAAATTTCGAAAGTGCATTTAATTAAATAAGCAAAAGAATATGGTTCATGTTTAAAACTTTTTACAGTGTAAGAATTTTGTGGGTTTGGTTATACCGTTTCAACGAGTTTTAAAACAGATTCGAAATCTGCATAAACCACGAATGGAACGCGCATTTGCTTTTCTATTACCTTCGAATTTTAAAATATTTTCCGGCACACTCTTTCCAAATTTATCGATTTTTAAATCCACTGAGGGTGTTTGCGTGAAAATGTGGTTACAATCGTAGCTTTGATGTAAAGTTAAAGCTGACAGTGTACTAAAATTAATCAGGCAACCATCACAGAAATATATTTTATGTTGTTGACAACTAATTTGACTTGAAACTAAACGTGATAAATCCCGAATCCAACAATAATGACTCTTTGAACAAGTCGTATCACAAAAATGTTCACCGCCATCTTTACTACTACAGTCTTTTGTAATTAACAATAAATTTACATGTCTATCCAACTTTTTTGATGCATACCTCAGTGGACCAATAACTTCATGTATTACTTCATTATTTTCATATTTAGATTCCAGACCGTATACGTTAATTGATATGTTGTTCATTTCCTCAAATTTTTTAATGTCACGTAATTTTACTGGAAAATCCATACCTGTTAAATTTAGCACTCTAGAAAAATGGGGGTAGGATGTCTTCTGTGAAGGCTCTGCTGTTGGAGGAAACAATGCTGATGTTATAGCCCACGCAAAGCAAAATTCGTCCTGGTTAATCACATTGACGACAGCTCCTTTCTTTTCAATAGAACACGGCAACTTGATGTATGATGAGCCACCCATAGGCATATACTTGTTGATACTAACTTCCAAGTATAAAATTCGCACAAGAGCCCATCCTATAACAAGAAAAATAATATATAAAAATCAGTTTAATATATCGGGTTTTGATTTTTCCATACTTGAATCTTTCTCCTGGAACTCTGTCGCCTGCGTCTTTATTAATTCGGTGAAAGAATGGTAAACGGCATCCAAATCACTTTCTACACTAATTATTTGATTAGCAGTGTTGAAGGATTTTTCACTGAATATTTCTTGTGATGGAAGCATGTACTCGCCAACAGCTGTCATGTTAACTTTTAAAGCATGATGCACACGCAATAAATTATTAACAAGTTCCACCACCTTGGATTTAATGTCTGCAAAGAACATTACGTAATCGGAATGCTCCATATCACTGCTACCCGATAGGTTGCAATTCTCCTTTTGAAGGCACATTCAACGAGTTGCACACCATGACATACCGGCAAACATGAATTATTTTTATGTTGTTGTGTTCGTTTATGCGCTGACATATGATTTATTGGAATATCTACATTACATGTAGCGCAATTAATTACCGGAATCGTCGATGTATACTCTTCAATTCGGAGCCGTTTTCCTCCAGGCACTTCATTAAATCTCGCCGCACACGATTCTCTTTGATGACGTCTCATATTATAACTATTAGTAAACTTAGAACCGCAATTTTCACAAACATATGCCATGATTTGTCAAATATTAACACATGTACTACCTATACAAGTCAGAGCCAACTGATGAATGAAACTGCCCCATACCTTATATAAAACCATTCAAGGTCACCCCAAACCACGTAACATATCTTCAAAGTCACGCACCCAAGATGACCTCCAACAAAGTCAAGGTCGTCTCGACCGAGGCAAGGTCAAGGTTACACACACAACCTTAAACACAAGGTCAAGGTCAAGGGCAAAGCACACGTGCACTTTCAAGATCAATGACAAGGACACGTGGGCGGGGCCAAAGCGGGGTGGAGCAAGGTCAAGGTCAAAGTCGAGGAGTGGGGGGATGAAGAGGATCGGGTTATGTTCACTACTCATAATGAATACAAAACTAAAAATAGAAAAATAAAATTTTTATAAACGAAATTGAACCGACTTCTAAAAATGCGCTTAAAAGTGTAAAATAACTATAAATTTTTATATGAAATTGAAATTTTTGAAGTCGGCACCAAATTATTTCTAAATGAAATAAGTAACTACTGATATATACAAATTTTGGTAAGAAAGCAATTACAAATAAGATATTTTTAATGTTTATGCGAATCACATTCTGCTAGGTATTAAAAAAAAAAATTGTTCTTCGAAGATGAACGCGAAAAGGCCTTTAGAGTGAATTCTGAGCATTATTGGGGCATGCTGACGGGCTATTTCTGATCGAAATTGGATGAATTGAATGTGAATGATGTTTGGTTTCAACACGACAGCGTAACACTACACATAACGTGCGAAACGATGGATTTATTGAGATCGAAGTTCGGCGAAAGTTTAATTTTCGGTAGTTCTGATATAAATTGACCTGCAAGTTTATGCGATTTGACAGTTTTGGACTATTTTCTTTGGGGTTTTGTCGTTACTTTACGAGCAATTTAAGACCTGAAACGCAATATTCAACATAAAATAGAGGCCATTGATTGCCTATTACTGGCAAGTCATCGAAAATTTTGATGTTCGGATGCAGGCTTGCCAAAAAAGCCGTGATGGTCATATGAACGATATTGTTTTTCATGCACATTTGCCATAGATACACCTTTTATTTTCAATAGAGATTCACGACTTTAGTTAGTAAAATATATGTTTAATTTTAACTTAAAAAAAAACAACAGATGACCCACACTATTACAGTTCATGAGTACAGGGTGAGTCAACGATTGGATGAAGTAGGTTTGTGCCTTTTCGGTGAAATTTACAAAAAACTATACTTATGGTTTGATACAGTTTATTTTTACGCAGATTTTAAAAATATTTAGGATTCTACAGGGTGAGCCAAAAAACTAGGACAGCATAAAGTTGTATTTTTTTAAATAGAACACCCTATATACGAATCGTATTTTCGATTTAGCTTATAATTTTAAATCTTTTTTATTAAGGGTTTACTATAACAAAACTTTATAGTTTCGGAGATAATTAAGTTTAAAGAAAAAAAGTCACATTTTCAAGCATCAATTCAATCCTAAATAACGTTTTCAATTTTGTGACAAATATATTCAAATTTGGAATTTAGCAAGGCCAAGGACAAGTTAACATAATTTTTACCTAATATTTGCAATAAAAGCTACAGGGTGTTGAACACATCGGCTCAAATTTGAACAAGTTTAAATGAATAAATATCTTTTGTTTTTAAATGGTACACCCTGTATATTTTCATGTTATTTAATAGAGTAATAAAAACCCTAAAAGTTTTGTTCAATATATCCTATACCTATTTATAATAGTTTTTGAGATATTTCAGTTTTTCTTATTTTCCATATTTTTTTACAGAAATAGTCTTCATTATCATAGTAGCCATGGCAAAAACAATGTAAAAGAACATTTTTCTGTGTGTCAAATTTATAACCGCAATCGCTTCTTTTGGTTTTTATGTAGTGTAGTTTGGTTTTTTTTGCATTCATCTTATATTGTAAAATGAATTTTCCAAAGAATAAGTTAATAGATATGATTTATATAATAGGAGAGGCTCAAAAAAATTGCCTTCTTGCTCAAAGAATTTACAAAATGAAGTATCCTGATCGACGCCAGCCTAATACCCATACTTTTCAAAACTTAATGCAAAGATTTGATTCTTCTGGTACTGTTGATTATCCAAAACGTAAAGTGGTCAACAAACCAGTAACTAATGAAGAAAAAGAACTACAAGTATTGTTAAATGTTCAGGAAAATCCTTATATTGGTAGCCGTCAGTTAGCAGCATTATGTGAAACATCACAATCCACCGCTAATCGTACTACCAAGAAATATAGGTATCATCCATATCACATGGAATTACACCAAGAATTGCATGGACAGGATTTTGAAAGTCGTGTAAAATTTTGTCGTACAATAAATGCGGAGATTCAATTAAATTCAAATTTATTATGCAAGGTAATGTTTAGTGATGAAGCTACTTTTAGAAGTAACGGTGCCGTAAATAGACGCAACATGCATTATTATGCCACAGAAAACCCATTTTGGATTAGAGAGGTGCAACATCAAAACCACTGGTCATTAAATGTTTGGTGTGGTATACATCATAATCGAATTATTGGACCCCACTTTTTTAATGAACCACTAAATGGCCATAGTTACCTGAACTTTTTACAAGAAGAACTACCCCAACTGCTTCAAGATATCGATAGGGATGAGCTCGACAGTATGTGGTTACAGCACGATGGTGCGCCTCCGCATTACCATCGTGAAGTTCGTGCGTTTTTGGACCAACGATATCCGCAAAAATGGATTGGACGTGGGGGTTTCATTGAGTGGCCACCAAGGTCTTGCGATATCACCCCATTAGATTTCTTCCTATGGGGTTATATTAAAAATAAGGTGTATGTTAGTCCACCAACAACAGTGGAAGATATGCGAAACAGGATTAGGGATACCTGTAGAACAATAACGCCACTAATTTTGTCCAGGGTCCGAGAAAATCTGCAAAAAAGACTAAATTTGTGCATTGCACAAGAGGGTCGTTTATTCGAACACTTATTAAAAAGAAATAATTAATCTCAGTATTTAATAGGTAATTTTTTTGTTTCAATTTAGTATAAAAGTAAATATGTATTTGCCTTGTCGTTATTGTTGTGTTAATTTTTTCACATTATGTTAAATTAAACTATTGCCGTTGTAATATAACGAATAATGTATTTCATCATATTTAACCACATTCTGTTTGTTTCTGTAGTTTCTTTCTATTATTTTACATGGCTACTATGATAATGAAGACTATTTCTGTAAAAAAGTATGGAAAATAAGAAAAACTGAAATATCTCAAAAACTATTATAAATAGGTATAGGATATATTGAACAAAACTGTTAGGGTTTTTATTACTCTATTAAATAACATGAAAATATACAGGGTGTACTATTTAAAAAAAAAGATATTTATTCATTTAAACTTGTTCAAATTTGAGCCGATGTGTTCAATACCCTGTAGCCTTTATTGCAAATATTAGGTAAAAATTATGTTAACTTATCCTTGGCCTTGCTACGTTCCAAATTTGAATATATTTGTCACAAAATTGAAAACGTTATTTAGGATTGAATTGATGCTTGAAAATGTGACTTTTTGTCTTTAAACTGAATTATCTCAGAAACTATAAAGTTTTGTTATAGTAAACCCTTAATAAAAAAGATTTAAAATTATAAGCTAAATCGAAAATATGATTCGTATATAGGGTGTTCTATTTAAAAAAATACAACTTTATGCTGTCCTAGTTTTTGGGCTAACCCTGTAGAGTCCTAAATATTTTTAAAATCTGCGTAAAAATAAACTGTATCAAACAATAAATATAGTTTCTTTGTTAATTTCACCGAAAATGCACAAACCTACTTCATCCAATCGTTGACTCACCCTGTATATTATGCATTACAACCAACAAGTGACAACAATGGCCAGGTCGGTCAAAGTGAAGTCTAAGCTACAGCTTGGTGCTAGATTTAGAGTATATTGATACTATTGTCGATATTATGTTGGGAGACTTCGGATGTACCTTCAGCTGCATTATGGTTTATTTTGGATGGTAGCCTTGAAATGTTATTATGTTTTAGCAGTTGCATTTATTGTAGTTTTATGTGAGCTTTTCGGGGGAAAATTCTAAAAAAACTTTTGATTTTTTCACTGGGATAGGGGGAACTATTGTTGTGTCTGAGCGATTGGTTAATTGATATTTTGAGTAGAGCCAGCCTCGGAGGGAAGATGTAAAAGGCCTCACCCTCCCAGGGTAGTTCAAGCCTGCTATGACTGACATATCATATTGATTGTGACATGTCATCTTATATAATTTATTATTGATCACGACTTTATTAATTTAGTCGAAGCCGCAGATAAAAAACAGTGCTATTTTTGATGCAATTTTCGAGATGGATGAGACCTATCCAGTGGTATTAGGAGCAATGTAAGAACAAATCCTACCATAAAATGTAACAGCAAAAAATAGGCTGAGGCCAAGATGGGGGAGTCAAAGTTGGCCAAAACAGATTTTTATAAATCTACAAGCCAAGGAAAAAAAGTTTCATATAAAAGTTGTGGAAATATTGAAAACTTACCTTTGTAAAAAGGCGAAAAACTCTCAAAATCGGCCATTTTTTTTGTCAATTATTTATTGTAAAATTAACTTTCTTTGAACTTTTTTGCTTTTAAAGAGAAGTCCTCGTCACTCTAAATTAAATGAAATTTTATAAGAGTAAATCGGTTAATTTGTTACCGAGATATTACTATTTGCGTGTCCCAAGATGCAAAATGTTGCTACAACTTTTTTTAGGTGAACATTTTGACCTCCACAAAGGCTCAATCTCTTCGTGAAGGCCTAAATTTTCACATCGTGTTAGGGGCAAATGAAAAAATTAACATTCAACCCCTTAAATATCGCCTAAAAAGGGGGTATTTTTTTATCAAGAAATATATAGCTAGAGCCTTCACCTTATGTGTTAGACATGTTTTATTTAAAAATTCGAATAGCTGAGTTCAAGACGACGATTTTGAAAAAAAAAATTGGGTCAATAGGAGCCGAGTTAGGACTTTTTTTTTAAATCGCATTCCCTTTGTTTATAACAATTAAGAAACAAGTCCAACGGCGTTTGATACCAAGAGAGTTATATTTTCAAAATCCTTGATCAGATTTTACACAATGCGGTTTTTGTGATTAAAAATCATACATAAAGTAGAGCGTAGAATTCTGGTGTATACACCACCAACTGGCTAATCTTATTAACGATGTTTTTCTTAATTCAGCAAAAATGCCATTGTTTCAGTTTTCTCATATTTATGTATTAATAATATTTTTAGAATAACAATCAATATTGTCAATACACCAAAATTTGCCAACAGAGAAGTATTCACTCATAGCTGTTCTATACAAATTATTAACATCGAAATAAATAAGGAAAAAAGATGAATCATTTGGATTATAACCTTTTCTCATATATTTATTGTTAGCTTTTCTATATCCATTACTAGACTATGAGATTCCTTCTCGAATCCCTTTTTCCATAAACATAATTTGATCGATTTCAGTTAATAATTCCAAGGTAGCTCCAGACCCTTTTAAACACCTTGAATATGCCAGTCCAGGACAAGTTTTTCGTGATCATCCAAATATGAACTTAATTTCTAAATTGCCTTAGCATCATACCAAAAGAATCAATGAAACGAAACTGAATGTTTCCATTTGTTAATTGTTTGGTAAAAGCAATATATTTTTCGTTATTTACTGGTAATAAATTAATAGCACCAGGTATTATTGTTGCAAGTGCTCTAATTAAAAAATGGCATCATTCTTATAATTTAGAATACAGGACATATGAGCCCTACCTCTATTTTTTCCCATAAAGTAACAATGATTTTTAACCTTTATCTGATCATCCTGAAAAGGTTTTAAACAAATATGGAATGCATTTGATAGTACAAAATCTAGTGTTTTTTTCTCTGTTAATTGAATCATTGGAACTACATTTGAAAATAAGGGAGATAATTTTTTAGACAATTGTAGTTGTAAGACAAACCACTGAATACAACCTTTACCTGTATATAACTATATTTTGATAAGGAATCGTCATATGAACATAATAAATTATATGCAATACTAAATGGAGCATTTTTTCAACTCCTTTTATGTGTATTGATATATCTTTGTCTTCATATTTCCTAATATACAATCCAAATCGGCATAAATTACAAATGGGACCTTTTCTTTATTTAAAATGAAATGAATTTATTTTTAGCTGCAGGTAAGGTTATTTTGGTTTTGTTAAGTTTTTACATGTAAACATATGTTCATTTAAAGTTTTACTTGAATAAAAATGATTAAGACATTTATCACAATAAAATCATTACTTTGTTTACAGAGTAAACGTGATAGATCTTTGATTAATGCAAAGTGAAAAACATATTTAAAATTCTTAACATTTTCATTTAAATTTAATTTTCACTGTCATAATAAAAACAATTTTTAGTTGGTATTATTGACAGATTAATTCTCGTTTAAAAAATTAAATTTTATGAGCATACAAGTAGAATTTCTTTTTTCTCAAAAAAAAATACATTGATAAAAAAATTATTCATTGTCTCAAATTTAGGTATGTCTTTTAAGTTTATAGAAAAAACAATTCCATCATATTTAAGTATTTGCCTAAAATCTGGATAAGAAGATGTCCTAATGGGATTCCGAAGATTTCAACGAAGATGAAGCGCTGCCACAACGGACCAAAGAAAACAATATTCATCATTATTTGTAATATTAAGAACTCCTTTTTTATTTTGAATAAATTTAGGAACTTCATTAAAGGTAGATGTACCTATATTTATCGGTGAATAATTATTTAAATTAACTTTAGTTGTAAAATCTCTTATAGGGTGTTCCTTGAGTCCCTGTACTGAAAGTCGTCAAGTTTTCATAAAATAACATTTTAATGTAATTATGATAAAATTCCGTTAAATCTTTATACAAGTTAATAATTCTGCTTTTAGTTTGAAAATGTTTTATATCTGTTTCTCCAGTTTGTGGTTTCACAAAATTTGCAGCAAAAGTGATATTTTCCTTTAATAATGATTTCCAAAGCTCTTTTTTAAGTTCACAAGAAAACAACCTAATAGCTTTATTAAAAAATATAACACGATCTTTAATATTTAAATTAATTATAGCACCAGTTCTTATACGGTTTTTGAAATAAGATTCCACATCTTACCGAATTAATTTTGGTTTCGTCAGATGACTTGTTTAAATTATTTTTATATCTGAAATTTGTTTTAAAGTTTTTCAAAAGGCCAAGTTAGATTCCAATTTTAAAAAACCTTGCTTATTTCAGACACATTACTTTTAATATATATATATATATATATATATATATATATATATATATATATATATATATATATATATATATGAAAATATTTTTATTTACAAATTTAGTCATTTAAATAATCGTCCTTAATTAACTTATCAACTTGTTTCATTTTCTTCACAATTCCATCAGCCTAATTATCGATTTCACCATTATTGCTCCTATTTTTTATTTTGATTATTTAAAATACTGTGTTTGTAATTTGAGGTTAAAATATAAGCTAGAATAAATTTTATAATAATATTATCAACTGAAAAGCTCCAAGTCTGGACCGGGTCCAGAACTACTGGATCAAGAAGTTCTGGTGTATGCACCATCAACTGGCTAATCTTATTAATGATGTTGTCATTGTTCCTGACAGAAGTTGTTACGTATCTCTTGCCAATGGAGCAAGATAACACACATGATCCAGCTAAGGATAGGCCTCCTGCTTGACACAACGCATCTATGCACATTGTGAAAAAATAACATAATCGCAACTCTACAGGGAGGATCCACCAGGGGAGCAATGAGATGCAAGGAGCAATTGACTATTGCCTCTGTCATATGTAACCAAGCCGATACCAACCGAAGAAACCTCTTTACCGCTTACGTGGATTATAAGAAGACCATCGACTAAGTGCCACATGAGTGGCTAGTAACTATATTGAGAATGTATAAGGTTGATATTCATTTTGTTTCCTTTCTAGAACGCATCATGTTAACCTGGAGAACTAGGATCCAATTGCAAGTGTCATCCAACGATACAATCGAAATTAATACAGTCTCAAAACGAAAGGAAATATTTTAAGGCGTTCACTAAGCTCATTATGGTTCTGCCTTGCAATAAATCCACTTTTACGCCGTTTGAATTCCAGATAGGGTTTTTTTGGTTAGAAAGAACAACGAAGAGGCAGTAAGATTGAATCATCTTCAAACATGGATGATCTTAAACTGATGGCTGTTACCAGAAACCAGTTGAACAAATGCATAAAATTGTAGGGGAGTTCTTCAGGAATATCGGAATGCAGTTTAGACTTGACAAGTGCCGTATTTTGAACCTCGTTAAAGGAAAGATACAACCAGGAGTATTTGAGATGCAGACCGATGAAGATATAGCTGCAATGGAAGAAGAACAATCACAAGAATACCTAGATAGGAAACTACCTAATAAACTATCTGTAAAAGGTATGCTAACAAAATATTTTATTAATGTATATGTTTTATTTTATACAGGATGAAGAGAATAAGAAAAGAATAACAGATATACATTATAAGGTAGAAGTAGAAATAAACAAATTATATTTATTATTAGATAAAAAAATTTTGAAATCGTTTATTAAATACCCTAATTTTCCTATTCTTAGATATCCAATCATTGTTTTTAGGTAGATAGAGTAGATAGACTGGGTAGATTAGATAGAGTAGGTAGGATAGGTTCTTCCACCATTATCTCTTCCTTGAAAATATCATTTATTTTAAAACTGTATAAGAACTATTTTTTATCAGTAGAATGTAGTTAGAACCGACAAAGTAAAGAAAATCAGTAGCAGTGTAATGCTGGAAGAACTAATGATAGAAGAAGAGTAGTGAATATATAAGAGAAGCCTCCTCCGGACCAAGGTCAAACTTTCCAAGGTCATTTTCTCAAGGCCGTTTTCCAAGGACAAAATTTTCCATGGTCGAATTTTCAAGGTCAAGTTTCTCCAGGGCCAACTTTTTCCAAGGTCAAATTTCCCAAGGTCCGTGGCGTTTTAAAGGTCACATATTTTTAAGGTCATTTGGTTTTCAAGGTAGGTGTGATAGGTGGTGGGTATATAAACGCAAGGGTGGGAGGAGGTTTGTATTAGTGCAGGTGAGTGAAAAGCTACAAGTAAAAATGTCTTACGTGTGTGATTAATGTGAAATTAAGCAGTTTTTCCAAACAGTCACTAAACCCCAACTGTTTTATTTTACGAACAAAGTCTAGTAAATTTAATGTTTTGCTGCAATATTTACGACATGCATTCGCAGCCTTTTCATATTCAAAAGCCAAATGACAATAGCGCGACGCTCATTCTGCTCGACTTTTAATTGCATTATTGAAATAATTACTAGACGTTTCAGTGAACTCATCGCCCAATTTTTTTACTGTCTCTTGTAAAGCACTATTCATATTATTCACTTATTTTTACATTCATGACACTTTTTTATTGTTGGTGGTGGCCCATCTATATAATGACTATATATTTGTTCATAGTGAATGTAACAGGGTAAGCTTAACTATAGCTATTTACATTACTTAAACAAACAATATTAAAGTCGCTAATTTCTCAAGTAAAATAACATAGGATGTTCCCTTAACTTCTCAAATTAAATGAAAAAAACAACACAAAACCTTCATTAGCTGCGGTTATACACGACACGTAATTTTCAAAGAAACTGCTCTCAAAATCCTACCGACTCTATCGAACCACAGTTCGTAACTGAAGTTTATTATTTCTTAAAAGGCCAGACACCCATCTCACTCCATGCAACTCTGTAATCATCAATTTCATTCATGAAATATAGAGGGTGTTAGCCATTTTATACCAAATACCTAATTCCCGAATTGGCTTCTGAGCGTCTTAACATTATTTTTTTTTATATAAAAACAGTTAACTAATCTACGTCTTTCTATAACTAAAAGAAAAATGATTTTAATAACCGTAAAAAAACACTATTCATTCTCTTAGATATTTAACGCCTTCTTTCTTGTGAATTGAAAAAACATCATTGTACAAATTCTTTTTACATGTTGTCAAACAATATATTATATTATAGTGAGTTTATTTGATTATTCTTTTGTTTCCTAATAATGGGAAAATCGTTTAATATTTTAATACATTTTTTCCGTATTTGCAGATACCACATGTTAAGATTACTCTTCGGTTTTAATTACGTAACCATGGTAGAACTTCTTCGACAGATTTATTTATTAATGTTAAAAGAGGGTACATTTGTTTTAGTTTATGTCGTCATAAATTATCTGGGTTTATGTATTTGTAAGAAAACATTTAAACAACTCAACAGTAATAAAATTGAGTTTAGTCTTAAGCACGATAACTGATCTATTTTTCCTACAGGCGTTCTTGGTTGGTAATGTAAATACTGTCTCTGTATTCCAATGGATAAAATGTATTTACAGGGTAATTAATTAATTTCCCTTTTTAGTAGAATATACTTTACGTTGATCAGCATAAATAACTAGTGTTTGTTCGATTACAGAATGTTTTAAACTATATGTTCCCATTTTTTCATTTTAGAAAATATAATTGGCAGTCGGTAGCCTGTAACTAGCATGTGCAAATGACCTCTAGTTTGCCGTTTCTCCACTATAATAAGTTGTCCGGTGCAAGGAAGCCCTTTATCACATCAATCCAGAGGATGGTCTCCGAGAACCGTTGGATATCTTGACCGATGGACAGCTGAGTTATGGAACAGTTCAGCGGATAGTAAACGGCACCGAAGGATATCCCAAATGGACCACAGGGTAAAAATATTCTGACCATAAGGACCGCTTAATCATTGAACAACAGACCGATGGATCTCTGCGAGATGGATATCTAACTATCGATGCTCCGCTGTCTTAATAGTAACACATTTATGGATTTCTACGACCAAAGAACGTTACAAATTTTGCGCCTGACACCACAACATGACAACTAAAACTAAGGAAAATAAAATTAGTAAATAGAGTCAAATAAATTATTAAAACAATGAGTTAAAACTTATTTAAGTAGAGTATTTTGTACTAATATATTATAGTCCAATAACAGTAGCCAGTATACATGCCACATTTGAAAAGTTGTTCTTCTATAATGAATTTACATGACTTTTTGGAAAGTACTTTTCTTATATTAAATAAAAAATATTCCTGTTTATTTCGTGTGATATAATCTATTTCCTATTACATAGAATTGGCTAAATATAATTTTGAAGTTACATTCACAAAAATTTTAAATGGAGGCTCAAAATAGTGAACAAACAGTCCAAAATTGAATAGTTCTTGCGGAAAATGTTATTTTTTCTTATTAATTTTCTAAATTTTATGTGAACAACGATGAAACTAATGAGACAAGGCTTTAGAGGTTACCGAATATCATTCTAAGTCAGATTTGCAAAATTTTTAAAGGGGGCCCCAAAATAACGGACAAACGGCCAAGAATTTAATACTTCTTAAAAAAATTGTTCAATTTTTTCATTTTAATTTGATTAATTCCATATGAACAATGATGAAACATTTTTAATGATTTCGTACAAAATGAAATATTTAAAAAAGTACAGTGTAGATCATGTTTTAATTAGTGAAATAAACTTTCATTACTTATCCTTAAACTTACATAAAAAAGCACACGTATGAATTAGTCGCAACGTTAGCGTATATATTATTTATATATACATAAAAGTAAAATTTTTTGCTCCTCTTATAATAATCCTGACATAATGTCATTTTAAAATTTGGTCAGATTTCGACACCAAAATGATATTTGACCATATGACATCTAATGCCAAATTCTGCAATATCCCTTGTTGTTTATTTCCTCCGTTTATTTTGTATCCTTAAACGACACAGTCAGCCTTTCTGAAACTTCCAATGGCGATCTGGACGAAACATCTTTTCGTCTGTTCGTTTTTGAAAGAGGAGATTTTGAAAAGTATGAACTTCAAACTGCCGTGGCCTGAGGGTAGCATGTATTAAAATGCTAAAAGCGAATCTAAACGTGAAATATTTCATTCTATTTATTTCCGATATTAAAATAAAGATTTTTGTACAACATGACCTTCAAATGATCTTGTTATACGTCAAGGTCAAAGTCTATGAAAACTCTGAAATTGTTTTTAAAAGAAGAAACTTTCAACATTTTATTTTCTAGGGCAACATAAGACTTTTGAGTTAAAAAGGACTAACGTCCAAATGAATTTGAAATTTATATTGAAAGTCACATTTAAGTCCTCCTTTATATTGCTCTCGATGTATCTTCCAACTGATATTTCTCGTTATAGACTGTGTCTGGGAAAATCTGGGAAATCTCCCGGATATGAAAAAAAAACACTTGAAAGAAATACTACAGGTTAATATAAACTCTTTTGGTATAGGTCTCCTTTTTGGAGATATGGGCTCCCAAAGAGCTGAAATGGAATCAAATTTTTTACACATAATTATTGAATCACTAGGTATATTTCAATTTTTTTAATATGATGTATACTAGGTAAGACCCTTAAAATTGCTTTCCAAGAAAGTGTTGTGAATTACTTACAGCTGCAGGGACGGACCAGCTGTGACACTCTTGATCCCATTTTTTTTACGCTCTGTATGATAATAACTTTGGACAACGTTTTTTACATACCTTTAACTATTAACTAAAAATTAAGTACACTTCATTCATGTTGCCAATCCTAACCGTTTTCGAAACATCGTCTTTTTATTTATACTGTTATTCCCCTAACTTCCGTCGGATTGAATATGAAAAAGAGGAATTTTCCCCTGTCACCATAGTTTCAATAAGACTTTGAACTAACTATTAGTTTAAAATGTCGTAAGAGGTTCAACATGAGCTCCGTGAAGCCTGATACACACGCAAGCAGAACGCAATGAAGATTGTTGTACACGCCACATTAACTCAGCATTGATCCTTATTTGATTACAATGAAACGTGATTTTCCGTAGAACTTTCTCCCAACTATCGACCGGAATGGAATACACCAAAGCTTTGAGGTGTCCTTACAGGTAAAAATGCAAAGGTGTTAGATCGGGAGACCGAGGAGGTCAGGCAATAGGTCCTCCTCTACCTATCCAATGGTTTGGATAGACGTTGTTTAGGTGCTCCCGTACAGCAACGCTGAAATGGGGTGGTGCTACATCGTGTATTGTATACATGTCTCGGCGGGTTCCAATTGTGAAAAGCGTTCTAGAGGAACTCCAAATAAAGTTAGAATACGAATGGTCCAATAAAAAATTGACAATGATTCCTGCCCAGACATTAATTGATTGGTACTGATGGTGATGATGTAAAACAATAGTTGCATGAGGATGTTCATCAGCTCAAACGTGTGAGTTGTATAAATTTATAATACGATTTTTGGTAAATCCTGCTTCATGAAGAGAATACTGCTAATGAAGTTAACATTATTTCACTGTTGATCCAATAACCAGTTTGCAAATTGCATTCTACGGGAAAAATGTTCAGGAATCAGTTCATGCACTTTTTTCAAATAATATAGATATATCAGCTGTTCTTAAAGAACTTCATGTACAATTGTTTTCGACGTATTAAACTGCGCTGATAATTTTCGAGTGCTCGTTGAAGAAGTGTCATCTACAGCATTTAAAATATATTCATCTAACTGCGGCATACGTACTGTTCTTCCCTGACCAGCATCAGTACTTCTTTTCCCAAAATTTCTTAAAATTATGAAGAAATTTAATAACATTACCTTATTAAATGGAATCGTCTACTATTCTCCCTTAGACGTTGGTCACCTCGTTGAAATGTTGTCTTATCTGGCAGAGTACGAATAGGATAACTGTCGTGATATAAACTCCTCTCTTCCAAAGCATTACAAGATGCAAGACCATACATCAGATGCATATCTGGATACTCAATAAACGTGTATTACAATTCACAGAATCAGAAGTTTTTAACTAAAGAGATAAACTCTAATTTTGGATCAAATTTTTTATCGCAAGGTTGAACATTTGATAAGAACAAAGATATATCTTTTATCGAAATACGCCAAATACGTGATGTAAATAAAATGACGTGTTTTTCGAAAACGGTTAGGATTTGCGACATGAATGAAAAGTGCGTAGTTTTTAGTTAATAGTTAAAGGTATGTAAAAAAATGTTGCCCAAAGTTCTTATCATACAGCGCATTAAATGGAATCATGACTGTCACTTATTAAAAAAAAATTGAAATATACCTGGTGGTTCAATAATTACGTGTAAAAAACTTGATTCCATTGCTGCTATTTGGGAGCCCATATCTCCGAAAAGAAGACCTATAAGAAAAAAGTTTATATGAACTTGAAGTATTCCTTTCATGTGTTTTTTCATATCCGAAAGATTTCCCACATTTTCCCGTACACCCTGTATAAGTTAAAACAACACCCTCTGAAATCAATGATTTTCGAACTTTCAAGGTCTCTTATATCCAAACTAAGGCTCGCCCAATTTACATACGTTAAAACTCATATTTTACATTTTATCTAAAAAAATAGAATCACCTGCATTGCTGCCCAAACAGTTTTTATTATGGGGGTAACAGAAACTTTACCCATGACCAGTTTATTATGTTGTTGAAACGCTTAATTCAGATTTGATTATATTTTAATGTTTTAGCATTTTTCTAATGACGATCTTCGAAAATCATTGCTTCTACTTTAATACAAACATTAGGATTAGTAACGTTTGAAGACTTTCTACTTCATGGGCCAACTTTAATGAATTCAAAACCTAATCAAAAAGCATTAGTTTCCTAAAAAATTAACAGTAGGGCTGCTTAAAATATATTGTCAGGATTCTGCCTTTGAATATAACAAATCGAGTAGAGCCGCGGTATTGTCATCTGTATATAATTATTCAACTCTCCCCTATATTAGATATGTTATTCTTTAAATGTTAAACGTCATATTCTACCAAACTAAAGTCAACATGTTATCAGAATACGCGAAATAAAACAAAACAAATATATTAAGATGTCTCATTCTGGTGTAGATTTATATTTTAAATCATGTGAAGAACTCGTAGTGTGTAATTCGATCTTGTAAAACAATGGGTTTTATATTATTTCTTGGGATATTATCTCTTGGTATAAGTGTTTGTAATTCTGCAAATATTGAAAGAAATGCAGGTTTGTATTTTTTTTTAATACTGTAATATCAGATGATTTAGGGTTAATCATTTTTTAAATCCAGCGTAATTGGTTTTTCTAGTAAGAAAGCTTCCACTGATTTACGAAAACCAGATTTATTTGTTTTACAAAGTTAGGTATATACATATTTTTATATTCATGGTTATTGGTAATTCGATACATTCCTTTGGTGATCTGGTAAAACAAGAGTTAAGGAATATATTTAACACTAATATGCATTATACAAAACGTAATATGCTCTAGGGTATATTTCGATTTTTAATTTTTTTTAAGTTGCCTTTAATCTCTAAAAATTAAATTTTTCAAATGTCTAATTTAACTTTGTATAACTATTTTGCTGAAATACTTGACCAATATTATGGCCTGTCAAATGGAGCAAAAAAATTTGTGAAAGCGTTTCGATTATGTGAAAAATTTGAATAAATACTTACTTTTTGAAGAAAAATTAAAAATCGAAATATCATAAAACTATTGCGTTTTGTATTATACAAATATGTATGTATATATATAGATATATATATATATATATATATATATATATATATATATATATATATATATATATATATATATATATATATATATATGTTTATGCGGCTTTCACGGATTCCTCCGTGTGAGATGCAATAGCAGTGGTCATATCCACATTATGCCGTTGTAGTGCTGAAATCACATTCAGCAAACATACAACTAAATGCATCTCCGCATGTAAATGAAGTAAAATGCGAACAGTGATTGCAAACTTCGCTCCATCATATCCTTTCAGTGTTAGAGGTTGCACAGTTTGGATGAATTGCTACAAAACACAATTCACCCTATTACACCACCATCGAGATGGTGGCCTACCTGTACCACCACACCGAGAAGAAAGTAAAAACTTACCTCCTCTGTTACAGTGATACGGCAGAGGTACATGTTTCGTCTCTTACTCACATGTACCTCTGCCGTATCACTGTAACAGAGGAGGTAAGTTTTTACTTTCTTCACGGTGTGGTGGTACAGGTAGGCCACCATCTCGATGGTGGTGTAATAGGGTGAATTGTGTTTTGTAGCAATTCATCCAAACTGTGCAACCTCTAACACTGAAAGGATATGATGGAGCGAAGTTTGCAATCACTGTTCGCATTTTACTTCATATATATATATATATATATATATATATATATATATATATATATATATATATATATATATATATATATATATATATACATTGACGTTTCTTTCAGACATTTTATTTTTTAAATATACAGTTGAAATGTTAATTAGCTGGTAACCCGATATTTTTATTATTTTCAAATTGTAATTTGAATATCCTTAGAAAGTTGAATATGTCACGCAAATATTAAGTAAATTTGAGATTACAGACATATTATTACAGGAGATTCTGTTCATAACTCAATTGAATGGGAGTGCTATTTAAAAATGTTTTTACGGCTAGTTCTGTTTATGGATTTAACATAAATACTTGTGTCCATAACAGCCGAGTATATTTTAAACAGTTACATCTAACATGACTCTTTTCACGACACAACTTATAATAAACTTGAGAAATAACAATTTGTAAGCTATCTGAAACTTTTATTTAAATAAATAACACATTTTATATTTAAATAATGTTAACTACATAATTTAACTTAATAAGACAGCGTTAAACACTATACTACAGTACAATTACATAAATATGATTATAATTTATCGGGACATATAAATATGAACCCTACAGACCAACGAATGAGGTCTTTCAGCATAAAAACCTTACTTATGATATATTTGATATTCAAGTCTCAACAATGTTTATAAAATTTTAAAAAAACTATATTAAATTGAATGTGAGATCTGCCAGTATCTATAATGGATGTTTTCTGTTTGGCCTTGGGTTTCAGTCCCTGATCTTAAACAGTTTCTCTATCATTGTTCAAGTTTCAGGTTTTCTTTCAAATTTAATTGTCAGGACAGGAAGTCTTGCAGTAAGAGGCTGGATATGTTGTGAATTCGTACAATAAATAACTGATTGGATAGTTTCCGTAGTGGATTAGGATGATGGCTTTTAGTCGTACTACTTAGAGTTGTAATTTTCATCGTTTCAAGGTTTATCAGTGCTGGCTTTCTGCAATTACTGTATATAGGGACCATGTATACCAATTGACGTCAGTAAATTACTTTGTATATATGAGTCGTTGTTTTTCTTTATATCCTTTTTTATTTATTTATTAGAATTCTAAAATACTTGGCTCTTTGTATGCTTTTTTTGTTTAACAGTTCTAGAGTGTCAATTTAAGATAATTTTGTGGTCTATATTTACATCTAATATCTGACTGATGGTGATATAAAATAAATTTAATCCAGGGAAAGTACAAATATTTTAATGGCAATCAGTAATTCCACAACAATAATAACGACACTATTTTTTTTACCTTTGACGGTTAATTTGACGTATTAAAACTACTTTTTGTCTAAAATGGCGACAAAATATACTACCGATATTTTCGGTCTGACATTTCAATCTGTCAACCATTTTATTTCTTGAAATCCGCGGGTTTTAGCACGTTCATATCAGGCAACATTTTTTTTTGATTCAACTACACACAAGTAATTAAAAAATACCTATTAAAGATTAAAAAAATCTGAATAATTTGTTACAAAATTTTAATTTAAAGGCATATATAATGAACATAGAAAATACAGATAACAATATTTTGTTGATACAACAAAAGCAATTAAAAAGCACATTTTTATCATTAAATCAAAAGTATAGACACTCATTTTACGCTTCTTAGCCTGCCTTTAGAAAGGAGCCTCTGGGTTGTGACGCGCTTTCGTAGGCGGGGAGCGGGGGAGCCGGTTGTGCTCTACGGCTCTTCTGCGTTCACGGCAGCGGAACATCGGTCAGTGGATATTTCTCGTGCAGACAGTCATCGGTCAAATGCTCAGCGCAGGGGTATCGGGTCAGCGGCAGCTACATAAATCCGGGATATCCCTGCTCTCTCAGCTGATCAACGGTTTGACTGCCTGAAGGTCAAAACATCCACTCGAGGGTCGGTTCTCGGGCGCCACCCTCGGGATTTAATGTGGTCGAGGGCCCACTTTATGCACCGGGCAGCTTGTTACAGACGGCAAGCCAGGGGTCAATTGCGTGTATTAGTGCTGGCTGCCGGCTGCCAATTGTTACATGTAATGGTAAAAATGAGACTAGGTAAGAAAACAAACGGTTATAAAACATCCTGTATCCTGTATTCCATTCTCTTATACAAAGACATGGCCTAAAACTAACTTAAAATCTAAGATATACAACAATGTAAACAAATCAACGGTCTGGAGGGCAAGAGTATGTTTTAGAGCTGTTTACGGTAGCTCATTCTGTTCGGTTGCGCTGAAGACGGTAACCCGGCGGTATCATTCGTGACGCCATTCACATATCTCGTACTATTCGGTCGCGACGCTACTCACGACGGCTTGTACGCAAATTATCGCGCCTCGTATCTAAAATCCGCGTTCCCGGTTCACGGCGCTTCGTATAAGATTCAACCGACGGCGGTATACGCGGTATGTAACAACAACACGGCGTCGATCGGCGATAGGCGGCGTCTCTACACGGCGACGGTCTTTACACGCGGCGGCGGCGATAGGCGTCGGGGCGGCAGTTGTTGAGCGCCTTTGTCAACGGACCTCGGCGGGCACCTGGCGGTAAACACATTCCTGGTCACTAGAGGGGTAGGACGTAAGGAAGGCAGTGTGTGGTAAAGACCATACACACAAGCCTAGCCTCACCTACATCAGCAGACCAGGAAGGCGCGGCCCAGCAGGCGACCCAGTCCAGTCCGTTTGGACTGTTGAACCGGGTGGAGACCGTTTGGTTCTCCGCGAAATAATGGTCTGCTCGGACTTAAATAGACGGCTCGAACTCCCACTACGCTGACGTGTGACGGTGTGCGGTGATCGCGCATACGATACTGCTGTATGCGGCGCGCGATTACTATGGTCGGACGCTCTGAAAATCTAGGAAAATTATGTTTCCCGGCATAGCGCGGTAAATCTAATTATATGTCGGTAATCTTGAAACTTTAAGCAATCTTTTCCGGCAAGAATCAGATTTTTCGGATGTAAAATAAATTAAATAAATCCCGGCGAACATACACTTGCCCAAAAATTTAGTAACTTCGTTACACACCCCCCCTTCTTCGGAAAATATTTATTACATAAATATTTACAATAAAAAGTAACCTAACCATATACAATTCTAAACTTAACCTAATCTTCTCGTCTTCTTCGGCGGCTGGTGGAGTGGATTCCTCATGCCTGGTAGTGGTAGTTCCATGACGGTCTAGTAGCGGTGGCTCCTCATGCTACGCATGGTACCTCACCGTTTCCCATGTTGAGCCTAAGGCTGACTGCGGCTAGAAGGGTAGCCGGTTTGGCGGATCTTTCGGCTTAGAGGTCGTGAGCCGGTTTAAGATCCTTAATATGTATATGCCGTATCTTTTTACCATCCAAACCCTTTAAGTCGTACACCACCGGCGACACAACTTTAATAACGGTGTAGGGTCCGGAATACTTCGGTGCTAGTTTTGCGGCAAAGCCCTTGGCGGCGGACGAGAGAGGATTGTCACGCTTAAACACTTTATCGCCCACGTGGCATCGCCATTCTCGGTGACGCAGATTATAATGGTGGCTCTGCGTAGTAAAAGCTCTTCCTAGATTTACTCTAACCAGCTCGTAAGTCTCATTCAGCTTCTGCAATTTTTCAGAATGGCGTATCACATGAGCTGCGTCGGGTTCAGCGGTCGGTATTTGACTTTGTCCCTCGGCACCATTGTTTAGTGAGCGTCGGTTCAATGAATTGGGCGGATCGAGTTCACGGCCGAAGTTAAGGAAAGCTGGAGAAAATCCGGTAGAATCATGCCGAGCGGTATTTATTGCAAACATAAGCTCGGGTAAGTGGACATCCCATTTTCTATGATCGGATTCGCAGAATTGAGCGATCATAGTCTTCATGGTCCTATTGGTCCTTTCTACGGGATTAGCTTGTGGAAAATACGGTGGAGTAAGTCGGTGAGTGATTTCCATCTCCCGAAGCAGGTTTTTAAAAGTTTGGCCGGTATATTGAGTCCCATTGTCTGAAATGACAAACCTCGGGCATCCAAATCGGGTGATGATTCCTTCGTAGAATGCTTGGCTCACTGCTTTGGCGGTAGCTTTACGAATGGGGCGGCATTCTACCCATTTGGTGAATCCATCCTGAAAAACAACCATGTAATTGTTTCCTTTTGCGGAGCGCGGTAACGGTCCTACTAAATCGGTACTGACGGTTTCCCATGGTTGCATGTTCTTCGACTGTTGCATCAAGCCTGGCGGTTGTTGTTGTGATACTTTGAATCGCTGACAGGTGGAACAACTTTTCACATACTGAGCGATTTCTCGGAACATCCCTGGCCAGTAGTATCGTCGGGCGATTCGAGCTGCAGCTTTGGCAATTCCCAGATGTCCAGCAGTGGGTTGGTCATGATTTTCTTCTAGAACGGCTTTTCGAGCTGAATGGGGAACGCATATCTTCCACGGATCAGTCATTTCAGTTTCGGTCAGATCGGTTTTATCCCAGAAGTGGCGGTAAAGTAGACCATCCTTGATGCAGTAGTCGGGAAAAGCGGACGGGTTACTTTCAACGGCGACTTTCTTAGCTTTATACCAATTGCACGGTGTGAATTCTTCGAGTGTGAGTATCCGATCTGATGGTTCCTCTTGGTCTTCCACATCGACTGGATCCCGGGATAAGGCATCGGCTACTCGGTTTAAAATTCCCTTCCGGTATTTTATCTCAAAATCGAACTGCTGCAGATACATACTTCATCGTGCCAATCTTCCAGACGGACTTTTGATCGAGTGGAGCCATCGAAGGGACTGATGGTCGGTGACGACGGTAAAGTGATAGCCTTCCAGGTAGGGCCTCATTTTCTCAATGCCCCAAACAATAGCCAGGCACTCTTTTTCGGTGACCGAAAATTTCTTCTCGTTCGGACTCAAACTGCGGCTTGCATAAGCAATCACATGGTCGCCTTCGGGGCGATGCTGAATCAAAGCCGATCCTAGGCCAGTGTCGGAAGCGTCGGTTTGAAGTACAAATGGTCGGGAAAAATCGGGACAAGATAATACGGGAGCATTTGTCAGGCAGGTCTTCAAATGTTCAAAGGCGGCTTGTTGTTCGGTAGACCAAGACCATCGCACTCCTTTCTTTAATAACCGGTTTAAAAGAGCCGCGATCTGTGAAAAATTCTGCACGAAACGGCGGTACCAAAATACTACAATCAAAAAGCGGCGGAGGCCACGTACGCTGGTCGGTTCTGGAAGGCGCTGGATAGCAGAAACTTTTTCGGGATCGGTTCGAATACCCTCGGCGGTAACTAAGTGTCCCAAGTAACGTAGAGATCTTCTTCCAAATTGACATTTTTCCGGATTCAGCTTCAAGTTGGCTTCTCGTAGTCGGCGGAACACTTCTTTAAGGTTTTGGAGGTGCTCTTCAAAAGTCTCTCCCAGGATAATTATGTCATCCAGATAGGCAAAGCAAAACGGGTCCAACTCCGGTCCTATGATGCGATCCATTAGACGTTGAAAAGTGGCTGGAGCGGAATGCAATCCAAATGGCATCACTCGGAATTGAAATAACCCCATTCCTGGTACAGTAAAAGCGGTAATCGGTTTACTTTCTTCTGAGAGCGGTACCTGCCAGTATCCTTGTTTAAGATCAATGCTGGAGATGTATCGGGCCCTTCGGAGTTTATCTAGTATAGCATTGATGTACGGCAACGGATAGGCGTCCTTCTTAGTAACACTGTTTATTTTCTGAAAGTCTATGCAAAATCGGTTTTTACCATCTTTCTTGCGCACTATCACTACAGGAGAGCTCCAGGGACTATCCGATGGTTCGATTATTCCATCCTTCAGCATACTTCTCACTTCTGTATTAATAATCTCCTGCATCCTCGGATTTTGTGGTCGTTATCGCTGTTTAATCGGTTCTGGCTCCAAAAGTCTTATCGTATGTTGAATCAGCGGGGTCGTACCTTGTATGTTCTCAAACTTCGGTAGTTCTTCATTGAGAAATTGTTGCAAACGGACTTCCTCTTGGCTGTTGAGAATTAGATTCGCTCCAGAGCTGACTTGTCCTATTGGGCTGCAAAAGTTAGGCGATTGTAATACTTCATTATTAAGGTACAATCGGCCAGAGCCAAGGTCAAGACGGAACCGGCGACGAGTCAATATGTCCATTCCCAGTACGATATCGGAGGTCAAATGCGGTAGGTAGCTTAGTTCTTCGGTCAGCGTCGTACGCCCAAACTGCAATGGAATACGGTAGGCTTCGGTAACCTCCACGATGCCACCATGTGCCACTCTTGCATGCTGAACCATCGGTCGTACTCTTCTACATTGTCGCTGGCGACATAGTTCCACGGCTAGGTCTCCCATGTAGGAATTCGCGGCACCGGTATCGATGAGGGCGGTAAACGGGGTGTCGTAGATAAATACACAAGCATGGGGGTGGTTGTCAATCACTGCAACAGGACTCTGGCTTGACGGTCGCGAGGTTTTACTACTGCGGGGCTGTACTGACCTCGTAGCGGGACAGCGCCGATCTAGTTTTCCGGACACGGACAATCACGGGACATCACACCTCTCCTCCGGCATCTTGAACAGAACAACTGGAATGTTCCCTTGCACTGATCTCGGATATGTCCGGTTTCTCCACATCGCCAACATAATGTAGATGATCTATCTTGAGACGGGGACGGCCTGTGTGGCTGTCGTGATATGCCATCGTTTGGCCCAGTCTCCCGGGATTTGCTGAGGGCGTGCTCGTTGTGGGTTCAACTGCCAAAGCAATAATTCTGTCTCTCGGACGACCCTAGTGAAAGTAGCGACATCGGTAAAATCGGTCTTCCGGATATATTGACGGTACTCGGGAAGTAGATTACGATACAGCCACTGAAGCTCTTGCGTCGGATCAATATTTCCATGCCTGCGAATGAGGGTCTGCATGTCGGTAATATAGCGGCTGGCTGGCTCGTTTTTTAATTGCAGGCGTCGACTGATTTCTGCCTCCAGATCATCGGCATAATTCATCGGAAAGTAGCAGGTACGGAAATCGGCGAGAAAGTCGTCCCAAGTAGTCCAATTGCTACGGTTATTACGAAACCATAAAGAGGCCTTCCCTTGCAGAAGCTCTGGCATTTGTGGCAATAAAGGGTCCGTCCTGACGCTGTGTGACGTACATATCTCCTCTAAACGTTCGATGAAGGTTATCGAATCGTTGTCACCATTGAAGTAGACATTCCATTTATGGACTTTCAGTGGCGGCAGCGGAATATTTGAAGCATACCCCGGAGGTGTGACGTTGGCGGCGGCGGTAGTAACGGTCGGCAATGGAGCAGTAATACTAATAGTCGGTCCGGTCAAGCTTGATGACGGTGCGGTGACACTGGTAGCAGGCGGAAAACTAAACGGACTGGGCTGCGGCAGTGGCGTGGTTCTACCATCTCTGATGAAACTAATCAGACGTTTCTTCAAGATCTCGGTTGTTCCGGTGATGTTGACTCCAAACTTGGTCAGCTCTTGAATGACGTCTTCTTTCTTCAACTGGTATACCCAACTTACCTTTGTATCACTTGGATCGGTTTGTGTCGAGCGACTGGCGGCACTTGTAGTCGGTGGCGGGTCTTCAGTCATCTTGTTCGGTACTGCTTCTTCTGTCGGTGCTTGGAGCTGGCGATGCTTCTGGTTGAGCGGTCGGCTTCGAACTTATGCTATTTCGGACGGTTAATAAATTAATGGTACTCTCGGTGTTACGCGTTAAGTGGGGGTATATACTATCGGTGCGCGCATACTCTCCCTCCAGTCTACTCTCCGGTCCGCATGGGCGACGCAAGCGCGTTTAACATCAATATATTAACATAAGTCGGTAAAACAGGCCGTATCTCGCGGCACACGAAAAATGGAATCTACGACCCACAATTAGTTGGAAAAGACCTACGGCTCACATTTTACCTCGCGCATGCGCAGATCAAATTTTTGTAAAAAGTCGGTATTCTTACAGTTTTAGGCCCTAATTACCTCCTATAACAAAATTTACCTAAATCGGTTCATATACACTGCTACGGTCGGCGGACACAGAATGGAATACTCGGATTACCTATTATCACGACTATTTTGACTAAACGGACTTGATCGGCGGTGGAAAAACATTCCCTCAACGTCGGTACTCCTTCAACAAAATACTATCAACGGTGACGGTAAAACAGCAACACTCCTTCGGTAACATGGTCCACCACAGTCACGCCCAACTGTCTTCCGGTGTCGGCCAATCTCGGTACTACCTCAGTACTGCTCTTCTTTCCGGTCCTATGCTCTTCCGGTTATACTCTTTTCTTTACAAGAGTTATGCGCTTTCAAGTCAAACCTTTTTATAGTCCCTGTTCTTCCTATCCAACTTTTGAAAGTCCCTACTCGGGCGCCAAATTTGTGACGCGCTTTCGTAGGCGGGGAGCGGGGGAGCCGGTTGTGCTCTACGGCTCTTCTGCGTTCACGGCAGCGGAACATCGGTCAGTGGATATTTCTCGTGCAGACAGTCATCGGTCAAATGCTCAGCGCAGGGGTATCGGGTCAGCGGCAGCTACATAAATCCGGGATATCCCTGCTCTCTCAGCTGATCAACGGTTTGACTGCCTGAAGGTCAAAACATCCACTCGGGAGTCGGTTCTCGGGCGCCACCCTCGGGATTTAATGTGGTCGAGGGCCCACTTTATGCACCGGGCAGCTTGTTACAGTGGAGAAACGGCAAGCCAGGGGTCAATTGCGTGTATTAGTGCAGGCTGACGGCTGCCAATTGTTACATGTAATGGTAAAAATGGGACTAGGTAAGAAAACAAACGGTTATAAAACATCCTGTATCCTGTATTCCATTCTCTTATACAAAGACATGGCCTAAAACTAACTTAAAATCTAAGATATACAACAATGTAAACAAATCAACGGTCTGGAGGACAAGAGTATGTTTTAGAGCTGTTTACGGTAGCTCATTCTGTTCGGTTGCGCTGAAGACGGTAACCCGGCGGTATCATTCGCGACGCCATTCACATATCTCGTACTATTCGGTCGCGACGCTACTCACGACGGCTTGTACGCAAATTATCGCGCCTCGTATCTAAAATCCGCATTCCCGGTTCACGGCGCTTCGTATAAGATTCGACCGACGGCGGTATACGCGGTATGTAACAACAACACGGCGTCGATCGGCGATAGGCGGCGTCTCTACACGGCGACGGTCTTTACACGCGACGGCGGCGATAGGCGTCGGGGCGGCAGTTGTTGAGCGCCTTTGTCAACGGACCTCGGCGGGCACCTGGCGGTAAACACATTCCTGGTCATTAGAGGGGTAGGACGTAAGGAAGGCAGTGTGTGGTAAAGACCATACACACAAACCTAGCCTCACCTACATCAGCAGACCAGGAAGGCGCGGCTCAGCAGGCGACCCAGTCCAGTCCGTTTGGACTGTTGACCCGGGTGGAGACCGTTTGGTTCTCCGCGAAATAATGGTCTGCTCGGACTTAAATAGACGGCTCGAGCTCCCACTACGCTGACGTGTGACGGTGTGCGGTGATCGCACATACGATACTGCTGTATGCGGCGCGCGATTACTATGGTCGGACGCTCTGAAAATCTAGGAAAATTATGTTTCCCGGCATAGCGCGGTAAATCTAATTATATGTCGGTAATCTTGAAACTTTAAGCAATCTTTTCCCGCAAGAATCAGATTTTTCGGATGTAAAATAAATTAAATAAATCCCGGCGAACATACACTTGCCCAAAAATTTAGTAACTTCGTTACAGGGTTATCTCTCGTAATTGTCTAGCAATTGTCGGCTAATATCTCACAGTTGCATTTTCCTTAATACCTTCTTTCCATGTTTGAAATATCCTGGTTGAACCTCTCACCGTACTCGTCACTTACAGCACCACCATTTTCCGGAAAATGATCCAGATGAGAATCTAAGAAATTAATTTTTTAGGACATATTCCATCCTAGGTTTTGTCAACACGAACGAAATTGGACAACTAGGTCTTTATAGTTTTCTGCTTTTATATTTCCCAAAAAATTTGTTGCAGCCATTTTAAAGGCATTCCAAGCGTCTTTTTCTTTACCTTCAAGTATGGAATCGAATTGCGCATCTCCGAAAAGTTTCCTAATCTGGGTACCCACAAATATTCCTTATTTCATTTTAGCGTCACTGATTCTATGGAACTTTTCTTTGAAATAACTAAAAGCACGGGTTGTTTATTCATGGTCGTCACAAAATTTTTCGTAAGTCTCAATTTTATATAAAGTGGCGGTAGTAAAATATTTTTTTGGGGGAACTAATGGCGCGCTGGATACATTTTTCTTTCCTGGCTGAAGAGACTCTATCGGTAGCCAGATTTTCTTTCTGTAGTGATCTGAATGTGCTCGACTGTCCCATTCGCAGAGGAAGTAACAGCATTTGGTATAACCTAGCTGCATTCCAAGCAAAATCGTCACAAATTTTAAATTCGCACAAATTTGTTATTTATATCTTTCATATTGTACATGAAATGAAATGAAATAATTTATTAGTCATAAAACTGATACTTCAGCATTGGTTTCGTCAACAGTATACAATTAAATAAAAAATATATACATAGCATACCTTAAGGCTAGAAAAAACAAGAAACAGTTATATTAGTTAGTATCATTAGATACTTGTTATAATATAAAAAATGTAAAATAACTTAATCTAATATTTAATAATAAAAACCACAGATTAAAATCCTAAAACAACTAACGGGAAAGAAAAAAATAAAACGATAAGAACACAATCCGTAGCACTGGTCAGTGAAGGACGCAACGAAATAATCACTCAGTACACAGTAAAAGAGTCAGTACATCCTACAGACTTAAGTATTCGTTAAAAGGATAAAATGACCCCTGAACAAGAAATTTTTTTATTTCTGTTTTGAATTTATTACTGTTTGATATATTTTTTAATTTTGCAGGCAATTTGTTAAACAGAATAATGAAATTATAAATTGGGGATTTCTCAAAGAATGCCGTTCTATGTTTAGGTATGCTAAGAATGTCACTATTTCGTGTATCATATCTGTGACCCTGGCCAAGAGTTTTAAACTCTGAGTAATTTTGTTTTACATATAAAACGCATTTTAGAATATAAATATAGTAAAAAGTCAAAATGCTGTTTTTCTTAAAAATGGGTCTACACGAATCGGTCGGCTTAAGACCAAATATCAACCTCAGTATTCTTTTCTGAGCCAGAAACACTCTATTCACCTCACACCCTCTTCCCAAAGACATGACATTGCTTGACAGATGACTGTATGCCAAAGAATAATACACAGTCAGCAATCCAGCCCGGTCTAGAGATGACCTCATCTGCAAAATAGCAAAGAAGGCAGAATTTAATTTTTTACGAACATGTTCGATATGGGGAAAGAAATGCAGCGACTCATCAAGCCACGTGCCTAAAAATTTAGTATAAGCTGAAGTTTCAATATTATATGTTTCTTTATCCTCTACCAGCAATGGTTTTTTAATATTGAAATTTATATATACAGTCTTTGTTGGGTTAAGTATTAACTGATTACGCTGACACCAAATCTCCAGCTCCTCACATACCCCTCCCGCTGTACGCAACAGTTCCTCTGGGGCATCCACAGATATAGCTATCGTGGTATCATCCCCTACTGATGAATCTAGGTAGGTCGTTAACATAAATCATAAACAAGAGCGGCCCCAAAACTGACCCCTGCGGCACACCCAAGGCGACCTTTTTGCAATCTGATTTGATATCGAACAAATATACTCCTATCAGACATATACGAGTTGATGAGTTTTAGGATATTTCCTCTTATACCCGAAGCAAAGAGCTTTCTCAATAAGAACTCCTTACTCAGTATCAAACGCACTTGTTAAGTCAAACATTAGACACATCACATACTTGCCCCTGTCGAGCTCTGCATATACAAAATTAAGTAAATCACAGCATGCTGTCTCGATGGATTTGTTCTGTCTGAAACCATGTTGGCAAGGAGTAATAATTGAATTCTGGTTAAAAAAATTTATCAAATTTTCGTATATTATTTTTTCAAAAACTTTAGAAAACACACTCAGTATAGATATTTGCCTGTAATTGGCCGGGTTGTGAGGATCATCCTTTTTATATATTGGCGTAACTGCTGCCTGCTTTAGTATTTGAGGGAAAATGCCCTCTGAAAGTGATCTGTTTATTAAATATGTCAAGGGAAGTGCGACAGATTCTGAAATTAATTTTGAAATTTGAGGACTTATACTATCGGAACCCGAGGAGCGTTTGTTCTTTAACGAATTAATAGTCGATACTATCCTTTCCTGAACCACCGCAACAACTACTATTGTTTGAGGAATTGATTCTATAGTTGTTGCTGGTAAGGACATGTTTCGACCGTAGGCCTCAAACAACTTCAACTTGGTAACAGAGCTGAAATATTTAGCGAAGTAGTTAGAAACCTCTTGAGGGTCATCGCTTTCACCATTGGTGAAGCGCAAAACGATGTTATGGTTTGTTACCCTTTTCTGTCTATTAAGATGTTGGTTAATACAATTCCATATTTCTTTCGTTTTGTTGGTTGCATTATTTATTTTGTCTCTATAATAAGTTTTTTTTGCGTTTTGTATACTCCGCCTGTAATCTTTTTTTTTTGTTGCGATAAAGCATCCTATGTTCGGTACTGGCTATATATCTTTGTAAGAAATAAAGATTATCCAGTTCCTTTCTTTGTCTTGCCAAAAAAGGACCATATCACGCATTAGTTTTTGTCATCGATTTTTTGTAACTTCGTCTCACTCCCAACGGACAACTCAAATCCAAGTAATGGCCCACAGTAGATAAAAACTCCGACCAGGCAACATCCGCGCCTGGAAGTTCCAATAGAAAAAACCACTTAACGCTTAAGATCTGAAAAGTGTGATAAGTTAGCCGGGCTTAAATTTCTGCCCACCCTATCTTCCGCTGTGCGATGATTGGTTATATTAAGATTATAAGAAACGCTAATTATATGAGCAAAGTGGTCTGCCAAGTGAGGATTTATTAACTTGCAGCTATAATTAGACCTTGGCAGGTTGGTGCAAACATAATCAATGACACTCCCACACAGATTACCAAATCGATTTAATGCAATTCTAGTAGGCAAGTATGTAGTTATTTCCAGATTAAAAGAATTAAGAATATCATATAGAATTGCTTTTTTGCTTGTATCCTCAGAATAGTCTATATTTAAGTCACCAGAGATAATTATATACTGTAAATATCCTAACAGTAACTCTATGGCCTTAGAGAAAACATCAGAGAACAACTCGACATCACCCGCTGGTGGTCTGTATACACAAAGGACAGACAGTTTGTCAGAAATCAACAAACCACACATTTCCATGCAGCATTCTACAGATAAGTCATTTAGCCGTTATGGGTTTTAGGTTTCCCAGGGTGCAATTCTTAGCAAAAATTGCACACCCACCATGCTGATGGTCAGTCCGAGAGAAGCGGGATATCAATGAGAAATGAGGAATATTCACCTGAATTACGTCATCGTTCGCCAACCAGTGCTCAGTCACACACAACACATCAATCTCCTCAGTATCAATAAACACAATAATTTCGTCAAGTTTGTTGAGAATACTCTGAACATTCACATGGCTGACCGTGACACTATAAGCAGAGGCTTTAAGAAGCAATGCCCAAATTAGCACCAGTTGATTTTAATCCAGCAGATCTAGCTGGGATAGTCGTGGATACAAAAAATTTGAGGTTACCCCACTGTCTGAAGGAATTTGCGAAGCTAAATAGTTTTCCTTACCGCTTGAAATATTTACAACGTTTGAAACTATTTCATTTATTATTTCACTTATTACCTCTGATTTATTTAATAACTTATTTTCATTTTGATCGGTACCAGTTAAGACATTACTCACATTACAATCTAAGCCTTTTGAAACATTATAAAAAAGACTATTGTCATTATATTCTAGGAGTGATTTTAAAACTATTTGATTATCCAGACAATCATACGAGATGTACTTCGCTAACAACTTACAAAGCGTATATGTACTAAACCTATAGTGTCTTGCTTTTCTGAAATTAGTAATTATTCGAATTGATATATTTTTTTTAATGTAAAAGTTTGTAAACACTGCAAGAAACGATGATACACGTTTGACCTTGAAAAATCACACTTAATACAAACTAATAAATTTGTATATCTACCCACAGAAAATAAAGTATCTAAATAATGTTCCTGGATACATATCACTTTATTCAGGTTCAGAGATAGTACAACGGTATCCTTCGTATTGCAATGTCTCGTCCTATCAAATATACACTTTGACAACTCTTTAAGGTCCGCACCAGGCTTCACCCACCCCTTGACAGAGTATGAGTTATTACATAGAATATTTTTTAGCACTGGGGAACAATTTTGTGCAGATCCGTCTCCAACTATTATAACCTTCTTCACCGCTCTACTCTTGACAGGAGGCACTATCGCAACGCGAGATGATCGCTCGGGGATCAACCTGTCCAATCGGTAATTTGTAACATTACACGTCCGCGATCCATCTGCCGAGACGACAGGTTCCGTTGCTCCTAAGCACCGGGTATCAATCATATACCGTCTCACCTCAGTCTGCGTACCAGAAGAAGACTGAAGAAGTTCAGTCTGTATACTTGCAGATACAGACGTTGGAAGACCCTTCGTTTGTGTTGATACAGAATTTATTTCTGGCCTTTTTTTAGGTTCAGCTACTTCCGACTTGAAAGATTTGATAATTTTGGTTAAGTTTTTTTATTTCATTTTTTTTTTATTTTTAAGTTCTTGAAGTAGAAAGTCAACCTTTTTTTTGTTTAAGAGGCATTTCGACTCAAGATTTTCATTTTTAACCAATGATCTGCCAGTTTATTCCTTAAATCAGATATTAAATTTTCTGATGTGTGAACTACATGGCCAAATGGAACTGTAGGCAACTTGTTTCCATTATAAAGTAACACAGTAACACGTTATTTATTAGAGTAATGCAGCTTTAAGAGTTACTTTTGATTAATCAATGAAAAATTTCCACTCTTTTGGATCATAGTCCAGCTGTCATTAATCGCTTAATCTCCCTACAGGCTACCAAATGGTTTTCCATATTGAAAAACGCTGTTAAATTTTTCTGACGGCTTCGGTACATAAAAACTCTTACTTCATCTTGAAATAAAGTTCACAGACAAAATCGGAGACTTGCGAGGTTGATGGGCCGGCGACATTTTCCGGCACAATACCATTTGAATCCGTTTGATCATCATCACAATCAAGGGTATATTTCTGAAGTGGATTGGGCACAGGCAACTCGTCACTATGGGGCACCGGGCGTATGGTGGATTGTAAATTTGGATACCGTATCGCATATTTTTTTCTCCGAAAAGCATTTTTTGGTAGGAGGTATCAAACAAAAGTAACAGTCGGTAACATGGTCTTTTGGTTCTTACCAGACCATAGGAACAGCGAAAGGCATCTTACGCTTTCTTCCACTTAGCCAGAAACGAATGTTGGACGCACATTTATTGAAGCAGATAAGGGGAGCTCAATTTTTATCTTGGTCTCCACCTTTGCAACCAAAATACAAATGGTAAGCCTTTTGTGTTAAAGGGCTAAGAGTACGTTTTTGTTTCACAAAAGTCATTTACTCGCGACATGTTGTTCAAAACTCCCTAATCTCTCAAATACAAACTGTTCATGATCAACTGGAGGTTGAAATACAACTAACTAAGAATATAGGTTTTATGTTACGTGTATTTAAACCCCTTATAAAGTATACCTAGTGTAATAAAACCAGGTAATTCTCATTTTATGGTCCAGGGCAGGTAGTTAAAATTATTAAATTTAGCACGTATCTATAAAACTGGAGCCAACTGAGACTTTTACAAGACAGATTGTTAATTACTAAAACAAAATAAGTAATTTGTTGCTATTTTGGTCTCGGAAACATTTTTCATGTTCCCCAGTGTAATTTTAAGCAACTTTATATTGCGTGACTGAGACGACTAAACCGAAAATATTATATACTTACTTAATTGCATTTTTAAAGACCTATTTACCGTTCTCCACTCGATCGAATTAACAAAAATACAGTAAGTAATATCTTTGTGGTGAGTCACTACATAACTGAAGCCAGCCTGCGGACTCATGTCCATGAGTGCTTGCCGTCGTTAAGATTACACCCAACCTGAGGCAATGAGGGCTCAGTTATACAACATATGACAAAATAAAATCACACGTCATCACGAGTTGACACCACTCGTCTGAAGAGTCCGGAATGATGAAATAATATTGCGTCCTTGTCCTAACTTCTGATTTCTTGCTAAGCGAAAGTTACCTTTGGCGATGTTACACCCTGAAGCTTTGCTACTCTGTAACGATGCTTGCTCAATTGATAAGACTTAGAGTACGTGGTTAAGAGCAATCCTTCCTCCGCCTTTCTTAGCTAATGAGACTGAGTGCGTTCATATGAAATTGGTATAAGCGACTCGCTTTCCATCGACACTAGTACTCGACACGGAAACACCTCAACCTGGGAATCACAAGCGTAGCTTAACCCAAACCAAAGCATAGTACCTGGAGCAAGAATGTGTTTACGAGCGGAAAATATCTATATATCCGTTTTTCATTCGATATTAAGCTAGGAGACCAAATTTTCACCGAGTCTCATTGCACAAACCAGGCATTAAGGTACTCCTTATAAGAATGGCTTACTCCTAATCTCTTGAGATCGGCTCATGCCTTACCTCTGGGACGTTCCTATCGTTAGGTCCATGCAAGAGAAAGTCTAACTTCTACAAGTGTTGTGTGGTATGCGGCAACCGGCCAACTACCCCAGAATTGGCCTCGCCAACATAATGGCGAAAGGGAAGCAAATCCCGGAACCCGTTTTGTTTAGTTTGACAAGAAGTATCAAGAGGACTAAACAGCCTTGGGTGCTTTTGCCGCTTGGCGGTCACAAGCTTTGCTAAGTATAGCGGCTCGGAGTTCACCGGCTACGGTTATTAGCACTGCTGAGGTCAAAGACGTAGTTCGATCTTAGTCTAGTTTCGCCTTCAATTCGGCTCATCGGACATGGATATTACCACGTGAATAGGTGGAAAGACCAATTCAATTTTTATTAGTTCATTTGTTATGGAAGTAATGTCTTTGTAGTCAGTCACCACAGAACGTCTAAGAGGTTTGAGCCGAAGCGTGAACCATTCTCATGGGGAGAATCTAAATGCCTGGTCTATGCAATGAGGAGAGACCGTGAAAATTTTGTCTCCTGGTTTAACATTGAATAGAAAATGTTTCGATCAACTTACGGTCTCGTCATTGGAGCTGTATCGAACCAAAAACAATATTCGCAGGAAACAATGTCGGGGTTCGGTCCGGCTTCGACCGATTTCTCGGGCGCGGTTTGAATTTAAGTATTGAAATGTGAAAAAGTCATCGGTCGCGAAGTTTGACCAAGATTGAAATTTAAATGTCTTATTTGATCGTATATTATACGTTGGTGTCCTATAGAGTGGCGCAATTGGTTCAATGAAACCCAAGGTCAATTTTTGGTGGAGCATTTTTGGGGGAACTGGGGATTCCTGATTTTTATTTGAATGTGATTGTTGCGTGAAATGTGATGATGATGGTTGATTGAATTGTGTTTGATTGAACATGAAATGTTCTCAGTGATGAAAGGAAGGATACCGCGCAGGCGGTGCCGGAGAGGACCCACCGTAACCTTCCGCCCAAGGAAGACCCAGACCCCCACCTTTCTTGATGTTTGGGAATGTGTTGGGAATTTGATGAGCCACTGCTTGAGAAATAGAAAAATTTTATTCTTATTTACCAAAACTTAAAAACGAGAAGCAGTTTTCCATGTACGCGTCTGGAAGGTGAACTTGGAATGTTCGGCGTATCAGTAAAGTTTTTGAAATGAATGGGGATAACAATTTCAAGGCTAAGAAATTGTGTGTGTGTTGTAACAATTTGTGAAATTCAAGGTTGTTTTTCTGAAGAAAGTTTTTCGCGAATTGTCAAGCCAAAATGATTTACGTTTGTCAGTAAAAATTAAAAATTTTCAGCAAATTTTTTCATTTTTTTTTCCGATGAGTTTCTGTGAATTTTTTGCTTGTTTTTTGATTGGATTCGATCACGTAAGTCATTTGGGAATGTTTTATTTATTTATCGCGTTTTTCTTAATTTAGAAAAAAAAAATCGTGCATGACCCTCTTTAGAAAAACGAAGTTATTTGAATCGGTTGTTATTATTTTTTGAGCTTACTTAAAAGTCTCTTGAATGTTATTGAAGAAATGAGTGTAGGAAACTCAGATTTAGAATTGCTTCGCGATCTTTATGACGGTGATCCGAGATTGCAACACCAGTTCGTGTATGCAATCCCGGATATCGTCCGTCTTTCGAACTGTAGTGATGGGGGCTCTGAAACTTACCAAGTCCGTAGTACTTTAAACAGAGAAAATTCCCCAAACACCGTATTTAAGACCGTTCTTCGCACTAGCTCTTCGGATCTCCTAGCTGTTCGTTATCATTTAAAATCACTACTTAACGCCTAAGAGCTCCCCTCTTGAGTCGTGCTAAAGGTGAAGTTCTTGAATTTCTGAAAGATCTAAGCTTGAACCTGAAACAGAAAAATGCGCAGAACGTCTTTTTCTGATCCTGATCAGACTAGTTGGTATTTTTCGGGAAAAACCGGGATTTGTTATAAAAATAACAGGATTTTTCTCCGAAAAATCAGAGCATTTCGTCGATATTCGTCATTATCTATCTTCTTGCTTCACAACTGATGGTTTCTTTCTTCAAAACTGTTGAATTTGAGGATTTTCGTGAATTTCTATTGCATTCACGTGTATACAGAGAGGCAACTGTTTACTGTTACGAATACCACGAGTAAGTTAAATTAAGGGGTTTTGGGGTTTCGAAAAATAGACTAGTAAAAGAGGGTGAGCCACCCCCAAACATTTTTTTCTTTACAAAACAAAGCGAAAATTACTTGTAAGTTTTACTGAGGTTGAACTAAGGTATTTTCATTCCCAAGAATAGCACCCCTCATTTTTTAATTTAATTCTAAAAATTACGCAATTTAATAAGACTGTTCGAAAATATATTTTTCACGAATACCATAAATAACTCTAGTTGACCTCTGTCGGGGTTTCAAAAAATAAATTAGTAAAGGAAGGTGAGTCACCCCCAAATATTTTTTTTTTGTAATAGCTCAAGTTCTAATTAAGATAATTCTATGAAACAAAATGAAAATAATTTTTTACTCAAAATGGTGTTAAACTATATAATAGTAAATAGTAGTATTTTCACCCCCAAGAATAACATCCTTTATTTTTTATTAGGGTAAATCATATATTTGCGCTCGTAATTTAATTGTAAAATCTGCGAAATTTAGTGGAATTGTTGGAAAATATTTTTTTCACAAATACCTCAAGTCTCTTAAGTTGTGTTTCGGAATTTCTAAATATAATCCAATAAAAGGGGGTATGCTACCCCCAAATATATTTTTTTACATCTCAAGTTCTAATTGATATAACTTTATGAAACAAACTGGAAATTACTTGTTATTTAAAACGAAGTTAAACCGCTCTTAAACTTCAGCCTTAAAAACAGTATTTTAGAAATATCTCAGGTTTTAAATGAGATATCTTTACAAAACAAAATGAAAATTACTTGTTGTTCGAAATAATGCTAAACCATAGTTTTGTACCCCCAAGAATATCATCCCTTTCTTATTAGGGTAAACCATATATTTACGTACGTAATTTAATTCTAAAAATTGAGAAATTTAATGGATTGTTTAAAAATATTTTTTTTACGAATACCATTAATAACTTAAGTTGACATGTTTCGAGATTTGTAAAAATAAACTAACAAAAGAGGGTGAGCCACCCTCAAATACGTTTTTTTTTTACTTTCAAATCCTAATTGAGAAATATTTACAAAACAAAATGAAAATTACTTGTTATTGGAAATGATGTTGAATTATGGTATTTTCATCCTCAAATATATTCTCCCTTATTTCTTGTAACGGTAAACCATCTATTAGCGCATGTAATTTAATTCTAAAAAATTACGAAATTTAATGAAATTGTTTCAAAGTATTTTTTCACGAATAGACCAGAGCTTATCTGTTTTTAGGCGAATGTGAAATGGAACATGGAGATTTTTGCATGAGAGCCTTCAGAATAACCTGAGTAACGATAGATTGGATAAGCGTCAATTCAAAAAGTTGGGGAACTTTGTTTTTATTAATAAAAATGTAAAATAAAAGAAAAAAAAGTTTATTTTTTCAACTTTTCTCTCGTGTAACTTTGAACGTATTCATTTTAGAGGAAAATTGAAGAGGAAAAAAAGTTTTGTAATTAAATTTGCCATAAGATAGGTAAGTCGGAAATCTCAAAATATATTTCCTTTATTGCAAAATAGCAATAATTAAAAAAAAAATGTAAAAAAGGAGTTTTTTAATCAATTTTTTTCGACTATTTAAATTATATTTATATTAGAGCAAAGAAAACTTTATACCGTGCTAAAATAACACGCTAAAATTCACTAAGATCGAATAGATAGTTTTTCCACAATAATTTTGCAATCCGATTTCGTTTACAAAAATTGACCATTTTTCAACTTTGTCTGAGTCCAAAATATCACGTTAACGTATTTAAATTTATTTTCGACATATAGTAGGGAACTCAAGTTTTCCAACGCTTTTTTCAGAATCGGATGATTTGGACACCCTCAGGAATTGTTTAAAGACATTGTTGATATTTTTGCTTATAAACAAATAAATTTTCTCGGCGGATTTTCATTGGATTTGTTTTTGCATACATGGTTTGAAAGCACTTGAAAAGACGCTTCTTTTCGTGAAAAAAAAAATTCAAATCCGTCAACTGATTTTTGAGATACAAACTGTCAAAGTTGACAGCCTGTTACGGTGAATCTATAAACAATGTAGACCTGATTCTTGAACCGAAAACTTTGTCTTGCCGAGTTCTTATTTGATGCAAATATTTAAATGTTTATGCTATAGGAAACTTCAATAAAAAATGAAAAGAATATCGTCCACGCACGAGAAAAATTAAAAAAAGAGCGGTGGGGAGCTCTAATTTTAAAATTGAATTCGAAAATTCAAAATACATATCTGAAAAAAAAAATCATTTTCTTGGCTTCTAATGGAGTGATTGTGATCATTTTTTTTAAACCGACGTACCGCGAATAATGGAGCTTAAATATCATAATGCCATGTGCCCATCATGCATTCATTTTGTTATAAACAAATGACGTTATAAAAAATTATTAAAAAATGTTTTATCAAACGTTTGCGAGAAAAGCTTGAAGCATCGGATATTCATACTGAGCAAGCTTATGAAGATGCAGATATCCTTAATGTAGAAACAGCAATAAATGTTGCTTCTGATGGTAAACCTGCCATTATAGTAGCGGAAGACATCGACGTTCTAGTAATACTGACATTACGAGCAAGTGGAAAGAAAAACATTTATTTTTGGTAGCTGAGTAAAGGCAAACAATGTGAAGCAGTTTATGATTGCGTCATTTTATCATTTTTTTCCTTTGGAAGTAAATGTCAGAAGAGCTTTCGTTCCTTTAGTAGCGAATTTTTGTTTATCAATATCATTATGTATACTATAACGATATATATTTACTTTAACTATCAAAATTGTTTAAACAATCATTGTTTAAACAAATTAAAAAAAAATTTTGGTTTTAAATTATTTTATTCGTAAAATACAGATAAAAATAAAATATTACTATACTGAGAGATGTACTAATGCCAAAAATAATTTATTTTACGTATTAGTACATTCGTTAATAGACACCGTTGTCAGTATAAGTCTCTTTAATGCCTATTCTATACCTTCAGAAATCCAGTTTGAGCAGATATTTCTTACTCTCGCCCCACTACTTTCATGTTAACGGTTACGTTTTAAGGCATCATGCTCTCATCTCCGAAAATATTATATCTCTAAATATTTGTAGAAATATTTTATTACTTATAACTTAAAAACTATTAGGTTTTCATATATGATTTAGATAAAATAATTATTTTATTTTTATCAGTTTTTTACGAATAAAAAATTTTAAACCCAAATTTTTTTTCAATGATTGTTTAAACAATTTTGATAATTAAAGTAAATATATATCGTTATATTATGCTTAATTATATTGATAAACAAAGAATCGCTTGGAAAGTCCAATACTGTAGGGTGCAGTATGTTGTAAGTATGATGCATAACTAACATCATTTGTTTATAACAAAATAAATGCATGATGGGGACATGGCATTATAATATTTGAGCTCCATTATTCGCGGTATATTGGTTTAAAAAAATAATCAAAATCGCTCCATTAGAAGCCGAGAAAATGAAAATTATTCTCAGATATGTATTTTGAATCTTCGAATTCAATTTTAAAATAAGAGCTCCCCACCTCCCTTTTTTTCATTTTTCACGCGCGTGGGGATATTCTTTTTATTTTTTATTAAAGTTTCCGATAACATAAATATTTAAAATTTGTATCAAAAAAGAACTCCGCAAGACAAAGTTTTTGGTTTAAGAATCAGGTCTGTATGGTTTCTAGAATCACCGTAACAGGCTGATGATGATTTGAATTTTTTTTCACGAAAAAAGCGTCTTTCTAAGTACTTTCAAACCATGTATTACAGAAAAAAAATCCATTGAAAATCTGCCGAGACAATCTATTTGTTTATAAGCAAAAATATCAACAATGTCTTTAAACAATTCCTGAGGGCGTCCAAATGGTCCGATTTTATATGTTAGCGTGATATTTTGGACTCAGACAAAGTTGAAAAATGGTCACATTTTGTAGACGAAATCGGATTGCAAAATTATTATGTAGAAACTATCTATTCGATATTAACGAATTTTAGCATGTTATTTTATCATGACATAAAGTTTTCTTTGCTCTAATATGAAGGTCCTCAGAGAAATTTATATAGTCGAAAAAAATTGATTAAAAAATCGCATTTTTTAAACCTTTTTTTTAATTATTTCTATTTTACAATAAGAGAAATATATTTTGAGATTTTCAACCAATAGAGTTGGAAATTTAATTACGAAACTTTTTTTTTCTTTCAACTTTCCTCTAAAATGAATATGTTCAAAGTGACACGACAGAAAAATTGAAAAAAAAAAACGTTTTTTTTTTGTTTTGTAATATCTCAAGATTTTATATTTTTATTAATAAAAATAATGTTGCCCAACTTCTTGAATTGACACATATCAAATTTATCGTTAATCAGGTTATTCTGAAGGCTCTCATGCAAAAATCTCCATGTTCCATTTCACATCCACAAAACCCCAATATTTTACAGATAAGCCCTGGTCTAGAATACTATAATTAACTCAAGTTAAAGTTTTGGGGTTTCAAAAACAACACATTTTTTTTCAAATCTCAAATTCTAATTGAGATATCTTTACAAAACAAAGCGGAAATTACGTGTTAGTAGAAGTGAGTTTATACCATGTTGTTTTAACCTCATAGATATCATCTCTTACTTTATATCAAGGTTAATCTTGTAATTAATTTGCATAATTTAATTCTGGACATTACAAAATTAAATCAAATGTGATGATAATATTTTTTACGAACACAATAAGTAACTTAAGTTGACGTATTTCAGAGTTTTCTAAAATAAACTAGTAAAAGAGCGTGGACCACCCCCCAAAGAGGTTTTTTTAATATCTCCAGTTCTAATTAAGATATCTCTACAAAACAAAATTAAAATTATTTGTTATGTTTTATTATTCCTAAAATTGCCAAATATCAATTTAAATAAACATTATAGAATTAGAAATCACTATTTATCATGAATTATAATAATTTACAGACAGGAATGCTTCACCAATGAAAGAAGTTTATATTTTAGTTTGTTATATACGTAATTTTCCTTTTAGGTATAGAATATGAAAAATATATATACAAACAGTCTATTTCCTACAAATATCGCTCTGGTCCTCATTCCATAAGCGGTTCGATCACCTCATGATCTTGTCAGTGGAGTTATATCGAACCGAGCGCAACATTAGCAGGAAACAACTCATTTATGAAATATACATTTCAACATATGTCGGCAGGATATTGCACCTGCCATCTACCGACCTCGATATCAGACTGAAAAAAATCGCCAGTCGAACGACATTTATGAATCATTGGAGTAATGTGAAATTTTTAAAACATCAAAATCTCAGTAAGAAATAAATAAATCTTTCTGCCGTATTTAAATAGTTTGTTATATATGTAATTCTCCTTTCAGGCAGAGAATATGAAAAATATAGATACAAACAGTCTATTTCCTGCAAATTTCGCTCTGGTCCCCTCTCCATACGCGTTTCGATCACCTCATGATATTATCAGTGGAGTTATATCGAACCGAGAGCAACATTAGCAGGAAACAACTCATTTATGAAATATACATTTCAACGTATGTCGGCAGGATATTGCACCTGCCATCTACTGACCTTGATATCAGACTGAAAAATATCGCCAGTAGAACGACATTTATGAATCATTGGAGTAATGTGAAATTTCTAAAACATCAAAATTTCAGTAAGAAATAAAGAAATCTTTCTGCCGTATTTAAATAGTTTGTTATATATGTAATTCTCCTTTCAGGCAGAGAATATGAAAAATATAGATACAAACAGTCTATTTCCTGCAAATTTCGCTCTGGTCCCCTCTCCATACGCGTTTCGATCGCCTCATAATCTTGTCAGTGGAGTTATATCGAACCGAGAGCAACATTAGCAGGAAACAACTCATTTATGAAATATACATTTCAACGTATGTCGGCAGGATATTGCACCTGCCATCTACCGACCTCGATATCAGACTGAAAAAAATCGCCAGTCGAACGACATTTATGAATCATTGGAGTAATGTGAAATTTCTAAAACATCAAAATTTCAGTAAGAAATAAATAAATTTTTCTGCCGTATTTAAATAGTTTGTTATATATGTAATTCTCCTTTCAGGCAGAGAATATGAAAAATATAGATACAAACAGTCTATTTCCTGCAAATTTCGCTCTGGTCCCCTCTCCATACGCGTTTCGATCACCTCATGATATTATCAGTGGAGTTATATCGAACCGAGAGCAACATTAGCAGGAAGCAACTCATTTATGAAATATACATTTCAACGTATGTCGGCAGGATATTGCACCTGCCATCTACTGACCTCGATATCAGACTGAAAAATATCGCCAGTAGAACGACATTTATGAATCATTGGAGTAATGTGAAATTTTTAAAACATCAAAATTTCAGTAAGAAATAAAGAAATCTTTCTGCGGTATTTAAATAGTTTGTTATATATGTAATTCTCCTTTCAGGCAGAGAATATGAAAAATATAGATACAAGCAGTCTATTTCCTGCAAATTTCGCTCTGGTCCCCTCTCCATACGCGTTTCGATCGCCTCATAATCTTGTCAGTGGAGTTATATCGAACCGAGAGCAACATTAGCAGGAAACAACTCATTTATGAAATATACATTTCAACGTATGTCGGCAGGATATTGCACCTGCCATCTACTGACCTCGATATCAGACTGAAAAAAATCGCCAGTCGAACGACATTTATGAATCATTGGAGTAATGTGAAATTTCTAAAACATCAAAATTTCAGTAAGAAATAAATAAATTTTTCTGCCGTATTTAAATAGTTTGTTATATATGTAATTCTCCTTTCAGGCAGAGAATATGAAAAATATAGATACAAACAGTCTATTTCCTGCAAATTTCGCTCTGGTCCCCTCTCCATACGCGTTTCGATCACCTCATGATATTATCAGTGGAGTTATATCGAACCGAGAGCAACATTAGCAGGAAACAACTCATTTATGAAATATACATTTCAACGTATGTCGGCAGGATATTGCACCTGCCATCTACTGACCTCGATATCAGACTGAAAAATATCGCCAGTAGAACGACATTTATGAATCATTGGAGTAATGTGAAATTTTTAAAACATCAAAATTTCAGTAAGAAATAAAGAAAACTTTCTGCCGTATTTAAATAGTTTGTTATATATGTAATTCTCCTTTCAGGCAGAGAATATGAAAAATATAGATACAAGCAGTCTATTTCCTGCAAATTTCGCTCTGGTCCCCTCTCCATACGCGTTTCGATCACCTCATGATCTTATCAGTGGAGTTATATCGAACCGAGAGCAACATTAGCAGGAAACAACTCATTTATGAAATATACATTTCAACGTATGTCGGCAGAATATTGCACCTGCCATCTACCGACCTCGATATCAGACTGAAAAATATCGCCAGTCGAACGACATTTATGAATCATTGGAGTAATGTGAAATTTTTAAAAAATCAAAATTTCAGTAAGAAATAAAGAAATCGTTCTGCCGTATTTAAATAATTTGTTATACATGTAATTCTCCTTTCAGGCAGAGAATATGAAAAATATAGATACAAACAGTCTATTTCCTGCAAATTTCGCTCTGGTCCCCTCTCCATACGCGTTTCGATCACCTCATGATCTTATCAGTAGAGTTATATCGAACCGAGAGCAACATTAGCAGGAAACAACTCATTTATGAAATATACATTTCAACGTATGTCGGCAGGATATTGCACCTGCCATCTACTAACCTCGATATCAGACTGAAAAATATCGCCAGTAGAACGACATTTATGAATCATTGGAGTAATGTGAAATTTTTAAAACATCAAAATTTCAGTAAGAAATAAAGAAATCTTTCTGCCGTATTTAAATAGTTTGTTATATATATAATTCTCCTTTCAGGCAGAGAATATGAAAAATATAGATACAAGCAGTCTATTTCCTGCAAATTTCGCTCTGGTCCCCTCTCCATACGCGTTTCGATCACCTCATGATCTTATCAGTGGAGTTATATCGAACCGAGAGCAACTTTAGCAGGAAACAACTCATTTATGAAATATACATTTCAACGTATGTCGGCAGGATATTGCACCTGCCATCTACTAACCTCGATATCAGACTGAAAAATATCGCCAGTAGAACGACATTTATGAATCATTGGAGTAATGTGAAATTTTTAAAACATCAAAATTTCAGTAAGAAATAAAGAAATCTTTCTGCCGTATTTAAATAGTTTGTTATATATGTAATTCTCCTTTCAGGCAGAGAATATGAAAAATATAGATACAAGCAGTCTATTTCCTGCAAATTTCGCTCTGGTCCCCTCTCCATACGCGTTTCGATCACCTCATGATCTTATCAGTGGAGTTATATCAAACCGAAAGCAACATTAGCAGGAAACAACTCATTTACGAAATATACATTTCAACGTATGTCGGCAGGATATTGCACCTGCCATCTACCGACCTCGATATCAGACTGAAAAATATCGCCAGTCGAACGACATTTATGAATCATTGGAGTAATGTGAAATTTTTAAAACATCAAAATTTCAGTAAGAAATAAAGAAATCTTTCTGCCGTATTTAAATAGTTAGTTATATATGTAATTCTCCTTTCAGGCAGAGAATATGAAAAATATAGATACAAACAGTCTATTTCCTGCAAATTTCGCTCTGGTCCCCTCTCCATATGCGTTTCGATCACCTCATAATCTTGTCAGTGGAGTTATATCGAACCGAGAGCAACATTAGCAGGAAACAACTCATTTATGAAATATACATTTCAACGTATGTCGGCAGAATATTGCACCTGCCATCTACCGACCTCGATATCAGACTGAAAAATATCGCCAGTCGAACGACATTTATGAATCATTGGAGTAATGTGAAATTTTTAAAAAATCAAAATTTCAGTAAGAAAGAAAAAAATCGTTCTGCCGTATTTAAATAATTTGTTATACATGTAATTCTCCTTTCAGGCAGAGAATATGAAAAATATAGATACAAACAGTCTATTTCCTGCAAATTTCGCTCTGGTCCCCTCTCCATACGCGTTTCAATCATCTCATGATCTTATCAGTGGAGTTATATCGAACCGAGAGCAACATTAGCAGGAAACAACTCATTTATGAAATATACATTTCAACGTATGTCGGCAGGATACTGCACCTGCCATCTACCGACCTCGATATCAGACTGAAAAAAATCGCCAGTCAAATGACATTTATGAATCATTGGAGTAATGTGAAATTTCTAAAACATCAAAATTTCAGTAAGAAATAAATAAATTTTTCTGCCGTATTTAAATAGTTTGTTATATATGTAATTCTCCTTTCAGGCAGAGAATATGAAAAATATAGATACAAACAGTCTATTTCCTGCAAATTTCGCTCTGGTCCCCTCTCCATACGCGTTTCGATCACCTCATGATATTATCAGTGGAGTTATATCGAACCGAGAGCAACATTAGCAGGAAACAACTCATTTATGAAATATTCATTTCAACGTATGTCGGCAGGATATTGCACCTGCCATCTACTGACCTCGATATCAGACTGAAAAATATCGCCAGTAGAATGACATTTATGAATCATTGGAGTAATGTGAAATTTCTAAAACATCAAAATTTCAGTAAGAAATAAAGAAATCTTTCTGCCGTATTTAAATAGTTTGTTATATATGTAATTCTCCTTTCAGGCAGAGAATATGAAAAATATAGATACAAACAGTCTATTTCCTGCAAATTTCGCTCTGGTCCCCTCTCCATACGCGTTTCGATCACCTCATGATCTTATCAGTGGAGTTATATCGAACCGAGAGCAACATTAGCAGGAAACAACTCATTTACGAAATATACATTTCAACGTATGTCGGCAGGATACTGTACCTGCCATCTACCGACCTCGATATCAGACTGAAAAAAATCGCCAGTCGAATGACATTTATGAATCATTGGAGTAATGTGAAATTTCTAAAACATCAAAATTTCAGTAAGAAATAAAGAAATTTTTCTGCCGTATTTAAATAGTTTGTTATATATGTAATTCTCCTTTCAGGCAGAGAATATGAAAAATATAGATACAAACAGTCTATTTCCTGCAAATTTCGCTCTGGTCCCCTCTCCATACGCGTTTCGATCACCTCATGATATTATCAGTGGAGTTATATCGAACCGAGAGCAACATTAGCAGGAAACAACTCATTTATGAAATATACATTTCAACGTATGTCGGCAGGATATTGCACCTGCCATCTACTGACCTCGATATCAGACTGAAAAATATCGCCAGTAGAATGACATTTATGAATCATTGGAGTAATGTGAAATTTCTAAAACATCAAAATTTCAGTAAGAAATAAAGAAATCTTTCTGCCGTATTTAAATAGTTTGTTATATATGTAATTCTCCTTTCAGGCAGAGAATATGAAAAATATAGATACAAACAGTCTATTTCCTGCAAATTTCGCTCTGGTCCCCTCTCCATACGCGTTTCGATCACCTCATGATCTTATCAGTGGAGTTATATCGAACCGAGAGCAACATTAGCAGGAAACAACTCATTTACGAAATATACATTTCAACGTATGTCGGCAGGATATTGCACCTGCCATCTACTGACCTCGATATCAGACTGAAAAAAATCGCCAGTCGAACGACATTTATGAATCATTGGAGTAATGTGAAATTTTTAAAACATCAAAATTTCAGTAAGAAATAAAGAAATCTTTCTGCCGTATTTAAATAGTTTGTTATATATGTAATTCTCCTTTCAGGCAGAGAATATGAAAAATATAGATACAAACAGTCTATTTCCTGCAAATTTCGCTCTGGTCCCCTCTCCATGCGCGTTTCGATCACCTCATAATCTTGTCAGTGGAGTTATATCGAACCGAGAGCAACATTAGCAGGAAACAACTCATTTATGAAATATTCATTTCAACGTATGTCGGCAGGATATTGCACCTGCCATCTACCGACCTCGATATCAGACTGAAAAATATCGCCAGTCGAACAACATTTATGAATCATTGGAGTAATGTGAAATTTTTAAAACATCAAAATTTCAGTAAGAAATAAAGAAATCTTTCTGCCGTATTTAAATAGTTTGTTATATATGTAATTCTCCTTTCAGGCAGAGAATATGAAAAATATAGATACAAACAGTCTATTTCCTGCAAATTTCGCTCTGGTCCCCTCTCCAGACGCGTTTCGATCACCTCATTATCTTGTCAGTGAAGTTATATCGAACCGAGAGCAATATTAGCAGGAAACAACTGATATATGAAATATATTTTTCACTCTGACATCGAGGTCGGTCGATGGCAGGTGCAATATCCTGCCGACATACTTTGAAATTTCTATTTCACATATCAGTTGTTTCCTGCTAATCTTACTCTTGGTCCAATACAGCTCTATTGACGAGATCATGAGGGGATTGAAACGCGTACGGATAGAGGACTAGAGCGATATTTGCAGGAAATAGACTGTTTGTATATATATTTTTTATATTCCATGCCTGAAAGGAGAATTACATATATAACAAGCTACTTAAATACGGCAGAAACATTTCTTTATTTCTTACTGAAATTTTGATTTTTTAAGTTTATATTTACTTATTAATTAAAAGGAAAAATTTCAGTAAGCTCTGTAACGTTCATATCAACTGAAATATGGCAATTTTAAAAATAATTATACATGTATGAAATTACGTCCTTGGAGTGATATCCTCAAGGAAGTTAAATTACAGTATTTTCATCCTCAAGGGTGAAAATACTATGGTTTAACTTTATTTCAAATAACAAGTAATTTCCAATTTGCTTCGTAAAGTTATCTGAATTAGAACTTGAGATTTAAAAGTAATGTTTGGTGATGGCTCACCCTTTTTTACTGGTATATATTTAGAAACCACGAAACATACCTTAAATGATATTCGATATTCGGAAAAAAAAATATTTTCAAACAATTTCATTAAATTTCGCGGTTTTTACAATTAAATTGCGAGCGCAAATATATGGTTTACCCTAATAAAAAATAAGGGATGTTATTCTTGGAGGTGAAAATACTACTATACACTATCATATAGTTTAATATCATTTTGAATAAAAAATAATTTTCATTTTGTTTCGTAGGTTTGTCTTAATTAGAACTTGAGATATTACAAAAAAAGTATTTGGGGGTGACTCACTTTTTTTTACTAGTTTATGTTTTGAAATCCTGAAGAGGTTAACTTGAGTTAATAGTATTCATGAAAAATATATTTTCTAACAATCATAGTAAATTTAGTTATTTTTAGAATTAAATTAAAAAATAAGGGATGATATTCTTGGGATCAAAATACCTTAGTTCAGCCTCAGTTCAACTTAGAAGTAATTTGCATTTTGTTTTATAAAGATATCCCAATTAGTATTTAAGATTTAAGAAAAAAGTATTTGGGGGTGGCTTACTTTTTTTAACTAGTTTATTTTTAGAAACCCGAAAACCCGTTAAGTTAACTTACTTGTGGTATTCGAGAAAAAAATATTTTCAAATAATCATATTAAATTTCGTAATTTTTAAAATTAAATTACGTGGGCGAATAAGTGGTTTACCCTTAAAAAAAATAAGAGACGATATCCTTAGGAGTGAAAAACTACAGTTTAACATCATTTCGAACAACAAATAATTTTCATTTTGTTTTGTAAAAATATCTCACCAAGAACCTAAGATATTTCAAAAATACTGTTTTTAGGGGTGAACTTTAAGGGCGATTTTCACCCCGCTAGAATAAATCTCAGATCAAAAAATAGGTGTCTTTTATGTTTGTACCCTCTACAACATACTGAAGTTTCACTAAAATCGGAGCCGGACACCTCAGGTGCCTTCTTTGTTAGTGTCTTTCATTTTTAGACCCATTTCCCCTCCTGTCCTGTTTACACAATTTAACAACTCTTGAAGGTCCTGAATACTATCGCACAAGATGGCCATGTCGTCGGCATTGATCTTCACTCCAAGGTCTTTATCTTGAAAAGCCTTTTGAAAATTATATTCAAGTAAATGTTGATTAATAGCAGGGACAAAATGCATCCCTGCTCTCAGAAGAATCTTATATATGTAGTCCTGATGGGCGAATTTAAGTTTATAGGGGATGTGAAATATTTCATTGGAGGAGAATCGATAATGGTGTGATGAGGCATTAATTTTACTGGAAGAACCGAATTCGTCATAATTCAGGGTGAATATTTAAAAGGTCGTCGAAACCTCATAAACATTGAACAATATACCCTCGTGTACTTAACCGTGTTCAAAATTATGGCAAAGAATCAATTTTTTACCAGGATAATGTCTAACAAACCCAATTTTAAGCATATTGGCTGACATAATATTTCGTGAAATAAAGCTTTAATTTACAATTTTACTCTTTTTAGAAGTCATTATCACCTGCAAACAGAACCATTTTAGATGTAACAGTGGAGAATGTATTCCAAGCGTTTGGAAATGTGACCGAGACGCTGATTGTGATGACAGTAGTGATGAAGATAAAAGCTTATGTGGTAAGTTAAGTTTACCTTTTAACCGAATTTAAAGAGAGGAGATTATGAATTCGACATGTAATGTATATATTTTCAAAATAGGTTTATTGCACGGCTGTTAAAAACTTCATATAATTTAACAAAATTGTTGTTATTTTTGTTTTAACTAACTTTACACGCATATTACTTTTAATAGGAGCGAGATAATATGACGATATTTTTAAAATATTGTCAGGGGTTCACCCACGTTTTTCCCTAATAGCCGTATTGTTAGGGAACTACTTTTCAATCGAATTCATTCGGGTATATCTTTTGACACGTGTTAGATATTTTTATATTGTTTTCCGTATATTGTAGAGAGTGCTGCCAAGGTGACTAAAAGAAAATGTAGATGTTGTCTATATCTTTTAATAGGAGAGAGATATTTTGATTTGGTTTTTAGCATATTGTAATAGGCCCCGTTAAAATATTTTAATAGTAGGAGTATTAAAAAACGAAAATAAAATTGTTGGTTGGCGAATTTATCTGTTTTTTTTTTGAGCCGTAAGTTTTATCACCTTGGCTCAACGAACATTATTACTAGGGCAATACATTTTACCGACTAATTAAAATAAAAAGAAGGATATAGTTTTTTGAAATGACTTCAAAAAATTGAAAAAAAATTTAATTAGAAATTTTTTGAAGTCAGTTAGAAATTTCAAATTTATAGTAAATACTTGCACACCACACTAAGAGACTCTTAAGGAACAGCAGAACACGATTTAAAATTTTAGCTTCCAGAGTTTTATCATTTTGTTCAATAAACACATCACTTGTTGATCAGATAAAATAGAATTTTAACCGACCTCTAAAAGAAGTATATTTTTTATGTATACACTTTACTCCAGAACGATGACGCTGATTTGAATGAAATTTTATTCAGAAAGTTTCTGCGGTGGTTCTATTTTATTTTGACAGAAATTGCTAAGTAAAATCCAAGATGGTGCTCGTAATATGGTTGATAAAAAATTAATTTTCTCTGATTTTCTCCAAAATTGCTATTGGTGAGTTTTCAGGTTTGTACATAATAAATTCAAATTATTTTTAAAAAAATTATATACGATGGATATTATATGGAGAGTTAAATATTTTACATCTCCCGATTTTGTCCAAAATTGATATTTGGTGGGTCTTTGTAGGAGTAAATTACGAAGTTAAAGTTATTTTTGAACATTTTATTATTGAGGATCCAGTATGGCATTCTTAATATTTTATATGTTTTGATTTTGTTCCAAATTGGTATCGTTAAGTTTCTGAGGGTGTAAATAATGAATTTGAAGTGATTTTAAAAAATTCGATATGGCAGATGTAATATAACGATCTAAAAATTTTACATTTCCGAATTATGTGGGTTAAAAATTCTACATTATTCACATTACTTTTTAAATTGGTATTAGAAGTTTTTCGAGAAGTAGGGTGCAAATCTGAAGTTAATTCAATTACGTGAAATTTAGAAAACGAAATTTTTAAAGGAAAATTTCAACGTTACCCTCTATTTCAAGGCCGTAGAACAAGATTCTGTATTTCCCAATATTTTTTCTCACTTTCACTTTAAGTCTAATTATTTGTACTAAATTGTTAAAATTTAGTTACAAAAACTAAGAATGACCACAAAAATAGATAAAAATTAGTTAATTTCACGGAAATGAAACAAAAATCTGTGCTAATTGAAAGTTTATGATAAAACAATACTCTACGAAAAGTTTCAAGATGGGCATCTGTTTCAATTTTGAGAAATTGATTATCAAAATTGAGTGGCATCAGTTGAATAAATGTTGTTACATTAAAAATCTAATATCACGAAAATTAAAAAAAAAAGATAATAAATTATAAAATATCTGAAAAAAAAGTGTTCATAAGTCGTAATTTAAGCTGATCATTAAGTAGCAATTGCCATATATTTATGGTTCGTTTTTATTGACATTCGCTCCCTCATGGGGGTGGAAACAACCCCTAATAAGTCGATTCATTGGAAAAAGAGTTAGCAAACATTATATTTTATTTAAAACCTGGTTATCCTTTAAAATTAATTAACAATGTTATAAATAACTTAAGGATAACGACCTCTGCACAACAAGGAACACATTCTTTTTTCACAATTCCGTACATTAAGGGAACTTCAGAGAAAATAAGACGAATTTCCTGCAGTTATATTACAAAAACAGCCTTTAAATCAAAAAACACACTCAGAGCTCAGTTAACAAAAACAAAACCGAAAACTACCGATAAAAAAGAACGTGTTTACTAAGTTTCTTGTGAGTGTAGTGAAATGTATATTGGAGAAACCAAGCGACCACTAGAAGTTAGAATTAAGAAACATAAAACTCATACACAACAATGGGAAACGTCGAGATCAGGTACTGCAAAACACGCTTGGAATAAACAACACCATATAAAATTGTCTGAAGCTGCGGCAATATATAAGGAACCCATCAAGAAAAAAAGGAAATTTTTAGAAGCAGCTTACAGTAAAAATAATAGTGGAATCTTCAGTAAATGCAGTGTTGAGATACCTAATCTTTGACAACCACTACTTTGTAACATCAAAGTATTGAGGTATGAATAGTGAATGAAGTTACTAATTTTTGGGCATGAGTAGGTTCACCCGGATTTAATTTATTTATTTAACATCCGAAAAATCTGATTCTTGCGAGAAAAGAATTCTTCAAGTTTTAATATTACCGGTATATAATTAGATTTGCCGCGCTATGCCGGGAAATACGTTTTTCCGATGATTTTCAGAGTGTCCGACCATAGTAATCGCGCGCCGTATACAACAGTATTGTATGCGCGATCACCGCACACCGTCACTCGTCAGCGTAGTGGGAGCTCGGGCCGTCTATTTAAGCTCGAGCATGTTGTATATTCACTTTAAATTAACAAAAAATATAATTAATTATAATTTTAATCATAAATTTTGCTCAAAATAAGACAAATAAAACATTCTAAATCATTTACAATAGCATATGTAAGCTCACACAGCGCAAATTTAATTAAAAAACATATTCAAAGTGAGCAAACTTATTCCTGTTTCCGTATTAAACATTAAATTTATAAATAAAGGACAACAGAAAAATTTTATATGACAACCAACTTCGTTAATAAACGCCACCTCCTCTCACATGATCGTTCCGGTCACTCTGATTGGTAGTAGGCCCGACTATAAAATAAAATTTCAACCGAGAATAAGGCGGATCCCAAAATCCGAACCCAAAATCATATAAATACAGTACAATATTTACAATCTCTCTCTTCTCTATTAGACCTATTAACGAGGAACTTCATAAGTTAGCCGGAGGTCTAAAACGGTTCTTCAGTCGTTCAGACTAGCTCTACGCATTTTAGCTGTCTAGTCATCGTGTCGCGAGATCGCCATCGTAGACTAAGTACCTATTAGTTACACTTTGATAGCGAACGGTCATGGGGATCTTCAATCGCAGGGTTTTGCGTGGGTAATTTCTGCCACGAAATTATTCACCAATTCCCTAGCAGAAGCAACAATTACATTCTAACGACGGCCGCGAGTAAGGTAGTATAAAAATAGCATCCAACTTTCAGGCAAAAAGGTGACCGCGCGAATTTTTGTGAATTGGTAAGCTGGGGAGATCAGTTTTATTTCCCTACATTTGTAATTACCGCCGAAAAGTCCTGAAGTTGTTCTGATAGCTTCATTCGAGGTTGACTAACCGTAGTATTTGGTAAATGTCCTTTACTACGAGACAAATCTCCATTAGAATTCCTTCTAATCAATAGACTCTTTGTAAAAAAAAGAATTGTTTAAACGTATAAACTCTGAAAAACTCTTATATAAACTCTAAAGACAATTTTTCGGGAATCTCGTAATGACAACCGCGTATCATTGAATTCAACAACTAAACATCTGAATTTAATTCGTGAAATTAATTCTTTGTAATCAAATTTATAAATATTTCAATTTATAAATAGTAAAAAACATTCAGTTTATTAAAAAATTCAATTAGTGAAATTAAAATCATTTACAAAATTAAATTGTGATGAATTAAAACACACGTGTAAAATGGTCAAATTTGGGAAAAATCCAGATTACGACATTGAAGACCTCAAAGCTTCTGGTCCATCTTTTGTTCAGCGGCGCCTTTGATCGGCGGTATCATAAACCCTGTCTAGATCACCGACCGACCCGACAGTAATAATAGAATAATAATCCTTTGTTCAGATCGAATACAAAGAGATATTTTCTAAAATAAGAAAACGCAATTGGGTTAGAAAAAACAATCTAATTATAAAATAACTCGCTGGTTAAGTACATAGTCGTGAAAAAATTTAAGCATTGATATCTAAATACAACTAATTAAGAATAAATTTTTATTTCTAATTATTTACGGCCAAATTATCTTTTATTTTATTATAGAATAATTTTTTTTAGTTTCATTTATTTTCTTTTATTTTATAGTTGTATTTATATCTAATACCTGAGTTGGTTGAAATAAATTAAATTTAAATTTCACGGATCATAATAGATAATTATCACACCCTAAAGTAATTAACCAGTAGGATTATTGACCATTGTTAGGTCATAAATCTATAAGATAAAAATTAACCTGTAATATAAGGGAGCAAAAGGTTCCCATAAAACCATAAAATATATTAAATATTGTAGTAATATACAGGGTGATAATTTTATATTTGTTGGATTTAAAAAATATTAACAAAAATTTTGTTAAAGCTTAGAATTAAATAGCTTGATATATAGTTATAAGAATTAGTTAAAAGAAAAAACTTTTCTATAATAATATTTGTTAAAACGTTTTGTTTTTAAATTCTTAAATAACTAAGTTAAATATATATTGTAAAGGTTCTATAGCACGCTATAGAAGCCTAATTATTTTTAATTATTATTAATATAAGAGCTCGTTAGGTCCCATAAGAACGGAATCATCAAAGGCCTTAGAAAAAGTAATTTCCTAAATAGTAAAAAATCTCGGACTTAAATTTTATTAAAAACCTTTCTTTTTCTTTTCGATAAAACAATAAATTCAATTACACATTGCTCGCATAAAACTGACTGACATTAACACACAATACCATATATACAATAACTGCAGAATTTTCAATTTTCAATTAAAAAGCTTCCCAACTTAACCATTTCCCGGTTAAGAAATAATAATCCCATTTTCTAAATAAATAAAAAGTATCTCCCCGTGAGTAATAGCTTCTTGCAATTAAAGTTCCAATTAATTAATAAAATAACAGTACTGAAATTTTCCTTCAATAAAAATGTCCACTCCCTTAATAGATTTCAAGTCCGTGTGAAATGAGGCAGGCGGTCTCCCGGACTTCCCGGGTGGTTATGACGGGTCCTCCGCGCCGACTCTGATCGGCACGCCAAAAGACATGGCAATTAAAAATACATCTTCCTCTGAAAAGACAGATGACTCATCGGTCCTATTCGGATCGATAAAAAACCTAATAAATTTCTTTGAATCGACTAATATAAATAATTCAAATAGCGATAAAAGTAGGGAATCATTTAGAAATAAGTTATACATTAATTGAACCAATAAGAGCGCGGAGTCAACAATATCCACTTCTCAACCGAATAAAAAATTGTCGCTTAATTTACCAGATCCTCTAAAAAAGAAGGAACTAACGGGGACGTCGTTTAAAGCTATCCAGGAGAACCTTCAGGATGACGCAGCTTTATCTAAAACTAAACCCTCAATTACAACTCCTATTTCTTAAGTCAATCGGCTTAGCAATCCTAATTTCGAAACGCTAGTTAAACTGTTAAAAGAACGTGCGGGGAAAAAGCAAGCCGATAGCGACGAAAAGGATGGCGCCCAACGAGATTGCGAAGCGATAATGCGACAAGCAGATCATTATTTCGCGGAGAATTGCACGTTCTCCACCCGAGTCAACAGTCCAAACGGACTGACCGGGTCGCCTATCGAAACGCCCCTTCCTGGTCTAGCAATGTAGGTGAGGCTAGGCTTGTGGATATATGGTGTTTCACCATACACTACCTTCCTTACGTCCTATCCCGCAAATTTCCAGCATTGTCGAGGACCCCTGTAAGTACGGGCAATGTTGTGTCATGTTACCGTCACTGCTGAGGACCCTTATAAGTACTAGCAGTGTCAGCTCTTTTCCTAATTTCCTACCGCTATTGGTCGACATTGTCGAGGACTCTTATAAGTATGGGCAATGTGGTTTCATCCTGCCGACGCTGTCGAGGAGCCTTACAAGTACGGGCAGCTTCAGTTCCTTTCTTTCCTTCCTACCGTCACCGATACACACACGCATTGAATGCCGTCAATTTTGTTTCTGTTTTCGTATTGACCAGGAATGTGTTTTACCATCGGGTACCCTCTGATGTCCGTTGATAAGGGCGCTTAACAACTGCCGCCCCGACGTTTATCGCTGCCGTCGCGTGCAAAGATCGATGCCGGGTTATTGTTAGACATACCGTGTACACCGTCGTCGGTCGAATTTTAGTACGAAGCGCCGTGAACAGCGTCCGCGGATTTTAAATACAAATTGCGATAACTTGCGTAAGAGCTGTTGTGAATAGCTTCGCGACCGAGTAGTACGAAGTACGTAAATAGCGTCGTGAATGATACCGCCGGGTTACCGCCTTCAGCGCAACCGACCAGTACGAGCTACGATAAACAACTCTCAAAACATACTCTTGCCCTCCAAACCGTTTAAATGTTTATTATTGTCCATGTTAGGTTGTAAGTTAGTTTTAGGCCATGTTTTTTTTTATTAAAGTATGGAATACAGGATACAGGATGTTTTATAACCGTTTGTTTCATTATCTAGTCCCATTTTAACATTACAAATAATAATTGGCAGCCGACAGCCAGCACTAATACGCGCAATTGACCCCTGGCTTGCCGTTTCTTTACTGTAACAAGCTGCCCGGTGCAAAAGTGGGCCCTCGACCACATGAATCCCGAAGGTGGCGCCCGAGAACCGACCACCGAGTGGATGTTTTGACTTTCAGGCAGTCAAAACGTTGATCAGTTTAGAGACCAGGGATATCCCGATTATAAGTAGATACTGTCAAATCGACACCCCTGCATTGAGCATTTGACTGATGACTGTCTGCACGAGAGATAACTACTGACCGATGTTCCGCTGCCGTAAACAAAGTAGATCCGTAGAGCACGACTTGCTCTCCTCCTACGTAAAACGCGTCACAGCTTGTAGCCTTAAGACAAAATATTCAGTTTATGCTTGATAACGATTAGATACATATCCTAATCGGAACATGGTAATGAATGAATTAATGAAAAAGGGGTGGTGATTCTAGATCATCGATGCCTAGGCCTCCATTGGACCATTTACATCACACCATATCTGCAGGTTATTCAAGACCGATCGCCTTTGCGAATCCAAGCAGCCTTGTTAGTTGAACTTGCCTAACTGCTTCCGGTAACAAAATTGTATAAATATCTCTGTCTCAGTCCATTAAGTACTAGGCACTCTCTGAGGACATGGTCAAGAGTTTCATCCTCCTCCAAACACTATGTGCATGTCGGGTCGTGTTCGACACGGATTCTATGAAGATGGCCCCTGAGGTGACAATGTCCTGTCAACAATCCCACAACAACTCGCAGTTCTTTCCTTTCCAAGGAGAGAAGCTCCTTAGTACGCCGTGCAGTAGACTCAGTTTCCTTAGCACACCTCATTCCAAGAGACAAGTAATATTGGCTGGGGTCCATACGGTTCAGTCGCCGAACCCAACATTGCCAGACAGTCTGCTTCCTCATTTCCGCGTATGCCCGAGTGACCCGGGACCTATACGAGTCTGACTGTGCAGGCTTTCCTTGTCATACCATTTGATATATTCTTGCACTCAGACATCAGTCGCGAAGTTACGACACTGGACTTCAGTGCCAATATCGCAGCCTTAATGTCTGAGCATATATTTATTAGTCTATTCCTGTCTATATTCCTCTCATAGAAATGGGCACACTGCAGAATAGCATAAATTTCTACTGTGAAAATTGTCGCACATTGTCTGAGAGGGTAGTACTCTCTAACTTCTGTGTTCCTACCGAATACTCCGGCTCCAGGTCTGTCATCTTGTCGAGATCCATCAGTATACCACCAGGATCCATTTTTCGTAAGATTTTGTTCTCCCTCCCAATCCTCTCTACATGGCAAAAATATCTCCAGGGAGAGGTTGGGTTTTAAATGCGGCGTCATGTAATCTGTCCGCTTTCCCAAACATCTGATTAGCTGCCCATTCCTATTTCAAGATGTCCCAGGGCCTCGTTTTCTATCTACAGGACTTCCAGAATCCTGGTGGGACCAGTCCTCTTCGCACTCAATATTCCCACACAAGTCATGCTCTGAACTTTGTCAAGTTGAAGAATGTGTTTGCACTTTGTTGTACTACGCCACCATATAATAGCGGCGTACGTTATCATGGGGCGGACCATCATAGTGTATATCCAAAATAGCACTTTAGGTGTCAGTCCCCATGAATACCCAAAGGCTCGTGTACAAGCCAGGCGACCAGGACACAAAATTACTAGATTATCAGCATAGACCTGTGTATACAAACCGGCATCATTCAGTTCACTCAACAGGCTGTCCACCACAGGGCTCCACAGCAAAGGCGACAACAGTCCTCCCTGTGGACAGTCCCTACTTGAGAGTGCTTTAACAGTTAAATTGTTAAGCTCAGCATATATTATTCTCTTAGTTAACATTACTCTGATCGATTCGACTGCTGTCAATTTAGAGCCTCGTCGTTGTAGAGCATTGCATATCGCAGCTTGAGACTTATTGTCGAATGTCCCCTCTATATCGATAAAGGTACCTAAGGCAGATCGTCCATCCAACAGTGCCCTTTCGACTCTTGTAACGACTCGGTGTAGCGCCGCATCTGTGGATTTTCCTGCTTGGTAGGCAAATTCCAAAGGGTGTAAGGAATATTGCACCATTATTCCTTCCTTAATGTGTCGACCCAGCAACATTTCCAGTGTCTTTAATAAGAAACTGGTCAGGCTGATAGGGCGGAAAAACTTAGGATTTGGTAAAAATAAGCAAAAATAAAGACAATGCAAGTTCAACAACCACAATTTAGTCAAGTGGTTTGATGTTCTAAAATGTCACGATAAAATTTTATTTTTAGAAATAAAAATGCATTGTCTTCATGCCTTTTATTGCAAAAATTACTTATTTATATAGTTTATTATAAGACTGGGAATACTATAACTTAGTTTCATATAAAAATACCACCATGGTTGGTAGGATGGTAGTTGGACTCTCCTAAACAATTCTTAACTCATTTTGTTTAGTATATTTCTCCACTTGTCCACAATTATTGTGATTCGAAAACAAGCCAGATCATTTTAATCGGCATAAAATTTCTAGAAATAAGGCTTCAATTAATTTGAAATTTTACCGTTTTTAGGAAATATCACCTGCCAAAAAGATTATTTTAGATGTAATAGTGGAAAATGTATACCAAACCGTTGGAAATGTGACGGAGATCGTGACTGCAATGACAATGGTGATGAAGATGATCACTTATGTGGTAAGTTAAGTTTACTTTTTAGGTGACTTCACAGAAATGAGGTTCTCGGTTTGACATGTATTATGTTTTTTAATGTTTGTTCACTCATAATTTCCCATAAAAAATATCTCCAAGTTGGATACATTGTAAGGGGGCGAATTTATCTCTCATACACCTTTTGAAAGGTGTTAGATATTTTAAATAAGTAATAAAATGTATGTATTTTGTATAGGGCATTCCCAGAGCGATTTTGTAAAAATATTTCAACGGTATGTTTATGTAAGAAGATTAAAAATTTAAAAAATATAATAATTATGTTCTTGCCTTTTAAAAGGAAATTTCTCTCTTTTTGAGCCTCCGGTTTTAGTAGTCTATGTCAACGAAATTTCAAAATTTGACCGCTGTGTATTTTTTTCTATGTATGTACATCGGTTACTCCGGAACGGCGGCAATGAATTGAATGACTTTTTGCGTAAGTTTAGGAAATTGGAAGAACTATGCGGAGGCTTCGTTCAGTTACCAACGAACAGATACCCCGACGAATGACACTGAAAACATGAGTGGTCCAAAAATTCTTGAATCTGAAGTCAGGTACGCAATGAACTGTCTGAAGAATGGTAAAACTGCAGGTAACGACGATATATATGCAGAAATTTTAAAGCAAGTCGATATTAAATAACTTACATATCTCTTTGACGTGGTATATAACTCTAGGCAAATCCCAGTGGATTGGTTAAAGTCTACGTTTATTGCTATTCCAAAAAATACAAACCCGAAAAACTGCGAAGACTACAGACTCATAAAATTGACGAGCCACGCTCTTAAAACGTTCCTTCGAGTAATCCATTCAAGAATATACAGAAAGTGTGAGGATATGAATGGCGACACAAGCACACACACACACACAGTTTGGCTTTATCAAAGGATTTGGCACTAAAGAAGCTCTCCTGTCAATGAAATTACTTCTGCAAAAGTGCTATGACCAAAGGCAAGATGTTTTTATCTGCTTTATTGCCTATCAACAAGCTTTTGACAACGTAAAGCACGAGCCGCTATTGGAAAGATTACAGGAGATCGGTATAGATAATAAAAATATTAGAATAATAAGAGAAATTTATTGGCAACAGTAAGCTGAGATCTGTCAACAGAAACCTTTAATATACTGAAGGGAGTCCGGCAGTGATGTATACTGTCGCCTGTGCTGTTTAAGATTTACGTTGAGAAAAATTTTTTGTTAGCATTAGAAAATGAAACGCGAGTATCAAAGTGAATGGCATCCCAACAAAAAATATTCGCTATGCAAATGATACTGCAGACTTAGCTAATAACGTTGAAGATCTCCAATCAATATTAAAATAACTCAACGAGTGCGGTGAACAGTTCGGGCTGCATATTAATACTGCCACTACAAAAATGATGGTGATTACTAGGCATCAGTACATCACTCCTCTTAACATCAACGGGGAAAATATTGAACGTGTCGCACGGCTCACGTACCTTGGGGCTACTCTGAATGAAAAGTGTAAATGTAACGAAGAAGTGAAGGGAAGAATTTTCCGTGCAAGAACAGCTTTCTTTAAATTTAAGAATCTTCTCCTTGACAGAAATATGCCAGTACACACCCGAATACGTGTGGTTCAGTATTAGGTATGGCCTATTCTACGATATGGTGCTGAAACTTGGTCACTTAAGGCTGGGATGGTGAATCGGATCGAAGCTTTTAAATTGTGGACACTCCGCCGACTACTGCTTATCCCCTGGACTGCTCACATAACGAATGATGAAGTTCTACGAGAAGCTGGCATAGAAAGACAACTAATGGACGCTGTAAAACAACGAAAAGTGTTATATCTAGGGCATATAGTAAGAGGACCTCGCTACTCCATACCAAAACTAATACTATAGGGAAAAATTGAAAGCAGGCGGGGACCAGGTCGATAACAACACTCTTGGCTCCGTAATATAAGAAACTGGTGTGGCATATCAGACGCCACAATCATATTTAGATAGGCTGTGGAGGGCACTCTAGTTATAATGTGACCATGAGATGGACAAATGATCGCCGACGTGTGGCATAGCACTTGACACCCAAAGAAGAAGAAGGAAATTGCTGTAGTGATCCCATGCCCTATATAATTTTGGCTCAAATTGGTACAGTAAAATTCAAGATAAAGCGTATAATGTGGTGAAAAAAAAAATTTTGTCTGATTTTCTCCGAAACTGGTACGGGAAAGTTTTCGGGGTTATATATAATGAATCTAAATCCATTTTTAGAAAATTTAATGAAACATTCAAAATTTTGCATTTTTCGATTTGTTCCAAAATCGGATTGCAAATTACGAATTTAGAATTATTTTATCAAAATAGAATATAGCGGATCGAATATGGCGTTCTAAAAATTGTACATTTCTCGATTTTGTCAAAAATTGCTATAGGGTTTTTTTGAGGGTGTAAATTGCGAATTTGAAATTATTTTTAAAAAATTCAATATGGCGGACTAAAAATTTTACATCTCTCGATCTTGTTTAAAATTGGTATTGGGAAGTTTCTGAGAGTGTAAATAACGAATTTAAAATTACTTTAAAAAATTCAGTATTGTAATTGCTATTGACTACAACTTTTTGTAAGCAAGAAATTAGCAACAGCATTTTGATAATTGAATTCATTTCACTGGCACTCAAATATGATAAAATCACAAAGTGCTCTAAATCCAGGAGTAATGTTTTTGAGGACGGTGTGAAAATGGCATGTTTTCAGTTTTTCAAAAATAACTCAAAAACTATGCATTTTCGGTATATACATATATTATGATTTTTTGTAGAGAATTGATTTTTCTATTGAAATTTATTCTTCGGAGGTCAAAACAATTAAATGTTTTGCAGAATAACAAATTCGCTATTTTGTTTTTTTTTTTTTTTTCAAACTTTTGACCACAACTTTTTCTGAGAAGATATAGGTATAGGCATTGCTTCAAAGAAAAAAGCTGACGCTTCAACTGTTAAAATGAGTTTTTGAAAGAATTTTTTTGATGAAAATAGTCAAAACTAATATACCGGGTGTCAACGAATCTATTAGACAAGTCATAATTTCTAGAGTATTATGTATATCAAAATGAAAGTTCGTACAGGTAAATGTTATGTGAAGCGGAGAGTTTTCGCATATTTTCCACTTTCCGGTCACTTCCGGTTTCACCGGAAATGGCCCCGGTTTTGAATTCTTTAATAGAACATCCTGTATATTTTAACATCTTTGGATTTCTGAGACAATTCTAGATCAGAATGTGACATTTTAAAAACTTTTTACGTCTACTTCATTTTTTTTAGAGCCACTTTTAAAATTGCATCTAGGTGGCCATGATCGGACGCAAACTAATCTAACGGCCTTAGGTGCTGTCAAAAAAATACAATCGCAAAGTTTTAGTGACTAGTATGAAAGACAGGAATTGGATTAAAAATTTAACAAAATTAACAAAAAAATAACAAAATAAACTAATAACTTAGACGACGCACTTAAAATATTTGAAAATACAGTAGCTGAATTTGTTAAAAAGTTTAGTGTAGTAAATGTTCAAAGTGCATTCCTTCTTTTTTACGACACATTTCAGCTCGTTCAATTGTTTCTCTCAACACGTTTTGTAGCATTTGGGGCGTTATACTTTTAAATGCCCGTAAAATTCTTTCTTCTAATATTTCAAAAGTAGCTGGGGCTGCTCCATAGTAAACCCTTTCTTTAACATATCCCCAGACAAAGAAATCGAGCACAGTAAGATCCGGTGAGCGGGCTGACCACCATACCGGACCATTGGTTGTAATAATTCGATTATTAAAATGCTGTATTAAATAATTAAGAACTTTTCTAGTATTGTGAGGCGGTGCTCCATCTTGTTGAAAGTAAATTCGCCGTAAAACTGCTAAAGGTATATCATTGAGATGATTTTCGATTTCATTTTGAAGAAAACCTAAGTATCTAACCCCTGTTAACTGACCTTGAAACAATATTGGCCCACTTAATCTGTTTCCAACGATACCAGTCCAGACATTGACGCCAAATCTTTCTTGAAAATTGCCCTCTCTCATTTCATGTTGATTTTGTTGGACCCAGTACTGAGTATTTTGCTTATTGAACATACCATTATTTGTAAATCGGGATTCGTCGGAAAATAGAATAAAATCGATAAAATTTGGGTTAACTCTATGATTTTGAAGCAGCCAATCACAAAACACTACCCGTCTATCGCCATCCTCAGTATACAAATGTTGATGTAACTGATATTTAAAAGCTCGATATCCATGCTTTTTCAGTATTTTTCTTGCTGATTCATAACTTATCTGCAGTTCTTGACTAATTTTTCTTAACGAAACTGTTTTATTAACCTCAACCATAGCAAGTACGTTAATCTCAGTCTCTTCATTTATGATAAACCTCTATTCCGCCTCTTGATTTCCTATTTGCCTAAAACGAGTCTCGACATACGGAAAACACTGATGGGCTGGATGTTGCCGATTCGGATATCTATGAGTATACAACTCGACAGCATTCCTTGAATTTCTATGACACTCTCCAAATATTAATAACATATCCACTTTTTCACTTTGAGTATACATTATTTTAACGAAAATTTGAACTAAACTTAACGAAAATTAAGAAACTTTTACGTCTGTTCTTGGAGCGTATGTCACTGCCATTATCTACTTAAGTGAGTACTTTGTTTTCCAAAAAGAGTTGCAAATTATTATGCATCATGGCTGTCCATGGCGCACTTGTCATAAGTAAATAAATTATCCAGTATTTTGCTTAATAATATTTAATTTCTGTTCTTATGTCTAATCCAATCGCAAATAAATTAGTACCGTTAGATTCGTCAAAGAATGCTTTTTTCGAAAAGTAGTTGTGAAAAAGGGGTCGCCATTTGAAAATTAATAGTTAGAAATGAAAACGTAATTTTGTCAACTTGTCTTATTCCGGTCTTTCATACTAGTTACTAAAACTTTGCGATTGTATTTTTTTGACATCACCTAAGGCCATTAGATTAGTTTGCGTCCGATCATGGCCACCTAAATGCAATTTTAAAAGTGGCTCTAAAAAAATGAAGTAAATGTAAAAAGTTTTTAAAATGTCACATTTTGATCTAGAATTGTCTCAGAAATCCAAAAATGTTAAAATATATAGGGTATTCCATTTAAAAATTCAAAACCGAGGCCATTTCCGGTGAAACCGGAAGTGGCCAGAAAGTGGAAAATATGCGAAAACTCTCCCCTTAACATAGCATTTATCTGTACCAATTCTCATTTTGATACACATAATACTCTAGAAATTATGACTTGTCTAATAGATTCGTTGACACCCGGTATAGCTATTTAAAATTTACTACTTTTTTACAATTTTTATCGATTTTTATTTTATATCATTTCTTTCGTATTTTTAATTTAAAAATCGTATATTTATGTAATGAAAGTTAATGTAATATTAATTTTATAATAATAAAACGTCGTTTTTAAATGTACAACAGAAATGTTGAGTTTTACGTTGAACATAATATGTTTGCATTTTAAATAACTAGTGTAGTAATATATAAAATTTTTATCAAAAAATTGAACCGACTTCTAAAAGTGCGCTGAAAAGTGAAAAATAACTAGAAATTTTTATATGAAACTAAAATTTTGGAGTCGGCGCCAAACTAATACCTGACCAATTCTGATTCGCATAAACAGATTAAAAATACTTTATTTGTAATTGCTTTCTAAAAATAATTTGATATTAGTAATTATATATTTCATTTAGAAATAATTTGGCGCCGACTTCAAAAATTTCAATTTCATATAAAAATTTCTAGTTATTTTTCACTTTTTAGCGCACTTTTAGAAGTCGATTTAATTTTTTTATAAAAATTTTATTTTTCGATTGTTAGTTTTGAATTCATTATGATATTCATAAATTATTTGAACTAAGTGCTAATCGAGATTAGTGTATCTTGCAATGACTCCAATGTGGCAAAAGAGTACCCTTTTTTTCCATAATTGTAAATCACCCTAAAATGAATAACTAAAAATTATTTGATTCTTAGAATTGTCCAAATACCAGTAAAATTGTATCAAACAAATATTTAGTCTGTCATAGTAAATCCACTATCTTAAATTTTAAATTAATTTTAGATTGGTAATATAGGCGCCAAAACCTTCCAATATCGATATTTAAAGAATTTGAGACATAAATTTCTTAGCCCGATATATTTTATATTGCATATTGAGTTTGTATACGCCCCAAGAACCCCGGAATATCAATTTTAGATAAAACCGGAAAATGTAAAATTTTTTGTCCCTCATATTGTATCTTATCAACCTAATAGTTGTAAAAAATTAACTTCATATTCGTAATACACCACCCCCAACCCCTAATACCAAATCTGAAAAAATGCGAATAAGGTAAAATTTTCAACCCACCATATTGAATCCGCCATGTCGAATGTCAAAAAAATAATTTTACCATCTTAATCTAATCTACATCTAAACCCTTCAAAGCCTCCTAGTACCAATTCTAGATGAAATCCATAAATTAAAAATTTTTTAATGGTTATATTGCATCTGACATATTAGATTTTCTTCAAATAATTTTATATTCGCTATTTACATCCTCAAAAACGATTCAGTTCCACATTTGAACAAAATCGAAAAATGTAAAATTTTTAGTCAGCTATATTGCGTTCGCCATATTGAATCCAGAAAAAGTACTATTAAATCCATAATATATAAGTCGAAAAATGTAAAATTTTTAGGACATCATATTGAATCCGCTAGATTGAGATTTTCAAAGAATATTTTAATTTCGTAACTAACACTAACAAAAATCCCTCAATACTGACTTTAGTCAAAATCGAGAGATATAGAATCTTTAATCCTCCATCTTAGATCCGCCATATTTATTTTTTTTAATAATATCAATTCAATTTTGAAAAATATCGGACAAAATTATTTTTTATCCACCATATTAGATACGCCATATTGAATTTTTTTTAAATAATTTTAGATTCGTCATGCGTTACCTCGAAAACTCTCCCGTACCAATTTTGGTGAAAATTGGACAAAATTGATTTTTTTGTCCGCCATATTGAATTTTTTAAAAATTATTTTATATTCGTCATGTGCGACTCCAAAAACTCTCCCGTACCAATTATGGAGAAAATCGGACAAAATCGATTTTTTTGACCGCCATATCGTAAGCGCCATCTTGGATTTTATTGCACCAATTTCATCTAAAAAAATATGGGACCACTGCAGCAACTTCCTGAACATAACTTAAAAAAAGAAATACGGCTTCAATTAATTTGAAATTTTACCGTTTTTAGAAAATACGACCTGCCAAAAATATTATTTCAGATGTAATAGTGGAAGATGTATACCAAACAGTTGGAAATGTGACGGAGAACGTGACTGCAATGACAATAGTGATGAAGATGATCACTTATGTGGTAAGTTAAGTTTACTTTTTAGGTAACTTCAAAGAACTCAGTTTGTCATGTATTGTGTTTTTTAATGTTTGTTCACTCATAATTTCCCATAAAAATATTTCCAAGTTAGATACATCGCAAGGGGGCGAATTTATCACTCTCATGCATCTTTAGCAAGGTGTTAGATATTTTAAATAATTAATAAAATGTATGTATTTTGTATAGAATAGTCCCAGAGCGATTCCGTAAAAATATTTCAACGGTATGTTTATGTAAGAAGATTAAAAATTTAAAAAAATATTATAATTATGTTTTTGCCTATTAAAAGGAAAGAGATGTTTTGATTTGGTTTAAGCATATTGTCAGGGATATTCACAAGGAGGTTCTGTTAAAAAAAAGATTGTTGATTAGCAAATTTCTCTCTTTTTGAGCCTCCGGTTTTAGTATTATATGTCAACGAAATTTCAAAATTTGACCGCTGTGTATTTTTTTCTATGTATGTACATCGGTTACTCCGGAACGGCGGCAATGAATTGAATGACATTTTTGCGTAAGTTTAGGAAATTGGAAGAACTATGCGGAGACTTTGTTCAGTTACCAACGAACATATGCCCTGACGAATGACACTGAAAACATGAGTGGTCCAAAAATTCTTGAATCTGAAGTCAGGTACGCAATGAACTGTCTGAAGAATGGTAAAAGTGCAGGTAACGACGATATAAATGCAGAAGTTTTAAAGCAAGTCGATATTAAACAACTTACATATCTCTTTGACGTGGTATATGACTCTGGGCAAATCCCAGTGGATTGGTTAAAGTCTAACGTTTATTGCTATTCCAAAGAAAACAAACCCCAAGAACTGCGAAGACTACAGAATCATAAACTTGATGAGCCACGCTTTTAAAACATTCCTTCGAGTAATCCATTCAAGAATATACAGAAAGTGCGAGGATATGAATGGCGACACACCCACATAGTTTGGCTTTATCAAGGAACTTGGCCCTAGAGAAGCTCTCCTCTCAATGAAATTACTTGTGCAAAAGTGTTATGACCAAAGACAAGATGTTTTCATCTGCTTTATTGACTATCAGAAACCTTTTGACAATGTAAAGTACGAATCGCTATTGGAAAGATTACAATGAGATCGGTATAGATAATAAAAATATTAGAATAATAAGAGAACTTTACTGGCAACAGTTAGCTGAGATCCGTATTGATGGCGATCTGTCAACAGAGACCTTTAATATACTGAAGGGAATCAGGCAGTGATGTGTACTGTCGCCTGTTCTGTTTAAGATTTACATTGAGAAAATATTTCTGTTAGCATTAGAAAATTAAACACGAAGTATCAAAGTGAATGGCATCCCAACAAACAATATTCGCTGTGCAAATGATACTGCAGGCTTAGCTAATAACTTTGAAGATCTCCAATCAATATTAAAAAAGCTCTACGAGTGCGGTGAACAGTTCGGGCTGCATATTAATACTGCCACAACAAAAATGATGGTGATTAGTAGGCATCAGTACATCACTCCTCTTAACATCAACGGGGAAAATATTGAACGTGTCGCACGGTTCATGTATCTTGGGGCTACTCTGAATGAAAAGTGGAAATGTAACGAAGAAGTGAAGGGAAGAATTGGCTGTGCAAAAATAACTTTCTTTAAACTTCTTGACAGAAATATCCTCGATGGTTGCTCGACTCGACTCTAAGTCGAGCAGCCGTCGAGGAAGCATAACTTGAAAATGCCAGCTGGGATATTGGCGAAATGTCGTGAAGATATTTCTATTGACGAACAGATTGACAACCGGAAAAACATCAGTACACATTCCACCATCCGTGAAAACCTACGATACAACACACACACACACACACATATATATATATATATATATATATATATATATATATATATATATATATATATATATATATATATATATATATATTAGAAATTTAAATAGTGTTATAATTCTTAATAAAATTAAATTGAGTCAGAAACTTTATAATGAAAGTGATCACAATTGTCGACGGCAATAAATAAAACATAAAATTGCCCCAACCACATTAAATAAAATTATTTCAATTCATATTTGTTGTAGGGAAAACATGTGACGAAACGCAGTTTAGATGCCAGAATGGAGAATGTGTTCCGAATAGTTATAAATGTGATGGAAACATAGACTGCGTTGACAAGAGCGATGAGGATGAACACTTATGTCATAAGTCATCTACCGAGCAGAGTAGTAGTGTAACAACCACCAGCAGTACCACAAAGCCTTTTCGTCAATCTTATTAATTACTATAAAATAGTGTTCCCAGCAAATACTATACTTATTAAAATCATGTATATTTTGTCATGATGGAGTAGACAAATGTCTGCTTTAACAAACAATATTTGATCACGAATCACACTTCGTTTCTTTCTATGCTTAGAAAATAAATAAAACTTAAAAACTTGATAATATCGCATAATTGAAACAACCCAAAATAGCCCTCTCAAACTTTAAGGTAAAACTGAAGAAAAGTGACGTGTCAAGGTGGTCGAGTCAAAATGGCGCTGCGAGAGCTATCTCTACGAGAGGTCTTACAAAGAAGGTATCCGAAGTGTCCGGCTCCGATTTTAATGAGACTTGAATATGTTGTAGAGGGTACAAAAATAAGAGATGCGTATTTTTTATCTGCGGAGATTTACTATAACAGGGTGAAAATCGCCCCTAATGTTTACCCCTAAACGAGTATTTTTGAGATATCTCATGTTCTAGGTGAGATATTTTCACAAAACAAAATCAGAGTTACTTGATATTCGAAATGATGTTAAAGTATGGTATTTTCACCCCCCAAAGATATCATCGCTTATTTCTTATTAAGGTAAACCATATATTTACGCACGTAATTTAATTTTAAAAATCACGAAATTTAATGGAATTGTTTGAAAATATTTTTTACAAATGCAATAAGTAACTTAAGTTGACGTGTTTCGGGGTTTCTAATAATAAACTAGTAAGAGAGGGTGAGCTACCCCCTAATAAGTTTTTTTTTTAAATTCAAGTCTAATCTTTACAAAACAAAATGAGAGTTATTTGTTATTTGAAATGATGTTGAATTATGGTATTTTCACCCCCAAAACATATCATCTCTTATTTCTTATAACGGTAAACCATCTATTAGCGCACGTAATTTAATTCTAAATATTACTAATTTTAATAAAATAAAAGTATTTTTTTCACGAATACCATAATTAACTCAAGTTAAAATGTTCTAGGGTTTCAAAAAATGAAGTAGTTAAGGAGGTAAATCACCCCTAAATATATTTTTTTCAGATCTAAAACTCTAATTGATATATTTTTACAAAACAAAGTGGAAATTACTTGTTAAGTGAAGTGAGGTTATACCATGTTGTTTAACCCTATATATATATATATATATATATATATATATATATATATATATATATATATATATATCGTTCCTTACTTTCTATGAAGGTTAATCTTTACATATTTTAATTTTAGACATTACGAAGTTAAACCAAATTTGTCGATAATATCTTTTTTACACTCACAATAGTAGTTAAGTTGACGTGTTTTGGGGTTTCTGAAAATAAACTAGTAAAAGAGGGCGAAACACTGCCAAATATGTTTTTTTAATATCTACAGTTATAATTAAGATATCTCTACAAAACAAAATTAAAATTACTTGTTATTCGAAATTATGTTAAACTATGATATTTCCACTCCCAAGGATATTATTTGTAATTTTTTGTAAAAGTAAACCGTAATTTCATACATATATTATTATTATTATTAAAAATGTCAAATTTTAATTTAAATGGACGTAACAAAATAAGAAATCACTATTTGTAATGAATTATAATAATTTAAAGACATAAATACCTAACCAATGAATTAAGTTTATATTTTCTTATTGATTAAAAAAATCAGTAAGCTCTGTAATGTTCATATCAACTGAAATTTGACAATTTTAAGAATAATTATACATGAGGGTGAATATACTATAGTTTAACTCGATTTCAAATAACAAGTAGTTTTGCAACTTGTTTTGTAAAGTTATTTCAATTGGAACTTGAAATGTAAAAAAAGTATTTGGGGGTGGCTCACCCTCTTTTACTAGTTTATTTTTGAAAATCCCGAAATAACATTACTTAAGTGACATGGTATTTGTGAAAAAAAAATATTTTCAAACAATTTCATTAAATTTCGTATTTTTTACAATTAAATTACGTGCGCAAATATATGGTTCACCCAAATAAAAAGTAGGTGTTGATATCCTTTGGAGTGAAAATACTATAGCTTAATATCATTTCGAATAGCAAATAATTTCCATTTTGTTTTATAAAGTTAACTTAATTAAAACTGAAGATATTAAAAAACAGTATTTTGTTGGTGATTCACCCCTTTTCACTAGTTTATTTCAAGAAACCCCGAAATATATCAACTTGGGTTAATTATGGTATTCGTGAAAAAAATACTTTGAAACAATTTCATAATTTTTAGAATTAAATTATGTGTGTTAATAGATGGTTTACTGTTATTAAAAATAAGGGATGATATGTTTGGGGGTAAAAATACCGAAATTCAACATCATTTCAAATAACAGGTAACTTCCATTTTGTTTTGTAAAGATATCTCAATTAAAACTTGGAATTTAAAAAAAAAACTTACTCGGGTGCGGCTCCCGTTCTATTACTAGTTTATTTTTAGAAACCCCGCTTTGTAAAGATATCTCACTTAGAACCTGACATATTTCAAAAATACTATTTTTAGGGATAAACTTAGTGGTGGTTTTTCATCCTGTTATAATGAATCTTCGGAGATAAAAAACAACATATTGAAGTTTCATTAAAATCGGAACCGGATACTTCAGATACCTTCCTTGTTAGATTTTTTTATACCAGCAGTATATAAAGTAAAAAATACAACAGATATTTTCCAAAAAATATTTTAAAAATACCTGTTGTGAATAGTAATAATTTTCTTCTCATTTGCTTAAAATTACAATATTTGGTTTGACGTAAGTTTTTTATTATATACCTCATTTCATTTCATTTAAAACTATCTTCATTCAAACACGGTCACATGTCAATTATAAAGGATGGGTCATCTGTTGGTTTATTATTTAACTATTAATTTCGACGTCAAGTAACAAACTTCATGATGTTATGTTTGGATATATTTCAAATGAAAAATACAGAAAATTTATTCATGGATTTCTAAACAACACAGAAACACTTTTTAATAATCGAAACTTTTTATAAATATGGACGACTTGTAACAGATACATTTCGCAAACTTCCTGAACATTTCGGACACCATAGACATCCTACATAACCCAGAGTTCATAAAATTGTTTAACTCTTCAAGAAAACTGGCTCGGTAGAAGATCGTAGAGCATACTAACATGCTCGGCCAGTTCATACTCGTCAAAACATGACCACTGCAAGTGAAAGTGCTCTTGAAATGCCATCAACATCGGCTAAGCATCGTTCACAAGAATTAAACATTCCCCGAACCACTTTACGTAACATTTTGCATATTGATCTTCATTTTCATCTATACAAGATCCAATTGACTCAAGAATTGAAGCTACAAGAGCATCATCAACGCCGTACTTGATTGGATGCTTGAGAGAAAAGAGGGTTTTTCTTCGAAAATCGTTTTCTCTGATGAAGCACATTTTTATTTGAATGGACACGTTCATAAACAAAATTGTTACATTTGGGCCTTGAAAAATCCTCACATGATTCATGAAGAACCATTCCATGCCGAAAAAGTTACTGTTCGGTGTAGATTATGGTCTGGTGGAGTTATTGGTCTCTTTTTCTTCGAAGATAAAAGTGAAAGGGCATTTGGAGTGAAATCTGAGCGTTATCGAGGCATTTTTTAAAAATTGGTATGAGGGAGTTTTGGGATCGCAAATTACGAGTATGAAATTATTTAAAAAAAATTAAATATGGCGGATTCAAAGATGACGGATTAAAGATTCGAATGCTCTCGATTTTGTCTATTGGGGGATTTTTGTTGGTGTTGAAGACGAATTTAAAATACCTTTTGAAAAACTCAATCTGGCGGATTCAATACGGCGTCCTAAAAATTTAAAATTTTTCGATTTTCTCCAAAACTGATATAGGGGGGTTCTTGAGGGTGTAAATTATAAATTTAAAAGTACTTCAAACAGACTGGACTGGGTCGCCTGCCGGACCGCGCCTTCCTGATCTAGCAATGTAGGTGAGGCTAAGTTTGTGTGTATATGGTGTTTTACCACACACTTCCTTCCTTACGTCCTACCCCTCTAATGGCCAGCATTGTCGAGGACCCTTATAAGAACGGGCAATGTTGTGTCATCCTATCGTCACTGCCGAGGACCCTTATAAGAACGGGCAGTGTCGGTTCCTTTCCTAATTTCCAACCGCTATTGATCGACATTGTCGAGGACCCTTATAAGAAGGGGCAATGTCTTTTCAGCCTGCTGACGCTGTCGAAGACCCTTATAAGAACGGGCAGCGTCAGTTCCTTTCGTTCCTTCCTACCATCACCGATACACACACGCACTAAATGCTGTCAATATTATCTTTGTTTCCGTATTGACCAGGAATGTATTTTACCGCCAGATGCCCTCCGATGTCCGTGACAAGGGCGCTCAACAACTGCCGCCCCGACGCTTATCGCCACCGCCGCCTGTAGAGATTACCGTCGCCGTGTAGAGACGCCGCTTACCGCCGATCGATGCCGGGTTATTGTTACCGCGTATACCGACGTCGGTCGAGGTTTAATACGAAGCACCGTGAACGCAGATTTTAGGTACGAGGCGCGATAATTTGCGTACGAGCCGTCGTGAATAGCATCGCAACCGTATAGTACGAGGTACGTGAATAGCGTCGTGAATGATACCGCCGGGTTACCGTCTTCAGTGCTACCGAACAGTATGAGCTACCGTGAACAGCTCTCAAAACATACTCTTGCCCTCCAGACCGTTTTATTTGTTTACATTATTTGTCCATCTTAGATTGTAAGTTAGTTTTAGGCCATGTCTTTGTATAAAAGAATGGAATACAGGATACAGGATGTTTTATACCCGTTTGTTTTCTTATCTAGTCCCATTTTTAACATTACATATAACATTTGGCAGCCGGCAGCCAGCACTAATACGCACAATTGACCCCTGGCTTGCCGTTATTCCACTGTAATAAGCTGCCCGGTGCATAACTGAGCCCTCGACCACATGAATCCCGAGGGTGGCGCCCGAGAACCGACCACCGAGTGGATGTTTTGACCTTCAGGCAGTCAAACCGTTGATCAGTTGAGAGAGCAGGGATATCCCGAAGTAGATACCGCTACCCGATACCCCTTCGCTGAGCATTTGACCGATGACTGTCTGCACGAGAAATATCCACTGACCTATGTTCCGCTGACGTGAAGGAAGAAGAGCCGAAGAGCACGGCCTGCTCCCCGCCTATACGTAAAAAGCGTTACCGTACTTTTTGCCACCTTGGAGTCATTGCGAGGTACACTAATCTCGATTAGTACTTAGTTCAAATAATTTATGGATATCATAATGAATTCAAAACTAAAAATCGAAAAATAAAATTTTTATAAAAAAAATTAAACCGACTTCTAAAAATGCGCTGAAAAGTATTTTTAATCTGTTTATGCGAATCACATTTTGTCAGATATATGTTTGGTGCCGACTTTATAGTTATTTTTCACTTTTTAGCGTACTTTTAGAAGTCGATTCAATTTTTTTTTTACAAAAATTTTATTCATGCATAATTTCCACAGATACACCTTTATTTTCAATAAAGATTCACGAATTTAGTTAATAAAATATATGTTTAATTTTAGCTTAAAAAATACAACAGATGGCTCACCCTTTACTATTACAGTTAATGAGTATATTGTGAATTATAACCAAAAAGCAACAACAATGACCAGGTCGGTCAAAGTACAGCCTAAGCTACAGCTTGGTGCTAGATTTAGAGTATATTGACATTGTTGACGGTATTATGTTGGGAGACTTCGGGTCTACCTTCAGCTGCATTATAGTTTATTTTGGATGGTAGCCTTGAAATGTTATTATTTATTTATTTATTTTATTTATTTATTTATTTATTGAATACAGTATCCACAGCAGTTAAGCCGGTTACAGATACCTTTCTTAAAGTTAAAAACATTAAACTAACATTACTAGTTAATATTATTGTCAATATTACATCTGAGCCTGAGAATCCAGCAATTTATGGTCAAGAATATCCTTATATCTACGTAAAGTAATACTACTTAAATCTACATCACTAACGTATGTATTAAAATAATTACACATTTTATATAGGGGCGAATTTTTGTAAGTATTTGTTCTAGGAAATTCTAGATAAAATGTTGGTCTTTGTCTTGTTCTACCCTTATTTACCACAAATGGAAGTTGCAGCAATAGGTCTGGACTATTTATTTTATTTTTTAAGATCTTGAATATATATACCAAACATATTTTTATACGTCTGTTTTCCAATGAAAGTCTGTTAAATATATTCAGTAAGTCCAGGTGATTATAACCCTGAATAGGGTAGTATCCAAATTTTTTAAAAAACACATGCTTTAAAAACTTTCGCTGGACACGTTCTATGGTTCTACTCCACACTTCATATTGTGGTGACCATATTATACTACAATATTCAAGTTTTGGCAGTACAAGACTGTCAAAAAGTGTCATGCAAACATCAACATCAAAATGTCTAGTAGATCTGATGATGAAACCCATTATCTTGTGAGCTTCATTAATTTTATTTATTATATGCTCATTGAAATTCAATGAACTATCAAACAATACTACCAAATCCTTCTGATAAGTAGTCCGTTTTAACACTATATCATTAACAGAATAGGCTTGATTTAAGACATTTTTATTCAGAGCAAAGGACATTGACGAGCACTTGTTGTCATTAAGACAAAAACCGTTTATTCGACACCACTCAACAACATCATTTAGATCCTGCTGTAAACAGTCACAATCATCAGCAGTCAATACTTCCCTAAAAAGTTTAAAGTCGTCTGCAAACAGTAATGCTTTTGAGTGTTTAGTCACGTTACATATATTATTAAAGGCAATTAAGAATAAAAGAGGTCCCAAATTAGACCCCTGAGGAACACCAGAAGAACTACTATATACATATGATTTGGCCCCTTTTATTTCAACGTACTGCTTTCTATCAGTCAGGTAAGAGACAATAATATTTATCAGATTCTCTGTAACATTCAGTTGCTTAAGAGATTGTATTATAAGGGTAGGTTTCACTCTGTCAAATGCCTTTGCCATATCCGTGTAGATTACATCAACTTGTGCTTTTTTATTAAAATAGTTATGAATGTATTGTGTAAAAGTAATTAAGTCAGTTAATGTTGACTTTTTATGTTTTAGCAGTTGCATTTATTGTGGTTTTATATCGACTTTTCGGGGGAAAAATGCTAAAAAAACTTTTGATTTTTTCACTGGCATAGGGAGAACTGTTGTTGTGTCTGAGCGATTGGTTAATTGATGTTTTGAGTTGAGCCAGCCTCGGAGGGGAGGTGTAAAAGGCCTGATCTTCCCAGGGTAGTCCAAGCCTGCTATGATTGACATATAATATTGATTGTGACATCTTATATAATTTATTATCGATCACGACTTGATTAATTTAGTCCAAGCCGTAGATAAAAATTAATGTTGTTTTTGATGTAAATTCCGAGATGGATGAGACCTATTCAGTGGTGTTAGAGACAATGTAAGAACAAACCCTACACAGTAAAAAACGCCTGTAAATCTACATCTAAATACTTTTACTGCTATTGAAATTTTACTAAGTGCACAATGTATTTTTTCCCATTACATATGCTTTCAAGTATGATTACATAAAAACAGTAAATTAATGTGCAATGGTGTAAAATAATATAAAATAATTAAAAATAATATAAAATAATGTAAAACAATGTAAAATAGTGTAAAATAATGTAAAATAATGTAAGATAATGTAAAATAATATAAAATAATGTAAAATAATGTTAAATCTCCCATGACGCTTCCCCCACTCATCTCTCCAGAGCAACAGCGAGACGTGGCAGTCGGCCATTATTGTTGTACTAACTGCACAGGTAACACTTTTGGTGCAATAGTTTCTTTTTATAAAATATATTGTGTTTTAATTACAAGTGGATATTGGCAAGTAAGTCGAGAAAAACATTTCAGTGTCCATTTAGGTGTAAATCTGAAACGATTTTTAGTAATAAAAATACATTAACGGTTCTTTTTTGCAGAGAGCATTTAGAAAACTACAAAAATTCTACTGATAACAACATTAATAGAGAAAATGGTGAATATATAGAAAAAAGTATCACATATTTAAATAAAGGCAATAAAATACCGTCAAATGAAGAAAGTAAAGAGCACTGGCATTAAATTTGTTTACTAATCTTTATTTAACATTAGAAACTAAGTATTTATTAACTAAATCTTCAATACAATTTTTAATTTCCATACAGAAATTATAGTTGGTATTTTAAATGCACAAGGTTTAATTGTAGCTCCCGAAATAATTGAAAAAGATTTATTTTTCTACTACATAATCCAAATAGTGGAATTTTAAGAATTACGTTTTTATGAGAGGAGTATCACAAAAACAACGTACATTTTGTACTCCCTCTTAAAGTAGTGCTCCAAAATCTTGAATGAAAAAAAACAATTTGAATTTTGCTTTGATTTCCTTTCTTCGTTTAATTGTAAGGTAATAATGAATTGGGTAGGACTGTTTTAAGTAAAAGCATTTTACTTTAAACAATTTTCATTGGGTAAATTTCATCCTATCGGTACGTTGCACTAGAAACAAAGTCAGTGAATAGAAGAAAGTGTACAGCAGATGAAAAAAAAATGAAAAGAAAAGAAATAAATTTTTATTTTTGCTGCATATTGTTAAATTTATTTTGCTAATTTAAAATTTTCTGTTTTTTTTATGTTACAAAGAAAAGCGTGCCACACAAATTCAAACATTTATTTCCAAGTGCACCACTGGCGTTGCCGAAACAATTAAGACAATAAAAATGTGACCAAAGACTTTTTTTTAACATTTATTTTCTTTAAATTGGTATTCTAAAGGCCAAAATATTATTTACCCTATCTCTTTTTTCTTTAAAAAGTCATGAAGTTAAAATTGCCATATTTGGAATGGGAATATTTAAAAATATTTTTATAGCAAAAGTTTTGTAAAATTACAGGTTGATGCTGTATCTACAAATTTAGTACAACAATTTTCAATTTTTAGATGTTGATGAAATTTATTCTTTACGATTTGCAGGAAAAGAAGATAGTAGCAGAGGAATATTTAATATTTTCTGATGCTTTTGTAACCACTTTTTATGTTTAGTATGTATTTAATTTACAATACCCAAACAAAATAAGTTCTCTGAAACCTGAACCCTGAAAGTGGAACAAGATCTAAAAAACGAAATTCGAAAAATAGGATATAAATTTTATTAACAAAATATGTAACTAGAAAGATACCTAGAGTTTTTTGTATGTAAAGTAAAGCTAAAAAATAAATTGGCGGCATTTGTTTTTGAAGGCTTTTTTTATAAGTTGATTTTTTTTGTGAATATAAGTTTATCTATATATATATATACATATGAATATATATATATATATATATATATATATATATATATATATATATATATATATATATTTTGTATAATTACAAGAAATATATAACTGACTGACAAAGCTCAGATTAAAAAACAAAGCAGGTAAAGCATCTCATTCAAAATTTTTGTATCGGTAGGCGCCAAGATCTTTTAAGTTTGAAATAGTAATACGAAAAAATAGATATATAAGTGGGGATGCTTTGTAGTACTTTACTTTTACTATAATGTTACTTCCAAAATGTCAAAAAAACGTTGTAGCCATGGAGGAAGTAAATAAACCTTTTGACCAAGTACTCGATTCCTAAAAGTAAATAATAAGCAGCGTTACACGAAGTGCTTAGTTAACAAAGCTTTAATCTTTAATACATTTTAAAAGCTAGTAAAAATCTACTAATCACAAAACCTGCTAAGTACATGAGTCACAAATAAAATAGATACGAAGACTACTGGGTCTCTCTGATTACCCACTGAATTTATCCCCACTCTATGCGTACAAAATTATGTCTAAGTGTATCTGTTATTATTAATCTGAGCTGCTAAATTTTTTTTGTTATAAATAAATTTTTAATTATAAGTTTTTGTGAGCCACTTTCTTATATATAATATACAATAAATATGTAAATTTAAAGAAAAAACTTTATTTTAAATAATCTCATTATAGCATGACTCCTTCTGTATAAGTTTAACTTTTGTTCTGCCTCAGTCTTGTTTGGTACTTGTAAAATAATTACAATATATACCTGTTTGTTTTGCGAAATATTGGTTAGTTGTTTCAATATAAATAAATGTTTCGTTAACAGCAACTGTTCGTTGTTTTATTCAGAAGATGAATGAAAGTCCCTACCTACTGACGTATCCACATGTCTAATTCACGAATTCTTTTAACAACAGATAGGTAAGGAACCCTGTACATTTTTTATGGTTCAGTATTCCTGCTCAAACATATTTAATTCTTAATATGATATAATTTATGTTCTATTTTCACTTACTTCGGTTAAAATTCAATATACTGTGTAGTTTTCATGTTCTCGCTTAACAGAAATAAAATTGAATTTTCTCATATAATCAGTACGGAAGCAGGCTGGATTTTTCCATGATCTATTTCTGTTAAATATGTATTTTTTAATATAGGTCTTTTAAAGATTATTTGAGAAAACATCAAAATTATCGAGTTGTGATAAGGATAATTTTTAAACAGGATGACATAAATTGCATCATATTAAAAATTAAATTTGTTTAATCAGGATCACTTTTTCATAAGAAGAGTGTGGGGGACCTTTTTACTTGATGACTTAAATTTTCTAACATATATTATAATGTATTTTCACGTACTATCACATGTATCACGTATTTTTACGTAATCTGACATGGTGGAATATGTATTTTTACATGATGTGTTAGTTACACTGCATCTAACAACAAGTAAATCGACACGGAAAAACAACAAAAATTACATGATATAAATACGAAAATTACTTAGTGATTCATGAATATTTTTTACATAGAAATGCAAGTAACTTTTTACCTAGATACACAAGGCAATATATTACCAATGAAAGTTATGGTAATTTTACATAAACATTTTTTACTGTGTACCATAAAATGTAACCGAAAAAAAATAGGCTGTGGCCAAGAAGAGGGAGTCAAAATTGGCCAAAACAGATTTTTATAAATCTACAAGCCAAGAAAAAAAAGTTTCATATAAAAGTTGTAGAGATATTAAAAACCTATAATTGCAAAAAGGCAAAAAACTGTTAAAATCGGCCATTTCTCGTATTTCAATTATTTATAGCAAAATTAACTTTCTTTGAACTTTTTTGCTTTTAAAGGGAAGCCCTCGTCATTCTAAATTAAACGATATTTTATAAGAGTTAGGAGCAAATGAAAAAATTAACTTTCAACCCCTTAAATGTCGCTTAAATAAGCGGGAGTTTTTTTTATAAAGAAATAGAGCTGGAACCTTCACCTTACATGTTAGACATATTTAGTTTAAAAGTTCGAATAGCTGAGTTCGAGATGAAGATTTTGAAAAAAAAAACCCATTCTTTTTATTTATAACTATTAAAAAACAAATCAAATGGCGTTTGATACTTAGAGAGTTATATGTTGAAAATTCATCATCAGATTTTACAAAATGCGGCTTTTTGTTATTAAAAATTATACGTAAAGTAGAGCGTCGCGTTCTGGTGTATGTACCACCAACTTGCTTATCTCATTAATGATGTTTTTCTTAATTCAGCAAAAATGCCATTGTTTCTGACAGGAGGTATTACGCATCTCTTATCAAAGGACCAATATAACATATATGACCAGACAGTATAGGGCAATCACTTGTCTTTTCACCATATATAAGGTAATCACCTCCTGCTTGACCCAACGCATCTATGCACATTGTAAACAAAATACCATCATCGCAACTCAAGAGAAAGGATGCGCAAGGGGAGCAATGAGATGCAAGGAACAATTGATTGTTGACTCTGTCATATGTAACAAAGCCTGTACCAACCGAAGAAACCTTTTCGCTACCTACGTGGATTATAAGAAGGCCTTCGACACATTGTCATATGAGTGGCTCAAAATAATCACTTTGTTTCCTTTTTAGAATGCATCATGTCAACCTGGAGAACTAGGGTCGAACTGCAAGTGCCATCTAGTGATACCATCGAAACTAATACAATCCCAATACGAAGGGGAATATTTCAAGGCGATTCACTAAGCCCATTGTGGTTCTGTCTTTCAACGAACCTATCGCGCTGTTTAAACTCCACCAGATACGGCTTTAGTATTAGAAATAACAACGAAGAGGTAGTAAGACTGAGTCATCTTGTAAACATGGATGATCTTAAATTCATGGCTGCTACCATAAACCAGCTGTGTTTGTGGAGGAGCTCTCAGGGGATATCGGAATACAGTTTGAACTTGACAAGTGCCGTATTATGAACATAGTTAAAGAAAAAACTGAACCGGGATCATTTGAGATGTAGACTGGTGAAACTATAGCTGCAATGACAACAAAAGAAACATATGAATATCGAGGTATGAAACAGGCTGAAAGAATTGATCATCGCACTGTCAAGATCGAATTGACAACCGAATTTGTTAGAAGGTTTAAGCGGCTGTTACGAACTTACTTAGGTAGTAGAAATTTGTTTACGGTGTTCAACACGTACGCATGCTCTACACTTACCTACTCTTACGGAATTGTGAAATCGAATAGGACGGGCATTGAAAACCTACAAAGAAAAATTAGATTACTCTTAACAAAAATCCATAAACACCATCCCCAGAGTGCTATTGAGTGTACAATCCTTCCAAGATACCAAGGTGGAATAGGATTGGTGGATATTGGTAAGCAGCTCGATCAACAAATAATAAATTTACGTTCATATTTCTACAGGTTAGCGGACTCTTCTACACTACATCAAACAATATGCGAAGCAGAAGATTCAACGCCGTTACAGCTGAGGGAACAGGATATTTTTTCTTACCACCAAACAGACCAAGAGAAGTTACAAGCCTGGCTACGGAACCCACTTCATGGGCGGCATCCAAATGAGATCAATCAGGAGAATGTGGACAACTCAGCGTCGAACTAGTGGTTGATTTTAGGACACGTGTCTCCGGAAAAAGAAAGCTTTTTGTAGTCTATCCAAGACCAGGTTATTCTGACGAAAAGCTATCGGAAGTTCATCATCAGAGATCCTTCTATAGAAAACGACTAATGTAGATACATACAATCCGGCACATAACTGGAGGATGCCAAGCGTTTGCCACCACTGAGTATATAGAAAGACATGACTCAGTCACTAAGATAGTCCACCAAGAGTTAGCAAATAAGTTAAATTTATTGCAGGTAGGAAAAGTGCCTTATTACAAATACAATTTGGAACCCGTGCTTGAAAATAACGCGTTTGAGTTATGTAGAGACCGAACAGTTCTAACGTATCAGACAGTTGCTCATAATAGACCTGACATAATACTAACAGATAAAATTTCTAGACGAGCTACCCTAATCGACATTGCTATACCTAATAACAATAACCTAATATGACGAGAAGATCGCCAAATACAGAGATTTGGAGGTGCAAATTCGAAGACAATGGGCAATGAACAGCGTCCAAATGATTTCCATAATTATATCAACAACAAGAGTGATAACAAAGAACCTCCTGCAAAACATCAAGGGACTGGGCGTTAGTGAACATCTGTATCAACCGATTTAGAAATCAGTTCTCCTTGTAACCGCGCGGAACTTCCTAAATTTTGTGGGAAATACAGCAGACCACGTCATCTAGGAAACGATAACATGGAAAGGGTATCCACAGAGCTCCGTATTTTTGGTATCTTGATATACATGGTATGAATCAATATTCCCAGGAGGGAGTGCGAAGCCATTTGGCTTAAAATCATAATAATTTTAATTTATACCTCCAACACCAATACTTTTATCTATAGTTAAACCAGACCTAGGAGCAATTCTTCCATAACAGCCCCCAGGTAATTCAAATTTTAAACCTGCATTTATGATAGTTTTTCCTCTTGCCGGAACAATAGTATTATATATGCTTTTTAAATCATATCCAGCTGCTCTATCAGAATCTTTAGTGAGCGTAAAATACTAGAAATTGCTTTCACGTATGTTAAAGCAGGTGCAATAAAATGAGTAAGCTGTATGCTAATAAAAAAAAGTGAAATTAAAATGTGGATTAAATTTTATTTTGTAAATAACCTCATGATAATGTACCTGTATATATTGAGTTTAATATTCTTTTATCATCATTAAAACTTAATGTTAATTTTTTTTGATCCATTGCATATACTTCATGTTTTTTAATTCTAATAAGAGTTTCATCAGTATAAATGATAGTATTATTAAACTAATAATTATAGTAGTCACCAAAAGAAATGTCTTTTAATGTTGCTTTTGTCATTCCTTGACCTTCTTGTTTGTTTTTATTTCATTTTCATTATCATTTATAATTTTAAAGGTATACGTTTTAGATCTTAGACCAACAAATCCATTCATGATTTTGCCATTATTTTTTTAATGGTATATTATTTGGGGAAAAATCTGAGGTTTCACATTTATCAATATTCTCTTTAATATGTTCATAGATGTCATCAACATAGAAAGGGCAAATAAGCGAGTCAGTGTCTGTATGTAATAATTTAGCATTTTCGTTGAAGTTAGATTTTATGAAATTATAATGAAAGTCATATAAAATATTTTTTGGAAATTTCTAAAATGCTAAATCCAATATATATAGGTTTATTAAATTTTATATTTTGTATCTTCATTCCTATTATAACCATATCATTATTGAAAACTGTTAAAATATGGAAGTTGGGTTGGGCAATATAATTTTTCGCCCCATATCTTTCCATTGGGTAACTAATTTAAGGTCTTTATTTTTCCAACTTACGTTTGAATTATTGGTTGTATTAATAATATTTCCCGAATAAAAACAAGATTGTCAATCCAACAAAAATCACCAATCGGTAAATATTCACTCATAGCTGTTCCATATAAATCATTAACAATCGAAGATGTATCATATCGATCATAACCATTTTTCATATATTTATTGTTAGCTTTTCCATATCGCTTACTCCACTGTGAGATTCCTCCTCGAATTCCTTTTTCAATTAACATAATTTTATCAATTAACATAATTTTATCGATTTCAAGTAAGGTAAATCCAGAAAATTTTAAACAATTTAAATATGCCAATCCAGGACAAGTTTTTTCGTTATCATCCAAATATGAACTTAATTACTCTAAACTGCTTGGTATCATACTAAAAGGATCAATGAAACGAAACTGAATGTTTGCATTTGTAAATTGTTTGATAAAAGCAATATATTTTTTTTTATTTACTGGTAATAAATTAATAAGATCAGGTACTATTTTTGAAAGTACTCTAATTAAAAAATGGCTGTCATAATCAGATATATTATGAAAAACCATAGGTGTCATAGCATCATCCTTATAATTTAGATTACAGTACATATGAGCCCTACCTATATTTTCCCATAAAGTAACAATGATCTTTAACCTTTATCTCATCATCCTGAAAAGGTTCTAAACAAATATGACATGTGTTTGGTAATGCAAAATCTAGTGTTTGTTGTTGTGTTAACTGAATGATTTGAACTACATGCAATCAGAGGCGGATCCAGCCTCTCTCTTTGGGAGGGGGGGGGGCGGTGATATCACAAAAGTTACAGTATAGCAAGCGAAAGCAAGTTGTCGACGGGGAAAGAGACGCCAGAAACATTCCCATTTCTAGGTAAAAGTTAGGGTCGGGTATATTTTTCTGAATTCGAAGCTCTTGAGGGGGTTGATCGCAGGAAAAAAAGTTGTCGATTGGGAGGAGTCAGCAGTAAAAACATTCCTAGTATAAGAGCCAGAATCGGATCTATTTTCCTAAACTCAAAGCTCTTGGGGGAGGGCGATCACAAGTAAAAACAAATTATCGAAGGGCGGGGGGGGGGGGAGTGGAAGCCAACAGCATACACATTCCTAGTGTAAAAGGCACAATCAGGTGTATTTTGCTGAACACTAAGCTCTTGGGGGGGGGGGGATCGCCCCCACCGCCCTCCCTTGGATTTTCTCCTGCATACAATACAATCTTTACCTGTATATAAATTAAATTTTGATGAGGAATAGTCATATGAACATAATAAATTATATGAAATACTAAATGGAACATGTTTTTGAACTCTTTTTATTTGTCTTGATAAATTTTTGTCTTCATATTTTTATAATATACAATCCAAATCTTTATAAATTACAAATGGGACCTTTTCTTTATTTTTATATTGTGAAAATGAAATGAATTTCTCTTCATCTGTCGGTAAAGGTATTTTGGTATTGTTAAGTTTTTTACATGTAAACATATGTTTATTTCAAGTTTTACTTGAATAAAAATGATTAAGACATTTATCATAATAAAATCTTTTATGTTTTAAATCACTACTTTGTTTCCAGAGTAAATGTGATAGATCATTTCCTTTTTAGAACGCATCATGTCAATCTGGAGAACTAGGATCCAATTGCAGGTGCCATCCAGCGGCGCCATCGAAACTAACACCATTCCGATACGAAGGGGAATATTTCAGGGCGATTCACTTAGCCCATTGTGGTTCTGCCTTGCAATGAACCCACTATCACGCCTTTTGAACTCAACCAGATACGGCTTTAGAAATAACAACGAAGAAGTAGTCAGAGTGAATCATCTTCTATACATGGATGGTCTTAAACTGATGGCTGCTACTAAAAACCAGCTGGAACAAATGCTTAAAATTGTAGAGGAGTTCTCCGGGGATATCAAAATGCAATTTGGACTTGACATGTGCCGTATTTTGAACATCTGTAAAGGGAAGATACAACCGGGGGCTTTTGAAATGCAGAACGGTGAAACTGTAGCTGCAATGGAAGCAGATTAAACATACAAATATCTAGGTATGAAACAGGCTAACAGAATTGACCATGGCAGTATGAAGGCTGAATTGACAGCCGAATTTGTCAGGATGGTAAGGCGAGTATTACGAACCAGTCTAAATAGTAGAAATTGGTTTAAGGCGCTCAACACATACTCATGCTCTGCGCTTAGCTACTCCTTCGGAATTGTAAAATGGAGCAGGACGGACATCGAGGACCTGCAAAGAAAAATAGTAACACTCTTAACAAAAGCACACAAACACCACCCTCGGAGTGCTGTTGAACGTACAATGCTTCCAAGACACCAAGGAGGAAGAGGACTGGGGGGGGGGGGATATTGTCAAGCAGCTTGATCAACAAATAATAAACACGTTCATATTTTCACATGTTAGCGGACTCTTCCACACTACATCGAGCAATATGTGATGCAGACGATTCAACGCCGCTACAGTTGAGAGAACGGGATATTTCTTCTCACCATTAAACAGACCAAAACAAGTTACAAGCCTGGCTACAGAAACCACTTCATAGACGGCATCCAAATGAGGTCATCCAGGACAATGTCGACAACTCAGCTTCGAATTACTGGTTGATTTCAGGACAGATGTTTCCGGAAACGGAGGGCTCCTTGTTAGCTATCCAAGACCAGGTTATTCCCACAAAGAACTATCGGAAGTTCATCATCAGAGATCCCTCAATAGAAAACGACCAATGTAGATATGGCTGTCGAACATTAGAGACAATCCAGTAAATAACTGGAGGATGCCAAGCGTTTGTCTTATCCGAGTATAAGGAAAGACACGACTCAGCCGCTAAAATACTCCACCAAGAGAGAAAATTTAAATCTATTTCAGATAGAAAAAATGCCTTACTACAAATACAACTCGGAGCCTATTCTTGAGAACAGCGAGTTCAAGCAATATTGGGACCGAACGGTTCTTACAGATCAGACAGTTGCTCATATTAGACCAGATATTACACAAACCGATACAATTTCTAGGCGAACTACACTGATTGACATTGTTATATCTAACAACAACAACCTCTGACCAAAATACAATGAGAAGATCGCCAAATACAGAGATCTGGAGGTGCAAACTCGAAGATAATGGACAATGAACAAAGTCCTCACGAGTTCCATAATTTTATCAACAACTAGAGTGATACCAAAGAACCTCCTGCAGAACATCAAGGAACTGTGTCTTAGTGAGCATCCATATAAACCGATTCAGAAAGCAGTTCTCCTTGCAACCGCACGGACCGTCCGAAAATTTGTAGAAAGTATAGCAGACCACGTCACCTAAGACCCCATAACATGGAAAGGGTCCCCACAGAGCTTCATACTTTTGGTGTTTTTGTATACTTTGTATGAGTGAATAATCCCTGGAGGGAGTGCGAAACCTTTTAGCTTGTAAATCTGATGTTATCACATTAGGACTAAAAAAATACAGATCTCCATGAAACACAAATTTAAACATAACATTATTTATGTACAACAAAATACCAATAAATATAAATATTTATTGGAGCACATATTCATATCAACTAGAAGACGATAAGATGAAATTTTTATAGACTTTAAGTCGCCTATGCTAAATTTTTTACTAACTTTATGACGTTTTAGTTGAAATTGTTTTTTTAAAATAAAATAATATTAGGGCGCTCTAGTAAATAGTTAAATTGTAATATATAAAATTATCATTGTAAATAAAATGTATGATTTTAGAGATCTCTATTCTCAGTCCGTTTTTATCAAAGTTATTTTTAATGAAATTTGTGTAAATATGTCAAATGGATCATTTATAGTCCAAAGTAATTTGAATTCATATTTTATATATATTTACTCTATAATTTTCTATTTTTTTTTTAGACAAAAAAATGACCGGAATCCCCAACACTATTATTTTTTCATCTTTAGACGAGGTGTTCTTACCTGTGAAAATACTATAGGTCATAGTTAAACAATTATTATTGTATTACATATTTTTATTAAAGTACTAATTTTTTAAAAGGATAAAATTTAAATAATATTTATTTGTTGGTTGTTATTCAATTATTTAAATTAATAAAACCATAATTCTTTGACTAATTTTTACTGTCTATAGATACGGAGCAAAAGACTTGGCTACTTGTTTTATAATTTTATCTTTAGATATTTCTGTATCTGATATTTCACAATGAATGAATGTAAACAAACTCAAGCAGTTTTATAGAAAAATTTGCCAGGTCAAAATTGTTTCAAGGTCATTTGACATTATTAATAACCGTCAAGGCTAAAGCCAAAATCACATTCGGGTCGGTTTCAAGGCTATTCTCAAGGACAAGTTCAAGATAAGGTTTAATGCTATGCTCAAAATTTAAGGTCACATCAAGAACATGTGCGAAATTGAGCCCAAGGCCAAGTTTGCGGTCAAAGTCAAGTTCGAGGACACGTTCAAGGCCAAGTCCTCTTTTAGCTTTTATAGATCCAAAGTTCTTCAAGTTTTTTTATAATCTTTTTAACAGTTGCTAGTGTTGGTTTCTGTTTCTTTGGATATCGGATCGCAAATGTATCGCATGTTCTTGAAATAACTCTATCTCAGTCTCCATAAATAATAAATAGGTTTAAATAATCTTCGTGCGTGTAATTTAATTGCCCCGGCATGGTTATTAGTAATAAATATCAAATGGCAGGAAATAGTGACAATTCTGTAGCGTTCGATTGTTTTATTTTCACCACGCCTTGCCGTCATGGCCAACTAATAACAAAACTTAAAGCCGTATAGCATTTTTACAATAGAAAAATGTTGAATTGCCAATATTTTGAAAACTACAAATTTTTAGAATAGACATCCTTATACAAAGTTACCCTTATTTTTAATGCTTAATATGATAAAATTATAAAAATAGGTGATTTCTGTTTGAAAAAATTGACTTATGTTCGTTATGTTTTGGTCTGCAAATGTCATTTGTGACATAAAAATTAAAATATGTCCGAAACGGTGAGACTTAAGTACAGAATATTATACATGAAATATGTCTATAATTTTATGTAGCACTCAAAAATGCAATAATATATAGGATAATCTATTTAAAATAAACAAGTTGATATCTACTTCCGGTATAACTGAAAGCGCCGCCATCTTGAAAATATTTTAGCCGGCTCTCCACCATGCACGTTAGTACACCGTCAAATTCATTCATTCAGATTCTTCCTGATTTTTCCTACAATACTTACATACATATATATACTGTATATATATATATATATATATATATATATATATATATATATATATATATATATATATATATATATATATATATATACAGGGGCGGATCCAGTCTCTCTCTTTGGGGGGGGGGGGCGGTGATATCATAAAGGTGCCGGTTGTCGACGGGGGGGGGGGGGAAGAGACACCAGCAACATTCCCATTTCTAATATAAAAGACAGGATGGGTCGGGTCTATTTTTCTGAATTTCAAGCTCTTGAAGAGTGGAGGGGGGGTGATCACAAGAAAAAACAAGTTGCCGACCGGGGGGAGGATGCGAGCAGCATACACATTCCTAGTATAAGAGGCAGAATTGGGTCTATTTTCCTGAATTCAAAGCACTTGGTGGAGGGGGGGCTATTGCCAGAAAAACAAGGTTGTCAACGGGGGACGGGGGGGACTATCAGCAGCATACATATTTCTAATATAAAATGCAGAATCGGTTCTATTTTCCTGAACTCAAAACTCTTGGGAAGGGGAGGGGCGATCGCAAGCATACACATTCCTATACTCTATTCAAGAACTAGAGAGGGTAAGAAATCTGTTACCGAAACCTTCAACGTATCTACTCCAGTGCGCAAGTAACTGAGGACTGCCTTAAATCTAATTATATTTAATTATATTTAAATATTATAAGCTTTTATAAATTTACTGCAGCAATAAAATTTCTGATAGTTCAATTTAATTTCTGTCAGTGAGCAAAGTACACTTTACAGTGCATCCTTAGTGATTTATCTTGTTTGTATTTGTTTTTATATATTATTTGAGATTAGTGAGATACCCAAAAGATATGGCTTCCACATCTATATTTATTCCAAAATCGTTAAACCAGGGCATTTTTTCTTCAAGGAAAAACTTATTACGATGAATGTTGATGATGCCTTAAAATAGCAATATCTCGATAATAATGTTAAAAGTTCTATTGAGAAGTATTCCAACATGACAGGAGTTCAAAAATCTACTATGTACCAAATACTGAAGGAGAAAAAAACGACTGGAATTGTTAGTACTCCCAAGCTACATTCGATCACACAAACTGTACTAAAAGGAGTTGGACGTATATTTTATTATGAGAAGCAAATCCCAACCATCGACAAAATTCTAACTAAAATCAATGAAGATCGGGTTTTACCCGAAATTAAAAGAACCGAGCTCTAGAAATTGCTCAGAGAACTTGATTTTTGCTGAGAAAAACCAGATAGGAAATCCGTTTTTATAGATCGTCCGGAAAATGTCCGTTGGAGAAGGAAAATCTCTCTCAAGTTCAAGGTAGAGTTGCTAGAAATAACACAACTGACAAAATTAGTAATTTAACTGAACTTATTTTTTTTGAATAAAGTTAGTGCAGAAAATTGGGAAAAATCCAGATAATAAAAGAATAAAAGACAATAGGGAAACTCGATCTCATGATTGGTGAGATAGAGGAACCAATTATATTTAATTTGAGCGAAGACAGCTTCACTGACTTTGATTACAAATTAAATACGTAATGTTTACCAACGTAAACATAATTTATTATTTAAATTTTCTGTAACATATAAAAATTAATTACACTTGAATCCCTTTTTAGCGTTCAATTTTAATTCTGCAGATGGTTTAAGAAATAAATAAACTGAAACGTTAAATATCCTAAAAATGTTTTTAATTAATAATAAAATGACCGATAGCTTCAATAAAATTTTAATATTATATGGACGAATTTATTTTTTTATATGTTTAACTTCTTGCATTTTTGATAAGGGGTATTTTGTAAGTATTTAAATTATAACTTAGAATTTTTTTGAGAGAGAAAGGCTACGTTTTAGTCTGAATGTACCTAAAACGGTTTCTATGCCAAAATTAAAAATAATAAAAATACTGTAGTAATTTGTGTTAAATATGTCAAAATTATCTATATTTTCTAATGTATGTGAATTATTAAGAAATCATAAGAAAGAAAATAATATAAAAACTTTTTATTTTAAGTTTCTAACCGAAATAATATTCTATGCTATAAATACTTAGTGATAAAATAAACCTCTTTCCGACGCCTATGACAAGGATTAAAATCCTTTTTAACACTTCACATCCAAATATCTATTGTTATCCTAACCAAATAGTCCATTATTATAGACCGATATTTTTGATTATAAAATTTCTAACCAATTCCTATGAAAAATATATGTGTCTAACAGATTTTGCCAAAGACATCGGAATAAAGAACACAGATAGTTTGCGAAAAAAAAAAGGTAAAAAACGATTTATTACTCTCTCTAGTTCTTGAATAAACTATAGTATAAGAGGCAAAATCGGGTCTATTTTCCTGAACTCCAAGCTCTTGGGGGGGGGGGCGATCGCCCCCACCGCCCCCCCCCCTTGGATCTGCCCTTGTATATATATATATATATATATATATATATATATATATATATATATATATATATATATATATATATATATATATATATATATATATAAATGCAAGCTGCATCCCAACCATATCCTTTCCGTGTTAGAGGTTGCACGGTTTGAACAAATTGCTAAAGGAACACAATTTATCTTATTCCACCACCATCGAGATGATGGCCTACCTGTACTACCATACCGGGAAAATAGTCAATACTTACCCTGCCCGCCACAGTGATACGGCAGAGGTACATGTTTCGTCTCTACTAGACTCATCAGGGTACCGACATGCACCTGGATGTGCAAAGGACAGATCGGAAGGAAGCATGCAAATACTGAACGCGGCTTCGTCGACCTCCCACCGGATGGCGTATATATGTTTATGCGGCTTTCACGGATTCCTCCGTGTGAGATGAAATAGCAGTGGATATATCCACATTATGCCGTTGTAGTGCTGAAATAACATTCAGCAAACGTACAACTATATGCAACTCCGTGCATGAATGAAGTAAAATGCGAACAGTAAATGCAAACTGCGTTCCAACCATATTCTTTCCGTGTTTAGAGGTTGCGTAGTTTGAACAATTGCTAAAGGAACATAATTTATCCTATTCTGAATATGTGGAATTGAAACAGCTCCAACCCTAATCAACTTAAATAACGGTACATACATTAGAAATTATCTGCCCAGAAATTTCAGCCGTTTTCGCAAAGCAAAACCTATAGAAAATAACCTCTGCAGTAGAACATCGAGCCCTACAAGATCTGCGCAAAGATACCTCTACCGTAGTAAATCCAGCTGATAAGGAAAATTCGACAGTAGTCCTAAACAAAACGGGCTACAATGAAAGGATGATCGCTATTCTAAACGATCCTGCCTATAAGCAAATAAACAGAAATCGTACCACTTATCTAGAAAGGACCATCAAAGCATTGATCAAAACATCTCCACTTAACGAAGAAATAAAGAAAATCACACCGAGCGACCATCATCTATATGTCCTAAGCTTTACGGCTTACTCAAAATATACAAGCCCACAGCTCCCATTAAGACCAATAGAGCTCTGTTTGCTATCCAACTCAGGCCCTAGCAAACATCTAACCATAATTCTGCAACCCTTCGCTGAAAAAACTACCTCTTACTTTATAAATTTGCAACATTTCTGCAAAATAATAAAAAACATTTGTTTGCAAGAAAAATATTTTCTATTTAGTTTCGACGTAACATCACTTTTCACGCAAATGCAAGTCAAAGACGCTCTTTCTGCAGTAGAAATCGGCAATATTGTTTTCGAATTTCATTATTTTGAAATATTTATTCCTTGCAAAATCTCAATCATTAGTTTGTTCATTTATTTTGTTCCGTTTTCTCTCATATACTTTATCATTTCAGGTGTTATGTTGTCTTTTACAGGCTGAAGCGATTAAAACTGGTAAGGAAACTCAGATTACAAATACTGAAGGGTTGACTTAAATGTGAGAAGTCCAGTAGAGTCAAGATATTGTGAATTGTGCGCAATTATTCAACTCTCCCCTATATTTTCTTAAATTTTGGGTATTAGATCATCAAATTAAGGTCAATAATATGTTATCGGAATACGCAAAATTAGAGAAAACAAAAATGAGAAGATGTTCTCTTCTGTTGCAAATTTTATTTCAAATAATCTCAATAACTCGTAGTGTCTGATTCATTCTAACATAACAATGGGTTTTTTATTATTCTTTGGAATATTATTTGTAGGGATAACTGTTTGTAACTGTGGAATTTTTGAAAGCAGTGCAGGTCTGTATTTTTTTTTATTACAAATCAGGTGTTTCGAAGTCACTCTTTTTTCAAAACGTGCATGATTGTTCTCTCTAGTAATAGTACCGGGTGAGTCAACGATTGGATGAAGTAGGTTTGTGCTTTTTCGGTGAAATTAACAAAGAAACTATATTTATTGTTTGATACAGTTTATTTTTACGCAGATTTTAAAAATATTTAGGACTCTACAGGGTGAGCCAAAAAACTAGGACAGCATAAAGTTGTATTTTTTTAAATAGAACACCCTATATACGAATCGTATTTTCGATTTAGCTTATAATTTTAAATCTTTTTTATTAAGGGTTTACTATAACAAAACTTTATAGTTTCTGAGATAATTAAGTTTAAATAAAAAAAGTAACATTTTCAAGCATCAATTCAATCCTAAATAACGTTTTCAATTTTGTGACAAATATATTCAAATTTGGAATTTAGCAAGGTCAAGGACAAGTTAACATATTTTTTACCTAATATTTGCAATAAAAGCTACAGGGTGTTAAACACATCGGCTCAAATTTGAACAAGTTTAAATGAATAAATATCTTTTTTTTTAAATGGTACACTCTGTATATTTTCATGTTATTTAATAGAGTAATAATAGTTTTTAAGATATTTCAGTTTTTCTTATTTTCCATACAAAAATAGTCATCATTATCATAGTAGCCATGTAAAATAATAAAAAGAAACTACAGAAACAAACAGAATGTGGTTAAATATGATGAAATACATTAAATACTGAGATTAATTATTTCTTTTTAATAAGTGTTCGAATAAATGACCCTCTTGTGCAATGCACAAATTTAGTCTTTTTTGCAGATTTTCTCGGACCCTGGACAAAATTAGTGGCGTTATTGTTCTACAGGTATCCCTAATCCTGTTTCGCATATCTTCCACTGTTGTTGCTGGATTAACATACACCTTATTTTTAATATAACCCCATTGGAAGAAATCTAATGGGGTGATGTCGCAAGACCTTGGTGGCCACTCAATGAAACCCCCACGTCCAATCTATTTTTGCGGATATCGTTGGTCCAAAAACGCACGAACTTTACGATGGTAATGCGGAGTCGTACCATCGTGCTGGAACCACATACTGTCGAGCTCATCCCTATCGAGACCTTGAAGCAGTTGGGGTAGTTCTTCTTGTAGAAAGTTCAGGTAACTATGGCCATTTAGTGGTTCATTAAAAAAGTGGGGTCCAATAATTCGATTATGATGAATACCACACAAAACATTTAATGACCAGTGGTTTTGATGTTGCACCTCTCTAATCCAAAATGGGTATTCTGTAGTATAATAATGCATGTTGCGTCTATTTACGGCACCGTTACTTCTAAAAGTAGCTTCATCACTAAACATTACCTTGTATAATAAATTTGGATTTAATTGAATCTCCGCATTGATTGTACGACAAATTTTACACGACTTTCAAAATCCTGTCCATGCAATTCTTGGTGTAATTCCATGTGATATGGATGATACCTATATTTCTTGGTAGTACGATTAGCGGTGGATTGTGATGTTTCACATAATGCTGCTAACTGACGGCTACCAATATAAGGATTTTCCTGAACATTTAACAATACTTGTAGTTCTTTTTCTTCATTAGTTACTGGTTTGTTGACCACTTTACGTTTTGGATAATCAACAGTACCAGAAGATTCAAATCTTTGCATTAAGTTTTGAAAAGTATGGGTATTAGGCTGGCGTCGATCAGGATACTTCATTTTGTAAATTCTTTGAGCAAGAAGGCAATTTTTTTGAGCCTCTCCTATTGTATAAATCATATCTATTAACTCATTCTTTGGAAAATTCATTTTACAATATAAGATGAATGCAAAAAAAAACCAAACTACACTACATAAAAACCAAAAGAAGCGATTGCGGTTATAAATTTGACACACAGGAAAATGTTCTTTTACATTGTTTTTGCCATGGCTACTATGATAATGAAGACTATTTCTGTAAAAAAGTATGGAAAATAAGAAAAACTGAAATATCTCAAAAACTATTATAAATAGGTATAGGATATATTAAACAAAACTTTTAGGGTTTTTATTACTCTATTAAATAACATGAAAATATACAGGGTGTACCATTTAAAAAAAAAGATATTTATTCGTTTAAACTTGTTCAAATTTGAGCCGATGTGTTCAACACCCTATAGCTTTTATTGCAAATATTAGGTAAAAATTATGTTAACTTGTCCTTGGCCTGGCTAAATTCCAAATTTGAATATATTTGTCACAAAATTGAAAACGTTATTTAGGATTGAATTGATGCTTGAAAATGTTACTTTTTTTTATTTAAACTTAATTATCTCAGAAACTATAAAGTTTTGTTATAGTAAACCCTTAATAAAAAAGATTTAAAATTATAAGCTAAATCGAAAATACGATTCGTATATAGGGTGTTCTATTTAAAAAAATACAACTTTATGCTGTCCTAGTTTTTTGGCTCACCCTGTAGAGTCCTAAATATTTTTAAAATCTGCGTAAAAATAAACTGTATCAAACAATAAATATAGTTTCTTTGTTAATTTCACCGAAAAGGGACAAACCTACTTCATCCAATCGTTGACTCACCCTGTACAATCGGTAAAAAATTGACTCAAAGCATTTCTGATATTTAGTGGTAAGAAATAACCGACTATCGGAGGTTACAAAAGGAGTACTTAAGAACGTGAATCTCGTAGACTCGCCCAGCTTCCACCCCCGAAAGTTAAATTAATTCTGTCAACTCGCTTTCACTTGTCATACTGTGTAGTCTTGTATACGAATAGGATGGGGGTTAATATAGTCGAAATGGTTTATAAATTTAAAAATTTAGTAATTATAATGCTTTTTAACTGCCATACATCCAAAAAAAATGTTCCTCGTAAATACCACCAGGATTGTTAACTTCGATTTTCTGTCTTCCTCACGGAGTACAGAAAAATATGTTATTTCTGAAATTAAACCAACATTTATATTTGTTTTATAATTTTTAACATGTTTTGTTATCTATAATTTAATCATTCTACAAAATATCCCGTTTATATTTTTATAAAAATATGAAGGTTAACACACTCCAGATGCAGTAGGAGTAGTTAAGCACTAAAACATTTAGTGGTTTTCTCTTCTTATATTCATCCATAATAATGAAAGAGATAAAATTACCTCACAGGACCGTAATAAACAAGAAACACAAAAAGCAGCTGTTTTCTTTGAGAATAATTTTAATACACAACCTCACCTCAGACTAACGGCGTCTTTACCTTGTCGTTCTGTACTAACGGCTATAAAATATTATTAAACACATTTTATGCACTTTGTCAACACGGTTGTGATATTCTTATTACATTAAGATATAAAATAGTTTAGACACTTTGTGCCGATATTTAATATTGTAGTGTTTAGTGTTGGTGACTTTAAACTCTGGATACCCTGTAGGTTTTACATAATTGTTATTATATTGTAATAAAAACAATTTATAGTGCTTATTTTTCTACCCCACTAGTATGTTAAAAGGCTCTATTTCAGTTCTGACAAAGTACTGTACGCGTATCGAAAGCACAAGTTTTCATCATCAGCAGTAAAATATCTAAATTACAAACAGACAAAATAAAGTCTTAAAGCTGAAAATAACACTAAAGTAATAAATGATAAAAAACGCAGGTAAATCGAATTAGTTGTTTTCGAACCTTATAAAATGTAGGGATGTAATAATTAAATATTTTATAACCTGTTCAGTAAAAATATTAACTACCCGTTGTTCCTTTTTCTTATACATAAAATGCATTAGAAAAAAATCATTTTTTTGTCATATGGGTTTTACTTCATGTTCAGTTTGGTTTTTGGTTAATTATTTTAATCCGCTATTAAAATCCCTCATTTTATATTTAAAATTTCATTTAAAATATCGAACTCATAATAAGCATTTAAACTCCTCATTAAATAACACTATACAAACCGGAAATATGATTATCGATATGTCTATAAACAAGGAAGAACTTCGATTTTAAAATTTTGGTGAATAACATTTTCCTTTCTTAAGGATATTTAGATTGTGAAACTTGCTTATAAATCATTCGACAAATTTCTTGTTAAATAATGGAAAAAGAAAATAGCAGAATGGGCTATTCCGATCCTATTACAGTTACCAAAAGTTTCATGTATTTGTCAAATTTTGACGTAAAGATATATACCGTTTGGACTATACTATAAGTAGTGAACATAACCCGATTCGCTCGATCCCCCCACTCCTCGACCTTGACCTTGACCTTGCTTCACCCCTCTTTGGCCCCGCCCACATGTCCTTGTCATTGACCTTGAAAGTGCACGTGTGCTTTGGCCTTGGCCTTGTGTTCAAGGTTGTGTGTGTGACCTTGACCTTGACCTTGGTCGAGACGACCTTGACTTTGTTGAAGGTCATCTTGGGTGTGTGACCTTGAAGATATGTTACGTGGTTGGGGGTGACCTTGAATGGTTTTATATAAGGTATGGGGCAGTTTCATTCATCAGTTGGCTCTGACTTGTATAGGTAGTACATGTGTTAATATTTGACAAATCATGGCATATGTTTGTGAAAATTGCGGTTCTAAGTTTACTAATATTTATAATATGAGACGTCATCAAAGAGAATCGTGTGCGGCGAGATTTAATGAAGTGCCTGGAGGAAAACGGCTCCGAATTGAAGAGTATACATCGACGATTCCGCTAATTAATTGCGCTACATGTAATGTAGATGTTCCAATAAATCATATGTCGGTGCATAAACGAACACAACAACATAAAAATAATTCATGTTTGCCGGTATGTCATGGTGTGCAACTCGTTGAATGTGCCTTCAAAAGGAGAATTGCAACCTATCGGGTTAGCAGTGATATGGAGCATTCCGATTACGTAATGTTCTTTGCAGACATTAAATCCAAGGTGGTGGAACTTGTTAATAATTTATTGCGTGTGCATCATGCTTTAAAAGTTAACATGACAGCTGTTGGCGAGTACATGCTTCCATCACAAGAAATATTCAGTGAAAAATCCTTCAACACTGCCAATCAAATAATTAGTGTAGAAAGTGATTTGGATGCCGTTTACCATTCTTTCACCGAATTAATAAAAACGCAGGCGACAGAGTTCCAGGAGAAAGATTCAGGTATGGAAAAATCAAAACCCGATATATTAAACTGATTTTTATATATTATTTTTCTTGTTATAGGATGGGCTCTTGTGCGAATTTTATACTTGGAAGTTGGTATCAACAAGTATATGCCTATGGGTGGCTCATCATACATCAAGTTGCCGTGTTCTATTGAAAAGAAAGGAGCTGTCGTCAATGTGATTAACCAGGACGAATTTTGCTTTGCGTGGGCTGTAACATCAGCATTGTTTCCTCCAACAGCAGAGCCTTCACAGAAGACATCCTACCCCCATTTTTCTAGAGTGCTAAATGTAACAGGTATGGATTTTCCAGTAAAATTACGTGACATTAAAAAATTTGAGGAAATGAACAACATATCAATTAACGTATACGGTCTGGAATCTAAATATGAAAATAATGAAGTAATACATGAAGTTATTGGTCCACTGAGGTATGCGTCAAAAAAGTTGGATAGGCATGTAAATTTATTGTTAATTACAAAAGACTGTAGTAGTAAAGATGGTGGTGAACATTTTTTTGATACGACTTGTTCAAAGAGTCATTATTGTTGGATTCGGGATTTATCACGTTTAGTTTCAAGTCAAATTAGTTGTCAACAACATAAAATATATTTCTGTGATGGTTGCCTCATTTATTTTAGTACACCGTCAGCTTTAACTTTACATCAAAGCTACGATTGTAACCACATTTTCACGCAAACACCCTCAGTGGATTTAAAAATCGATAAATTTGGAAAGAGTGTGCCGGAAAATATTTTAAAATTCGAGGGTATAGAAAAGCAAATGCGCGTTCCATTCGTGGTTTATGCAGATTTCGAATCTGTTTTAAAACCCGTTGAAACGGTACAACCAAACCCACAAAATTCTTACACTGTAAAAAGTTTTAAACATGAACCATATTCTTTTGCTTATTTAATTAAATGCTCTTTTGACGACTCACTTTCGAAATTTGAGCTATTTCGGGGGAATAATGCAGCTCAAGTCTTTGTGGATCGTATCGAGTGTGATTTAAGGGCTCTATACAACACATATTTAAAAGACATTAAGCCTATGAAACCGTTAACGCCTGAAGAAAAAAGGGAGTTTAATGATGCTAAAATATGTGGTATATGTGAAGAGGGTGAGATTAAAGTACGAGACCACTGTCACATAACTGGTGCAAAAAGATTTGGTGCTGCACATTCCGTTTGTAATTTAAATTATAAATTACCCTCTTTTATCCCTATCATATTTCATAACTTAAGCGGCTACGACAGCCATTTATTTATAAAAGAGTTATGTAAATATGGGGATAAAATTGGTGTTTTGGCTCAAAGTAAGGAAAAGTACATATCATTTACCAAAAGCATTTATGTGCACGATTATTTTGATAGTAAATGTGGAAAAGTCAAGAGGAAATATTTAAAGTTGCGATTTATTGATAGTTTTAAATTTCTGTCAACGTCTTTGGAAAATTTAGGCAGCGGTTTAAACGACGACGATTTTATTGAAACGCGGAAACATTTTTCAAATATCAACCAATTTAATTTGATGCGTCAAAAGGGTGTTTTTCCCTATAGCTTTATTGACTCTATAGAAAAAATGGAAAATACATGTCTTCCAAGTAAAGATGAATTTTATGATAATTTACGGCAAGAACATATTAGCGATGAAAGCTATAGAAGAGCAAAAGAAGTATGGCGCTTGTTTGGGTGTAAAACTTTGGGGGACTATTCGGACGTGTATTTAAAATCAGATGTGTTGCTATTGTGTGATGTTTTTGAGCAATTTCGGAATAATTGTTTAAAATTCGATAAACTTGATCCAGCACATTACTATACCCTTCCAAGTTTATCATTTGATTGTATGCTACGTATGACTAAGGTAGAGTTAGAGCTCTTAACTGATATAGACATGATACATTTTTTTAAGAAAGGTATACGCGGCGGCATAAGCCAGTGTACAGAAAGGAAGCACATCGCTAATAATATTTTTTTACCAGACTATGACCCAACAAAACCTTCTTCATTTATAACATACCTTGATGCTACAAATCTATATGGTCATAGTATGTCACAAGCATTACCATATGGTGGTTTTCGATGGTTAAGCGAGCGCGAAATTCTGGATTTAAATATTATGGCTGTTGGTGATGATAGTTTACATGGCTACGTTTTGGAAGTGGATGTGCATTATCCGACTGAGTTGCATGATGCACATTCTGATCTTCCATTTCTAGTAGAAAATATCATACCGCCAACAGAAAACGCTAAATTACCGAAATTAATTCCTAATTTACAAGATAAAAAAAAATACATTGTACACTATAGAACTTTAAAACAAGCCATCGCCAACGGCTTAGTGGTAATGCAAACCCATCGAGTATTACAGTTTGAGCAATCAAAATGGCTAAAATCGTATATTGATTTTAATACCAATTTACGTAACAAGGCCACCACAAAATTTGCGAAGGACACTTTTAAATTAAAAAATAACGCGATATTTGGTAAAACTATGGAAAATGTGGAAAATCGAAAGGATATAAAATTAGTAACACATTGGGAGAACAGTGTAGGCAGAAATGGAGCTAGAGCACTAATATCCCGCCCCAATTTCAATAGTAGCTCGATATTTACCGAGAACTTTGTTGCTATACATATGAATAAAGTTAAAATATTGTACAATAAACCAATTTATATCGGTTTTTCCATATTAGATATATCAAAGACTGTAATATACGATTTTTATTATAATTTTATTAAATCCAAGTTTGGCGATGATGCTTCGTTACTTTACACCGATACTGACTCGCTTATATTAAAAGTGTATACGGAAAACTTTTATCAAACTATATCAGAAAACCCCGAAAAATTCGATACATCAAATTACCCCGAAATTAATAATTTCAACATAATTAAAAGTAATTCTGTAGTTGGTAGAATGAAAGATGAGTTTCCTGGTGATCCGATAATAAGTTTTTATGGTACCGGCGCGAAGGCTTATTATGTAAAGTCCATTAATAATGAATTAAAAAAAGCCAAAGGTATCAAAAAATGTGTTATCGAGAAAGACCTTCATCAGGAAGACTACCAAAGAATTGTTGAACGGGGTGGTTTGATATTAAGAAAGATGAAGACATTTAGAAGTGAATTACATAACATTTATACCAACATAATAAATAAAGTAGCATTGTCACATAGCGATGATAAACGTTATGTAATTCCCAGTTCAACCAAAACTCTACCTTGGGGGCATGCAGACATAGATTTTTACAAAACAGACCCGGAAGAAAACTTAGCAAATTTAGTCACCGCGTTGGAATCATTTCTAAGTCAGGACAGCACGTAATCTGGAAAATCCATATTTCATTATTTGTATTGTTTTTATTATTTCTATTAAACATACAACATTAATATGTAACGATAGTATTGTAATTTTTTTTTTTTTTTTTTTTTTTTTTTTTAAATAAAAAACATGTATTCATTACTTGATTGCTTTTTTATTGAACCTTTATTTTAAAATTATAAATATAATGAAGTGTCGACAAATAACAAACTGTAAAAGTTATTGTTGAAAAATTTGTCTAATAGTAAATTAAACGCACAGGTCTACGAGTAAGTGTTTAATGTGAAACAGGTTTGCTGACAAGATCCTCCATAGTCTTTTCAATTTTCAACATTCTAGAGTTAAGTTCATCACGCAGTTCGTCTTGCCTAAGTTCATATATTGCAATAACAGTATCATCAATGTATCCTCTAAGTTCTTGACCGGTTTCAATTAATTTCTTGCGTACGTAACCTTCAAGTTGGTTTCTGAATATATCTTTAATAACAATTGTTGAGTCATGTAAAGCTTTCTGCGTATCTTGCACACACTGAGCAAGGTTATTATCAACATAATTTCGTGTGGTCGCATCGTCTCCTTCAAGAGGTTCTGCTAAATAGCACAATCTTTTGCTTCCCATGTCGTAATCTCCATTAGGTGTAAGTTTAAAACCTATTCCTGAAGGACCTCGCATAAAGTTAAAATCCTTAAATTTTCTTTTGCGACCGAACTTATCAATAGTGTTTACTTCTGACATTGTTATGTGAGACTGATTTGAAACCATTAGATTTCACCCTAATATATGGTTCTATTTCATTAATAAACGGACTCTGCAGAAAAATATGGATTGCAAAACGTATTTTAGGCGATGTTTAATAAATACACATACAGATTCATTTTACTATTGTTTTATTGAAAAAAAAATTAAAATATAACAAAAGATTGAGTTTACTTTTTATTATTAAAAAAATAAAAAAAATAACAAACAAAAAAATTAAAAATTAAGAAATAAAATACATGTTAATTTCTTCTGTACAGGTAAGCTTCTTCTATGACCCAATTTCTTCTCTGGATGGCACGTTCATTAATGTCCTTGAACTGGTAGTAAACTAGTCCACAAAAGCCGCATTGTACAAATTTAACCCTGAAAAGGTCAATGTAGTTGAAGTCGTACGTAAGATCATTTCGCCAGCAGATACCTAGTCTTTTACAATGATGACAAGTTAAATAAAAAGCTTTTGGTATATGACTGTATGTTTTGGCTGCTTCACTAGGTTGTTCATCGGTTGGCAACATGATGTTTGAATATGTTGTACTTTTCAATCGCGGTACTCTAATTATGTATTACTTTTTAAAATAACCTTGACAGGACCAAAAAAAAAATCCTTGAAAATTACAACCTCGAAAACGACCCTGACATTGACGGGTACTTTGACCTTGGCCTTGGCCTCGCATCTAACAAGTTTAGTACTATATTTATATGCTTCTTTAAAATAACCTTGACAGGGACAAAAAAAAAATCCATGAAAATTACAATCTTGAAAACGACCCTGGTATTGCCGGTTACGTCGGCCTTGGCCTTGGCCTTGCATCTGACAAGTTTAAATATTATACTTAATGCATCGAACAAAAGGAATAAAGGTGGTGTAGTGGGGGAAATGGGCATAAAAGCAGACTTGCTGGCTCGAGCTCTTCACAGTTCGTCAGAACAGCAAACAGTACAGTGCTAAGAAAAAGTTAATTGTGTGAGTTTGAATATCGACAATGTCTAGTGTACGGTCTCTTTTAGATGCTCTTGACGTGAGCTGCGGTTCACAGCAAGGCATGCTGGATAACATGAGTGGTTTAGAAGTGTTAAGTCCGGGGGTGTTCGAGAACTGGAATGGCGTGGAGCATGAAGATGCCGAAGACCGAGCCCTCAACGATGGTCGCGACGAGGAGTTAGTTCAGTCGGCAGCGCAATTCCTGGAATGCTGGACGGAGGAGAAGGAGCCAAAGATAAATGTGATAAGTGATGTGGTTGTGCGAAAAGCATCGCGGCCTAGGGAATCTTCTCCGAAAGCGTCGAAACTGCAAAAGCTCTTGACTATGCGGAAGTCGGAAATCGCCGATAAAAAAACATTTTATTCGGCGATTAAAGGTGTGGGACAAGGGAAGAAGAAAAAGTTTAACTTTAGGCGTCCCTCCACCCCTGTTCCATTACCCGACTTCCTAAAAACAGCACCGCAAGAGCCACTGTCAGTAGAAGTGGAAGTCATAGAAGGCCCCGATGGACCAACACCACCAACGCCACCAACACCGGCCAGCGTCGAGAATGAAATAGTGTCGGAGGTGAAGTCTTCCCCAGCGCCAGCGCCACTGTCGCCGATATTGGGGTGCCGGAAACCCATGAAGAAGCGGTTTAAGCGGTGTTTTGAAGGCGATGAAGTTTCCGCTGCGTCGTCGTCGTCGTCGTCGTCATCGTCTTCACCAAATAAAACCGCGTCTTCTTCCGAGCCATCACAACCGGAGTGGGTCGAAGACTTCACCAACTCTCAGAAGACCAAATTGACTGACATTTATGCCATGAAAAAACGCTTAGTGAATGAAGTGAACGAGTGTGCCAGTGACATTATAGAACTTGAAAAACAATTAGAGATAAAAAAGGTGAAATCTGCGCGGTTAAAAAGACAATTAGAGGACTTTAATAAATTATGTAGTAGGTGTTAGGTAGTTGTAGATATTAGCTTTTAATTTATAGTATTAAGTTTGTAAATATATATATATATATATATATATATATATATTGTAGTTAATAAAAAAGTGTTTGATCAAATTTTTTATATTTTATAATGAGAATAAAAATGACTTGAAAATTTATTTTTGTGTGTTATTTCATATAGGCCCTGTCCCACATAATATTAGGTAATAAAAAAAAAAGAGTGAATAATCCACTAAAACTACGCAATAGCAATAGTTGTAAATATTTTCTGATAATATTTACAAGTATGCTAAAACATGGTTCGGTTTATGAAGTTAAGGTTCTGTCGCCAGAACTTCTAATACTTTGTATCTCAATATTGTATGTTTTTATGAAAAAAACATAAAATATTGGTTACAAAGTATTATAACCAACTAAAACTACGATCAAATTATTTTGTGGTCCTGAAAAGGACCGTTTGGTTGTAAAACATGCGACTCTTTTATTGAGTTGTGGAGTCGCACGGCCCGTCATCATCATCAGCGGGGGTGGTGGTGCTGTCCTCTGTGTATTCGATGATGAACCGTCAAAGTTCATCCCATCTAGGATCGTTCGGCTCCCACTCCAAACAATTCTCTGTGGTAGAATCTACCACAGGGCATTGGATGGGTTGTTGTTGTTGTTGTTGAGTCGCAGACATGTTGAACTAAAATGATTGTAATAAGTATTGATGGTCGTATATATAGAGACAAATTAATGGTGGGGGGTGAAAACAAATGTCATATTACGTATTGAGACCAAAAGTTGTTTGTGGTCTCAAATACGAACGAACGATTTAGCTGGGTTCCATCAGCACTTAAAGTTTTATTACTTTGTATCTAATATTGTATATTCTATACATACAATATTAGTAACAAAGTACTAATATGTACTAAAACTACGATCAAAGTATTTTGTGGTCCTGAAAAGGACCGTTGTTGTGTGCCCTTAAAAAGGGCCAGGGAGAGTGTGGGGCTTATGGTGCCCCATCCTCGCTGGTCGACCACCAGCTTGACGAATCGCAGGGGCCTTGTGGGTCGTCGGGTGTTGGTGATGCTGGAATTTCCAGCATCGCATCTTCCGTCGAGTCCGGCTCTGGCTGCGGCGACGGAGTTTCGAGTCTTTGTAAGACCCAATCACCCGCGTCGTCTAATTCCACTAGACCCGGATCATGGTCATATACTAGCGGAATCGGCTCATCCAAGTCGTCCCAACGTAGGACGTCAATTTCAAAATCCACCTCGTCGTCGTCGTCGAAGACTTGCAGGTCTCCAACGTTGTCGGCTACGGTGTCATCACTAAAGATGGATGAGCCTCGGCTGGCGGGTCTTTCTTCCTCCATGTTTATCGTATGAGGGTTGATGAATATATGACTGTGTAACTGACCCAGTCTCATATATATAGAACTACCCCCACCCCACCAACGGATTCTAAATGTTATGTATTGGTGAGAGCTTATAGAATTATTGATTTTTTTCAAAAACTTTAAATAAGGAATTAGATTTGTTTAGACAATAAGACTTATTCTTAATATTTTGTGAAGAATACATTACAAAAAAAAAATAATAGAAACCTTGTTTGAACTGTTAACATTTTCATAGGTTCTCAAGCATATAACTTGGCACTTAAGCTACGAGACAAATCGTCGTTAAACGAATATCTCGCCCCATAAGTGACGATTACTAAACTACGATCAAAATATAATGTGGTCCTGAAAAGGACCGTTTTTGTGGCCCTAAAAGGGCCTGGGGGGAGGGTGGGGTGCCTACCGTGGAGTAATACCCAACGATATTAACACCGACCTAGGTGCAGCCCTTGGTCTTCTCATTGGCGGCACCGTCGTCGTCGCTGGTGGTGTCGGCGTTGCAGGCGGTGCCGAAGGTGCCGCTCCTGGTGCGGTACCCCCGCACTCCTCACACTTGCATATCTTGCCGGGCACGAATGGCCTGACAATGCCAATGATCCTTTTTGGTATATCTTCCATCTTGCCGATCGAATGTGTAATGATGAAATAATTCTAATACCGGCCTCTATATACATTCAAAAAGTTGGAGGGGGTAAGGTGGAGTGCATATATGCATTATATAAGTTTGAGAATAATATGATTTTATAACTCACCGTATCTCTGGTATGGACTTAGAAAAAAAAAAAAAAAAAAAAAAAAAAAAAAAAAAAACTCCCCCTACAACTTCCACATACTCCCGTTCGGCGGCCCTAGCCTCCTAACTCGAGAATTTCAATTTTTTCGTCCAAATTTTTTGTCATTTTTAAGATTTTCCAAATTTTTTTTTCACCATTGTATTCTACTCAAAATTCTAGGTAATTAAAGTGCTTTTATTTTTTCTCTATCTTGAACGGTTCCCGAGCTACAGCGCTTTAAAGAATTCAAATTACTAACTTTCTATAACCCTTTTTTTCAAATTTAATTTTTTCGAATTTTCAAAAATACTACAATATGTAGAAAAAAGTTCTCTCTTTAATTTCCCAATACCGTTTTTCTCTAAATCTTCAACTTTAGCGCGTATTCAGCATTTTCAAAAAAAAAAAAATTATAATTTTTTTTACACCATCGCATTCTCCTCAAAATTTTGGGCTATCAAAGTGCTTTTATTTTTTTTCTATCTTGAACGGTTCCCGAGCTACAGCGCTTTAAAAAATCCAAATTACTAACTTACTATAACCCTTTTCTTAAAATTTCATCTTTCCGAATTTTGAAAAGTACTACCATATGTAGAAAAAAATTCTCTTTCTAATTTCCTAATATCATTTTGCTCCAAAACTTCAACTTTGGCGCGCATTCACCATTTTTCAATTTTTTTTTGAAAAAATTTTTTTTTACGTTTTTACTATCGAGAAAAATGCTTGCTTATAGTACTCGATTTCCTCTATAATTTTTTCTTATAATTTTTTTCCCTATTCCTAACCGTTACTTTCCTACAAATTTTCTAAATCGTTGTTTTCATATTTTGCCTTAAAAATTTTTTCTTGTGTTATTTAAGCTCTTTTTTCCACTTAATAAACCACCATTTTCTAAATTCCCGTACTCTTTTCTTAAAGAGCGGGCTTTTCCGCCAGCTTTTTTTTTTTGGTTGGGTTTCAAATAAATATAAAACTACTACTTCACTCATTACAAATTTATTGATTCAAGAACATTATTTTGTGTTACATATAATAGATACATTAAAATATAGATTTATTGGTCACCGAACCGTTTAATACATTATAACTAAAAAATGAGTCGTGAATAACTAATGCGTACACTTTAGTGTCTTTGGGGAATTTATTCTTTCTCGTTTGGAACTCCAATTTTACATCCACTGTCGATGAGTTAATCGCCTCTGGTTGATGACTGCAATTGATAATAAAAACGGGGTTTTTCATATATTCCGCGAACGTTATCATCGGATCGTTTATCTCGCGCCCGTAGTAGCTGCTTTGGAAGTTTTCGTAATTGTAATAGGCTGCTGCGTACAGTTTCTTGGCGAAATCTAAATTCCATCTTTCGTATGGATAAACGGTTGAATTCAGATACAGTCTAATGTCGCATACGTCGGCGTGGGTAAACTTAGTTGCGTTTTTTTCTTTCTTGTCGCAATTATTGCTGTCTTGAAACCCGACGATTATATAGCGCGGTCTTTCCAGACTTGTACTCGTTCTCAAGGCCCACACGTCGGAAGATGTTTGCCTTAAAGCTGGTAATTCGTACAGATCCCATTTACGATATGCCATTTGAATACTGGCGTTGTTTCCTCCTTTATTAATGCGAGACAGTATTTTCAATTTTTGCTTGTCGTCTGGAATGATGTGACGAATTTTCCATTCGATTTTGTCGATACTAATTTCTGCCTCTACTTCGCCGACGTAACAATTGGTAAAAGTGCGAGCTATAATCATAATAAGCTCTTGTTTTACGTTGAAAACACCTTTTGCGTAATCTTCGGCGAATCCCATAAGATATTTTAAGGGTAATTTCCCGGAGAATACGTTACTTGCCGTGTCTACGATATCTTGGTTTGCTTCGTCGAGACCCCATCCGCACGTCATGAGAGATCTTTGTTGCAAACTTCCGAATGAAACCATGGTTTTTAATGTCGTCGTAACTCCAGGTTTACGAACCACGGCGACCTGTTCACCTCCCATCTCGTAGCGAATTTCATCGAACAAAAATGCGAGGGCATTATTTGATAAAAAACATCTTTTCGTTGCGTCTATGGGTTTAAATTTTCCTTCGATATATATGTAACTTTCGGCGATATCCAGTATAATATCTTGAAAATTAATGGGGATACGGACTTCATCCGAATTGTTGAATGATGGAGATCCGTATGGTTTATACGTATGCTCTTCTAGACTAATAATGGAATTGTCCAAGATGGGCTCGGAGAAAACCTCTATTTTATCGCTGGTGGTGGAAATCATTTTCGCACTTTAAGACCGATTGATTTTAAAAATTTATAGTCTTCGGCAGATAACTGTTGAGATGTTTGTGATCTAACGTCTGGACGACGACTAACCTTGACGTTAACTCTTCTTTTACTTTTATTATGTTTCGGCGGTTCCCCCATCTTAGTCGACAGCACACACAATTGACGATTGAAGCAAAAACCCATTTCTATAAAAGTTTCTTCAGTTCCAATTTCACGATTATTTTCTCGCCTTGAAAATTGATTAGATCACCGCTATCGTCCAAGATGCGAAGAGTAATGTTGTCGATAAACTGACGTCCTGCCGGCATTAACGGCATATAAATATTATTTTGTGGTTCTTTACTGATTTTGTAACCGGGCTCCACGTCGATATCGAATTCGAACAAGGTATGACCTTCCACCGAATTCATATATGCTCCGGAAATTATATTACAATCTACGCGTATGATGCGTACTTTCATTATTTCCACCATCTCGGTTGATTCGTGCTTTTTGTCTCTTTTTAACACTGTATGATTAAATCCTAACATTTTACCGATACTCGCCTCTCCCCGGAAATCTATAGTATATTGGGATTTCAGTTCACATTTCAGCGTATTATTATTAGCAACCAAGTAAAAGATTCCATCGTTCTTTTCTTCAGTTGAAATCCTCAAAGCCTCCGACATAGCTTTACCTATCTCATCTATTTCATAGGCCCCAGGTGGAATCTGCAATTGTATCGGCTCGGTGGTGTAACCCTCCTTCATGTAGGCAAACTTATTGTTGCTTTCGTCCACATTAAAAATTGAATTGTATGTGTAAAATCCCAGCAATGCCAGACCATATTTGTTTTCTCTATTTAATTCGACTGGTGGATAAAAATCGGCGCTTAAGACGCTCGAGTGTCCTGTTAGTGTGAACGTATAAGACATGACTAACCATTAAAACATCACACATCTCGGTTTTATTCTTAGCGGCAACATTTAAAAAGATTCATCGTCACACCTTTTCTCACTGCATTAGATAGTGATGTTTTTATGCTATTTTCTGCTTTTATGCGCACATCGCTGATTTTGCAATAACAACAAAATATTTTTCTAGCCGTAAGATCCTCATCAGTCATAACCTCGTTTAAATTGCTGCTGCTGCTGCTGCTGAAATAATGTTTGCAACCGCACTGATATTTTAATATATCGATATCGCTTTTAAGGTGCTCCGGCAACTTTTCCCAAACGAATGGAATTTCATTTGGGGCTAATGCAATCATTACTTCCTTGGGCATGTTTTCTAACTGTTTCACGGTCATTTTCCTTAATCCACCTGCTAGATGAAATGCTTTCAGTGATTGCAACATTTTAGTATAGTTATTGCGATCCATTTGCGGTGTTAATGGTGACGATGATGATGATGACATCTTTTACGCTGATGATTCGACAAGAAACTTTAAGCACAAATGTCCACACCAGACTGTTCCAAAATCCTGCTGACGATCGTATGTATAGTAAATAATTTTTGATGGTTCCGATCCCGTTTGTAGATATCGTACCAATTCGATCGGTGGGGGTAAATCGCCGAAGCTGTCATAATATGTTACTTTAGAATTATTTTTTCTATAAGCTACCCAATGAGTCCCTGCACCACGCGTACTATCCAAATTCACTATTGCTGCTTCGTAACGTCGAGGACCTTGTCTAGGTAATAAATCCCTCATATAAACGCCTCGAAAGTGTCCTATTCTTTTCTTTTTGGCATATTTTTCTATATCGATGTTAGATAGTGGTCTTCGAGGTAGGGATTCAATTAGTTTTTTGATCTACGATTTAAAAATAATCCCATACCTTTACGATATGGCTTTAGAAACAAACCATTTCCTTTCGATTTTAAATACAGGCCGGCACCGGTTTTATCTTCGCTGCTTTTTTTTACTGCTTTTATGGCGCGCACAATTCCCGCTGCCCCGCCGGCTAATGAACCCAAAGCTGATAACCCGGCAAAAATTGGTATTAATGGTAATATTCCACCAGTTTTAGGAATCGGTATTATTCTCGGTGTACGAACCTTCCTTTTGCCACCTGCCGCTTTTACCGATCTACGTGCTGCCGACAGAGCTATTTTAGATGCATTCATGACATTTTTTTCCAACACATTTTTACTTCCGGCTTTTAATAATTCCCTTCGAACTGCTTGTCGAATAGCTGTTCCGAAACTGGTTTTCCGAACATGTCGATTTTTATTAACACCTTTCCTTTTTGTATGACGCGTGCCTTTACTAGATGTTTTTTTTGTTGATAATGATGATGGTACACCCATACCAAAACGTTGTTTTCCTTTCATAATGTTTGTAACTAACCAAGCTGCTGTTTTTTCACCTAAACTGGAATCTTTCGATTTTACTCTATTCCAAGCACTTTGTTCGAGCTCGTAATCCGCTCGATGTCTCGCACTTATGTTGTCTTTATTATGTAAATAGGCTAAATCGTGTTTTTTGCATGCGGCATCCAAAGGATTAATGCCTGGATCACCTCTTGTTACACGTTTTATTACTTTTGTTCCGGGTCCGCAATATTGATAACCAGGAATGTGTACCTCGAATGGTAATTTATTTATTAACGAATTCACAATACCGTATCCAGTTTTGTTGGAAACGTGAGACCGTCCACTTCGTTTGACGCTCGGCATCTGAATGACAGTTTTTGTGAAAAATTGCCTATAAAATATCAAATTTTCCTAAGATGCGCGTTATCGATCTTAAACAAAAACTTCCTATTGACAATCTCGATGAAAAAGTCGGACTTGGATTTGAAAAGAAGATAATGAAGAGACACGGTCCTCTACTTCCTTCCTCTATTCGCGGCCTGTTAATTGGTCCATCCAATTGTGGAAAAACTAATGTCATGATTTCGCTGCTTACACACCCCCTTGGGCTACGTTTCGAAAATGTCTGTATCAACCGAAATATGAGTATTTAAGGAAAATTTTAGCGCCCATCAAAGGTTTAGGCTACTATGCCTTTAGTGATTCCAGTAATATTGTGGAACCGTGTGATGCAAAACCAAACACTATATTTATCTTTGATGATGTTATATGTGAAAAACAAGATGTTATAAGATCGTACTTTAGCATGGGACGTCATAAAAATATCGACTCCTTTTACCTAGCGAAAACATATTCGCGAGTGCCTAAACAGCTTGTGCGAGACAACGCCAATTTTATTATTATGTTTAAACAAGATGAGTTGAATATGAAACACATATTTTCCGACCACGTTTCACCGGATCTAACTTTTACTCAATTTCAAGAAATGTGCTCAAAATGTTGGGATAATAAGTATGGATTTTTAGTAATTGATAAAGACAGTGATGTGAAATCGGGAAGATACCGCAAAGGATTTGATAGCTATATATTACTGTAATAATAAGAGAAAACGCTCATTTGATTGTTGAAACGTCCTTTGTTAACATCATGAATAACGCGATCGACTTAAAACGTAAACTAGTGGAAGCTACCAATGCCGTCAGAAAAAAATTTAAACAAATTAAAGCGGCTAAAGAGTTTAATGTTGTGGAATTGGAAAAGTTTTACGAACCCATTTCTAAGCCGTTGACAACTATATCTGATGTGGTTAAGCAACGTCAGCAGCAGCAGCAGCAGCAGCAACAACAACAGCAACAACATTATCCAGCTACAAAGCCACATAGTCTCAGTACATCAGTGCAGTCGACTCAAATATCAGGTTTTCCCCAACCTACACATTCCTTTCAAACCTCCACACCTATTCAGCAGCAGCAGCAGCAGCATCGCATTTCAAAAGAAGATATTAGCCAATCGGTGTTTGATACACCCTCGACATCAACTAATACATCTCTCGCATCCGCTGACACCACAACTTCCGATACTTTAAACGCACACCTGAAAGGATTACGTTCGAAACCATCTCTATACGATACTGTATATGGTGTACGTTTTGGTTCAAAAACAGATAACAAAAATTTTATTGGTAATTTAGAGGTGCGTTTTCGAAATGGAAATATTGTCTTATACAAAAAAGGGAAAAATATTGCAGAATATGGTGGATCACCGGCACTTTATGATTTGTTATTTCTTAAAACACCCCCAAGTGTAGGCAAGGAACAACAACAATTAAGTGATAATGTACTTTCAACGTACAAGGAAATTTTGGAATCAACGAATGCTGTCTACAACAATTTTAAAAAAAGTGATGGTTTACGGGAGACCAGATGGAACAAATATTTACGAATTATTAAACCTCTGATAATGGGCACAAAATTAGGTGGTACTATTACAAGAAAAAATCTCTCGGAAAAACTACAGTTACCCACAAACAAGAAATTATCTTCGAAAAAATTTCAATATGTCTACTGGAACAAAGCTAAAGAGTTGGTGGATCGTTTACGTTTGTTGTGGAGTTCCAAAATGGCCGGTCACACTGGACACGAAAATGAAATTATGTCAATCATAGAGGAATTACGAGAAGAAGATATAATATATTAAGCTCAATATTTAATGATATTATTCAGTTCTTCCTTCGATCTGAAACCTTTAGTATTACTAATAATATGGAGCCCAGTCTAGAAAAAATCAAGATTGTTAATGAACTACATAGAACGGCTAGAAAAAATTTTGTAAGACGGCGCACGATAATAAAAGGATACAGAGATTTGTGGCAAATTGATTTGGCTGAAATGCAACAGTATGCTGATGAAAACGATGGTTATCGTTATATTTTGGTCTGTATAAATTGTTACTCGAAATTTGTCTATACCAAAGCCATAAAAAACAAGACTGGTATAGAAGTTACTAATGCGATGAAAAGCATCATTGAAGAGGCATCATATACACCAACAAATCTGCAAAGTGATCAAGGAAAGGAGTTCTATAATACAAACTTTCAAGCCCTGATGAAAAAATATAATATAAATCATTATTCCACATACAGCACAAAGAAAGCTGCAATTGTTGAGCGAGTCATAAGGACTTTAAAAAATAATTTATATAAACAATTCTCGACAAGAGGATCTTACAAATGGATACATATATTATCGGCAGTAACAAAAACCTATAACCATTCGAAACATCGCACCATTGGAATGAAGCCTGCAGACGTGCAAGAAAAAACACATATTAAAGCATATGATTATTTAAAAATTGTACCTAAAAAATTTAAGTTTTCCATGGGTGACATTGTGCGTATTAGCAAGTACAAAAGCTTATTCGAGAAAGGATATACGCCCTCTTGGTCAACCGAATTGTTTAAAGTTGTAAAAGTTAACGTTACAAATCCACCTACTTACTTGTTGGAATCGTTAGAAGGTCAGCCTATAAGAGGGTGTTTTTACGAATCAGAACTACAAAAAACAAGCAGTCCTGACGTTTATCTAGTAGAAAAGGTCCTTAGACAACGCAAGAAAAATCACATCGAACAATTATTTGTCAAATGGCTAGGATTTCCCAACCACTTCAACTCTTGGATAGATAAAGCTAATATTGTTTAAATAACATATTGTATGACTATATTTTTTATTTAAAATGTAAAATAAATAAACAATATATTGTAAAATAAAGTTTTTTATTTCAATCTTCATTATTAAAAACAATGACAATAAAACATCATACACATAAATAACATTTCAATATTCTTGGAGGGAAGGTCCAATTCACCGACGACTACGACGTTATCTTCAAGGCTATGCCACTCGGAGTGCGTTCTCCTATTCTTTAACCTGCTTTTTTTAGATTTTTTTTGAAGTCGAGTCGTACGACAGTGCGCTTAATGAGTCATTTAAAGGCTGATGATAGAGTATTTTCTGCATAACTTCAATTTTTGTTTTAAGCTCACTATTATTTTTGTATATCATGGGGAGGACATCCTTGTTAAATATGTCACATATTACAGCTGCAAAATTGTAAAACTTTCTATTAACAAAGTGTTTTGTCACAGCATCGTCATCATCTTTAGGTTCGCCTAAGTTGGTTATGATTTTTCCACCCATATCATACTGCCCATCCGCTGTAAGTTTAAAACCAACCCCTTGTGGCCCAGATAATATATGATATTTTTCATTATATTTCTGACGACCAAATTTATCAATTGTGTTGTTTCCTCGACTCATTTTCAATCTTTACTAAACTATTTTATTTTTATTTGCCCTACTTATATTAAATATTTCAGCTGAGAAAAAGAAACACTGACTATGATCTACTGGGTTGGTATGTTTATAAAAGAAATAAAATAAAACTGTGATTGTAACAGATATTTATTTACAGTTATTTAATTGCACAAATACAAAAATTATAAAAAATTAATTTTCCATGTCTTCGTTTTCGTTGCTCAAAATTCTATCCCATCCGACACTATTTCGATCGTCAACGTCTTGGGCTGTTGCTGTTGCAGAAACCAATTCATATTTTGCAGCAAGCTCACCTGGTAAATGTGGAATATTGACGAGGTATTCTTTTAATTCTTCTTCAGCCATTTCAGCACAAAATGTATCCATGTCTATGGAACCATATAAAAATTTGTCGCACAAGTGTGCCCCAGCCATAAAATTGATTGTATCCCTGATCTCGTTCTTATATTGATCTTTGGTTACATCAATATGCGACCAATCATTTACGCTATCTAACATATCGTGAGCCCTATTTCTTAATTCTCTCCCCAACCAAAATATGTATCTATCTACACATTCGTTGGCGGTCGTCGTCGTCGTCGTCGCATCAGCAGACATCTTTAACAGAAATAATGAACACGCGTAAGTATTCTGACATGTGCAACTATATTTTAAATTTAATTACATCCTTTTTTTCAAACAATTTACATACAATTTACTCCAATGAGCCAAAACGTAATAATGTTCGAGTATTGTTTCCAAAAACTCTAGTGCCCTGCCCCAAATAAGTTAGAGTGTATTTATCTTTAGTTTTACTCATAATATCTACAATATCGTCAGATAGTGTTTCGGCCACACGTTTTGGTAAAAAAGTCTCAAATGTGCTATTATCACCGTCATCGTGTAAAGCCACTAAAAGAGTTTTACCAAATCGTGTAGTCATTGAAACCATCTTTACAATTTTATACACTTTGCCTACAATCATTTCGGTAACCTTTTTTTTCTCTAAAACCTCGAAATCTTTGCTAAACATTTCATTAATTTCATCTAGAGTTTCTTTTGCAATACTCATTATTGAAAAAAATGGTATATAAATCCAAAAATTACCGTGAATATAAAAGCACTTTCAGAACACTACACGAACACAATATTTGATGTTTATGCCACTGATATCTGCGACTGTTTGAAGTCACTTCTTCTCCCACGAACCTTTATAGCGGGGTTTCAAGGTCGAATTGTAACAATGGTGGGGGTAGCTTAACGATAGAAATAGTGGGAGGAGTATTCAAGGTCAAATGACGTCACACATTTAAATTGGTATAAGGATAACTTCAAGGACAAAATATAATGAAACAAATAACTACATTTTATGTACTTTATTCATTGATTTTTTTCTGCCATTCTTCTATGCGTTTAACATTATCACCTAAACCTAATTTCCTTAATTTGTTCAATAATAATTGTTTGTTTTTATCTCTTAGAAAATTCTTACAAACTATACTAGCTAAAAGACACACTTCGGCATGGTCCATATACTTAAAAAATACACTAAAGTCCTGAGCCTCCGAATCTTGCATTTCATATGCGTAAAATTCCGAACAGGCTGCAGAAATTAGAAATTCCTCGTACATTTCTCGCACTAAACTTTCCATATTAACTACTACTACGTTAAACTTAAGTCCTACACTCTAATTTCATCTAACACAACCGGATCTGCAATGAACCTAATCAGTTTTTCCAAACAGTCACTAAACCCCAACTTTTTTATCTCACGAACAAAGTCTTGTAAATTTATTGTTTTGCTGCAATATTTACGACATGCATTCGCAGCCTTTTCATATTCATAAGCCAAATCACAATAGCGCGACGCCCATTCTGCTCGACTTTTCATTGCATCATTGAAATAATTACTAGCCGTTTCAGTGAACTCATCGCCCAATTTTTTTACTGTCTCTTGCAAAGCACTATTCATATTATTCACTCATTTTTACATTCACGACACTTTTTTATTGCTGGTGGTGGCCCATCTATATGATGACGATATATTTGTTCATAGTGAATGTAACAGGGTAAGCTTAACTGTAGTTCCTTGTTACACCGATATGACGCTGGCAGCTTATCCCAAATTTGCCGTAAACTCAGCGTATCAACGCAAGTTTTTAAATATTCGAGAGGAAAAAATGCTAGATCCTTCTCTTCAAAATCACACAAACTTTTTAAATTACTCTGATATAAACAAATTACTCTGCCGACTTGCTCTATAATTTTTTCTTTAGATAGTTCCGTATCTGACATTTCACACTGAATGAATGCAAGTAGACTCACACAATTTATAGAACAATTTGCAAGGTCAAAATCATTTCAAGATCATCCCACACTATTACAATGCACAAATAACTACTTCAAGGTCACACACCCAAGATGACCTTCAACAAAGTCAAGGTCGTCTCGACCAAGGTCAAGGTCAAGGTCACACACAACCTTGAACACAAGGCCAAGGCCAAAGCACACGTGCACTTTCAAGGTCAATGACAAGGACATGTGGGCGGGGCCAAAGAGGGGTGAAGCAAGGTCAAGGTCAAGGTCGAGGAGTGGGGGGATCGAGCGAATCGGGTTATGTTCACTACTACTATATTTTCTTGTAATATCGCCATCCCTCCCCCAAAGAGAGAGGCTGGTTCCGCCCCTGGGGCAAAGACAGCACTAGTCTTGGCAGTTGGTGATGGTTGGTAATGTTCAATAATTAACAAAGAGCGTTTAAAAACGTCGAAAGACGTTCTTAACCTACTTCTCAAGGAGGTTCTCAATTCGTCGACTATGTATGTTTTTTTTTTTATGTATGTACACCGATTACTCCGGAACGGCTGCACCGATTTAAATGAAATTTTTTATGTTATGTTCAAGAAGTTGCTGCGGTGCTCCCTTATTTTTTTTAGATGAAATTGGTGCAGTAAAATCTAAGATGGCGCTTACAATACGGCGGCCAAAAAAATTAATTTTGTCCTATTTTCTCCACAATTGGTATGGGGAAATTTTCGAGGTCGCACATTACGAATTCAAAACATTTTTAAAAAATTAAATATGGCGGATCCAATATGGCGGACAAAAAATAAAATTGGTTTGATTTTTTTCAAAATTGATATGAGGGAGTTTTTGGGATAGCACATTACGAATCTGACATTATTTAAAAAAATTAAATATGGCAGATTTAAGATGGCGGATTAAAGATTCTACATCTCTCGATTTTGTCTAAAGTCAGTATTGGGGGATTTTTGTTAGTGTTAATTACGAAACTAAAATGTTTTTTGAAAAACTAAATCTAGCGGATTTAATATGTTGTCCTAAAAATTTAACATTTTTCGACATTCTCCAAAACTGATATAGAGGGTTGTTGAGGGTGTAAATTATGAATTTAATAGTATTTTTTTCAGGATTCAATATGGGAATGCAATATAGCTGACTAAAAATTTTACGTTTTGCGATTTTGTTTAAATGTGGAACTAAATCGTTTTTGAGGATGTAAATATAATATAAAATTATTTTAAGAAAATCTAATATGTCAGATGCAATATGATCGTTTGGAAATTTTAAATTTCTGGATTTCATCTAAAATCGGTACTAGGGGGCTTTGAAGGGTTTAGATTTAGATTGGATTAAGACGTTAAAATTATTTTTTTGAAATTCAATATGGCGGATCCAATATGGTGGTTTGAAAATTTTACCTTATTCACATTTTTTCAGATTTGGTATTAGAGGGTTGGGGGTGGTGTTGTCACGATTAAAAATTTATATTAGATTTACAATGGTTAATTTGGTTAATTTTACCTTCTTTTGGCTAATTTTCACGTTTTGGGTAGCGCTATATCATTGTTTTTAAGCATTTCTCATTTCTCCTTCGTATAACAGCCTAGTATTCGTTGCATTTTTGAGTCCTATTGCTTTTCGAGCGATTCCAAATTTCACTCCCTTGCAAATTTTCTTCCCAATTTTCTTTATCTTTCAGTAATTTCCCTATAAGAAATACAGCCCTAATTAAAATCCTTTCATAACTTGTATTTTTAGGTCGGCAACTCTACGTGACTGTTTAGGTTATTTATATTCAAATTGAATGTCGGTATTTACCTTTTTATAAGATATCATTCCTTTTTTTGTGCTGACCATTTTAATTAAATTGTTACATTTATCCATTTTAGTTACAGTTTCCCGAATTTTTATTTCAAGTATTTTTTAGGATTTGTTTACCTTTTGTTGGGGTTATGTGACCTTTTCAACTGACGTTTAAGCGTATTTGCATTCTTTTAGACCATTGCATTTTGGGAGGAAATTTGGGTGAATCACTAATACCGTGTTGCTAATGGCTGAGAGAAAATTCTTATTTCCTATTTTAGGGATCAACAATAAAGTTTTATTTCATTTTGAGTCAAAAATGACAACGACTTATTAGCAATGCTGTTTAAGCCCACTATTTTTGAGCTGTCATTTTTTTTGTGGAATTGCTACTTGTTTTAAGGTCCCTTTTGTCCCGCGCCCTATATTGAGGGAAAAACAAACTAGTACAGCGCAGGTTTCGGGCTTTCTATAAAATGGCGAGAATTTAACTGCCAATTCTACTTTTTCCTGTGAAATTTTGTATTTTGGAGTCGAGAAATTTCCATCCCGATTTATTGCCGCCATCCTGCGGATTTTGATGGAAAATTTCATTTTGGGTACCTCGATAACGTTGTAGTGATTTGTGTGGTTTAGTATTTTTTTGGGCTAGCTATCGAGGTACGCCCTGGAAGCAGGGATTTTGTCGGCCCCTCGGCATTATCTGAGGAATTAGTCTGACCCCAGAACATCGGGTAACTTTCAACTATTTAGTGATAAAACGATCCTGCTTAGTTTTTTTTTTTAAATATTAAAAGATTTCAGCTCAAAATTCATTATTACGAGTACAGTTTAAGCCTATTTTAAAACTAACTGTAGTATGTTACCCTTAAGTCTCTTTTAGACCTTAAATTAACTACATGTAATCTTATTAAGTTGTATTTTGGGGTCTAAGGGCCGATTATATCTTTTTGTAAAATTTAGTTCAGCAATTTTTTATAATTTTTGGGTTTTTTGTAATATTTCCTGCTATGCAGTGCCTAAATTTTATAATTTGCCATCAGTAACAGTTAATTTTGAGAGTAATTTTATCATCATTTGTAATTTGTACCATATTTTGCATTATTTTTGCCTCCTGGACGTATCACGACGTCCATATTTTTTTGGACAAATTTATTTGTTATTAGTAATATTTCAATATCTTGTCTGTATATTTTCTTTGGGTCCCATTTTGGGTTTTTGCTTGACAGTTTTAAAGTTCTTTTGCATCGTGATACCCCCTCTCCTTCAGAATATGAAGTTAATTTTTTAAAACTATTAGGTTAATAAGATACAATGTGAGGGGATAATAATTTTACATTTTCCAGTTTAATCTAAAATTGATATTACAGGGTTCTTGGGGCATATACAAACTCAATATGTAATATAAAATATATCGTGCTAAGAAATTTACGTCTCAAGTTCTTTAAATATCGATATTGGAAGGTTTTGGGGCCTATATTACCAATCTAAAATTAATTTGAAATTTAAGATAGTGGATTTACTATCACAGACTAAATATTTGTTTGATCCAGTTTTATTGATATTTGGAGAACTCTAAGAATCAAAGAATTCAATAGTGGTTCATTTTAGGGTGATTTACAATTCTGGATAAAATGGATACCTTTTTACCACCTTGGACTCATTGCGAGGTACACTAATCTCGATTAGTACTTAGTTCAAATCACTTATGGATATCATAATGAATTCTAAAAGTAAAAATAGAAAAATAAAATGTTTATAAAAAAATTGAACCACTTCTAAAAGTGAAAAAGAACTATAAATTTTTATATGAAATTGAACTTTTGAAGTCGGCGCCAAATTATTTCTAAATGAAATAAATAACTACTAATATATACAAATTAGGGTAAGAAAGCAATTACAAATAGAGTGTTTTTAATCTGTTCATGCGAATCCCATTTTGTCAGGTATTAGTTTGGCGCCGACTTCAAAAATTTCAATTTCATATAAAAATTTCTAGTTATTTTTCCCTTTTTAGCGCACTTTTAGAAGTCGGTTAAATTTTTTTATAAAATTTTTTTAAAGCTCAGATTATAGACAAAAAAGTTCTAATAATGAGATGTAGGTAATGAGAAAAGCTACGATTGGAGCGCGTCTTCGATTCATTTTGTTAATTAGTTACTGAAAATAAGAGAAAAAAACGTTAAAATTGACTTTTTTAGGTTTTTATTTCTATAATTTATTGCTATAATAGTTGCTTTTATTTCTTTAATGTAAAGGTTGTTTTGTTGCTGTAACATGTTACACATATATTTTTTTATGAACTTGTTGTGGGAAAAGACCCAACTTTTAGACCTAAACCAAAGTAAGCACTACTCACACGACCTTATATTTTCATAAAATATTACTGATATCGATATATAAATACATAAACTAAATATATAAATACATAAATTTCTTAGGGAAATCTGTTTGAAAGATAAGATATAGTCATACTTCATAGACACCGAAAAGCCCTTGTGGCTAACATGTCTAAAATCAATATATCACTCTCATTATACAGGATGTCTGGTAAATATCTTCTATTTTCTCGGAAGTCTACAGGGAAAGTCAAAATAACCCTACTTTGCCATAGAAAAAAAAGTTCTAAAGTGCCCCTTGACGGAGATACTGAGCCCTAAAGGGATACCTAGCGATTTACCTCATCGGCTCTAAGTTTTGAACCGACTTGTTTAATTTAATGAAATTTTAGTATTTTATAGAGGCCATAAAGACTCATTAAACTATACTACAGTAGATGTTTTAGATCGTCAGAGAACTCAGGAATGGATTTGCAGCCACACTCGTTGAGCCTAATTTTTGACAGGTGTCATTTTACAAAGCTGAAAACTGATTTCTTATTTTGGTTCGATAAAATTGGCCGTTTTCGAGATAAATCGTTTGTTAATCTTGGAACTGACAAATCTTCACTGTGTAAATTGGTAGCTTAGCCGATTTTTTAGCTCACTTCATATTATCGACGCTCCAAATTTAAGCCATTTGTGATCTTCTTGGCTTCAGTATAGGAAAAATTTCACACAAAACTTAAATATGTTTAAGAGACACCCAATATTCTCCATGTTGTAGTTTTTTTTTTTTGTAAAATATATGATCTTTTTCTTTGTTTTTTGTCGATAAAATTTGCCACATACGTAAGAGAATCTGTTAGGATCGTTAACATAAAATTAGCTAGACTAAGGACAAGTAAATATATTAGAAAAAAAATTGACACCTAATTTATACCGAGAATTAGGGTCAATCTAAACAAAGTTCATTGTTACATTTCGTGGGTCTGTGTGTAATTTAAGAAAATAATAAGGTTTAAAACACACTAACCGGTTCAAGCCAAATTGGCGGCTGCTTGTTACAACACAGAGTCCACACGACAAGAAAAATTTGAGTGTAAGCGTATTGCGCCCTTTGTTAAAAATGTATCGCCCACACAGGATATTTCGTTCCGCGCTCGTAAGGGGTGTGGTTTCTTTTATCTTAACCTAACTTTTATCAGGATTTTTGTTTATATTTTATCGAAAAATTAAAATGAAGCAAAATAAAACATTAATTGCAGCAGTATTGTAATCTAGAAAAAAAAGTTACAAAATGTAAGGAGAATATTGATATATTCTTTATAAAAAAAAAACAGGAAAGTCGTCGCTCCTGGGCCCGGTCTATATTTGATAAAAACATTAGAGAAAGGCTTGGACATACTAATAATTTAATTCAAGAAATGCGAGAAAATGATTCTGATTTTTAAAAAATATTTTCCTGTTACTATTGGTGAATTTGAAAAACTCTTTGCTCTTGTTAGGCCAATAATTAGGAAACACGATATGAAAATGTGTACAGCTATATCCTTATTACTAGGTTGGAAATAATATTGTGATATTTAGCTGCTGAAATCAGCATGTGAAAGCAACAGTGCGTAAACAGAGTCTCTGAAATTATTCAGGTTACTTGTGCCATAATATGAGACTCTTTACAAGAAGTTTTTATTTCCAAAGTTTACTACTTCTACCTGGTAAAGAATTGCCAAGGAGTTCGAAGACGAAAATTTCAATATAACAATGTAATTTTAACTATTGCTTTAATAATTACAATTGTTTGTAGTTTTTAGAAGAATACATTACATATGGGACTAACTGGATTTCTGTTATTAAATTTTCATCAATGTTAATTTTTTATTTTTAATTGTTTATAATAGGTTTATCTAAAATTTGTAAGGGTAGGGTTACCAGACATTAGGAAATTTTCCTGACATGTCTGAAGTTTTAGCCCCCTGTTAACGAAACAGGAAAAAAACTGCAATTGTCAGTAATTTTTTGAAATTAAAAGAGGAAGATATAAGTAATAAAAAATATTTATTAATCATTCTGTTAAGAAAGAATAAATTAATTAAACGTTAACAAAATGAGTGAATTTTTAATTTAGTATATTAATAAATTTAGTTTCGTATTTTTTATTCCTTGATGTTTCTTTTGGCAAGTGCTGGTCTTTTATAACCATTTCATGACATTCTTCACATGATATCTTCTTTTAATTAAATTGTGTCAAGAGTAGAAACCTAACAGAAGATATTGTTGTAAACTAGCTGTTACTACAAATTATTAAGTATTAAATTACTATATATAAACATTTTGAAGCTACTCTTCTGGATTAATAGATAATTATAGTCTTATATTTAATACTCCCTTAAGAAGAAATTATATATGAAGTAAATTTATATTCTAATAGGCTCCAACAAAAGCATGCCTTAATCTCCGAAATTCTAAAACTTTAGTTTTTACAGAAAACATTAGCTTTGTTCATACTGTCTTATCGTTCCATAAATACACAATTTTTTGTTTCAGTAATCATGTAAATAAATAGTTGTAAGTTATATTTGTTAGAACGCCTATGACTGTAAAATAATAAGTTTAATACCGAAATAAAATATAACTAGGATATGAACATAGAGATGAGGAGAACTAAAATTAAAAACTACAATAGTGACATTAAATTAGTAAGTAAGAAGAAAAATTTTTGTTACCTCCAGATTTAGTGAATATTTTAATAAAATATTAAAAGTGATATTAGAAGATTTATTTGAATTCATTGAAACCAGTGATAAATCAAAAGCAGAACTAGCAACGTTATAACATTGGTGACAGCGAAAAGCAAAGCTTGTAACAATATAGAGAGCCTATTTCTATCCTTAGTCCAGTATGCTCCCATTAATGAGAACACTCGCTCGGTATTCGCATTTGGCGCTTCGATTGCAAATATTTTGAAAATCTCACTGCTTTTACATACCATATACAACATTCAGACAAAATGTCCGGATATTTATTGAAAAATCAGAGATATTGTCAGGAAATCTCATTATTTAATCTGGTAATCATAGCTAAGGGTCTGTCTGTGGATTAGGGTCTCGATATTAGAGATTGTTGTTGAATAGAAATTGTATTATATAACCGCTTTTATTTCATAAACTTTAATTTATATAACGAACAACTGTATTATTGCAATTGTTATAAAATTAATAAAAGAATTGTTTTTTTTTTGAGGACCAAGCAGTAATGATCTTTGGTAACAAACATTTTTAATAAATTAAAACAACTTAACATAGTGTTACGGTTAAAAATTGGTTTTAAATAATAAATATTTTTGCTTACATTTTTCAAGATTAAATTACAGGTTCAGATTACTAAAGTAATAAATAGATTTTTGTTTTGTACGTAAATTTACAGTAAACGATGTTTTCTACTATAAAACTAATGATTACCTTTTGTTTTTCATTCATGAATATTGGTTTCATCTATATTCAGATTAGACCCTCGAACTAATTCGAACTAATTGGATTTAATTTTTGAATATTTCGAACCCATTAAGTAATTCGTTACTGGGTATTCATTTTGTAGGACGAGGCAGGTTAGATTATTAAGATATTGGTTGTCTCTGTCTGATTTCAGTACTGGCCAGTTTAAAATTGAGATAGAAGAAATTTTGCATATATTTTCCGGAAGTAGTTCAAATTGTATGATAAATTTCAAGGGTTCGAGATTATGGCTACGAGATTAAGGTTATTTTTTTTTGGATAGATTTTTGATGGACGTTTTTATTAAGTTTTTTTGGTAACTTCCGTTGGAAGGAATGTGCGAGTGATTTGAGGAAAATCGTTCTCTTTTGGCTATACGACGCAAGAGCGAGAAGTGGTTTAGTTTTACTACTTTCCCACGTTAAGGGATTTGGTCATAAATGACCGATTAAAGTAACAAAACTAAGTCGGGGTGCAAACAATTTTTGGTGATTTTGATCGTTTCACTCTACAGCCAGTTTAGCGATTATTTTCTTCAGCCAGCCAGAAACAACGGCGTTATGTTTATCAGATGCCAACATTTTCTTGAGTTCGAGGATCTAATTTACAATATTATAATTACCAAAAATTCTAATTAGTAAAGCAAAGGGAAATATTCAACTGATAAACTAAAAACAACCTAATGAAAAAAGTCAATACAATCCTATTTCAAATTTAGCATTTCGATAATATTCAACTGATGTGCCATCTTATAGGCAACCCTAAAAAATTTCACGCAATTCGGTGGACCTGATTATCTCAAACAGCTGATATGTGACAATAAACAAATATTTCGTAAAGATGGAAAATCAGCAAGAAAACAAAAAACACTGGTTATATTTATCCAATCATTAAGAAAACGCTTTTCCCAATCTGTGATACATTGTCTCAAGGTACCTAACGAAATTTACAAATTACAAAACAAGGTTAAGTTTCGATGTCAATCAAAATTTCAAAATGTAAACAAAAGGAATGATCTGAATATAGATGAAACCAATATTTATGGATGAAAAACAAAAGGTAATCATTAGTTTTATAGTAGAAAACATCGTTTACTGTAAATTTACGTACAAAATAAAAATATATTTATTACTTTATTAATTTGAACCTGTAATTTAATCTTGAAAAATGTAAACAAAAATATTTATTATTTAAAACCAATTTTTAACCGTAACAATAGTTCATAAATATCCATTATCTTAAAACTCACAAAATAAAAAATATAAATAAAACAACAAACTTTTGAAAAAAAAAACATAAATTATGTTCATACAAAATATTTAAAATAAACAGTTTCCACCATATTGAAAGCAGTCCGCTGAAAAGTTAAACATTATTTTGCGTAATGACTTTGGAAAAGGCGGATTTAGGCCGAAAATCTTCTATCTTTGTCGTTTTTTAAATTTAACAAATCACATTGCTTGAAATTTGACATATGTCTTATTATGCTACGCTTATACCCAGATTTTTCTTGTCGTGTGGACCCACTCACACACGAAGCCGTTTCGCTAGTTTGCGCAGACTGCATCAAAATACAATGTTAAACGATTTGTGAGTCAGGTAATATTCAACGCCAGTGATTACTAACTATATTTTTTTTAAGGGGCTGCAAAGTTGTGGCTTTATTAATTAATATTGAAAGATCTCGCGTAGGTGCAAAACAAATTTAAATGGAATAGAGTAATTTTTCTGCACTAAAATTATATTTGTTGTTTTATTCACTTAGTATTTATATTAATATTCGGAAATTATACTGATCAACTTGTCTTTTTGTGGTTAATAAAGGTACCTGAGCAAGTCCAACTGTACTCCTATATTAAATTTTTTTTGCTAGCTTTTGGGAGGAAATTATATTTTTCTGAGCTCATTTGACCTTAACGATGCCCCGAAGTGAGAAGCAATTTGTGTCCGACATAATTGACTCCACTGGATGCGATGTGCGTCCAGTTGCGTTTTAAAAAGTTACACCTTTTGGTTTCTTTTGATTTTCTAACTTATCTTTGATCTCTGTTGTGATTATTGTTGAAGACTATTGAATAACTACTTCTTCTTTGAAGGATTTATTTCACAATTAAGTACACATATGGGGCAGACTATTTTGTTCTTAGTTCATTATATAAATTTATTCGCCCCGTTATGCATTTTTTGAATTCGTTAAGATAAATATTGGGGCATGAGGGTTCTCAAAACTCTTTGGAGGTTTTTTTCGACCAGAACTCTTAAGTTTCCCGAACAGCTTATGGGTCTTAAGGTAACATATCATTTGATTATGTAGAAGTTGTTATCCAGCTGTCTCCTGATATTAGTTATTTTTACTTACAATTTTCAATTTAACCTTTTTGTTTCCTTATCTTTCTCTCAGGGGCGATCCTAGATTTGTATTATTAACTCTGGAATTAATATGCCATGAGGTCACTGAACTAATTTTTCTTGTAAGATAAATTTATTCGGCCTAATTTTATTTTAAGCTAAAGCTCCCTCCCTCTCTCTTTTAAATAAATAATGGTAATTAATTTGGAGTTAACAAGTAATATTTTTAATCACTAACTTAATATTGAGAGCATATAATAATTCAGTATTATTTAAAATTGAATTAAGTGGTTTTGTTAATTGGATAAACTAGTTTCTAAATTTTTTTTTATGTAGATTTTTAAAATCTAATAATATTTTCAGTCACATGTTATTTAATTAATCATCAATTTTATTTGAGTATAGTTCCTTTGCTGAGTACACAATTGGCATTTTTGTGTTAATTTTATATTTTGTAATTTGGGCAACGTTTAACTATAATTTCAATAATATTATACGAGGTAAAAATATTATTAATAATAACAGTGGATATTTTAATATTCTACTTTATTAAAATTCAGGAATTTGAATTTGGTTTAAACTAGCTTTTAGCTTTACAGTAAACTATAAACCCTATTAATGTTTTAGGCGTCTTATTTTTATTTTAGGGTCCTTTTTTCCTGTACCTCTTTTTGACTTTTATTTTCTTTCCTTACTGGAATTTACTTTCTAGATCTATCTTTTCATTCACTTATTTTGGCATGAGTTTATGGATCCCATCCTCTGATTACTCGGATGGTGATTTGTTCAATTTTTTTTACTTTTTTATGATATTGTTTAATACCTATGTTTATGGGTTTTGGAGATAAATGTAACGGTTTTTTGAAGATTTATATCTGAGTTTTAAGATACCTTTGGAATTTTTACGCTGCGACCAATTCTTTTGAAGTTATAAAACTTTTTTTTTTTCAGATTTTCATCTAGATATAGCAAAAACATGTACAGGGGAGTGTATATCTAGTTTCTTTTCTAATTTAAATCCTTAAGTTATTTATTGGCTAAGTAGATACTGTAGGGAAAGTACCGAAACCATCAATGGGAGTTTGCAGTTCAAGTGGTATGGAGCTGTTGGTGCTCTAGATTTAACGGACTTTCTCTCACTGAGCTGTCAGAGATTTGCTCATTAACTGAACTGTTCTTTTTATATGGCCACTTTTAGTTAGTTCTATTTGTGAAATTTCTAAGGTTATTAACTTTAAATATAATTTTACACCCTCTGCTTTTAAATAGAGGAAGAGTGTAGTCCATTTAATGAATTTGAAATTTCACTTTTTTTAGGTATTACGACATGCTTGGGATCTAGATTTCTATGTAACAATGGAAGATGCATACCAAAGAGTTTTCTCTGTGACAGCGATGATGACTGTGGAGACAATAGTGATGAGAACGAGCGCATATGTGGTAAGCTCAGTTTACTTGTTACCTTTCTACAAAACATATAATTGATGTAAAAATTTATATTTTCTAATACAATTTTATTTTCTCGGTTTCCTGACCGCCCCTGTGAACAATAAATAATTAAAGAGTTTAGCAGTAATCTGTCTAACTTGCTAAAGTGCACTTTTAATCTACGTGTAACTGCATATCGTACTGAACCTTATTAAGCGACATTATGAGCCAAAGAAATAGTGTACGATACTAAGTTTAAAATAGCGCCCACATGCAGAGGCCGATCCAGCCTCTCTCTTTTTTTTTGGGGGGGGGGGCGCGGTGATATCACAAAAGTGCAGTATGACAAGCGAAAGCAAGTTGCCGACAGGGGGGGGGGAGACACCGGAAACATTCCCATTTCTATTGTAAAAGGCAGGGTCGGGTCTATTTTTCTGAATTTGAAGCTCTTGGAGAGGGGGGGATGCCAGCAGCATACACATTCCTAGTATAAGAAGTAGAATCGGTTCCTGAACTTAAAGCTCTTGGAGGGCGGCTATCGTAAGAAAAACAAGTTGTCAAAGGGGGAGGGGGGAAAAGCAGCAGCATACACATTCCTAATATAAAAGGCAGAATCAGTTCTATTTTCCTGAACTCAAAGCTCATGGGAGAGGGGGGGCGATCGCCAGCATACACATTCCTATACTTTATTGAAGACCAAGAGAGAGTAATTAAACTGTCACCTAAACCTCCCACGTACATGTTCCAGTGCCGCAGGTAACTGAGGAGTGTCGTAAATCTAATTATATTTAAGTATTATAAGCTTTTATAAATTTACTGCAACAATAAAATTTCTGATAGTTCAATTTAATTCCTATCAGTAAGCAAAGTATACCTTACAGTGTGTTCTTAGTTATTTATCTTGTTTGCGCTTGATTTTATATATTATTTGAGATTAGTGAGATACCCAAAAAATATAGCTTCCACCTCTATATTTACTCCAAACTTGTTAAACCAAGGTGTTTTTCCGCAACGAAAAACTTATTACGAGGAATGTTTATGATGCCTTAAGATATGAATATCTAGATAATAATGTTAAAAGCTCTGTTGAGATGTGTTCCAACATGACAAGAGTTGGAAAATCTACAGTGTACCGAATACTGAAGGAGTAAAAACGACTGGAATTGTTAATACTCCCAAGCCACATTCGATCACAGGCAGACGAAAAACCTCGTTAGAAGAAGATATGAAAACTGCAATAAAAGGAGTTGTACATACATTTTATTATGAGAAGCAGATCCCAACCGTCGACAAAATTCTAACTAAACTCATTGCAGATCGAGATTTACATGAAATTAAAAGAACTGAGCTCTGGAAATTGCTCAAATAACTTAATTTTTGTTGGGAAGAACCAAAAAACCAAGGAAATCTATTCTTATAGATCGTCCGGAAACTGCCGTTGGAGAGGAAAATATCTCTCTCAAGTAAAAGGTAGAGTTGTTAAAAATAAGACAACTTACAAAATTAGTAATTTAGTTGACCTTTTGAAAGTTTTTTTTGAATAAAGTTACTGCGGAAAATTGGGAAAAATCCATATAATAAAAGAATTAAACAAAATGTGGAAACTCGATCTCATGATCGGTGAGATAGAGGAACCAATTATAATTAATTTGAGCGAAGATAACTTCACTGACTTTGATTACGAATTAAATACGTAATGTTTATCAGTGTAAACATAATTTATTATTTAAATTTTTGTTTTTGTTCTATTTTATTATTTAATGTTGTTTATAAATATTTTTTATTTTTTTATATTGTGTGTCACACTTTTTAATTTTATATATATTTAATTCCAATTGGCCGTTATTTTTTTTATTATTTTTATTATTGTATTTGTGTCTTTTTCTTAAGCGTGTAGAATTAACACGTTTATTTTATTTTTTTGGGGCTATCGGATTTCCATATAATGTAATGTAAGTAAATTAAATTAAGATGTCAGTGCAATAGAAATAAAAATAAGTAGGTGTAATTTTAACTGTAACATATAAAAATTAATCATATTTGAATCTCTTTTTAGTGTTTAATTGTAATTCTGCAGATAGTTTAAGAAATAAATAAACTGCAACGTCAAATGTCCTAAAAACGTTTTTAATTAATAATAAAATAACCGATAGCCCCAAAAAATTTTTAATATTATATGGAAGAATTTATTTTTTATATATGTTTAACTTCTTGTATTTTTGACAATGGGTATTTTGTAAGTGTTTAAATTATAACCTAGAATGTTTTGAGAGAATAAGGCTACGTTTTAGTCTGAACGTGCCTAAAACGGTTTATATGCCAAAATAAAAAATAATAAAAAACAGTTGTGATTTGTGTCAAATATGTCAAAATTATCTATATTTTGTAATGTATGTGAATTATTGAGAAATCATAAAAACTTGTTATTTTAAGTTTATTACCGAAATAATATTCTATGCTATAAATACTTGGTGATAAAATAAACCTCTTTCCGACGCCTATGACAAGGATTAAAATCCTTTTTAACATTTCACACTTCCAAATATTTATTGTTTATTATTATAGATCGGTATTTTTGATTATAAAATTTCTAACCCATTCCTATAAAAAATATATGTGTCTAGCAGATTTTGCCAAAGACACCGGAATAAAGAACACAGGTAGTTTGCGAAGAAAAAAGGTAAAAAATGATTTATTACTCTCTCTAGTTCTTGAATAAACTATAGTATAAGAAGCAAAGTCCGGTCTATTTTCTTGAACTCAAAGCTCTTGGGGGGCGATAGCCCCCACCGTCCCCCCCACCCTTGGATCCGCGCCTGCCAACATGTTTAGCCCAACCTCTGGCCCACTGACTTATTCAATTTCACTTATGTTAGAGAAATTATTTTAATCCTTAAACAACTGAAAAAACCTTATACTATTAAGGCAAACTTGCTATGATCTGACTTAGTTAGAGACAATGACCATCTCAGATTGCGACGTAATACCAATAAAGAGTGGAAACTTCTCCCATGGCAATGCACCGCCATCTGCAGATCTGCTTCGTACTTATGGCTCTCGTCAGTACAGAGTAGGAAAGCACATCTAAACATAGAAAAAGCGAAAAAAGCGAATTATTTAAGCAGCTTATATCAGACGAAATATGAAGTCTAATACAAGCAGCGCCATCCCCCAGCATTACATGCAATCTGCGTATAATTTCTAAACACTGTATACTATATATTATATGCTATATACTGTATACTACTATATACTATATACTGTAAAAGAAGACAGGTAGAGTTTTGAGGGCGCTGAGTCTGAATTCGTGGTTTGTTTAATACATCAAGGTTAACCAGAGGTCATTTCAAAGCCATTTCAAAATCAAATTGTAAAAATCTACTAAATAAATCTGCAAAAGGAGAGAATCCACGCGGAACTAGATTAATATCCGTTACATAGCAGACAGGCAAGCGTATCAAGTTTTTGAGCCGAAACTCAAACTTCTAAAACCTCGTACCCCACGCACAGCTAGGTTGATGTCCGTTACACAGCAAATATGGACGCGAAGTTAGTTATTATGAAATAACTATCCAAAACCCATTCTGACCTTGAAATGACCTTGAACCTGACGTATTGAAGGTGTCTAATTACATAAGAATAAAATGATGTGGTCAAATAAACATCCACTTTTTTTTGTAAACCTGTGTAATTCATCATCAATATTGAAATCTATTTTAAACTCACAGGCAAGCAGATAAATAATAAACATACATCGGTTCAATATATCTGAATAACGAGCAATAATAACAATTTTATTTTGCAATTCTAAATATTGTGCTAACTGAAGAATTTCTACAACAAAAAAATATGCACCCATATAGCGGATATTAAAAAATACGTTAAAATAATCTATTTGTATACTAAGGTTTTTTGACCGACAGAAACAAACTCTGTCACAGTAATTTCATTCTTACAACTTAGCTTTATCTATCAAGTAAAATTTGTACCATTTCCTTTCCTTACCCATGAATATTTATTGATTAATGATTCCACTGTTACCTTCTGTTAGACGATTTGTGAGTCAGGTAATATTCAACACCAGTGACCTTTAACTTTGTTTAAGGGGCTGCCTAGTTGACCACAAGTTTGTGTCTTTATTGATTAATATTGAAAGGTTTCGCGTAGGTGTCAAACAAATTTAAATTGGATAGAGTATTTTTTCTTCAAAAAAATACTGTTTGTTGTTTTATTCATTTAATATTCATATTAATCTTCGGAAATTGTACTGATCAACTTGCCTTTTTCTGATTAATAAATTTATCTGAGTAAGTTCAACTGTACTCATGTATTGTACTAAGTACAACTGTGATCAGTTTGGTAAATTTCATTACCGCCGTTTTTTTTGAACAATTCTTTTTACTAACTTTTCATAGGAAGTAATATTTTTCTCAGCTCATTTCATCTTAACGAAGCCGTGAAGTGCGAGGCAATTTGAGTCCGACATAACGACGCCATTGGATGCGATTTGCGTCCGGTTGCATTTTGAAAAGTTACTCATTTTGGTTTCTTCTGTTTTTCTAACTTATCTTTGGTGTTTGTTGTAAATATTGTTGGAGATTATTGAATAACCACTTCTTCTTTGAAGGATTTATTTCACAATTAAGTACACACGTGGTGCAGACATTTTTGTTCTTAGTTCATTCTTGAAATTTATTCGCCTCGTAATGCATTTTTCTAATTCGTTGAGATGCATATTATGGCACGAGGGTTCCCAAAACTCTATAGAGGCTTTTTTCGACCAGAACAACTTATGAATCTTAAGGTAACATCTCATTTTATTATGTAGAAGTTATTATGAAGCTGTCTCCTGATATTAGTTCTTTTTACTTACAATTTTCAATTTAACCTTTTTGTTTCCTTATCTTTTTCTCAGAGGCATTCCTAGATTTGTATTATTAACTCTGGAATTAATAGGCCATGAGGTAACTGAACTACTTTTTCTTGTAAGATAAATTTATTTGGTAAATAGGCCTAATTTTATTTTAAGCTAAAACTCTCTTCCTCTATCTTTTAAATAAATAAAGGTAATTAATTTGTAGTTAAAAAGTAATACTTTTAATCATTGACTTAATATTGAGAGGTTGTAATAATACAGTATTATTTAAAATTAGACTACGTGGTTTTGTGCAGTATTACATGCATATTTCACAGTAAATTTTGTGAATTTTGATAAGATAAATTTTCTATTCTTAAGTGGATAAACTAGCTTACAAATTTATTTTTTATGTAGATTTTTTAAAATCTAATAATACTTTCAGTCACATGTTAGGTAATTAACTATCAGTTTTATTTGAGGAAAATTCCTGCACTGAGCATACAATTGGTATTTTTTGTATTAATTTTATATTTTACAGTTTGGGCAACGATTAACCATAATTTCAATAATGTTATATGAAGTGAAAATGTTATTAGTAATAACAGTGGATATTTTAATATTTTACTTTATTAAAATTCAGAAATTTGAATTTGGTTCAAACTAGCTTTTAGCTTTACAGTGAACTAGAAACCATATTAATGTTTTAGGGGTTTCATTTTTATTTTAGGGTTCTTTCTTTCTTTTACCTCTTTTTGACGTTTATTTTCTTTCCTTACTGGAGTTTACTGTCTAGATCTATCTGTTCATTCACTTATTTTGGCATGAGTTTATGGATCCCATCCTCTGATTACTCGAGTGGTGATTTGAGCCCTTCTGGTACTCTGAAGTTCTGCTTCTGTAGACCAAAATTATGTCGAGGGATCAGATAAGCCTTAATTGATAAATTTTTCAGCTCTTGCTCATTAACTGTTAACTAGCTTATCTAAAGATTGAGGCTTTTAATATTTATTTGGTTCACCAGTCCCTTTGGAATGATCATATAACAAAGCAAAGTCAGAGAGAGAAATGTTTAACATTAAGAATTGTAAATATATCGATCTAACTACAGTTAATATAAAAACTAATCGACATTTCGATAGAAACTTTTACACAAAAGAAAACAAAAGGAGAAAAAGACAGGTACAAGATAATTTAAAAAAGTAATAAGAGAGTCAGTTTAAACTGAACAAAGTTTTATAGTTTGTAAAATAAGATATTCCAATTTAAAAGTAATAAAATTTTTACACACAAAACAAATGCATGAGAAAAAACCCACTAAACAAAAAATATTAAGTTAAAAATATTGACATTACAAAAACTATTCATTAAAATTGAAAGAGTAAAAGCACCTATCAGACAGTCATTCATTTACGCGTCTCTTAAAGCAATTAATCGACTCGGTAAGCCAGATTTCTCTTTATAACATCCTTACGGCTTTAATCGCCATATAGTATAGTCCTCTCTCATAGAAGGTGGAGTTATACAAAGATACCCTTAAGTCATTCGCCCCTCTGGTAGTCATAACCATGTTTCCCCCATAAAGCTGTCTATTTAGCGGAAAAAATTCCGTGTTCCTTCTGACAAACCTGACTAAAGATCTAAAGTATAATGAGGGAACAGTAAGCAACCTAAACTGAGTAAAAAATGGTCGACATGAAGCTCTTGGATGTAGGTGGAAGATACATCTTATTATGCGTTTTTGAATTTTAAATATATTAATAGCATTTTTTGATGATCCCCAAAAGGAAATACCATAAGAAATAAGAGATTGTATTTGCCCAAGGTAGAAAAGCCTAACAGTCTCTGCAGTGATGACGTCACGAAGCTTTCGGACTACACCATACAAACTGCTAAGCTTACCCCCAAGAGCTGATATATGATGTTCCTAGTTTAAAGAGGGGTTCAAGTGAACACCCAAGAACTTAACCTGTTCCAAACTAGGTATAGATCTACCCCCAAGCCACACAAGCAGTGACTCAGACCTTGTTGCATGCTTTGAAAAAAGAGTGAGGCCAGTTTTAACTACGTTTAGAGTGAGGCCGTTATCAGAACACCACTGCTGTATTTTCAATGCAGGGTTTGTGCACTTTCGAGACAGTCCCGCCATAGAAGTGTCCGCCAGAATCACTGATGTGTCATCAGCAAACTGGCAAACGCTATCCGCGGCCAATCCATCCCCCAGATTATTTACATATATTAAGAATAATATGGGTCCCAGAATGGAGCCCTGAGGTACCCCCTGCAACAATCTGAAAAGTAATGATGATTATTTTTAGCAAAGCAGACTGTTTGCTGCCTATCCGATAAGTAGGATTACAGCAAACTGGCAGCAACACCTCTGACCCCATAGGCACCAAGCTTTGTCAAAAGCAAGTTATGATCCACAGTGTCAAAGGCCTTAAACAAATTAAAATATAGGCCTGCCACTTTATCATTGGTGTCAATTCTTTCATTTATATAGGAAATTGTGTTGAATATTGCCATTTCAGTAAATTTGTTAGGTCTAAAGCCGAACTGATTTTTACTCAGGATATTGAGTCTGTTTAGATGGTCAAATATTCTAGTATATATAAATTTTTTAGAGCCCTTTGACACTGCTGGAAGTAGGGAGATTGGTCTGTAATTTTTGATACACTGGCGATCCCCTTTTTTGGGTAAAGGAATCACTTTGGCAGTCTTGAAATTAGTGGGAAAAACCTGTGTGGCAAAACTTTCATTAACAATATTTGCTAAGGGATTACTTATGCAGTGTGCGACAAATTTTAAAACATATACGGGCACGTCGTCCAGTCCCGCTGAATATTTATTAGGTAAACGCATAAGTGTTCGAAAAATTTCATCGGAATTAACTGGGGATAAAAATATTGTAGGATAATTAACTTCAGTTTGAAACGTAAGGTTAGGATTTGAATTATTGTGTACATTGAACTGTCTGCTAAACAGTTCAGCAATATCTTTTGGGTCACTATGAATATGATCGTCTATTTTTAGGGTTATGTCGTAATTCTTTTTGATCCCATTGCATTCGGTATTAAGAATATTCCAGGCATTTTTAATTTTATTTGATTCTACTTATACTGGTTGGAAAAGAAAGGTCAAAATAATTGTAGAATATTCGAAAAAATGTGTTATATTTTTCGTCAGTGCTGTGTATTTACACAAGATGGTCAATAAAACAAAGAGAACTTTTAAGGTGTTTATTTTACTACTTTAAAATAAACTTTCGTCAGAACTTTTTACCGCTTCACACTAGCGTTAATTTTTTTTGACAACTGACAACTGACTTAGTTTACTCCTACAACAGTATATAGCATAACTAAATTTACACCTGTAACAATATACACCATTTTCCCCTCCTACTTTAAGTAAGCCTATAAATCTAATTTTATAGGTGGTTTAATTATCCTACCTGATCTGGACGTTTTGGGAGTACCAATGTTATTCTTTAGAGAAAGAGTTATATTAGGTGCTTGACTTGTTGGTACTTCCATAACCTCTGGACTTAATGTTAGCTTAGGTGATACAACTGTAGTTTGACAAGACTTAGTTGGAGTTACATTATTTTTAAAACTATCAGTATTATTATTAGCAGGTATATCACTTAACACTTCACTATATGGAGCACTGCGAATATCATTCGCATGCATAAATTTAATGTCAGAACCAATCTGTACAAGGTAAGTAGAATGGCTCACAACTTTTACAATTTTACCTTTTTGCCATAACCTACTTTGAATATTTTTTACAAATACAACTTCATTTACAGAGTACAATCTAACTTTTCCTATAATATCAGATTTAAGCTTTGGTTCCTTATTAAAAGATGGTTTAATCAGATCATATATTGTTCGCGGACGAATTTTAAACAAACTTTCTGCAGGTGACAGACCAGTTGAAGTAGATGGTGTATTTCTATAGACAAATAAAAAATTCTCTAGACGATTAAGTATCGTAATTTTACTTACTTCTTTCCCCTTTTCAAGAAAAAGAGATTTTTCTAAACCCTTTTTAACTGTTTGAACAGCTTTTTCTGCAACACCATTACTTTGTGGATGATAAGGTGGAGTTTTAATTGGTTTAATTCCATTTACCTGACAAAAAGTATTAAACTCTGATGAACTAAATGGCGGGCCATTATCAGACACTAATTCGACAGGTAATCCAAAAATAGCAAAAATTTCTTTTAATTTTAATATAGTTTGTTTCGTGTTTGTACCTTCATCCATCATTTTTACATCTATCCACTTGGATTTATTGTCAACTAGAATTAAAAAACTATAATTGTGTTTATGAAAAAAATTTATATTCACTCTATAAAAATTATTAGGTGCATTAGGCCACGGAAGTAACACACTATTATTTGAAAAATTCTGTGTTTCTTGACAAATCTCACATGAACTTATAAATCTTTCAATAGAATCATTCATTCCTGGCCACCAACAATAAGAACGCATAAGCATTTTTGTTCTAACAATACCTAAATGTTGTTCATGAAAAAGGTTTAGAATATCACTTTGTAAAACTTTAGGTATTACAACTTTATTTCCTACTAATAAACAATTATTCTCAATAGAAAGTTCTAACCTCTTTTTAAAATAAGGTTTCATAGCATCATCACTAATAGTATTTGGCCACCCTCGTAAAGTTAAATCAGTAACTTTAGATAAAACAATATCTTTGTTTGTAGCAGATGAAACAACACTTGAATCAATAGGTACATTTTGACTTAAATTAAATGAAAAAAGTGCATCTGAAATTTCGGTTTTACTATCCATAGGTAAACGTGACAAACCATCAGCATTTGAAATATCACTACCTTTTTTATACTGAATATCATAATCGTATGCGGATAAACTTATAGCCCATCTCGTAATACGTGCAGCAGCAGTTACAGGAATATTCTTATGTTTACCAAATATAAACTGTAACGGTTGGTGATCTGACAACAACGTAAATTTTCTTCCAAAAACATACTTATGAAATTTTTTCAAACCAAAAATAATAGCTAGACTTTCTCTTTCCAAATTTGAGTACTTTTGTTCCACAGAAGATAAAGTACTTGACGCAAATAAAACAGGTTTATCATCTCCATTTATTTTATGACTCAATACTGCGCCTACTCCATAACCACTCGAATCACAAGTAATAAAAATAGATTTGGTAGGATCAAAATGTGTTAATACATCATTAGATGTTAATAGTTGTTTACTAAGCTGAAAACAATCTTCACATTATTTAGTCCATTTAAAATCATTACCACTTTTACAAAGGTTATACAATGGTTTAAGTTTATCTGACAACATATGGATAAATTTTCCATAATAATTTAGTAATCCTAAATATGACTTTAACTGTGTTAAATTTTGTGGTGAAGGAGCTTTTTGTATACACTCTATTTTTTCATTCGTTGGATGAATCCCTTCAGAATCTATTTTATGTCCTAGAAATTCAATAGACTTTTCATAAAATTTACATTTCTTCTCGTTTAGTTTAATATTATATTTATTCAATCTGTTTAAAACATTAATCACATTTTTGTGACACTCTTCAATTGTTGTACCATGTATTAATATATCATCTAAATAGCATTTTGTTTTTGGTAAACCAGCTAAAATAGCATCCATAATACACTGAAATATTCCAGGCGCAGAACTAACCCCATAAGTTAAACGATTATATCTAAATAACCCTATATGAGTATTTATTGTAAATAATTCTTTTGAAGAATCACTTATTAATAACTGTTGATATGCCCCTCTTAGATCAATAACTGTAAAGAAACTACTACCCCCTAGACTTGCAAAAATATCACTTGGCAAAGGTAAGACACAATGATCACTATCAATGACTTTATTTAATGTTTTCTTGAAATCGACACAAATTCTAATATCATTACTATTCTTTTTTGGCACTACTACAATTGGACTTGCCCAATTACTGTGCAAAACTTTAGACAAAACACCCGATTTTACCATATTTGAAAGTTCATCCTCTACTTTAGGTTTTAACGAATATGGCATTTCATAAGCTCTATGAAAAATTGGAATCGTACCATCTTTTACTTTAAATTCTGCTTTAAAATCTTTAATGAATGAATTAGGTTCATCAGAAAATGAAGAATAAAATGTGTTTTTGACAAAAGAGATTAACTTAGATCTGACATTACTACATTCTACTTGACTTATAGAATCTACATTATTCAGACTTGACATATTTTGTTTAATCAAAACACTTGGATCTAATACATTTAGTCTCCAATTATGATTTAACACATTTAACCAATTACGACCTAGTAATGGCATAAATATTAATTGAGATCGTAATACCACTAAAGGCAGAACATACAGTTTACTTAAATACTTGACATTGACTTTTATTTGACCCAAAATTTCTGTATTTTCTCCCGTTAGTACTCTTAATCTAAAACTGACAGGTTCTAAATCAAGATTAGGAAACAGTACTTTGTAATCATTTTCATGAATAACTGAGCGTACTGCCCCTGAATCAATTTCCATCTCTACAGGTTTACAATTCAGAAATATTTTAATCTTTAAAATATCACTACAATTTGCCTTTAAGGACTTTAACACTGACTCACCAATTACCTCATGTAATAAACCTAACTGAAAGTTATTTTCAGACTCCTCAGACTCTTCATCTACATGTTCTTCTTCAAGTTCATGTACTCTACCTTTACACATTAATGACTTAGCTGTATGTCCAATTTGACCACACGCAAAACATTTCCAGGCTACTGCAGGACACTTGTTGTTAAAATGTATTCTGTTACATCTTTTACACTTCTGCTTACCATACTGACTTGACTGTTGATTTACCTTTTTATGAAATGTTTCATTACTCTTAGACTGAGACTTATTAAACTGACCATGTATGACTTTATTTACATGACTGGACTCGGACCCCATTACTTTAAGCTGACCTTCTGCTAATTCCATTCCGATAGTTGTGGTGTAGGCCTTCTCAAAGGTTAGACCATCTTCAGTTAATAGTCGCCGTTTTATACTTTCAGATTTCAATCCACAAACTAATCTATCTCTCAAAGAGTCATTCAAAAAATTACCAAAATCACAAAACTTGGCTAGATTTTTTAAACGAGCTGCAAACGATTTAATGTCTTCATATTGCTCTTGATAAGCTGTATGAAACCTGTATCTCTCAGCAATAATTAACCTCTTTGGACTATAATGCTTCTTTAACTCTTCTACTAACTCTTTGTATTTCTTTTCACACGGTAGTTTCGGTGCTAACAAGTCTTTTAATACACTGTACGCTTCTCCTCGCATTAACGTAAGTAACAATGATACCTTCTTCTCTTCTGACTCGATATCGTTACATTTAAACAACTGCTCCAATCTTTCTATATAGGATGTTATTTCCGTTTCCTTCGAATTAAACTGTTCTATATTACCGATCAAAGCCATTTTGTAAATTTCAGACTAATTTACAGACTTGACTAAACTTGACCAACACTTGACTTGACACTTGAGTTGACTTGACTTTAACTGACTTTTTTAAAGTTCCGACTACTGGACTAGTGTTGTAAATATTCGGATGATTTTGATATTCGAATAATACGGATGCGGATGAATGTAATATTCGGATTGTTTAACAATTCGAATTGCGGAATGTTGACGAAACATTACGAATTAATACGAACCGAACTCCTCGCGGCTCTAGATAGGGAATTGGACAACAGTGGTTTAGTAAAAATTTAGATATAGGCGCCGGGTCAAATTTTAGGTTTTACATCATGGCTCCCGCACAAAAATCAATTGTTTTTTTTGTCAATTCATCAAATAATAAATTTGCCCTATGTCGGTTGTGTAGTCGAAAATTGGTAATTTAAAATATTATATTTCTGAAATACGTCCACTTCTGTACCATGAAGAAATGAATAAAAACAATGTTACCGATGAGACTCAAGTTCATATTTCAGGTTTTGGTAAGCTCCAAGTAGTAACAAATATCCCTGAAGGCTTTTTTTACCAAGATGAGATTCCATGTATAAGCCAATCCACAGAATTAAAAAATAATCCTGGCTCTTTAATTCTTTTAACTATGAACGAAAGTCAGCAGCAAGAAATTTTGCGAAAACAACCTACCACTTCTACCTAAGTTCAAAATTATTGTTTTGTTTATATATTTTACATATTATTTTTAAAGAAAACTATCCTGGATTATTTTTTATTTATGTTCAAATTAAATATTACTAGAATGTATGCTTTCCTTGATTTATTAAAAACAATTTAAGATATGTTTTTGGAACTAATGTTGAATTTATATGTTTTTATGATATATATTTTGTTTTAATTTCTTAAATAAAACTTTTTTTTGTATATATACATATATATATATATATATATATATATATATATATATATTTTTTTCTAATATTTTCTTGGGTATAGGTTTTTCATTAGAGAAACAAAGGACAACAATTTTCTTTCTGACGTTTCGCTCTACATAGCGAGCTTCTTCAAAAGAGCTTGGTATATTTATTTTACATCTTGAAAACTACTTTCAAGATGTAAAATAAATATACCAAGCTCTTTTGAAGAAGCTCGCTATGTAGAGCGAAACGTCAGAAAGAAAATTGTTGTCCTGTGTTTCTCTAATGAAAAACCTATACCCAAGAAAATATTAGAAAAAAATATTTAACAAAAGGTTTAAGATACAAAAATAAATTATATATATATATATATATATATATATATATATATATATATATATATATATATATATATATGAATTTTTATTTTATAACTTTAAAATATATTTTTATGCTCTGCGTCATCAAAAGTACTTGCATCTAAAATAATAGAATAATAATCATCCCCAGCACTGGTGAACGAACAAGTGTATTCGATGCCGCAGCGTCCGTGACATCCGTTTCCATCGGGCATCGTTCGTTATATAAAAAATCATCGGTATCATCACATTCCGTATGCCAAGGAAGCGTCTAAATTAATACGTATTAATTTGCTATTCGAATATTGCTCGGTTATTTCAATACGTATTCCCACATCACCCGAAACAGTACGAACTAATACGAATCAAACGAGCACCATCCGTAGCATTCAATCTTCGTTTTCTTGTCGCTCCGAAGACCAAGACATACTTATGCGTTACTACAAACGAAACAAGGATAAAATTATTCTTATTCTGACACTATGTTTCCATTTATTTCAATAGAACCGAAGCACGTCACATTCCGAATTCCGCATTCCGAATGCCAAATAACTATTCGGTTTAATACGATTAAGTTACTATTCGAATTGTTCGGTTATTTTAATACGTATTCTCACATCACTATACTGGACTCATAGACACGACACACAACTTAAGACTCGACGTTCTCTTACTTTTTCCAAGGCTTGTGGGAATCTTTTATCGGACTCGTCGCCAAATATATGCTGTGTATTTACACAAGATGGTCAATAAAACAAAGAGAACTTTTAAGGTGTTTATTTTACTACTTTAAAATAAACTTTCGTCAGAACTTTTTACCGCGACACACTAGCGTTAATTTTTTTTTGACAACTGACAACTGATTTAGTTTACTCCTACAACAGTATATAGCATAACTAAATTTACACCTGTAACAATATACACCAGTCAGCACCGTATGCTTGATCTACCTCATTCCAAGGCTCATTTATAAGGTAGTCCTTAAAACGTAATAAATTATGGTTATTGAAAAATCTTTTTTTTTGTATAAGTCTGCTGATACTCCCTATTTACGTTTATTTGCAAAACTGCCCCAGTGGTCAGAAATATTGCTGATATGTACCTCAGAATCGATATTATCATTCTGTATGTTGCTAAAAATGTTGTCTAGTTGAGAGCCGGACTGATCCCGGGCTACCCTGGTAATCCCAATAATATGAGGCTTTAAACCATAACTGTCCAGTAATTGCAACAGTGAATGTACATTACTGTCTTCAGGATCATGGAAGTGAAAGTTGAAATTCCCATCCACTATAAAAGTTTTGGTTGGGCAGTATAAATCGTCTAATAATTCAATAAGATTATCAAAAAAAACCTCGACATTACCTGATGGCGATCGATAGATACATATGAAAATAAAAATTTCATTATGTATATTACATTTAGTTAAACAATATTCCAAGTGCTTCTCAGCTGCCTCGGGTAGCTGAGCATTATCATAAAGTGTTGCCTGAAGGTTTTCCTTTAGGAAAATTGCTGTTCCTTCTCCTTTGTGTTGGTGTCTTCCAAAGTACCTTATTAATTTATATCCATTCAAGTTGAACCTGACTATACCATAATCTTTTAGCCAGTGTTCGGTTATAACTAAAATGTCGGGATATATATCCGTTAAAATAACTTGAAATTCTAAGATTTTGGAACTTATGCTTTGTATGTTAATGTGGAACCGTGTTTATGTTTGGCTGCTTCATGTCTAAAAAATTTCTTCCATAAGAGAAGTTGAACCTTTCAAATCCCACACCCTGTAGCCAAAAGGCAGCATCGTAGACTATTTCTTTTATTTCAGGACTTACTCCAATCATGAAGTATCTTTTATTACTTTTTTGAGCTTTAGGTATACATTGCTTCACTGAGATATCTTTGGAATCAGTCTTGGAATGTTTAGCAATATATTTACAAATGGTATCCTCTGTAATTCCATCTTTGATTTTAGAAAGGAAAAGCCAAATTCCCTTATCCTCTTTATTAGCTGTTGTTGATTGAAATTCGTTGTCATCTTTGCGTTCGCCATATTTTGTGTTTCTCTTTTTAAGGTTATTCCGTTCTATTTGTTTTTGGCGCCGTGACTGATGGAGTATAAAATCACTCTCTGGCGCTGTGTCATCGCCCATTCGAAATTCAGACGTTAATGTCCTACGATTCCCAACGAGAAGATAATATTGATTCATATTGTTGCTATTATCCACAGAGGTCGTCTGTTTGTTGTGACTAACTTCATTCGATCGACCTTGGTCGAGTTTATTGGCGGGAACTGTTCCAGGTTTTGTATTTTTTGCCTCTACACCATCGTTGTTTACATTTTTTGTACCCCTGATATTTTCATTTTTTACCTTTTCGTTCAGTTTTTTTTTCTAGTAATCTAGCATTTTCTTTCCATAGTTTGCAGTTTTCTGCTAGAAGTGCATTTTTTTCCTCCAATTCCTTGATTATTTTCAATAAATACATGGTTTCATTATCAATGCATGCTTTAGCAGTTTCTTCAGCCTCGTGTTTGCATGAGGTTTTTCTGAGTTGTGCGTTTTGCACTAAACATGATGGATGGAAAGTTTCACTACAATGTATACACTTTACATAGCTTACAGCACTTTTGTTACAATTTTTACATGTGATATCTCCGTTGTTTTTCGAAGCTAGCGAATTCGAATCTTTATTCGGCGCCATCTTGGCTAATTTCCTTGGCTAATGGTTAATGGTTTTTAGTTCAGAATTTATGTTCTGTAATTAATTTAATACATTTAGCTTTAATTTTAAATAGAATATCTGTCAACAACGCGTGATCACGATTTGGCAAAGGCCTAAGATATTGGTTATATAAAATTTAGATTTTGCCAATTTTGTTATTTGGCACTTAGTTGTGTTATGATTATTACTTTTTATGACACGAAGGTGTAACATCTTGCTATACTATGCATAGCTTCAAGAGTCTTGAATATATTACTGTTGTAGTTTGTAGTATAATACGTTGCCTTAGGAAGCTGAATTTTTTTGTATATTCTAAAATTCTCTGTGGCTATCTTTAAGACGGACTCCAACCTAATATTGAGTTATCACTAATTACAAATATTGACTTTTGCATATGTTAATTTACATTGTAAGTGAAGTTAATAGATGTTAGTTTGTACACTCTCCTGCACATGTGTGTGCCATACCTAGATGAAAATCTGAAAACACCAAAAGTTTTATAACTTCAAAAGAATTGGTCGCAGCCTAAAAATTCCAACGGTATCTTAAAATTTATGTATAAATCTTCCAAAAACCGTTACATTGAAAAAATTTTGATGATATTTGTTCTGTTATAATTTCAAGTGTAAATATTGCAGAAAACAAAAACCAAGACAGTTTGAAAGAATATTGCATTACCTTTAAAATGAGCGGTAGATCGTCCAATTTGGTCCATTTAGACCACATTTTTGTAAGAAAATATGTTTTTTTTAAACGCGTATATTTAGAAAACTAATCAAAATAGAAAAAAACTGTAAATAGAAAAAAGACGTTTTTTGTGCAAATAACACAGATATATAGTTTTAAAAAAATCGAAAAAAATTATTTTCCAATTTTTTTATGACAAAAAAAATTTAATATTGTAAAATTAATAAAAAAAAGTACACGATATTTTGTTGAAATTAAAGGAAAACACTTTTATTTACCAAAAGAACAAATTTAATTCATATTTATATTTACTAGCTACTAAGCCTTTTAATGAAAACATAAATTATTATCGGTCATTACTAATTAGGGCTCAGTTCTTAAATACCAGTATGCATAGAATGCAAACAAAGAATTTTAACAAAGAGTTATAACGAAAAAAGCAAATATCAATTTGTTAGATAGTATAATAGTTACGTCTCAACATTTTTCTCTTCAAAGTGATAAGCCTTTGCTTTTAATCACAGCCTGGCAGATTCTTGGCATTCGCAAGATTAATTTGTTGAGTGTATCTGTCTTGATTTTTTTTCACTCGTCTTGTAAGATTTCCCATAAGTAAGAAACTGATGTCGGACGTTGCGTTTGAGTTTTTCTCCGATTTTTAAAATTATATATCTATGTTCTTTACCCAAAAGCACATTTTTTTTTTTCCATTTAAACTTTTTTTCTATCTTGTTTGGTTTTTTAAACGTACGAGTTTCGATAAAAAAACATATTTTCTTACAAAAGTGTGTCTAACTTTGGTCCAAATGAACCAAGTTGGACGATCTATTGCTCGTTTTAAAGGTGAAGCAATACTCTTTGAAACTGTGTTGGTTTTTGTTTGCTGCAATATTTGCACTTAAAATTATAATGGTGCAAATATCATCAAAATTTTTTCAATTTTTTTTCTTTTTAACCGACTTTAAAAGAAAGAGTTTCTCAATTCGTCGACTATGTATGTTCTTTTTATGTATGTATACCGATTACATCGGAACGCCTGCACTGATTTGAATGAAATTTTTTACGTTATATTTAGGAAGCTGCTGCGGTGGTCCCATATTTTTTTTGGATGAAATTGGTGCAGGAATCTCCAAGGTGGCGCTGACAACATGGCGGCCAAAAAAATTAATTTTGTCCAATTTTCTCTAAAATTGGTATAGGGAAATTTTTGGGGTCGTACACAACGAATCTGAAATTATTTTTATAAAATTCAATATGGTGGATCCAATATGGCGGACAAAAAATTAGTTTTGTCTGATTTTTTCCAAAATTTGCATGGGGGAGTTTTCGGGGTTGCACGTAATGAATCCAAAATATTTTTAAAAAATTCGATATGGCGGATCCAATATGGCGGAAAAAATCAATTTTGTCTGATTTTCTCCAAAATTGGTACGGGGGAGTTTTCAGGGTCGCACAGAACTAATCTAAAATTATTTTTAAAAAATTCAATATGGTAGATCCAGTATGGCGGACGAAAAAATCAATTTTGTCCAATTTCCTTCAAAATTGGTCCGGGGAAGTTTTCGGGGTCGCACATAATGAATCTGAAATTATTTTTAAAAAATTTAATATGGTATATCCAGTATGGCGGATAAAATATTAATTTTGTCCGATTTTTTCCAAAATTGATATAGGGAATTTTTGGGATCGCACATTACGAATCTGAAAAAATAAAGAAAAATAAAAGTGGCGGATCCAAAATAGAGGATTAAACATTCTACATCTCCCAATTTTGTCTAAAATCAGTATTGAGGTATTTTTGTTAGTGTTAATTATGAATTTAAAATATTTTTGAAAAACTCAATCTCGCAGATTCAATGTGGTGTCCTAAAAATTTTACATTTGTCGATTTTCTTCCAAACTGATACAGAGGGTTTTTGAGGGTGTAGATTATGAATTTAGAAATATTGAGGATTCAATATGGCAAATCCAATGTAGCGGACTAAAAATTTTACATTTGTTCCAAGTTGGGTCTGAATCATTTTTGAGAATGTAAATAGAATATAAGTCTATAAATTTTAAATTTCCGGATTTCATCCAAAATTGGTACTACTGAGCTTTGAAGGGTTTAGACTTAGATTAGATTAAGACTTAAAATAATTTTTTTGAAATTCAATAGAGTGGATGCAATATGGTGGGTTGAAAATTTTATCTTATTCGCATTTTTTCAGATTTGATATTAGGGGGTTTTTGGGATTGTGTATTATGAATATAAAGTTAATTTTTTACAACTATTAGGTCGATAAGATACAATATGAGGGACAGAAAATTTTATATATTCCAATTTTGCCTAAAATTGACATTGTAGGGTTCTTGGGGCGTATAGAAACTCAATATGCAGTATAGAATATATCGATCTAAGAAATTTACATCTCAGGTTCGTTAAATATCGATATTGGAAGGTTTTGAGACTTATATAACCAATCTAAAATTAATTTGAAATTTAAGATAGTGGATTTACCATGACAGACTAAATATTTGTTTGACTCAATTTTACTGGTATTTGAAGAACTCTAAGAACCAAAAAATTTTCAGTGGTTCATTTTAGGGTGATTTACAACTTTGGATAAAATGGATACTTTTTTGCCACCTTGGAGTCATTGCGAGGTACTCTAATCTCGGTTAGTACTTAGTTCAAATAATTTATAGATATCATAATCAATTCAAAACTAAAAATCGAAAAATAAAATTTTTATAAAAAAAAATGAAGCGACTTCTAAAAGTGCGCTAAAAAATGAAAAATAACTATAAATTTTTATATGAAATTGAACTTTTTGAAGTCGGCGTCAAATTATTTGTGAATGAAATAAATAACTACTAATATATACAAATTATGGTAAGAAAATAATTACAGATAAAGTATTTTAAATCTGTTTATGCGAATCACAATTTGTCAGGTATTAATTTGGCGCCGACTATAAAAAGTTCAATTTCATATAAAAATTTATAGTTATTTTTCACTTTTTAACGCACTTTTAGAAGTCGGTTCAATTCTTTTATAAACATTTTATTTATGATATTGTTTAATGCCTATTTTTGTGGTTTTGGAGATAAATGTAACGGTTTTTTGAAGATTTATACCTGAGTTTTAAGATACCTTTGGAATTTTTATTCTACGACCAATTCTTTTGAAGTTATAAAACTTTTTGTGTTTTCAGATTTTCATCTAGATATAGCAAAAACATGAACAGGGGAGTGTATATCTAGTTTTTTTTCTAATTTAAATCCTTAAGTTATTTATTGGCTAAGTAGATACTGTAGGGAAAGTACCGAACCCATCAATGGGAATTTGCAGTTCAAGTGGTATGGCGCTACTGGCGCTTTAGATTTACCGGACCTTTCCTCATTTAGCTGTCAGAGATTTGCTCACTAACTGAACTGTTCATTTTACACGGCCAATTATAGTTACTTCTATTTGTGAAGTTTATAAAGCTTATTAGTAGTTAGGAAATAAGATGACCCTCCTCCGGCCCAAGGCCAAACTTTTCAAGGTAATTTTTTCTAGGCCAAATTTTTGCAAGGTCGATTTTTTCAAGGTAAATGTTTTCAAGGTCAAATTTTTTAAGGTCAAATTTTCCAAGGTCAGTGGCGTTTTAAACGTCAAATGTTTTTCAAGGTCATTCTGTTTTCAAGGTAGGTGTCTTAGGTGGTGGATATTTAAAGGTAAAGGTGGGAGGAGGTTATTTACCTGTAGTTGCAATGTGTTACGGTATAAAAGAGAATCTTGTTTGTCAAGATTCGAGAATTCGGATGGAGCAAAGCGGCTAAGAATTGATGTTGCATCAACATTATCTGCAACACATTATTGTGATGTATGTGGTATTAGTGCGCCACAAAATCGAATTTCAGCTCACCATAGGACATTACAGCATAGAAGTAATGCATGTGTGCCAGGGTCCGAAGGAGTCCAGCTTATTGAAACTTCATTTAAGAAACGAATTGCAACATATTGCATAAGAAGTGTCAATGAATATATTAACTATTCATTATTTTGCTGCTGTTAGCAATACATCACACACTGAAAATAAACATGATAGTTTTTGACGTTATTTTCTACAAGCACAAGATGTCTTTAGTGAGAAATCGTTCAATACAATCAATCAAATAGTGACTGCAGCAAGTGATGTGGATGATGTATATGACACATTTGTAGAGATGATGAAAGCCCAATCAAGCGAATTTCAGGAGAAAGATTCAGATATGTAACGTTGTAAACGCAAAGAAACAAAAACATAATACAATAATTTTTGTAAAATTAAAATATGAAAATGTTATAAGATTTTTTAAATATTTTCCTTTTTGTTACATTGCAGGTTGGGCTCTGGAGAAAATTCTATACCTGGAGGTGAATATGAATAAATATTCACCTATATACGGCTCATCATATATTAAATTCATCGAGCAAAAGCGTGCAGTAGTCAATGTGTTTAACCAAGACGAGTGCTGTTTTGCTTGGGCCGTAACATCGGCATTATTTCCGACATCATTCACATCTCTCCAGTCCAGCTCCTCCTACCCACACTATTCTAGAGTGTTAAACTTTACAGGTATGAATTTTCCAGTACAATTACGTGGTATTTCTAAATTTGAGTGTTTAAATAATATTTCAGTTAATGTGTATGTTTTAGAGTCTAGTTTTGAAGACAATAAACTAAAATATGAAATAGTGGGGCCATTGAGATTTGCCTCTAAAAAATTACAAATAGACATAAATTTGTTATTAAAAACCAAAGACTGTGATATCAAAGATGCTGGTGATGATCATAATTACGACACAAACTGTTCCAAGGCACATTATTGCTGGATTAAAGATTTATCACGATTGGTCCATTCGCAATTATCTAATAATCATAATAAAGGGCCCATTTGTGATGGTTGCCTCATTAGTTTTTTTACACCAAAAGCTTTAGTGTCACATCAGAAGTATGATTGTAATCACATATATTCCTTAACACCCTCAAAGGATATGAAGGTGGATAAATTTGGAAAGAGCGTTCCGGAAAATATATTAAAACTCGAAAATATCGAAAAACAAATGTGAGTTCCTTTTGTTGTTTACGCAGATTTTGAATCGGTATTAAAATCTGTTGAAACAGTTGAACCCAGTTTCCAAAGTTCATAAAGTGTGAAAATCTTCAAGCATGAGCCATACTCTTTCGCATATCTAATAAAATGTTCTTTTGATGATACAGTTTCCAAATTTGAGCTATATAGGGAGGTCGATGCAGCTAAAACTTTTGTAGATCGTATTGAAACGGATTTAAGATATATGTGTAATACATATTTAAAGGAGATTAAACCGATGAATCGCTTAACACCTGATGAGGTAGAAGGGTTTAAAAATGCTGAGTTATGTGGTATATGTGAAGGACCTTTCAAAGAAAATGATGTTAAAGTAAGGGATCATTGTCACATAACAGGTAAAAAAAGATTTGGCGGTGCACATTCAATATGTATTTAAATTATAAATTACCTAATTTTGTCCCTATAATATTTCATAATTTAAGTGGTTATGACAGCCATATGTTCATAAAAGAACTGTGCAGATATGGGGATACAATTGATGTTATGGCTCAAAGTAAAGGAAAGTACATATCATTTACAAAGAGCATTTACATGCATGACTATACCGATTTTAAAACCGGACAATTAAAACGGAAATATTTGAAGTTACGTTTTATTGATAGTTTCAAATTTTTATCGACATTATTGGAAAATTTGGGTAATGGTTTAAGAATTGACGAACTTAGAGAAACGCGGAAATATTTTACCAACAGTGATCAATTCAGTTTAATGCATCAAAAAGGCGCCTTTCCATATAGTTTTGTCGACTCTATGGAAAAAATGAATACCCCAAATCTTCCAACGAAAAATCAATTTTATGATCATTTATGGGAAGAGCATATTAGTGATGCAGATTATGAAAGAGCGAAAGAAGTATGGCGTTTGTTTGGATGTAAAAATCTGTGAGAATATTCAGATCTATATTTACAATCTGATGGATTATTATTATGTGATGTTTTCGAACAATTCCGAGACACATGTTTAAACGCTTATAAATTGGACCCAGCACAGTACTTTACTCTTCCAAGTTTATCTTTTGATTGTATGCTTCGTATGACCAAGGTAAATTTGGAGCTTTTAACGGACATTGATATGATTCATTTTTTCAAAAAAGGTATTCGTGGAGGTATAAGTCAGTGTACGGAAAGGAAGCATATTGCTAACAATTCTTATTTGCCAAACTATGACCCAACCAAAGCCTCTTCATTTATTACTTATCTTGATGCCACAAATCTGTACGGTCATAGTATGTCTCAAGCATTACCATATGGTGGTTTTCAATGGTTATCAGAACGTGAAATTTTGGATTTAAACGTTATGAGTATAGACGATGACAACCCACATGGTTATGTTTTTGAGGTGGATGTGCATTATCCTAGTGATTTATACGATGCACATTCGGATCTACCGATCTTGGTGGAAAACATCATATCACCAAATGAAAAAGCAAAATTGCCAAAATTGATACCGAATTTAAATGATAAAAAGAAATATGTGGTCCACTACAGGACATTAAAACAAGCTATAAAAAGAAATATGTGGTCCACTACAGGACATTAAAACAAGCTACCGAGAATGATCTTGTTGTAATGCAAACCCATAGAATTTTAAATTTTGATCAGTCGAAGTGGCTAAAAAATATATTGATTTCAATACTGAGTTACGCAATGCATCAACTACGAAATTCGGTAAAGATTTATTTAAATTAATCATAAACGCGATTTTCGGCAAAACAATGGAAAATGTTGGTAATCGCAAAGATATTAAATTAATAACTCAGTGGGAAAATAGTCGAGGAAAGGTTGGGGCAAGAGCATTAATTGCTCGACCAAATTTTAATAGTTGCAGTATAATAACGAAAGATTTCATAGCAATCCATATGGAAAAAGTTATGGTCGTCTACAATAAACTCATATATATTGGGTCTTCGATATTAGATGTATCAAAAACCGTTATATATGGACTTTATTATAATTTCATTAAAAAGAAATTCGGTAACAATGCTTCTTTACTATACACTGATACGGATTCGCTTATATTTAAAGTATTAACTGACGATTTCTACCGCGTAATGGTCGAAAACTCCGATAAATTTGATACATCAAATTATCCAGAGCTAAATCACTTTCAGATCATAAAAAAAAAGTCGGTATTGGGTAGAATGAAAGATGAATTTCCATGTGATCCGATCATATCTTTATATACATATATTATGTAAAATCTTTGAACAGTGAATTAAAGAAGGCAAAAGGCATAAAAAATCTGTAATTGAAAAGGAACTTCACATGGAAGATTATCAGAAAATTGTAGAAAATGGCTGTTTAATATTTAGAAAAATGAAAACGTTTCGTAGTGAGTTATATAACGTTTTTACGAAAATAATAAATAAAGTGGCATTGTTACACGATTAACGTTATGTAATTCCATCGTCAGCAAAAACTTTACCTTGGGGGCATCCCGATATTGATTTTTATAAAACAGATCCAGAGGAAAATTTAAAAATTTTACTTAGAGTTGGTGAGCAATTTTTGTAATGTGTATTTGTTGTTTGGTAAAAATTAATAAAAAACTGGAAAATTCATACCTACATAAGTGTTTTTATATAATTTGTATTTTTTTATAGCCGTTTATTATATTGCCAAAAATTGTTGAAAGTATATATATATATATATGTCAGTCGCATAACATGAGGGTATTTGGTGCTAGACCATATTATTCCTTTTTTTAAATAAAAACATGTATTTATTACTGAATTGCTTTTTTATTCAACCTTTATTTTTAAATTTTAAAAGTAAATGAAATGCACAGGTCGACGAGTAAATGTTTAAAGAGGAGCAGTTCTGTTGACAAGATACTCCATAGTCTTTTCAATTTTCAACATTCTGGAATTCAATTCACCACGCAGTTTGTCTTGCCTAAGTTCATATATTGCAATAACAGTATCATCAATGTATCCTCTAAGTTCTTGACCGGTTTTAATTTTTTGCGTACGTGACCTTCAAGTTGGTTTCTGAATATATCTTTTATAACAATTGTTGAGTCATGGAAAACTTTCTGCGTTTCTTGCACACACTGAGCAAGGTTATTATCAACATAATTTCGTGTGGCCGCATCGTCTCCTGCAAGAGATTCTGCTAAATAGCACAATCTTTTGCTTCCCATGTCATAATCTCCATTAGGTGTAAGTTTAAAACCTATTCCTGAAGGATCTCGCATAAAGTTAAAATCCTTAAATTTTCTTTTGCGACCGAACTCATCAATAGTGTTTACTTCTGACAATGTTATGTGAGACTGACTTGAAATCATTATATTTCACCCTAATATATGGTTCTCTTTCATTAATAAACAGACTCTGCAGAAAATATGGATTGCAAAACCTATTTTAGGTGATGTTTAATAAATACACATACCAATTCGTTTTACTATTGTTTTATTGGTGAAAATAATTAAAATATAACAAAAGATTGACTTTATTTTTTATTATTAAAAAATAAAAAATATAACAAACAAAAAAAATAAAAAATAAAGAAATAAAATACATAAGTTAATTTCTTTCTGTACAGGTAAGCTTCTTCTATGACCCAATTTCTTCTCTGGAGGGCGCGTTCATTAATGTCCTTGAACTGGCAGTAAACCAGTCCACAAAAGTCGCATTATACAAATTTAACCCTGACAAGGTCAATGTAGTTGAAATCGTACGTAAAATCATTCCGCCAGCAGATACCTTGTCTTTTACAATGATGACAAGTTAAACAAAAATCTTTTGGTATATGCCTGTATGTTTTGGCTGCTTCACCAGGTTGTTCATCAGTTGGCAACATGATGTTTGAAGATGTTGTACTTTTCAAACGCTGTACTTTATTTATGTCTTACTTTTTAAAATAATCTTGATAGGAACAAAAAAAATTCTTGAAAATTACAACCTCGAAAACGGCCCTGACATTGCCGGTTACGTTGGCTTTGGCCTTGGCCTTGCCTCAGATAAGTTTTAATACTATACCTAATGCATCAACCAAAAGAAATAAAGGTGATGTAGTGGGGGAAATGGGCATAAAAGCAGACTTGCCAGCTTCAGCTCTCCACAGTTGGTCAGAACACAGTACAGTTCAGTGCTAAAGTAAAAGTGTAAGTGAAAAGTAGCCAAGATGTCTTCCGAACGGCAAAGTGTTGCATCACTTTTGGATGCTCTTGAAGTAAGTTGTGGTTCCCAACAAAAAATGTTGGAAAACATTAGTGGACTAGAAGTCTTAACTCCGGGGGTACTCGAGGATTGGCACCAAGAGAAAGACGATGCTAAAGCAGACAAGGCGCTCAACGATGGTCGTGATGAGGAATTAGTGAGGTCGGCAGCGAACTTTCTCAAAACATGGACAGAGGAGAAGGAGCCGAAGATCAACGTTATTAGTGATGTGGTAGTTCGAAAAGCTTCGCGACCAAATCGGGCATCTTATCCGAAAGCTTCCAAGTTGAAGAAGCTTTTAACTATGCGGAAGTCAGAAATTCCCTATAAAAAACCATTTATTCGGCGATTAAAGGTGTGGGGCAAGGAAAGAAGAAGAAAATTAACTTTAAGCGTCCCTCCACCCCTGTTCCATTACCTGACTTCCTGGAAACATCACCCCAAGAGCCGTTGTCTGTCGAAATGGAAGTAATCGAAGGCCCCGATGGACAAACGCCACCAACACTGGCCAGTTTAGAAGAAGAAGTAGTGTCGGAGGTAAAGTCTTCCTCAGCGCCACTCTCACCGATATTGGGATGCCGCAAACCTATCAAGAAGCGGTTTAAGCAGTTTTTTGAAGGTGATGAAGTTTCCGCTACTTCGTCGTCTTCATCACCAAATGAAACCGCTTCTCCTTTAATATGTTCTGAGACATCTCAACCGGAGTGGGTTGAAGACTTTACTAACTCGCAGAAGAGCAAACTCTCGGACATGTTTCGGATGAAAAAAAACCTAGTGAAAAAAATAACTGCATGTGAGAGTGAAATTTTAGAACTAGAAAGACAATTAGAACTAAAAAAGATGGAATGTGCGGGATATAAAAGACAATTGACGGACTTTAATAGATTTTGTAGTAGGTGTTAAGTAGTTGTAGGTATTAGCTTTTAATTTATAGTATTAAGTTTGTAAATATATATATATATATATATATATATATATATATATATATATATATATATATATATATATATATATATATATATATATATATATTAAGTTTAATAAAAAAAAAGATTTTTTATATTTTACAAAGAGCATAAAAATGACTTGAAAATATATTTTTGGTGTGTTATTTCGTATAGGACCTTTCCCACATAATATTAGGTATTAAAAAAGTGTCAGTAATCCACTAAAACTGGGCAATAGCAATAGTTGTAAATATTTTTTTGATAATATTTACAAGTATGCTAAAACATGGTTCGGTTTAAGAAGTTAAGGTTCTGTCGCCAGAACTTCTAATACTTTGCATCTCAATATTGTATGTTTTTTATGAAAAAAACATAAAATATTGGTTACAAAGTATTATAACCAACTAAAACTACTATCAAAGTGTGGTCCTGAAAGGGACCGTTTAATTGCAAAAAACATGCGATTCTTTATGGTGTTGTAGAGTCGCACGGCCCGTCATCATCAACGGTAGTATTGGTGCTGTCCTCCATGTATTGGGCTATAAACTCCCAGAGTTCTTCCCATCTGGGATCATCCATCTCCCATTCTCGACAATCGTTCGTGGTAGAATCTACCACAGGGCATTGGATGGGCTGTTGTTCACTATCAGACATGTTGAACCGAAATGATTGTAATAAGCATTGGTGGTCGTATATATAGAGACAAATTGGTGGTGGGGGGTGAAAACAAATGTCGTATTACGTATCGAGACTAAAGTTGTTTGTGGTTTCGAATACGAACAAATGATTGTGTTGGGTTCCACCAGCACCTAAACTTTTAATACTTTGTATCCAATATTGTATATTCTCTACATACAATATTAGTAACAAAGTACTAATATGAACTAAAACTACGATCACAGTATTTTGTGGTCCTGAAATGGACCGTTGTTGTGTGCCCTCAAAAAGGGCAGGGGTGAGTGTGGGGCTTATGGTGCCCCATCCTCGCTGGTCGACCACCAACTTAACGAACCGGAGGGGCCCTGCGGATCGTCGGGTGTCGGTGATGCTGGAATTTCCAGCACCGCATCTTCCGTCGAATCCGGCTTTGGCTGCGGCGACGGAGTATCGAGTCTTTGTAGAACCCAGTCGACAACATCATTCAATTCCATAAGACCAGAATCGTGATCATAGAGCAGCGGAATCGGCTCATCCAAGTCGTCCCAACGTAGGACGTCAATCTCAAAGTCTACGTCATCGTCGCCGAAGTCCTCCAAGTCTCCAACGTTGCCGGCGATGGTGTCCTCGCTAAAGATAGATGAGCCTCTGCTTGCGGGTCTTTCTTCCTCCATGTTATTCGTATGAGAGTTGAAATGTATATGACTGTGTATCTGGTCCAGTCTCATATATATAGAACTACCCCACACCACCAACGGATTCTAAATGTTGTGTATTGGTGAGAGCTTATAGAATTATTGATTTTTTCAAAAACTTTTAACAAGGAATTAGATTTGTTTTTTTTTTTTTGGTTTAGACAATAAGACTATTTCTTAACATTTTGTGAAGAATGCATTACAAAAAAAAATAATAGAAACCTTGTTTGGACTGTTAACATTTTCATAGGTTCTCAAGCATATAACTTGGCACTTAAACTACGAGACAAATCGTCGTTAAACGAATATCTCGCCCTATAAGTGATGATTACTAAACTACGATCAAAATATAATAAAGGATCAAAAAATAATAAACGATATTAACACCGACCTAGGTGCAGCCCTTGATCTTCTCCTTGGCTGCACCAAGAGCTCTGGCCAAAGCTGTACTGACGGTATCGCCGTCGCTGGTGGTATCGGCGTTGTTGGTGGAGCCGTCGGTGCTGGCGTTGCAGGCGGTGCCGAAGGTGCTGGTCCTGGTGCGGTACCCCTGCACTCCTCACACGTACATAATTTGCCCGGCACGAATGGCCTCACAATGCCAATAATCTTTTTTGGTGCACCTTCCATGTTAACGGTCGAACGTGTAATGATAAAATAATTCGAATACCGGTCCTATATACATTCAAGAAAGTTAGAGGGGGTAAGGTGGTGTGCATATATGCTGTATATGCATGTTTGAGAATAATATAATTTTATAACTCACCGTATCTCTGTTCTAGACACAAACTACCCCCCTCCACTTTTCCAGCATATAGTACTAAACTTTCTCTACATTTTTTTCAAATAAATTTTTTTGATATTCCCAACCATTACTTTGCTACCTATTTACAAAAAATGTAAAATATGCATATATTTTAATTATTTTAAGGCAAGGTAAGAAAAATTTTGAAAATGTTTTGATGGAATCGTAATAAGGAAGAGTTGAAGTATATCACACTATTTTTCCCGATTCGCTAATATAATTTTTTTTTGTCTCATCTTGGGTGGGCTCTGGCGTCGTAACCGATGATAAAAAATTGGAAAAATACATATATTATGGGAAATTTTCTCTAGAATCCAAAAAAATTTTTTCCGAACTTCTGTCATCGCAAATTAAAAAATCGATATCTCAAAAATTGCGAAAAAATGATGAAGGAGCCGCGCAATCGGCCTGAAACCATTAAAAATGGACTTTTTCGCCCTGGGTTGGATGGTCAGGGGGTCTGAGGAAGGTGTGCCGACGTAGCGTGTTAGCGCGGAGACGGCACACTAAAAAAAAAGAAATCCTAAGAACCTCCCCTACAACTTCCACATACTCCTGTTCCGCTCTCCGCTTCCTAACTCGAGAATTTCAATTTTTTGGTCGAAATTTTTTTCATTTTAAAGATTTTTCAAATTTTTTTCACCATTTTTCTCTCCTCAAAATTCTAGGTAATTAAAGTGCTTTTATTTTTTCTCTATCTTGAACGGTTCCCGAGCTACAGCGCTTTAAAAAATCCAAATTACTAACTTACTATAACCCTTTTCTTCAAATTTCATCTTTTCGAATTTTGAAAAGTACTACCATATGTAGAAAAAATCTCTCTCTAATTTCCGAATATTATTTTGCTCTAAAACTTCAACTTTGGCGCGCATTCACCATTTCCAATTTTTTTTTGAAAAAAATTTTTTTTACGTTTTTCCTATCGAGAAAAATGCATGTTTATAGTACTCGATTTCCTCTATAATTTTTTCTTATAACTTTTTTCCCTTGTGTTATTTAAGCTCTTTTTCCACTTAATAAACAACCATTATCTAAACTCCCGTACTCCTTTCTTAAAGAGCGGACTTTTCCGTCCGCTTTTTTTTTGTTGGGTTTCAAATAAGTATAAAACTACTACTTCACTCATTACAAATTTATTGATTCAAGTACCTTATTTTAACATTATTTTGTGTTACATATAATAGATACATTAAAATATAGATTTATTGGTCACCGAACCGTTTAATACATTATAACTAAAAAATGAGTCGTGAATAACTAATGCGTACACTTTAGTGTCTTTGGGGAATTTATTCTTTCTCGTTTGGAACTTCAATTTCACATCCACGGTCGATGAGTTAATAGCCTCTGGTTGATGACTGCAATTGATAATAAAAACAGGGTTTTTCATATATTCGTAATTGTAATAGGCTGCTGCGTACAGTTTCTTGGAGAAATCTAAATTCCATCTTTCGTAGAGATAAACGGTTGAATTCAGATACAGTTTAATGTCGCATACGTCAGCGTGGGTAAACTGGGTTGCGTTTTTTTCTTTTTTTTTTCGCAATTATTGCTGTCTTGAAACCCGATGATTATATAGCGCGGTCTTTCTAGACTTGTACTCGTTCTCAAGGCTCACACGTCGGAAGATGTTTGTCTTAAAGCTGGCAATTCGTACAGATCCCATTTACGATATGCCATTTGAATACTGGCATTGTTTCCACCTTTATTAATGCGAGACAGTATTTTCAATTTTTGCTTGTCGTCTGGAATGATGTGATGAATTTTCCATTCGATTTTTCGATACTAATTTCTGCCTCTACTTCGCCGACGTAGCAATTGGAAAAAGTGCGAGCTATAATCATAATAAGCTCTTGTTTTACGTTGAAAACACCGTTTGCATATTCTTCAGAGAATCCCATAAGATAATTTAAGGGTAATTTCCCGGAGAATACATTACTTGCCGTGTCTATGATGTCTTGGTTTGCCTCGTCGAGACTCCATCCGCACGTCCTGAGAGATCTTTGTTGCAAACTTCCGAATGAAACCATGGTTTTTAATGTCATCGTAATTCCAGGTTTACGAACCACGGCGACCTGCTCACCTCCCACCAAAAATTACCGTGAATTTAAAAGCACTTTCAGAACACTACACGAACACAATATTTGATGTTTACGCCACTGATATCTGCGACTGTTTGAAGTCACTTCTTTTCCCACTAACCTTTATAGCGAGTTTTCAAGGTCGAATTGTAACAATGGTGGGGGTAGCTTAACGGTAGAAATAGTGGGAGGAGCCTTCAAGGTCAAATGACGCCACACGTTTAAATTGGTATAAGGATAACCTCAAGGTCAAAATATAATGAAACAAATAACTACATTTTATGTACTTTATTGATTGACATTTTTCTGTCGTTCTTCTATACGTGTAACATTATCACCTAAACCTAAATTTCTTAATTTGTTCAATAATATTTGTTCGTTTTTATTTCTTAAAAAATTCATACAAACTATACTCACTAAAATACACACTTCAGCATGGTCCATATACTTAAAAAAATACACTAAAATCCTGAGCCTCCGAATCTTGCATTTCATATGCGTAAAATTCTGAATAGGCTGCAGAAATTAGAAATTCTTCGTACATTTCTCTCACTAAACTTTCCATATTAACTATTTCTACGTTAAATTTAAGTCCTACGCTCTAATTTCACTTAACATAACCGAATCTGCAATGAAACTAATCAGTTTTTCCAAACAGTCACTAAAGCCCAACTTTTTTATTTCACAAACAAAGTCTAGTAAATTTAATGTTTTGCTGCAATATTTACGACATGCATTCGCAGCCTTTTCATATTCAAAAGACAAATCACAATAGCGCGACGCCCATTCTGCTCGACTTTTCATTGCATCATTGAAGTAATTACTTGCCGTTTCAGTGAACTCATCGCCCAATTTTTTACTGCCTCTTGCAAAGCACTATTCATATTATTCACTTATTTTTACACTCACGACACTTTTTTATTGCTGGTGGTAGCCCATCTATATAATGACGATATATTTGTTCATAGTGAATGTAACAGGATAAGCTTAACTGTAGTTGCTTGTCACACCGGTATGGCGCTGGCAGCTTATCCCAAATTTGCCGTAAACTCAGTGTATCAACGTAAGTTTTTAATTATTCGAGAGGAAAAAATGCTAGATCCCTTTTCTTCAAAATCACATAAATTTTTAAATTACTCTGATATAAACAAATTACTCTGCCGACTTGCTGTATAATTTTTTCTTTAGATAGTTCCGTATCTGACATTTTACACTGAATGAATGTAAATAGACTCACACAATTTTATAAAAGAATTTGCAAAGTCAAAATAATTTCAAGATCAACCCACAATATTAATAACTATCAAGGTCAAAGCCAATATCATAATTAGGCCGATTTCAAAGTCATAACTCAAGGACCTAGAAAAACATTCGACCTACAAAAGTCATTGACCTTTGAAATGTATGGCCTTGAAAGCGTGGCCTTGAAAGTACGTGACCTTGAAAAAATTTGGCCTTGAAAAAATGGCTTTGAAAAGTTTGACCTTGGACCGGAGGAGGGTCATCTTATTTCTTAACTACTCTTATTAACTTTAAATATAATTTTACACCCTCTGCTTTTAAACAGAGAGGAAGAGTTTAGCTCACTTTATGAATTTGTAATTTCACTTTTTTTAGATAATATGACTTGCTCTGAATTTGAATTTCAATGTAACAATGGAAGATGCATACACCACACTTTTCTCTGTGACAGAGATGATGACTGTGGAGACAATAGTGATGAGGACGAACGCACATGTGGTAAGCTCAATTTACTTGTTACCTTTCTACAAAACATTTAAATGATGTAAAAATTTATATTTTCTAATTCAATTTTATTTTCTCGGTCTCCTGACCGCCCATGTGAATAATAAATAATTAAAGAGTTTAGCAGTAATCTGTCTAACTTGCTAAAGTGCACTTTTAATCTACGTGTAACTGCATCTCGTACTGAGCCTTGTTACGCAACATCACGAGCAAAAAAAATAGTGTACGATACGAAGTTTAAAATAGCGCGCACATGCAGAGGCAGATCCAGCCTTTCTCTTTGGGGGGCGGTGATATTATAAAAGTGAAGTATGACAAGCGAAAGCAAGTTGTCGACAGGGGGGGGGGAAACACCGGAACCATTCCCATTTCTAGTGTAAAAGACAGGGTCGGGTCTATTTTTCTGAATTTTAAGCTCTTGGAGAGGGGGAGATTCCAGCAGCATACATATTTCTAGTATAGAAAGTAGAATTGGGTCTATTTTCCTGAACTCCAAGCTCTTGGAGGGTGGCTATCGCCAGAAAAACAAGTTGTCAAAGGGGAGGGGGGAGTGCCAGCAGCATACACATTCCTAATATAAAAAGCAGAATCAGTTCTATTTTTCTGAACTCAAAGCTCTTGGGAGGGGGGGGGGGCGATCGCCAGCATACACATTCCTATACTCTATTGAAGAACTAGAGAGAGTACTAAAACTATTACCGGAGCCTCCAACGTAAATGCTCCAGTGCCGCAGCTAAGTGAGTGCCGTAAATCTAATTATATTTAATTATATTTAAATATTATAAGCTTTTATAAATTTACTACAACAATAAAATTTCTGAGACTTTAATTTAACTTCTGTCAGTAAGCAAAGAACACACTATTCTTAGTGATTTATCTTGTTTGCGCTTGTTTATATATATTATTTGAGATTAGTGAGATACCCAAAAAATATGGCTTCCACCTCTATATTTACTCTAAAATCGTGAAACCAAGGTGTTTTTTCCTCAACGAAAAACTTATTACGAGGAATGTTTATGATGCCTTAAGATATAAATATCTAGATAATAACGTTAAAAGCTCTATTGAGATGTGTTCCAACATGACTAGAGTTGGAAAATCTACTGTGTATCGAATACTGAAAGAGTAAAGACGACTAGAATTGTTAATACTCCCAAGTGACATTCGATCACAGGCAGACGAAAAACCTCGTTGGAAGAAGAGATGAAAACTGCAGTAAAAGGAGTTGTGCATACATTTTATTATGAGAAGAAGATCCCAACCGTCGACAAAATTCTGACTAAACTCAATGAAGATCGGGATTTACCTGAAATTAAAAGAGCTGAGCTCTGGAAATTGCTCAGATAACTTAATTTTTGCTGGGAAAAACCAGAAAGCCAAGGAAATCTGTTCTTATCGATCGTCCGGAAACTGTTCGTTGGAGAAGGAAATATCTCTCTCAAGTAAAAGGTAGATTTGTTAGAAATAACACAACTTACAAAATTAGTAATTTACCTGACCTTTTGAAAGATTTTTTTGAATAAAGTTACTGCGGAAAATTGGGAAAAATCCATATAATAAAAGAATAAAACAAAATGTGGAAACTCGATCTCATGATCGGTGAGATAGAGGAACCAATTATAATTAATTCGAGCGAAGAGAACTTCACTGACTTTGATTACGAATTAAATACGTAATGTTTATCAGTGTAAACACAATTTATTATTTAAATTCTTGTCTTTGTTATATATTATTGTTTAATGTTGTTTATATATTTTTTTATTTTTTTATATTGTGTGTCACACTCTTTAATTTTATATATATATATATATATATATATATATATATATATATATATATATTTAATTCCAATTGACCGTAATTCTTATATTATTTTGTATTTGTATCTTTTTCTCAAGCGTGTAGAATTAACACGTTTATTTTATTTTTTGGGGCTATCGGATTTCCATATAATAAAGTACATTAAATTAAGAAGTGCAATAGAAATAAAAATAGGTACTTGTAATTTTAACTGTAACATATAAAAATTAATTACATTTGAATCCCTTTTTAGTGTTTAATTGTAATTCTGCAGATGGTTTAAGAAATAAATAAACTGAAACGTCAATGTCCTAAAAATGTTTTTAATTAATAATAAAATGACCGATAGCCCCAAAAAATTTTTAATATTTTATGAACGAATTTATTTTTTTATATATGTTTAACTTCTTGTATTTTTGGCAATGGGTATTTTGTAAGTATTTAAATTATAACCTAGAATGTTTTGAGAGAATAAGGCTACGTTTTAGTCTGAATGTGCCTAAAACGGTGCCAAAATTAAAAATAATAAAAATACTGTTGTGATTTGTGTTAAATATGTCAAAATTATCTATATTTCGTAATGTATGTCAATTATTAAGAAATCATAGGAAATAAAATAATATCATTAAAACTTTTTATTTTAAGTTTATTACCGAAATAATATTCTATACCATAAATACTTGGCGATAAAACAAACCTCCTTCCTACGTCTATGACAACGATTAAAAACCTTTTTAACACTTCACGCTTCTAAATATCTATTGTTTATTATTATAGACCAGGACCAGTATTTTTGATTATAACATTTTTAACCCATTCCTATGAAAAATATATGTGTCTAGCAGATTTTGCCAACGACACCGGACTAAAAACCACAGGTAGTTTGCGAAGAAAAAAAAAAGGTAAAAAATTATTTATTACTCTCTCTAATTCTTGAACAAACTATAGTATAAGAAGCAAAATCCGGGATATTATTTTGAACTCAAAGCTCTTGGGGGGGGGGGGGGGCGATCGCCCTCACCGCCCCCCCTCTTGGAAACGCACCTGCCCACGTGTTTAGCTCAACCTCTGGCCAACTGACTTATTCAATTTCACTTATGTTAGAGAAATTAATTTAGTCCCCAATCAACTGAAAAAACCTTATACTTACTTATATACTTAGATAGAGACAATGACCATCTCAGATTGCGATGTAATACTAGGAAAGGGTGGAAACTTCTCCCATGGCAATGCACCGCCATCTGTAGATCTGCTTCGTACTCATTGGCTCTCATCAGTACAGAGTAGGAAAGCACATCTAAATATAGAAAAAGCGAATCATTTAAGCAGCTTATATCGGACGAAATATGAAGTCTAATACAAGCAGCGCCATCCCCCAGCATTACACTCAATCTGAATATAATTTCTAATAAAGATCTAAACACTCTTTACTATATATTATATGCTATATACTGTATACTACTATACACTATATACTATATACTGTAAAAAGGATAGGTATACTTTTGAGGGCGCTGAGTCTGAATTCGTGGTTTGTTTAATAACTAAAGGTTAACCAGAGGTCATTTCAAGGCCATTTTAAAATTAAATTGTAAAAATCTACTAAATAAATCTGTAAAAGGAGAGAATCCATGCGCAACTAGATTAATATCCGTTACATAGCAGACAGGCAAGCGTATCAAGTTTTTGAGCCGAAACTCAACCTTCTAAAACCTCGTACCCCACGCACAGAGATTGATGTCCGTTACACAGCAGATATGGAAGCGGAGTTAGTTATTATGAAATAGTTATCCGAAACCTAAGCTGACCTTGAAATGACCTTGAACTTGAAATATTGAGGGTGTCTAATTACATAAGAATAAAAGGGTGTGGTCAAATAGACATCCACTTTTTTTTTGTAAACCTGTGTAATTCATCATCAATATTGAAATCTATTTTAAACTTATAGCCTAGCAGATAAATAATAACCATACATCGGTACAATATTTTTGAATAACGAGCAATAATAACAATTTTATTTGTGTTGTGGTAACTGAAGAATTTCTACAACAAAAAAATATGCACCCATATAGTGGATATTAAAAAATACGTTAAAATAATCTATTTGTATACTAAGGTTTTTTGACCGACAGAAACAAACTCTGTCACAGTAATTTCATTCTTACAAGTTAGCTTTATCTATCAAGTAAAATTTGTACCATTTTCTTTCCTTACCCATGAGTATTTATTGATTAATGATTCCATTGGTACCCTCTGTTAAACGATATGTGAGTCAGGTAATATTCAACACCAGTGACCTTTAACTTTGTTTAAGGGGCTGCCTAGTTGACCACAAAGTTGTGTCTTTATTGATTAATATTGAAAGGTTTCGCGTAGGTGTCAAACAAATTTAAATTGGATAGAGTATTTTTTCTTCAAAAAAATACTGTTTGTTGTTTTATTCATTTAATATTCATATTAATCTTCGGAAATTGTACTGATCAACTTGCCTTTTTCTGATTAATAAATTTATCTGAGTAAGTTCAACTGTACTCATGTATTGTACTAAGTACAATTGTGATCAGTTTGGTAAATTTAATTACCGCCGTTTTTTTTTGAACAATTTTTTTTACTAACTTTTCATAGGAAGTAATAATTTTCTCAGCTCATTTAATCTTAACGAAGCCGTGAAGTGAGAGGCAATTTGAGTCCGACATAACTGACCCCATTGGATGCGATTTGCGTCCCGTTGCATTTTGAAAAGTTACTCATTTTGGTTTCTTCTGTTTTTCTAACTTATCTTTGGTGTTTGTTGTGAATATTGTTGAAGATTATTGAATAACCACTTCTTCTTTGAAGGATTTATTTCACAATTAAGTACACACGTGGTGCAGACATTTTTGTTCTTAGTTCATTCTTGAAATTTATTCGCCTCGTAATGCATTTTTCGAATTCGTTGAGATGTATATTATGGCACGAGGGTTCCCAAAACTCTATAGAGGCTTTTTTCGACCAGAACTCTTAAGTTTCTCGAACAACTTATGCATTTTAAGGTAACATCTCATTTTATTATGTAGAAGTTATTATGAAACTATCTCCTGATATTAGTTCTTTTTACATACAATTTTCAATTTAACCTTTTTATTTCCTTATCTTTCTCTCAGGGGCAATCCTAGATTTGTATTATTAACTCTGGAATTAATATGCCATGAGGTAACTGAACTACTTTTTCTTGTAAGATAAATTTATTTGGTAAATCGGCCTAATTTTATTTTAAGCTAAAACTCTCTTCCTCTCTCTTTTAAATAAATAAAGATACTTTTAATCATTGACTTAATATTGAGGGGTTATAATAATACAATATTACTTAAAATTAGACTATGTGGTTTTGTGCAGTATTACATGCATATTTCACAGTAAATTTTGTGCATTTTGATAAGATAAATTTTCTATTCTTAAGTGGATAAACTAGTTTACAAATTTATTTTTTTATGTAGATTTTTTAAAATCTAATAATACTTTCAGTCACATGTTAGGTAATTAACTATCAGTTTTATTTGAGGAAAATTCCTGCACTGAGCATACAATTGGCATTTTTTGTATTAATTTTATATTTTACAGTTTCGGCAAGGATTAACCATAATTTCAATAATGTTATATGAAGTGAAAATGTTATTAGTAATAACAGTGGATATTTTAATATTCTACTTTATTAAAATTCAGAAATTTGAATTTGGTTCAAACTAGCTTTTAGCTTTACAGTAAACTATAAACCATATTAATGTTTTAGGGGTTTCATTTTTATTTTAGGGTTCTTTCTTTCCTTTACCTCTTTTTGATATTTATTTTCTTTCCTTACTGGAGTTTACTGTCTAGATCCATCTTTTCATTCACTTATTTTGGCATGAGTTTATGGATCCCCTCCTCTGATTACTTGGGTGGTGAGTTGAGCCATTCTGGTACTCTGAAGTTCTGCTTCTGTAGACTAGAATTATGTCGAGGGATCAGATAAGCCTTAATTGATAAATTTTTCAGCTCTTGGTCATTAACTGTAAACTAGCTTATCTAAAGATTGAGGCTTTTAATATTTATTTGGTTCACCTTTCCCTTGGGATGATCACATAACAAAGCAACGTCAGAGAGAGAAATGTTTAACATTAAGAATTGTAAATATATCGATCTAACTACAGTTATTATGAAAACTGATCGATATTTCGATAGGAACTTTACACAAAAGAAAACAAAAGGAGAAAAAGACAGATACAACATAATTTAAAAAAGTAATAAGAGAGTCAGTTTAAACTGAGCAAAGTTTTACAGTTTGTAAAATAAAATATTCCAATTTGAAAGTAATAAAATTTTTACACACAAAACAAATGCATGAGAAAAATCCCACTAAACAAAAAATATTAAGTTAAAAATATTGACATTACAAAAACTATTCATTAAAATTGAAAGAGTAAAAGCACCTATCAGACAGCCATTCATTTACGCGTCTCTTAAAGCAATTAATCGACTCGGTAAGCCAGATTTCTCTTTGTAACATCCTTACGGCTTTGATCGCCATATAGTATGGTCCTCTCTCATAGAAGGTGGAGTTATGTAAAGGTACCCTTAGGTCATTCGCCCCTCTGGTAGTCATAACCATGTTTCCCCCATAAAGCTGTCTATTTAGCGGAAATAATTCCGTATTCCTTCTGACAAACATGACTAAAGATCTAAAGTTTAATGAGGGAACAGTAAGCAACCTAAACTGAGTAAAAAATGGTCGACATGAAGCTCTTGGATGTAGGTGGAAGATACATCTTATTATGCGTTTTTGAATTTTAAATATATTAATAGCATTTTTTGATGATCCCCAAAAGGAAATACCATAAGAAATAAGAGATTGTATTTGCCCAAGGTAGAAAAGCCTAACAGTCTCTGCAGTGATGACGTCACGAAGCCTTCGGACTACACCATACAAACTGCTAAGCTTAGCCCCAAGAACTGATATATGATGTTCCTAGTTTAAAGAGGGGTTCAAGTGAACACCCAAGAACTTAACCTGTTCCAAACTAGGTATAGATCTACCCCCAAGCCACACAAGCAGTGACTCAAACCTTGTTGCATGCTTTGAAAAAAGGATGAGGCCAGTTTTATCTACGTTTAGAGTGAGGCCGTTATCAGAACACCACTGCTGTATTTTCAATGCAGAGTTTGTGCACTTTCGAGACAGTCCGCCATAGAAGTGTCCGCCAAAATCACTGATGTGTCATCAGCAAACTGGCAAACGCTATCCGCGGCCAATCCATCCCCCAGATTATTTACATATATTAAGAATAATATGGGTCCCAGAATGGAGCCCTGAGGTACCCCCTGCAACAATCTGAAAAGTAATGATGATTATTTTTAGCAAAGCAGACTGTTTGCTGCCTATCCGATAAGTAGGATTGCAGAAAACTGGCAGCAACACCTCTGACCCCATAGGCACCAAGCTTTGTCAAAAGCAAATTATGATCCACAGTGTCAAAGGCCTTAGACAAATTAAAATATAGGCCTGCCACTTTATCATTTGTGTCAATTCTTTCATTTATATAGGAAAGTGTGTTGAATATTGCCATTTCAGTAAATTTGTTAGGTCTAAAGCTGAACTGATTTTTACTCAGGATATTGAGTCTGTTTAGATGTTCAAATATTCTAGTATATATAACTTTTTCAAAGACCTTTGACACTGCTGGAAGTAGGGAGATTGGTCTGTAATTTTTGATACACTGGCGATCCCCTTTTTTGGGTAAAGGAATCACTTTGGCAGTCTTGAAATTAGTGGGAAAAACCTGTGTGGCAAAACTTTCATTAACAATATTTGCTAAGGGATTACTTATGCAGTGTGCGACAAATTTTAAAACATATACGGGCACGTCGTCCAGTCCCGCTGAATATTTATTAGGTAAACGCATAAGTGTTCGAAAAATTTCATCGGAATTAACTGGGGATAAAAATATTGTAGGATAATTAACTTCAGTTTGAAACGTAAGGTTAGGATTTGAATTATTGTGTACATTGAACTGTCTGCTAAACAGTTCAGCAATATCTTTTGGGTCACTATGAATATGATCGTCTATTTTTAGGGTTATGTCGTAATTCTTTTTGATCCCATTGCATTCGGTATTAAGAATATTCCAGGCATTTTTAATTTTATTTGATTCTACTTATACTGGTTGGAAAAGAAGGGTCAAAATAATTGTAGAATATTCGAAAAAATGTGTTATATTTTTCGTCAGTGCTGTGTATTTACACAAGATGGTCAATAAAACAAAGAGAACTTTTAAGGTGTTTATTTTACTACTTTAAAATAAACTTTCGTCAGAACTTTTTACCGCTTCACACTAGCGTTAATTCTTTTGACAACTGACAACTGACTTAGTTTACTCCTACAACAGTATATAGCATAACTAAATTTACACCTGTAACAATATACACCATTTTCCCCTCCTACTTTAAGTAAGCCTATAAATCTAATTTTATAGGTGGTTTAATTATCCTACCTGATCTAGACGTTTTGGGAGAACCAATGTTATTCTTTAGAGAAAGAGTTATATTAGGTGCTTGACTTGTTGGTACTTCCATAACCTCTGGACTTAATGTTAGCTTAGGTGATACAACTGTAGTTTGACAAGACTTAGTTGGAGTTATATTATTTTTAAAACTATCAGTATTATTATTAGCAGGTATATCACTTAACACTTCACTATATGGAGCACTTCGAATATCATTCGCATGCATAAATTTAATGTCAGAACCAATCTGTACAAGGTAAGTAGAATGGCTCACAACTTTTACAATTTTACCTTTTTGCCATAACCTACTTTGAATATTTTTTACAAATACAACTTCATTTACAGAGTACAATCTAACTTTTCCTATAATATCAGATTTAAGCTTTGGTTCCTTATTAAAAGATGGTTTAATCAGATCATATATTGTTCGCGGACGAATTTTAAACAAACTTTCTGCAGGTGACAGACCAGTTGAAGTAGATGGTGTATTTCTATAGACAAATAAAAAATTCTCTAGACGATTAAGTATCGTAATTTTACTTACTTCTTTCCCCTTTTCAAGAAAAAGAGATTTTTCTAAACCCTTTTTAACTGTTTGAACAGCTTTTTCTGCAACACCATTACTTTGTGGATGATAAGGTGGAGTTTTAATTGGTTTAATTCCATTTACCTGACAAAAAGTATTAAACTCTGATGAACTAAATGGCGGGCCATTATCAGACACTAATTCGACAGGTAATCCAAAAATAGCAAAAATTTCTTTTAATTTTAATATAGTTTGTTTCGTGTTTGTACCTTCATCCATCATTTTTACATCTATCCACTTGGATTTATTGTCAACTAGAATTAAAAAACTATAATTGTGTTTATGAAAAAAATTTATATTCACTCTATAAAAATTATTAGGTGCATTAGGCCACGGAAGTAACACACTATTATTTGAAAAATTCTGTGTTTCTTGACAAATCTCACATGAACTTATAAATCTTTCAATAGAATCATTCATTCCTGGCCACCAACAATAAGAACGCATAAGCATTTTTGTTCTAACAATACCTAAATGTTGTTCATGAAAAAGGTTTAGAATATCACTTTGTAAAACTTTAGGTATTACAACTTTATTTCCTACTAATAAACAATTATTCTCAATAGAAAGTTCTAACCTCTTTTTAAAATAAGGTTTCATAGCATCATCACTAATAGTATTTGGCCACCCTCGTAAAGTTAAATCAGTAACTTTAGATAAAACAATATCTTTGTTTGTAGCAGATGAAACAACACTTGAATCAATAGGTACATTTTGACTTAAATTAAATGAAAAAAGTGCATCTGAAATTTCGGTTTTACTATCCATAGGTAAACGTGACAAACCATCAGCATTTGAAATATCACTACCTTTTTTATACTGAATATCATAATCGTATGCGGATAAACTTATAGCCCATCTCGTAATACGTGCAGCAGCAGTTACAGGAATATTCTTATGTTTACCAAATATAAACTGTAACGGTTGGTGATCTGACAACAACGTAAATTTTCTTCCAAAAACATACTTATGAAATTTTTTCAAACCAAAAATAATAGCTAGACTTTCTCTTTCCAAATTTGAGTACTTTTGTTCCACAGAAGATAAAGTACTTGACGCAAATAAAACAGGTTTATCATCTCCATTTATTTTATGACTCAATACTGCGCCTACTCCATAACCACTCGAATCACAAGTAATAAAAATAGATTTGGTAGGATCAAAATGTGTTAATACATCATTAGATGTTAATAGTTGTTTACTAAGCTGAAAACAATCTTCACATTATTTAGTCCATTTAAAATCATTACCACTTTTACAAAGGTTATACAATGGTTTAAGTTTATCTGACAACATATGGATAAATTTTCCATAATAATTTAGTAATCCTAAATATGACTTTAACTGTGTTAAATTTTGTGGTGAAGGAGCTTTTTGTATACACTCTATTTTTTCATTCGTTGGATGAATCCCTTCAGAATCTATTTTATGTCCTAGAAATTCAATAGACTTTTCATAAAATTTACATTTCTTCTCGTTTAGTTTAATATTATATTTATTCAATCTGTTTAAAACATTAATCACATTTTTGTGACACTCTTCAATTGTTGTACCATGTATTAATATATCATCTAAATAGCATTTTGTTTTTGGTAAACCAGCTAAAATAGCATCCATAATACACTGAAATATTCCAGGCGCAGAACTAACCCCATAAGTTAAACGATTATATCTAAATAACCCTATATGAGTATTTATTGTAAATAATTCTTTTGAAGAATCACTTATTAATAACTGTTGATATGCCCCTCTTAGATCAATAACTGTAAAGAAACTACTACCCCCTAGACTTGCAAAAATATCACTTGGCAAAGGTAAGACACAATGATCACTATCAATGACTTTATTTAATGTTTTCTTGAAATCGACACAAATTCTAATATCATTACTATTCTTTTTTGGCACTACTACAATTGGACTTGCCCAATTACTGTGCAAAACTTTAGACAAAACACCCGATTTTACCATATTTGAAAGTTCCTCCTCTACTTTAGGTTTTAACGAATATGGCATTTCATAAGCTCTATGAAAAATTGGAATCGTACCATCTTTTACTTTAAATTCTGCTTTAAAATCTTTAATGAATGAATTAGGTTCATCAGAAAATGAAGAATAAAATGTGTTTTTGACAAAAGAGATTAACTTAGATCTGACATTACTACATTCTACTTGACTTATAGAATCTACATTATTCAGACTTGACATATTTTGTTTAATCAAAACACTTGGATCTAATACATTTAGTCTCCAATTATGATTTAACACATTTAACCAATTACGACCTAGTAATGGCATAAATATTAATTGAGATCGTAATACCACTAAAGGCAGAACATACAGTTTACTTAAATACTTGACATTGACTTTTATTTGACCCAAAATTTCTGTATTTTCTCCCGTTAGTACTCTTAATCTAAAACTGACAGGTTCTAAATCAAGATTAGGAAACAGTACTTTGTAATCATTTTCATGAATAACTGAGCGTACTGCCCCTGAATCAATTTCCATTTCTACAGGTTTACAATTCAGAAATATTTTAATCTTTAAAATATCACTACAATTTGCCTTTAAGGACTTTAACACTGACTCACCAATTACCTCATGTAATAAACCTAACTGAAAGTTATTTTCAGACTCCTCAGACTCTTCATCTACATGTTCTTCTTCAAGTTCATGTACTCTACCTTTACACATTAATGACTTAGCTGTATGTCCAATTTGACCACACGCAAAACATTTCCAGGCTACTGCAGGACACTTGTTGTTAAAATGTATTCTGTTACATCTTTTACACTTCTGCTTACCATACTGACTTGACTGTTGATTTACCTTTTTATGAAATGTTTCATTACTCTTAGACTGAGACTTATTAAACTGACCATGTATGACTTTATTTACATGACTGGACTCGGACCCCATTACTTTAAGCTGACCTTCTGCTAATTCCATTCCGATAGCTGTGGTGTAGGCCTTCTCAAAGGTTAGACCATCTTCAGTTAATAGTCGCCGTTTTATACTTTCAGATTTCAATCCACAAACTAATCTATCTCTCAAAGAGTCATTCAAAAAATTACCAAAATCACAAAACTTGGCTAGATTTTTTAAACGAGCTGCAAACGATTTAATGTCTTCATATTGCTCTTGATAAGCTGTATGAAACCTGTATCTCTCAGCAATAATTAACCTCTTTGGACTATAATGCTTCTTTAACTCTTCTACTAACTCTTTGTATTTCTTTTCACACGGTAGTTTCGGTGCTAACAAGTCTTTTAATACACTGTACGCTTCTCCTCCCATTAACGTAAGTAACAATGATACCTTCTTCTCTTCTGACTCGATATCATTACATTTAAACAACTGCTCCAATCTTTCTATATAGGATGTTATTTCCGTTTCCTTCGAATTAAACTGTTCTATATTACCGATCAAAGCCATTTTGTAAATTTCAGACTAATTTACAGACTTGACTAAACTTGACCAACACTTGACTTGACACTTGAGTTGACTTGACTTTAACTGACTTTTTTAAAGTTCCGACTACTGGACTCATAGACACGACACACAACTTAAGACTCGACGTTCTCTTACTTTTTCCAAGGCTTGTGGGAATCTTTTATCGGACTCGTCGCCAAATATATGCTGTGTATTTACACAAGATGGTCAATAAAACAAAGAGAACTTTTAAGGTGTTTATTTTACTACTTTAAAATAAACTTTCGTCAGAACTTTTTACCGCGACACACTAGCGTTAATTTTTTTTTGACAACTGACAACTGATTTAGTTTACTCCTACAACAGTATATAGCATAACTAAATTTACACCTGTAACAATATACACCAGTCAGCACCGTATGCTTGATCTACCTCATTCCAAGGCTCATTTATAAGGTAGTCCTTAAAACGTAATAAATTATGGTTATTGAAAAATCTTTTTTTTTGTATAAGTCTGCTGATACTCCCTATTTACGTTTATTTGCAAAACTGCCCCAGTGGTCAGAAATATTGCTGATATGTACCTCAGAATCGATATTATCATTCTGTATGTTGCTAAAAATGTTGTCTAGTTGAGAGCCGGACTGATCCCGGGCTACCCTGGTAATCCCAATAATATGAGGCTTTAAACCATAACTGTCCAGTAATTGCAACAGTGAATGTACATTACTGTCTTCAGGATCATGGAAGTGAAAGTTGAAATTCCCATCCACTATAAAAGTTTTGGTTGGGCAGTATAAATCGTCTAATAATTCAATAAGATTATCAAAAAAAACCTCGACATTACCTGATGGCGATCGATAGATACATATGAAAATAAAAATTTCATTATGTATATTACATTTAGTTAAACAATATTCCAAGTGCTTCTCAGCTGCCTCGGGTAGCTGAGCATTATCATAAAGTGTTGCCTGAAGGTTTTCCTTTAGGAAAATTGCTGTTCCTTCTCCTTTGTGTTGGTGTCTTCCAAAGTACCTTATTAATTTATATCCATTCAAGTTGAACCTGACTATACCATAATCTTTTAGCCAGTGTTCGGTTATAACTAAAATGTCGGGATATATATCCGTTAAAATAACTTGAAATTCTAAGATTTTGGAACTTATGCTTTGTATGTTAATGTGGAACCGTGTTTATGTTTGGCTGCTTCATGTCTAAAAAATTTCTTCCATAAGAGAAGTTGAACCTTTCAAATCCCACACCCTGTAGCCAAAAGGCAGCATCGTAGACTATTTCTTTTATTTCAGGACTTACTCCAATCATGAAGTATCTTTTATTACTTTTTTGAGCTTTAGGTATACATTGCTTCACTGAGATATCTTTGGAATCAGTCTTGGAATGTTTAGCAATATATTTACAAATGGTATCCTCTGTAATTCCATCTTTGATTTTAGAAAGGAAAAGCCAAATTCCCTTATCCTCTTTATTAGCTGTTGTTGATTGAAATTCGTTGTCATCTTTGCGTTCGCCATATTTTGTGTTTCTCTTTTTAAGGTTATTCCGTTCTATTTGTTTTTGGCGCCGTGACTGATGGAGTATAAAATCACTCTCTGGCGCTGTGTCATCGCCCATTCGAAATTCAGACGTTAATGTCCTACGATTCCCAACGAGAAGATAATATTGATTCATATTGTTGCTATTATCCACAGAGGTCGTCTGTTTGTTGTGACTAACTTCATTCGATCGACCTTGGTCGAGTTTATTGGCGGGAACTGTTCCAGGTTTTGTATTTTTTGCCTCTACACCATCGTTGTTTACATTTTTTGTACCCCTGATATTTTCATTTTTTACCTTTTCGTTCAGTTTTTTTTTCTAGTAATCTAGCATTTTCTTTCCATAGTTTGCAGTTTTCTGCTAGAAGTGCATTTTTTTCCTCCAATTCCTTGATTATTTTCAATAAATACATGGTTTCATTATCAATGCATGCTTTAGCAGTTTCTTCAGCCTCGTGTTTGCATGAGGTTTTTCTGAGTTGTGCGTTTTGCACTAAACATGATGGATGGAAAGTTTCACTACAATGTATACACTTTACATAGCTTACAGCACTTTTGTTACAATTTTTACATGTGATATCTCCGTTGTTTTTCGGAGCTAGCGAATTCGAATCTTTATTCGGCGCCATCTTGGCTAATTTCCTTGGCTAATGGTTAATGGTTTTTAGTTCAGAATTTATGTTCTGTAATTAATTTAATATATTTAGCTTTAATTTTAAATAGAATATCTGTCAACAACGCGTGATCACGATTTGGCAAAGGCCTAAGATATTGGTTATATAAAATTTAGATTTTGCCAATTTTGTTATTTGGCACTTAGTTGTGTTATGATTATTACTTTTTATGACACGAAGGTGTAACATCTTGCTATACTATGCATAGCTTCAAGAGTCTTGAATATATTACTGTTGTAGTTTGTAGTATAATACGTTGCCTTAGGAAGCTGAATTTTTTTGTATATTCTAAAATTCTCTGTGGCTATCTTTAAGACGGACTCCAACCTAATATTGAGTTATCACTAATTACAAATATTGACTTTTGCATATGTTAATTTACATTGTAAGTGAAGTTAATAGATGTTAGTTTGTACACTCTCCTGCACATGTGTGTGCCATACCTAGATGAAAATCTGAAAACACCAAAAGTTTTATAACTTCAAAAGAATTGGTCGCAGCCTAAAAATTCCAACGGTATCTTAAAATTTATGTATAAATCTTCCAAAAACCGTTACATTGAAAAAATTTTGATGATATTTGTTCTGTTATAATTTCAAGTGTAAATATTGCAGAAAACAAAAACCAAGACAGTTTGAAAGAATATTGCATTACCTTTAAAATGAGCGGTAGATCGTCCAATTTGGTCCATTTAGACCACATTTTTGTAAGAAAATATGTTTTTTTTAAACGCGTATATTTAGAAAACTAATCAAAATAGAAAAAAACTGTAAATAGAAAAAAGACGTTTTTTGTGCAAATAACACAGATATATAGTTTTAAAAAAATCGAAAAAAATTATTTTCCAATTTTTTTATGACAAAAAAAATTTAATATTGTAAAATTAATAAAAAAAAGTACACGATATTTTGTTGAAATTAAAGGAAAACACTTTTATTTACCAAAAGAACAAATTTAATTCATATTTATATTTACTAGCTACTAAGCCTTTTAATGAAAACATAAATTATTATCGGTCATTACTAATTAGGGCTCAGTTCTTAAATACCAGTATGCATAGAATTCAAAATTTAAAGCAATAAATAATGCAAACAAAGAATTTTAACAAAGAGTTATCACGAAAAAAACAAATATCAATTTGTTAGATAGTATAATAGTTACGTCTCAACATTTTTCTCATCAAAGTGATAAGCCTTTGCTTTTAATCACAGCCTGGCAGATTCTTGGCATTCGCAAGATTAATTTGTTGAGTGTATCTGTCTTGATTTTTTTTCACTCGTCTTGTAAGATTTCTCATAAGTAAGAAACCGATATCAGACGTTGCGTTTGAACAGCTGTTTAACTCATCCAGTAATAATTCTATCGGGTTTAAGTCTGGGTTCTGTAGTGGCCACTCCATGACTTTAAATTTCTTCTTTTTTTCAAGAATTTCCAAGTAACTTTTGCAGATATTTACAATGTGTTTCGGGTCGTTATCATGTTGAAAAGTAAAAGGAGTACCTACTAGACGAATACCAGATAATAATACGTTCTTGTGTAGAAGTTTTTATAGCTTTTCTTTTTCAAGATTCGTTCTACTTCTACAGAGTCTCCAATATAGGATCCGGCTAAGCAACCCCAAGACATTACTAAGCCACCTCCATATGTAACACTAGGAAACAAACAATATTTCAAAAAATTTTATTTTGTTTTTCTAAGTACATACACTTTTCTTTTCGATTCAAAAACTGCAAATTTCGATTCGTCACTAAAAGCACTTTTTTTTCGGAGCAATGCTCTAATTTTTTTGTTGTCTTGCCAATTTTATTTTTTTATATTTACGAGTCTTAGCAATAGTTTTTTAGTGGCAAGTCGTTCAAAAGTTCCATTTTCATGAAATCTTCGACGTATTTATACTTCAAAATTATAATATATTAATTATAATTTTCAATTTTTTTTTTTAATTTGCACAGTTATATCAGAAACACTGAAACGTCTATTATGTAAAGCAGTGTGAACAATAAATCTGTTTTCTTCAGATATTCTCTATTACCTCTACGATTAATAGAGCCAGTTTCCTTAATACATTTTCTAACGTTGTAGTCAACAGTGTGTTCTTTACCCAAAAGCGCATCTTTTTTCTATTTACACTTTTTTTTCTATCTCGTTTGGTTTTTTAACTTACGAGTTTCGATAAAGAAACATATTTTCTTACAAAAGTGTGTCTAACTTTGGTACAAATGAATCAAGTTGGACGATCTATCGCTCATTTTAAAGGTAAAGAAATACTCTTTGAAACTGTGTTGGTTTTTGTTCGCTGCAATATTTGCACTTAAAATTATAATGGTGCAAATATCATCATAATTTTTTCAATTTTTTTTTCACTTTTTTAACCGACTTCTAAAAGAAAGAGTTTCTCAATTCGTCGACTATGTATGTTCTTTTTATGTATGTATACCGATTACATCGGAACGGCTGCACCGATTTGAATGAAATTTTTTACGTTACATTCAGGAAGCTGCTGCGGTGGTCCCATATTTTTTTTGGATGAAATTGGTGCAGGAATATCCAAGGTGGCGCTGACAACATGGCGGCCAAAAAATTAATTTTGTCCGATTTTCTCTAAAATTTGTATAGGGAAATTTTTGGGGTCGTACACAACGAATCTGAAATTATTTTTATAAAATTCAATATGGTGGATCCAATATGGCGGACAAAAAAAATTAGTTTTGTCTGATTTTTTCCAAAATTTGCATGGGGGAGTTTTCAGGGTTGCACGTAATGAATCCAAAATATTTTTAAAAAATTCGATATGGCGGATCCAATATGGCGGACAAAAATCAATTTTGTCTGATTTTCTCCAAAATTGGTACTAGGGAGTTTTCAGGGTCGCACAGAACTAATCTAAAATTATTTTTAAAAAATTCAATATGGCAGATCCAGTATGGCGGACGAAAAAATCAATTTTGTCCGATTTCCTTCAAAATTGGTCCGGGGAAGTTTTCGGGGTCGCACATAATGAATCTGAAATTATTTTTAAAAAATTTAATATGGTATATCCAGTATGGCGGAAAAAAATATTAATTTTGTCCGATTTTTTTCAAAATTGATATAGGGAATTTTTGGGATCGCACATTACGAATCTGAAAAAATAAAGAAAAATAAAAGTGGTGGATCCAAGATAGAGGATTAAACATTCTATATCTCCCAATTTTGTCTAAAATCAGTATTGGGGTATTTTTGTTAGTGTTAATTATGAATTTAAAATATTTTTGAAAAATTCAATCTCGCAGATTCAATGTGGTGTCCTAAAAATTTTACATTTGTCGATTTTCTTCCAAACTGATACAGAGGGTTTTTGCGGGTGTAGATTATGAATTTAGAAATATTGAGGATTCAATATGGCGAATCCAATGTAGCGGACTAAAAATTTTACATTTGTTCCAAGTTGGGTCTGAATCATTTTTGAGAATGTAAATAGAATATAAGTCTATAAATTTTAAATTTCCGGATTTCATCCAAAATTGGTACTACTGAGCTTTGAAGGGTTTAGACTTAGATTAGATTAAGACTTAAAATAATTTTTTTGAAATTCAATAGAGTGGGTGCAATATGGTGGGTTGAAAATTTTATCTTATTCGCATTTTTTCAGATTTGATATTAGGAGGTTTTTGGGATCGTGTATTATGAATATAGAGTTAATTTTTTACAACTATTAGGTCGATAAGATTCAATATGAGGGACCGAAAATTTTATATATTCCGATTTTGCCTAAAATTGACATTGTAGGGTTCTTGGGGCGTATAGAAACTCAATATGCAGTATAAAATATATCGAGCTAAGAAATTTATATCTCAGGTTCGTTAAATATCGATATTGGAAGGTTTTGAGACTTATATAACCAATCTACAATTAATTTGAAATTTAAGATAGTGGATTTACCATGACAGACTAAATATTTGTTTGACTCAATCTTACTGGTATTTGGAGAACTCTAAGAATCAAAAAATTTTCAGTGGTTCATTTTAGGGTGATTTACAACTTTGGATAAAATGGGTACTTTTTTGCCACCTTGGAGTCATTGCGAGGACTCTAATCTAGTACTTAGTTCAAATAATTTATAGATATCATAATCAATTCAAAACTAAAAATCGAAAAATAAAATTATTATAAAAAAAATGAACCGACTTCTAAAAGTGCGTTAAAAAGTGAAAAATAACTATAAATTTTTATATGAAATTGAACTTTTTGAAGTCGGCGCCAAATTATTAGTGAATGAAATAAATAACTACTAATATATACAAATTATGGTAAGAAAATAATTACAGATAAAGTATTTTAAATCTTTTTATGCGAATCACAATTTGTCAGGTATTAATTTGGCGCCGACTATAAAAAGTTCAATTTCATATAAAAATTTATAGTTATTTTTCACTTTTTAGCGCACTTTTAGAAATCGGTTCAATTTTTTTATAAAAATTTTATTTATGATATTGTTTAATACCTATATTTGTGGGTTTTGGAGATAAATGTAACGGTTTTTTGAAGATTTATACCTGAGTTTTAAGATACCTTTGGAATTTTTATTCTACGACCAATTCTTTTGAAGTTATAGAACTTTTTGTGTTTTCAGATTTTCATCTAGATATAGCAAAAACATGAACAGGGGAGTGTATATCTAGTTTTTTTTTCTAATTTAAATCCTTAAGTTATTTATTGGCTAAGTAGATACTGTAGGGAAAGTACCGAACCCATCAATGGGAATTTGCAGTTCAAGTGGTATGGCGCTACTGGCGCTCTAGATTTACCGGACCTTTCCTCATTTAGCTGTCAGAGATTTGCTCACTAACTGAACTATTCATTTTACACGGCCAATTATAGTTACTTCTATTTGTGAAGTTTATAAAGCTTATTAGTAGTTAGGAAATAAGATGACCCTCCTCCGGCCCAAGGCCAAACTTTTCAAGGTAATTTTTTCAAGGCAAATGTTTTTCAAGGTCAAATTTTTTAAGGTCAAATTTCCCAAGGTCAGTGGCGTTTTAAACGTCAAATGTTTTTCAAGGTCATTCTGTTTTCAAGGTAGGTGTCTTAGGTGGTGGATATATAAAGGTAAAGGTGGGAGGAGGTTATTTACCTGTAGTTGCAATGTGTTACGGCATAAAAGAGAATCTTGTTTGTCAAGATTCGAGAATGCGGATGGAGCAAAGCGGCTAAGAATTGATGTTGCATCAACTTTATCTGCAACACATTATTGTGATGTATGCGGTATTAGTGCGCCACAAAATCGAATTTCAGCTCACCATAGGACATTACAGCATAGAAGTAATGCATGTGTGCCAGTGTCCGAAGGTGTCTAGCTTATTGAAACTTCATTTAAGAAACGAATTGCAACATATTGCATAAGAAGTGTCAATGATTATATTAACTATTCATTATTTTGCTGCTGTTAGCAATACATCACACACTGAAAATAAACATGGTAGTTTTTGACGTTATTTTCTACAAGCACAAGATGTCTTTAGTGAGAAATCGTTCAATACAATCAATCAAATAGTGACTGCAGCAAGTGATGTGGATGATGTATATGACACATTTGTAGAGATGATGAAAGCCCATTCAAGCGAATTTCAGGAGAAAGATTCAGGTATGTAACGTTGTAAATGCAAAGAAACAAAAACATAATACAATAATTTTTGTAAAATTAAAATATGAAAATGTTATAAGATTTTTTAAATATTTTCCTTTTTGTTACATTGCAGGTTGGGCTCTGGAGAAAATTCTATACCTGGAGGTGAATATGAATAAATATTCACCTATATGCGGCTCATCATATATTAAATTCATCGAGCAAAAGCGTGCAGTAGTCAATGTGTTTAACCAAGACGAGTGCTGTTTTGCTTGGACCGTAACATCGGCATTATTTCCGACATCATTCACATCTCTCCAGTCCAGCTCCTCCTACCCACACTATTTTAGAGTGTTAAACTTTACAGGTATGAATTTTCCAGTACAATTACGTGGTATTTCTAAATTTGAGTGTTTAAATAATATTTCAGTTAATGTGTATGTTTTAGAGTCTAGCTTTGAAGACAATAAACTGAAATATGAAGTAGTGGGGCCATTGAGATTTTACACCAGCAGCTTTAGTGTCACATCAGAAGTATGATTGTAATCACATATATTCTTTAACACCCTCAACGGATATGAAGGTGGATAAATTTGGAAAGAGCGTTCCAGAAAATATATTAAAACTCGAAAATATCGAAAAACAAATGTGAGTTCTTTTTGTTGTTTACGCAGATTTTGAATCGGTATTAAAACCTGTTGAAACAGTTGAACCCAGTTCCCAAAGTTCATAAAGTGTGAAAACTTTCAAGCATGAGCCATACTCTTTCGCATATCTAATAAAATGTTCTTTTGATGATACAGTCTCCAAATTTGAGCTATATAGGGAGGTCGATGCAGCTAAAACTTTTGTAGATCGTATTGAAAAGGATTTAAGATATATGTGTAATACATATTTAAAGGAGATTAAACCGATCAATCACTTAACACCTGTTGAGGTAGAAGGGTTTAAAAATGCTGAGTTATGTGGTATATGTGAAGGACCTTTCAAAGAAAATGATGTTAAAGTAAGGGATCATTGTCACATAACAGGTAAAAAGAGATTTGGCGCTGCACATTCAATATGTAATTTAAATTATAAATTACCTAATTTTGTCCCCATAATATTTCATAATTTAAGTGGTTATGACAGCCATATATTCATAAAAGAACTGTGCCGATATGGGGATACAATTGATGTTATAGCTCAAAGTAAAGGAAAGTACATATCATTTACAAAGAGCATTTACATGCATGACTATACCGATTTTAAAACCGGACAATTAAAACGGAAATATTTGAAGTTACGTTTTATTGATAGTTTCAAATTTTTATCGACATCATTGGAAAATTTGGGTAATGGTTCAAGAATTGATGAACGTAGAGAAACGCGAAAATATTTTACCAACAGTGATCAATTCAGTTTAATGCATCAAAAAGGCGCCTTTCCATATAGTTTTGTCGACTCTATGGAAAAAATGAATACCCCAAATCTTCAAACGAAAAATCAATTTTATGATCATTTGTGGGAAGAGCATATTAGTGATGCAGATTATGAAAGAGCGAAAGAAGTATGGCGTTTGTTTGGATGTAGAAATCTGTGAGAATATTCAGACCTATATTTACAATCTGATGGATTATTATTATGTGATGTTTTCGAACAATTCCGAGACACATGTTTAAACGCTTATAAATTGGACCCAGCACAGTACTTTACTCTTCCAAGTTTATCTTTTGATTGCATGCTTCGTATTACCAAGGTAAATTTGGAGCTTTTAACGGACATTGATATGATTCATTTTTTCAAAAAAGGTATTCGTGGAGGTATAAGTCAGTGTACGGAGAGGAAGCATATTGCTAACAATTCTTATTTGCCAAACTATGACCCAACCAAACCCTCCTCATTTATTACTTATCTTGATGCCACAAATCTGTACGGTCATAGTATGTCTCAAGCATTACCATATGGTGGTTTTCGATGGTTATCAGAACGTGAAATTTTGGATTTAAACGTTATGAGTATAGACAATGACAGCCCACACGGTTATGTTTTTGAGGTGGATGTGCATTATCCTAGTTATTTATACGATGCACATTCGGATCTACCGATCTTGGTGGAAAACATCATATCACCAAATGAAAAAGCAAAATTGCCAAAATTGATACCGAATTTAAATGATAAAAAGAAATATGTGGTCCACTACAGGACATTAAAACAAGCTATAAAAAGAAATATGTGGTCCACTACAGGACATTAAAACAAGCTACCGAGAATGATCTTGTTGTAATGCAAACCCACAGAATTTTAAAATTTTATCAGTCGAAGTGGCTAAAAAATATTATGATTTCAATACTGAGTTACGCAATGCATCAACTACGGAATTCGGTAAAGTTTTATTTAAATTAATCATAAACGCGATTTTCGACAAAACAATGGAAAATGTTGGTAATCGCAAAGATATTAAATTAATAACTCAGTGGGAAAATAGTCGAGGAAAGGTTGGGGCAAGAGCATTAATTGCTCGACCAAATTTTAATAGTTGCAGTATAATTACGAAATATTTCATAGCAATCCATATGGAAAAATTTATGGTCGTCTACAATAAACCTATATATATTGGGTCTTCGATATTAGATGTATCAAAAACCGTTATATAAAGACTTTATTATAATTTCAATAAAAATAAATTCGGTAACAATGCTTCTTTACTATACATTGATACGGATTCGCTTATATTTAAAGTATTAACCGACGATTTCTACCGCGTAATGATCGAAAACCCCGATAAATTTGATACATCAAATTATCCAGAGCTAAATCACTTTCAGATCATAAAAAACAAGTCGGTATTGGGTAGAATGAAAGATGAATTTCCATGTGATCCGATCATATCTTTATATACATATATTATGTAAAATCTTTGAACTGTGAATTAAAGAAGGCAAAAGGCATAAAAAGTCTGTAATTGAAAAGGAACTTATCAGAAAATTGTAGAAAATGGCTGTTTAATATTCAGAAAAATGAAAACGTTTCGTAGTGAGTTATATAACGTTTTTACGAAAATAATAAATAAAGTGGCATTGTCACACAACGACGATTAACGTTATGTAATTCCATCGTCAGCAAAAACTTTACCTTGGGGGCATCCCGATATTGATTTTTATAAAACAGATTATGAGGAAAATTTAAAAATTTTACTTACAGTTGGTGAGCAATTTTTGTAATGTGTATTTGTTGTTTGGTAAAAATTAATAAAAAACTGGAAAATTCATACCTACATAAGTGTTTATAGATAATTTGTATTTTTTTTATAGCCGTTTATTATATTGCCAAAAACTGTTAAAAGTATGTATATATATATATATATATATATATATATATATATATATATATATAATTCAGTAGTCGCATAACATGAGGGTATTTGGTGCTAGACCGTATTATTCCTTTTTTAAAATAAAAACATGTATTTATTATTGAATTGCTTTTTTATTCAACCTTTATTTTTAAATTTTAAAAGTAAATGAAATGCACAGGTCGACAAGTAAATGTTTAAAGAGGAGCAGTTTTGTTGACAAGATCCTCCATAGTCTTTTCAATTTTCAATATTCTGGAATTCAATTCACCACGCAGTTCGTCTTGCATAAGTTCATATATTGCAATAACAGTATCATCAATGTATCCTCTAAGTTCTCGACCGGTTTTAATTTTTTGTGTACGTAACCTTCAAGTTGGTTTCTGAATATATCTTTAATAACAATTGTTGAGTCATGTAAAGCTTTCTGCGTATCTTGCATACACTAAGCAAGGTTATTATCAACATAATTTCGTGTGGCCGCATCGTCTCCTTCAAGAGGTTCTGCTAAATAGCACAATCTTTTGCTTCCCATGTCGTAATCTCCATTAGGTGTAAGTTTAAAACCATTTCTTGAAGGACCTCGCATAAAGTTAAAATCCTTAAATTTTCTTTTGCGACCGAACTCATCAATAGTATTTACTTCTGACATTGTTTATGTGAGACTGATTTGAAACCATTATATTTCACCCTAATATATGGTTCTCTTTCATTAATAAACAGACTCTGCAGAAAATATGGATTGCAAAACCTATTTTAGGTGATGTTTAATAAATACACATACCAATTCATTTTACTATTGTTTTATTGTTAAAAATAATTAAAACATAACAAAAGATTGACTTTATTTTTTATTATTAAAAAATAAAAAATATAACAAACAAAAAAAAAATTAAAAAATAAAGAAAAAAAATACATAAGTTAATTTCTTCTGTACAGGTAAGCTTCTTCTATGACCCAATTTATTCTCTGGATGGCACGTTTATTAATGTCCTTGAACTGGTAGTAAACTAGTCCACGAAAGTCGCATTATACAAATTTAACCCTGAGAAGGTCAATGTAGTTGAAATCGTACGTAAGATCATTCCCCCAGCAGATACCTTGTATTTTACAATGATGACAAGTTGAACAAAAATCTTTTGGTATATGCCTGTATGTTTTGGCTGCTTCACCAGGTTGTTCTTCAGTTGGCAACATGATGTTTGAAGATGTTGTACTTTTCAAACGCTGTACTCTATTTATGTCTTACTTTTTAAAATAACCTTGACAGGAACAAAAAAAAATTCTTGAAAATTACAACCTCGAAAACGGCCCTGACATTGCAGGTTACGTTGGCCTTAGTCTTGGCCTTGCCTCAGATAAGTTTTAATACTATACCTAATGCATCAACCAAAAGAAATAAAGGTGATGTAGTGGGGGAAATGGGCATAAAAGCAGACTTGCCAGCTTCAGCTCTTGACAGTTGGTCAGAGCACAGTACAGTTCAGTGCTAAAGTAAAAGTGTAAGTGAAAAGTAGCCAAGATGTCTTCCGAACGGCAAAGTGTTGCATCACTTGTAGATGCTCTTGAAGTAAGTTGCGGTTCCCAACGAGAAATGTTGGAAAATATTAGTGGACTAGAAGTCTTAACTCCGGGGGTACTCGAGGATTGGCACCAAGAGAAAGACGATGCTGAAGTAGACAAGGCGCTCAACGATGGTAGTGATGAGGAATTGGTGAGGTCGTCGGCGGACTTTCTCAAAACATGGACAGAGGAGAAGGAGCCGAAGATCAACGTTATTAGTGATGTGGTAGTTCGAAAAGCTTCGCGACCAAATCGGGCATCTTATCCGAAAGCTTCCAAGTTGAAGAAGCTTTTAACTATGCGGAAGTCAGAAATTCCCTATAAAAAACCATTTATTCGGCGATTAAAGGTGTGGGGCAAGGAAAGAAGAAGAAAATTAACTTTAAGCGTCCCTCCACCCCTGTTCCAATACCTGACTTCCTGGAAACATCACCCCAAGAGCCGTTGTCTGTCGAAATGGAAGTAATCGAAGGCCCCGATGGACAAAAGCTACCAACACTGGCCAGTTTAGAAGAAGAAGTAGTGTCGGAGGTAAAGTCTTCCTCAGCGCCACTCTCACCGATATTGGGATGCCGCAAACCTATCAAGAAGCGGTTTAAGCAGTGTTTTGAAGGTGATGAAGTTTCCGCTACTTCGTCGTCTTCATCACCAAATGAAACCGCTTCTCCTTTAATATGTTCTGAGACATCTCAACCGGAGTGGGTTGAAGACTTTACTAACTCGCAGAAGAGCAAACTCTCGGACATGTTTCGGATGAAAAAAAACCTAGTGAAAAAAATAACTGCATGTGAGAGTGAAATTTTAGAACTAGAAAGACAATTAGAACTAAAAAAGATGGAATGTGCGGGATATAAAAGACAATTGACGGACTTTAATAGATTTTGTAGTAGGTGTTAAGTAGTTGTAGGTATTAGCTTTTAATTTATAGTATTAAGTTTGTAAATATATATATATATATATATATATATATATATATATATAGTATGCTAAAACATGGTTCGGTTTAAGAAGTTAAGGTTCTGTCGCCAGAACTTCTAATACTTTGCATCTCAATATTGTATGTTTTTTATGAAAAAAAACATAAAATATTGGTTACAAAGTATTATAACCAACTAAAACTACTATCAAAGTGTGGTCCTGAAAGGGACCGTTTAATTGCAAAAAACATGCGATTCTTTATGGTGTTGTAGAGTCGCACGGCCCGTCATCATCAACGGTAGTATTGGTGCTGTCCTCCATGTATTGGGCTATAAACTCCCAGAGTTCTTCCCATCTGGGATCATCCATCTCCCATTCTCGACAATCGTTCGTGGTAGAATCTACCACGAGCTTATATCGCTGGTCGACCACCAACTTAACGAACCGGAGGGGCCCTGCGGATCGTCGGGTGTCGGTGATGCTGGAATTTCCAGCACCGCATCTTCCGTCGAATCCGGCTTTGGCTGCGGTGACGGAGTATCGAGTCTTTGTAGAACCCAGTCGACAACATCATTCAATTCCATAAGACCAGAATCGTGATCATAGAGCAGCGGAATCGGCTCATCCAAGTCGTCCCAACGTAGGACGTCAATCTCAAAGTCTACGTCATCGTCGCCGAAGTCCTCCAAGTCTCCAACGTTGCCGGCGATGGTGTCCTCGCTAAAGATAGATGAGCCTCTGCTTGCGGGTCTTTCTTCCTCCATGTTATTCGTATGAGAGTTGAAATGTATATGACTGTGTATCTCGTCCAGTCTCATATATATAGAACTACCCCACACCACCAACGGATTCTAAATGTTGTGTATTGGTGAGAGCTTATAGAATTATTGATTTTTTCAAAAACTTTTAACAAGGAATTAGATTTGTTTTTTTTTTTTTGGTTTAGACAATAAGACTATTTCTTAACATTTTGTGAAGAATGCATTACAAAAAAAAATAATAGAAACCTTGTTTGGACTGTTAACATTTTCATAGGTTCTCAAGCATATAACTTGGCACTTAAACTACGAGACAAATCGTCGTTAAACGAATATCTCGCCCTATAAGTGATGACTACTAAACTACGATCAAAATATAATAAAGGATCAAAAAATAATAAACGATATTAACACCGACCTAGGTGCAGCCCTTGATCTTCTCCTTGGCTGCACCAAGAGCTCTGGCCAAAGCTGTACTGACGGTATCGCCGTCGCTGGTGGTATCGGCGTTGTTGGTGGAGCCGTCGGTGCTGGCGTTGCAGGCGGTGCCGAAGGTGCTGGTCCTGGTGCGGTACCCCTGCACTCCTCACACGTACATAATTTGCCCGGCACGAATGGCCTCACAATGCCAATAATCTTTTTTGGTGCACCTTCCATGTTAACGGTCGAACGTGTAATGATAAAATAATTCGAATACCGGTCCTATATACATTCAAGAAAGTTAGAGGGGGTAAGGTGGTGTGCATATATGCTGTATATGCATGTTTGAGAATAATATTATTTTATAACTCACCGTATCTCTGTTCTAGACACAAACTACCCCCCTCCACTTTTCCAGCATATAGTACTAAACTTTCTCTACATTTTTTTCAAATAATTTTTTTTGATATTCCCAACCATTACTTTGCTACCTATTTACAAAAAATGTAAAATATGCATATATTTTAATTATTTTAAGGCAAGGTAAGAAAAATTTTGAAAATGTTTTGATGGAATCGTAATAAGGAAGAGTTGAAGTATATCACACTATTTTTCCCGATTCGCTAATATAAATTTTTTTTTGTCTCATCTTGGGTGGGCTCTGGCGTCGTTACCGATGATAAAAAATTGGAAAAATACATATATTATGGGAAATTTTCTCTAGAATCCAAAAAAATTTTTTCCAAACTTCTGTCATCGCAAATTAAAAAATCGATATCTCAAAAATTGCGAAAAAATGATGAAGGAGCCGCGCAATCGGCCTGAAACCATTAAAAATGGACTTTTTCGCCCTGGGTTGGATGGTCAGGGGGTCTGAGGAAGGTGTGCCGACGTAGCGTGTTAGCGCGGAGACGGCACACTAAAAAAAAAGAAATCCTAAGAACCTCCCCTACAACTTCCACATACTCCCGTTCCGCTCTCCGCTTCCTAACTCGAGAATTTCAATTTTTTGGTCGAAATTTTTTTCATTTTAAAGATTTTTCAAATTTTTTTCACCATTTTTCTCTCCTCAAAATTCTAGGTAATTAAAGTGCTTTTATTTTTTCTCTATCTTGAACGGTTCCCGAGCTACAGCGCTTTAAAAAATCCAAATTACTAACTTACTATAACCCTTTTCTTCAAATTTCATCTTTTCGAATTTTGAAAAGTACTACCATATGTAGAAAAAATGTCTCTCTAATTTCCGAATATTATTTTGCTCTAAAACTTCAACTTTGGCGCGCATTCACCATTTTCAATTTTTTTTTGAAAAAAATTTTTGTTACGTTTTTCCTATCGAGAAAAATGCATGTTTATAGTACTCGATTTCCTCTATAATTTTTTCTTATAACTTTTTTCCCTTGTGTTATTTAAGCTCTTTTTCCACTTAATAAACAACCATTATCTAAACTCCCGTACTCCTTTCTTAAAGAGCGGACTTTTCCGTCCGCTTTTTTTTTGTTGGGTTTCAAATAAGTATAAAACTACTACTTCACTCATTACAAATTTATTGATTCAAGTACCTTATTTTAACATTATTTTGTGTTACATATAATAGATACATTAAAATATAGATTTATTGGTCACCGAACCGTTTAATACATTATAACTAAAAAATGAGTCGTGAATAACTAATGCGTACACTTTAGTGTCTTTGGGGAATTTATTCTTTCTCGTTTGGAACTCCAATTTCACATCCACGGTCGATGAGTTAATAGCCTCTGGTTGATGACTGCAATTGATAATAAAAACAGGGTTTTTCATATATTCGGCGAACGATATCATCGGATCGTTTATCTCGCGCCCGTAGTAGCTGCTTTGGAAGTTTTCGTAATTGTAATAGGCTGCTGCGTACAGTTTCTTGGAGAAATCTAAATTCCATCTTTCGTAGAGATAAACGGTTGAATTCAGATACAGTTTAATGTCGCATACGTCAGCGTGGGTAAACTGGGTTGCGTTTTATTCTTTATTTTTCGCAATTATTGCTATCTTGAAACCCGATGATTATATAGCGCGGTCTTTCTAGACTTGTACTCGTTCTCAAGGCTCACACGTCGGAAGATGTTTGTCTTAAAGCTGGCAATTCGTACAGATCCCATTTACGATATGCCATTTGAATACTAGCATTGTTTCCACCTTTATTAATGCGAGACAGTATTTTCAATTTTTGCTTGTCGTCTGGAATGATGTGATGAATTTTCCATTCGATTTTTCGATACTAATTTCTGCCTCTACTTCGCCGACGTAGCAATTGGAAAAAGTGCGAGCTATAATCATAATAAGCTCTTGTTTTACGTTGAAAACACAGTTTGCATATTCCTCAGAGAATCCCATAAGATAATTTAAGGGTAATTTCCCGGAGAATACATTACTTGCCGTGTCTATGATGTCTTGGTTTGCCTCGTCGAGACTCCATCTCCACGTCATGAGAGATCTTTGTTGCAAACTTCCGAATGAAACCATGGTTTTTAATGTCATCGTAATTCCAGGTTTACGAACCACGGCGACCTGCTCACCTCCCACCAAAAATTACCGTGAATTTAAAAGCACTTTCAGAACACTACACGAACACAATATTTGATGTTTACGCCACTGATATCTGCGACTGTTTGAAGTCACTTCTTTTCCCACTAACCTTTATAGCGAGTTTTCAAGGTCGAATTGTAACAATGGTGAGGGTAGCTTAACGGTAGAAATAGTGGGAGGAGCCTTCAAGGTCAAATGACGCCACACGTTTAAATTGGTATAAGGATAACCTCAAGGTCAAAATATAATGAAACAAATAACTACATTTTATGTACTTTATTGATTGACATTTTTCTGTCGTTCTTCTATACGTGTAACATTATCACCTAAACCTAAATTTCTTAATTTGTTCAATAATATTTGTTCGTTTTTATTTCTTAAAAAATTCATACAAACTATACTCACTAAAATACACACTTCAGCATGGTCCATATACTTAAAAAAATACACTAAAATCCTGAGCCTCCGAATCTTGCATTTCATATGCGTAAAATTCTGAATAGGCTGCAGAAATTAGAAATTCTTCGTACATTTCTCTCACTAAACTTTCCATATTAACTATTTCTACGTTAAATTTAAGTCCTACGCTCTAATTTCACTTAACATAACCGAATCTGCAATGAAACTAATCAGTTTTTCCAAACAGTCACTAAAGCCCAACTTTTTTATTTCACAAACAAAGTCTAGTAAATTTAATGTTTTGCTGCAATATTTACGACATGCATTCGCAGCCTTTTCATATTCAAAAGACAAATCACAATAGCGCGACGCCCATTCTGCTCGACTTTTCATTGCATCATTGAAGTAATTACTTGCCGTTTCAGTGAACTCATCGCCCAATTTTTTACTGTCTCTTGCAAAGCACTATTCATATTATTCACTTATTTTTACACTCACGACACTTTTTCATTGCTGGTGGTAGCCCATCTATATAATGACGATATATTTGTTCATAGTGAATGTAACAGGATAAGCTTAACTGTAGTTGCTTGTCACACCGGTATGGCGCTGGCAGCTTATCCCAAATTTGCCGTAAACTCAGTGTATCAACGTAAGTTTTTAATTATTCGAGAGGAAAAAATGCTAGATCCCTTTTCTTCAAAATCACATAAATTTTTAAATTACTCTGATATAAACAAATTACTCTGCCGACTTGCTGTATAATTTTTTCTTTAGATAGTTCCGTATCTGACATTTTACACTGGATGAATGTAAATAGACTCACACAATTTTATAAGAGAATTTGCAAAGTCAAAATAATTTCAAGATCAACCCACAATATTAATAACTATCAAGGTCAAAGCCAATATCATATTCAGGCCGATTTCAAAGTCATAACTCAAGGACCTAGAAAAACATTCGACCTACAAAAGTCATTGACCTTTGAAATGTAAGGCCTTGAAAGCGTAGCCTTGAAAGTACGCGACCTTGAAAAAATTTGGCCTTGACCGGAGGAGGGTCATCTTATTTCTTAACTACTCTTATTAACTTTAAATATAATTTTACACCCTCTGCTTTTAAACAGAGAGGAAGAGTTTAGCTCACTTTATGAATTTGTAATTTCACTTTTTTTAGATAATATGACTTGCCTTGAATTTGAATTTCAATGTAACAATGGAAGATGCATACACCGCACTTTTCTCTGTGACAGAGATGATAACTGTGGAGACAATAGCGATGAGGACGAACACACATGTGGTAAGCTCAATTTACTTGTTACCTTTCTACAAAACATTTAAATGATGTAAAAATTTATATTTTCTAATTCAATTTTATTTTCTCGGTCTCCTGACCGCCCATGTGAATAATAAATAATTAAAGAGTTTAGCAGTAATCTGTCTAACTTGCTAAAGTGCACTTTTAATCTACGTGTAACTGCATCTCGTACTGAACCTTGTTACGCAACATCACGAGCAAAAAAAATAGTGTACGATACGAAGTTTAAAATAGCGCGCACATGCAGAGGCAGATCCAGCCTTTCTCTTTGGGGGGCGGGGGGCGGTGATATTATAAAAGTGAAGTATGACAAGCGAAAGCAAGTTGTCGATAGGGGGGGGGGGGGAACACAGGAACCATTCCCATTTCTAGTGTAAAAGACAGGGTCGGGTCTATTTTTCTGAATTTTAAGCTCTTGGAGAGGGGAAGATGCCAGCAGCATACATATTCCTAGTATAGAAAGTAGAATCGGGTCTATTTTCCTGAACTCAAAGCTCTTGGAGGGTGGCTATCGCCAGAAAAACAAGTTGTCAAAGGGGAGGGTGGAGTGCCAGCAGCATACACATTCCTAATATAAAAAGCAGAATCAGTTCTATTTTTCTGAACTCAAAGCTCTTGGGAGGGGGGGGGGGGCGATCGCCAGCATACACATTCCTATACTCTATTGAAGAACTAGAGAGAGTACTAAAACTATTACCGGAGCCTCCAACGTAAATGCTCCAGTGCCGCAGTTAAGTGAGTGCCGTAAATCTAATTATATTTAATTATATTTAAATATTATAAGCTTTTATAAATTTACTACAACAATAAAATTTCTGAGAGTTTAATTTAACTTCTGTCAGTAAGCAAAGAACACACTATTCTTAGTGATTTATCTTGTTTGCGCTTGTTTATATATATTATTTGAGATTAGTGAGATACCCAAAAAATATGGCTTCCACCTCTATATTTACTCTAAAATCGTGAAACCAAGGTGTTTTTTCCTCAACGAAAAACTTATTACGATGAATGTTTATGATGCCTTAAGATATAAATATCTAGATAATAACGTTAAAAGCTCTATTGAGATGTGTTCCAACATGACTAGAGTTGGAAAATCTACTGTGTATCGAATACTGAAAGAGTAAAGACGACTAGAATTGTTAATACTCCCAAGTGACATTCGATCACAGGCAGACGAAAAACCTCGTTGGAAGAAGAGATGAAAACTGCAGTAAAAGGAGTTGTGCATACATTTTATTATGAGAAGAAGATCCCAACCATCGACAAAATTCTGACTAAACTCAATGAAGATCGGGATTTACCTGAAATTAAAAGAGCCGAACTCTGGAAATTGCTCAGACAACTTAATTTCTGCTGGGAAAAACCAGAAAGCCAAGGAAATCTGTTCTTATCGATCGTCCGGAAACTGTTCGTTGGAGAAGGAAATATCTCTCTCAAGTAAAAGGTAGATTTGTTAGAAATAACACAACTTACAAAATTAGTAATTTACCTGACCTTTTGAAAGATTTTTTTGAATAAAGTTACTGCGGAAAATTGGGAAAAATCCATATAATAAAAGAATAAAACAAAATGTGGAAACTCGATCTCATGATCGGTGAGATAGAGGAACCAATTATAATTAATTCGAGCGAAGAGAACTTCACTGACTTTGATTACGAATTAAATAAGTAATGTTTATCAGTGTAAACACAATTTATTATTTAAATTCTTGTCTTTGTTATATATTATTGTTTAATGTTGTTTATATATTTTTTTATTTTTTTGTATTGTGTGTCACACTCTTTAATTTTATATATATATATATATATATATATATATATATATATATATATATATATATATATATATATTTAATTCCAATTGACCGTAATTCTTATATTATTTTGTATTTGTATCTTTTTCTTAAGCGTGTAGAATTAACACGTTTATTTTATTTTTTGGGGCTATCGGATTTCCATATAATGTAATGTAAGTAAATTAAATTAAGATATCAGTGCAATAGAAATAAAAATAAGTAGGTGTAATTTTAACTGTAACATATAAAAATTTATTACATTTGAATCCATTTTTAGTGTTTAATTGTAATTCTGCAGATGGTTTAAGAAATAAATAAACTGAAACGTCAATGTCCTAAAAATGTTTTTAATTAATAATAAAATGACCGATAGCCCCAAAAAATTTTTAATATTTTATGGACGAATTTATTTTTTTATATATGTTTAACTTCTTGTATTTTTGACAATGGGTATTTTGTAAGTGTTTAAATTATAACCTAGAATGTTTTGAGAGAATAAGGCTACGTTTTAGTCTGAATGTGCCTAAAACGGTGCCAAAATTAAAAATAATAAAAATACTGTTGTGATTTGTGTTAAATATGTCAAAATTATCTATATTTCGTAATGTATGTGAATTATTAAGAAATCATAGGAAATAAAATAATATTATAAAAACTTTTTATTTTAAGTTTATTACCGAAATAATATTCTATGCCATAAATACTTGGCGATAAAACAAACCTCCTTCCTACGTCTATGACAAGGATTAAAATCCTTTTTAACACTTCACGCTTCTAAATAGCTATTGTTTATTATTATAGACCAGTATTTTTGATTATAACGTTTTTAACCCATTCCTATGAAAAATATATGTGTCTAGCAGATTTTGCCAACGACACCGGACTAAAGACCACAGGTAGTTTGCGAAGAAAAAAAAAAGGTAAAAAATTATTTATTACTTTCTCTAATTCTTGAACAAACTATAGTATAAGAAGCAAAATCAGGGATATTATTTTGAACTCAAAGCTCTTGTGGGGGGGGGGGCGATCGCCCCCACCGCCCCCCCCCCTCTTGGAAACGCACCTGCCCACGTGTTTAGCTCAACCTCTGGCCAACTGACTTATTCAATTTCACTTATGTTAGAGAAATTAATTTAGTCCTCAATCAACTGAAAAAACCTTATACTTACTTATATACTTAGATAGAGACAATGACCATCTCAGATTGCGATGTAATACTAGGAAAGGGTGGAAACTTCTCCCATGGCAATGCACCGCCATCTGTAGATCTGCTTCGTACTCATTGGCTCTCATCAGTACAGAGTAGGAAAGCACATCTAAATATAGAAAAAGCAAATCATTTAAGCAGCTTATATTGGACGAAATATGAAGTCTAATACAAGCAGCGCCATCCCCCAGCATTACACTCAATCTGAATATAATTTCTAGTAAAGATCTAAACACTCTTTACTATATATTATATGCTATATACTGTATACTACTATACACTATATACTATATACTGTAAAAAGGATAGGTAGACTTTTGAGGGCGCTGAGTCTGAATTCATGGTTTGTTAATAACTGAAGGTTAACCAGAGGTCATTTCAAGGCCATTTTAAAATTAAATTGTAAAAATCTACTAAATAAATCTGTAAAAGGAGAGAATCCATGCGCAACTAGAATAATATCCGTTACATAGCAGACAGGCAAGCGTATCAAGTTTTTGAGCCGAAACTCAACCTTCTAAAACCTCGTACCCCACGCACAGCTAGATTGATGTCCGTTGCACAGCAGATATGGAAGCGGAGTTAGTTATTATGAAATAGTTATCCGAAACCCAAGCTGACCTTGAAATGACCTTGAACTTGACATATTGAGGGTGTCTAATTACATAAGAATAAAAGGGTGTGGTCAAATAGACATCCACTTTTTTTTTGTAAACCTGTGTAATTCATCATCAATATTGAAATCTATTTTAAACTCATAGCCTAGCAGATAAATAATAACCATACATCGGTACAATATTTTTGAATAACGAGCAATAATAACAATTTTATTTGTGTTGTGGTAACTGAAGAATTTCTACAACAAAAAAATATGCACCCATATAGTGGATATTAAAAAATACGTTAAAATAATCTATTTGTATACTAAGGTTTTTTGACCGACAGAAACAAACTCTGTCACAGTAATTTCATTCTTACAAGTTAGCTTTATCTATCAAGTAAAATTTGTACCATTTCCTTTCCTTACCCATGAGTATTTATTGATTAATGATTCCATTGGTACCCTCTGTTAAACGATATGTGAGTCAGGTAATATTCAACACCAGTGACCATTAACTTTGTTTAAGGGGCTGCCTAGTTGACCACAAAGTTGTGTCTTTATTGATTAATATTGAAAGGTTTCGCGTAGGTGTCAAACAAATTTAAATTGGATAGAGTATTTTTTCTTCAAAAAAATACTGCTTGTTGTTTTATTCATTTAATATTCATATTAATCTTCGGAAATTGTACTGATCAACTTGCCTTTTTCTGATTAATAAATTTATCTGAGTAAGTTCAACTGTACTCATGTATTGTACTAAGTACAATTGTGATCAGTTTGGTAAATTTAATTACCGCCGTTTTTTTTTGAACAATTTTTTTTACTAACTTTTCATAGGAAGTAATAATTTTCTCAGCTCATTTAATCTTAACGAAGCCGTGAAGTGAGAGGCAATTTGAGTCCGACATAACTGACCCCATTGGATGCGATTTGCGTCCCGTTGCATTTTGAAAAGTTACTCATTTTGGTTTCTTCTGTTTTTCTAACTTATCTTTGGTGTTTGTTGTGAATATTGTTGAAGATTATTGAATAACCACTTCTTCTTTGAAGGATTTATTTCACAATTAAGTACACACGTGGTGCAGACATTTTTGTTCTTAGTTCATTCTTGAAATTTATTCGCCTCGTAATGCATTTTTCGAATTCGTTGAGATGTATATTATGGCACGAGGGTTCCCAAAACTCTATAGAGGCTTTTTTCGACCAGAACTCTTAAGTTTCTCGAACAACTTATGCATTTTAAGGTAACATCTCATTTTATTATGTAGAAGTTATTATGAAACTATCTCCTGATATTAGTTCTTTTTACATACAATTTTCAATTTAACCTTTTTATTTCCTTATCTTTCTCTCAGGGGCAATCCTAGATTTGTATTATTAACTCTGGAATTAATATGCCATGAGGTAACTGAACTACTTTTTCTTGTAAGATAAATTTATTTGGTAAATCGGCCTAATTTTATTTTAAGCTAAAACTCTCTTCCTCTCTCTTTTAAATAAATAAAGATACTTTTAATCATTGACTTAATATTGAGGGGTTATAATAATACAATATTACTTAAAATTAGACTATGTGGTTTTGTGCAGTATTACATGCATATTTCACAGTAAATTTTGTGCATTTTGATAAGATAAATTTTCTATTCTTAAGTGGATAAACTAGTTTACAAATTTATTTTTTTATGTAGATTTTTTAAAATCTAATAATACTTTCAGTCACATGTTAGGTAATTAACTATCAGTTTTATTTGAGGAAAATTCCTGCACTGAGCATACAATTGGCATTTTTTGTATTAATTTTATATTTTACAGTTTCGGCAAGGATTAACCATAATTTCAATAATGTTATATGAAGTGAAAATGTTATTAGTAATAACAGTGGATATTTTAATATTCTACTTTATTAAAATTCAGAAATTTGAATTTGGTTCAAACTAGCTTTTAGCTTTACAGTAAACTATAAACCATATTAATGTTTTAGGGGTTTCATTTTTATTTTAGGGTTCTTTCTTTCCTTTACCTCTTTTTGATATTTATTTTCTTTCCTTACTGGAGTTTACTGTCTAGATCCATCTTTTCATTCACTTATTTTGGCATGAGTTTATGGATCCCCTCCTCTGATTACTTGGGTGGTGAGTTGAGCCATTCTGGTACTCTGAAGTTCTGCTTCTGTAGACTAGAATTATGTCGAGGGATCAGATAAGCCTTAATTGATAAATTTTTCAGCTCTTGGTCATTAACTGTAAACTAGCTTATCTAAAAATTGAGGCTTTTAATATTTATTTGGTTCACCTTTCCCTTGGGATGATCACATAACAAAGCAACGTCAGAGAGAGAAATGTTTAACATTAAGAATTGTAAATATATCGATCTAACTACAGTTATTATGAAAACTGATCGATATTTCGATAGGAACTTTACACAAAAGAAAACAAAAGGAGAAAAAGACAGATACAACATAATTTAAAAAAGTAATAAGAGAGTCAGTTTAAACTGAACAAAGTTTTACAGTTTGTAAAATAAAATATTCCAATTTGAGAGTAATAAAATTTTTACACACAAAACAAATGCATGAGAAAAATCCCACTAAACAAAAAATATTAAGTTAAAAATATTGACATTACAAAAACTATTCATTAAAATTGAAAGAGTAAAAGCACCTATCAGACAGCCATTCATTTACGCGTCTCTTAAAGCAATTAATCGACTCGGTAAGCCAGATTTCTCTTTGTAACATCCTTACGGCTTTGATCGCCATATAGTATGGTCCTCTCTCATAGAAGGTGGAGTTATGTTAAGGTACCCTTAGGTCATTCGCCCCTCTGGTAGTCATAACCATGTTTCCCCCATAAAGCTGTCTATTTAGCGGAAATAATTCCGTATTCCTTCTGACAAACATGACTAAAGATCTAAAGTTTAATGAGGGAACAGTAAGCAACCTAAACTGAGTAAAAAATGGTCGACATGAAGCTCTTGGATGTAGGTGGAAGATACATCTTATTATGCGTTTTTGAATTTTAAATATATTAATAGCATTTTTTGATGATCCCCAAAAGGAAATACCATAAGAAATAAGAGATTGTATTTGCCCAAGGTAGAAAAGCCTAACAGTCTCTGCAGTGATGACGTCACGAAGCCTTCGGACTACACCATACAAACTGCAAAGCTTAGCCCCAAGAACTGATATATGATGTTCCTAGTTTAAAGAGGGGTTCAAGTGAACACCCAAGAACTTAACCTGTTCCAAACTAGGTATAGATCTACCCCCAAGCCACACAAGCAGTGACTCAGACCTTGTTGCATGCTTTGAAAAAAGGATGAGGCCAGTTTTATCTACGTTTAGAGTGAGGCCGTTATCAGAACACCACTGCTGTATTTTCAATGCAGAGTTTGTGCACTTTCGAGACAGTCCGCCATAGAAGTGTCCGCCAAAATCACTGATGTGTCATCAGCAAACTGGCAAACGCTATCCGCGGCCAATCCATCCCCCAGATTATTTACATATATTAAGAATAATATGGGTCCCAGAATGGAGCCCTGAGGTACCCCCTGCAACAATCTGAAAAGTAATGATGATTATTTTTAGCAAAGCAGACTGTTTGCTGCCTATCCGATAAGTAGGATTGCAGAAAACTGGCAGCAACACCTCTGACCCCATAGGCACCAAGCTTTGTCAAAAGCAAGTTATGATCCACAGTGTCAAAGGCCTTAGACAAATTAAAATATAGGCCTGCCACTTTATCATTTGTGTCAATTCTTTCATTTATATAGGAAAGTGTGTTGAATATTGCCATTTCAGTAAATTTGTTAGGTCTAAAGCTGAACTGATTTTTACTCAGGATATTGAGTCTGTTTAGATGTTCAAATATTCTAGTATATATAACTTTTTCAAAGACCTTTGACACTGCTGGAAGTAGGGAGATTGGTCTGTAATTTTTGATACACTGGCGATCCCCTTTTTTTGGTAAAGGAATCACTTTGGCTGTCTTGAGTTTAGTGGGAAAAATCTGTGTGGCAAAACTTTCATTAACAATATTTGCTAAGGGATTACTTATGCAGTGTGCGACAAATTTTAAAACATATACGGGCACGTCGTCCAGTCCCGCTGAAAATTTATTAGGTAAACTCATAAGTGTTCGAAAAATTTCATCGGAATTAACTGGGGATAAAAATATTGTAGGATAATTAACTTCAGTTTGAAACGTAAGGTTGGGATTTGAATTATTGTGTACATTGAACTGTCTGCTAAACAGTTCAGCAATATCTTTTGGGTTACTATGAATATGATCGTCTATTTTTAGGGTTATGTCGTAATTCTTTTTGACCCCATTGCATTCGATATTAAGAATATTCCAGGCAGTTTTAATTTTATTTTTGGAATTAATAATCTTACTATGATTCAAATTTGTATGATAATCAGCTAGGTATTTCCGATAATTTTTTTTTCTGACCTATATGTTCTATACACAGCTTGACTTTTTGTCTGCTTGTACCACACATACAGGTCTTTAATGTAGTTTGAATAGTTACGGATTTCGGTATTTACCCAGCTTGCTTTATGATATTTAATTCTACTTATACTGGTTGGAAAAGAAAGGTCAAAATAATTGTAGAATATTCGAAAAAATGTGTTATATTTTTCGTCAGCACCATATGCTTGATCTACCTCATTCCAAGGCTCATTTATAAGGTAGTCCTTAAAACGTAATAAATTATGGTTATTGGAAAATCTTTTTTTTTTTGTATAAGTCTGCTGATACTCCCTATTTACGTTTATTTGCAAAACTGCCCCAGTGGTCGGAAAAATTGCTGATATGTATCTCTGAATCGATATTATCATTCTGAATGTTGCTAAAAATGTTGTCTAGTTGAGAGCCGGACTGATCCCGGGCTACCCTGGTAATCCCAATAATATGAGGCTTTAAACCATAACTGTCCAGTAATTGCAACAGTGAATGTATATTACTGTCTTCAGGATCATGGAAGTGAAAGTTGAAATTCCCACCCATTATAAAAGTTTTGGTTGGGCAGTATAAATCGTCTAATAATTCAATAAGATTATCAAAAAAACCTCGACATTACCTGATGGCGATCGATAGATACATATGAAAATAAAAATTTCATTATTTATATTACATTTAGTTAAACAATATTCAAAGTGCTTCTCAGCTGCCTCGGGTAGCTGAGCGTTATCATAAAGTGTTGCCTGAAGGTCTTCCATTGGGAAAATTGCTGTCCCTCCTCCTTTGTGTTGGTGTCTTCCAAAGTACCTTATTAATTTATATCAATTCAAGTTGAACCTGACTATACCATCATCCTTTAGCCAGTGTTCGGTAATAAATAAAATGTCGGGATATATATCCGTTAAAATAACTTGAAATTCTAAGAATTTGGAACTTATGCTTTGTATGTTAATGTGGAACAGTTTCATAATATTCTTTTCATCATTCATGGATTTTTTGCCATAAGAGAAGTTGAACCTTTCAAAACCCACACCTTGTAGCCAAAAGGCAGCATCGTAGACTATTTCTTTTATTTCAGGGCTTACTCCAATCATGAAGTATCTTTTATTACTTTTTTGAGCTTTCGGTATACATTGCTTCACTGAGATATCTTTGGAATCAGTATTGGAATGTTTAGCAATATGTTTACGAATGGTATCCTCTGTAATTCCATCTTTGATTTTAGAAAGGAAAAGCCAAATTTTCTTATCTTCTTTATTAGCTGTTGTTGATTGAAATTCGTTGTCATTTTTGCGTTCGCCATATTTTGTGTTTCTCTTTTTAAGGTTTAAGGAATTCAGACGTTAATGTCTTACGATTCCCAACGAGAAGATAATCTTGATTCATATTGTTGCTATTATCCACAGAGGTCGTCTGTTTGTTGTGACTAACTTCATTCGATTGACCTTGGTCGAGTTTATTGTCAGAAACATTTCCAGGTTTTGTATTTTTTGCCTCTACAATATCGTTGTTTACATTTTTTGTACCCCTGATATTTTCATTTTTTACTTTTTTGTTCAGTTTTTTTTTTCTAGTAATCTAGCATTTTCTTTCCATAGTTTGCAGTTTTCTGCTAGAAGTGCATTTTTTTCCTCCAATTCCTTGATTATTTTCAATAAATATTTGGTTTCATTATCAATGCATGCTTTCGCAGTTTCTTCAGCCTCGTGTTTGCATGAGGTTTTTCTGAGTTGTGCGTTTTGCACTAAACATGATGGATGGAAAGTTTCACTACAATGTATACACTTTACATAGCTTACAGCACTTTTGTTACAATTTTACACGTGATATCTCCGTTGTTTTTCGGAGCTCGCGAATTCGCCATCTTAGCTAATTTCCTTGGCTAATGGTTTTTGGTTCAGAATTTATGTTCTGTAATTAATTTAATATATTTAAGTTAACTGAGCTTTAATTTTAAATAGAATATCTGGCAACAAAGCGTGATCACGATTTGGCAAAGGCCTAAGATATTGGTTATATAAAATTTAGATTTTGCCAATTTGGTTATTTGGCACTTAGTTGTGTTATGATTATTACTTTTTATGACACGAAGGTATAACATCTTGCTACACAATGCATAGCTTCAAGAGTCTTGAATATATTACTGTTGTAGTTTGTAGTATAATACGTTGCCTTAGGAAGCTGAATTTTTTTGTGTATTCTAAAATTTTCTGTGGCTATCTTTAAGAGGGACTCCAACCTTATATTGAGTTATCACTAATTAGAAATATTGATTTTTGCATATGTTAATTTACATTGTAAGTGAAGTTAATAGATGTTAGTTTGTACACTTCCCTGCACATGTGTTTGCCATACCTAGATGAAAATCTGAAAATACAAAAAGTTTTATAACTTCAAAAGAATTGATCGCAGCGTAAAAATTCTAACGGTATCTTAAAATTTAGGTATAAATCTTCCAAAAACCGTTACGTTTATCTCCAAACCTCATAAATATAGATATTAAACAATATCATAAAAACGTAAAAAAATTGAAAAAATTTTGAAGATATTTGTACTGTTATAATTTCAAGTGCAAATATTGCAGAATACAGAAACCAAGACAGTTTGGACGAATATTGTTTTACCTTTAAATAATCGGTAGATCGTCCAATTTGGTCCATTTAGACCAAAGGTATATGTCTAACTTTTTTTTGTAAGGAAATATGTTTTTTTTTAAACGGGTATGTTTAGAAAACTAAACAAAATAGAAAAAAACTGTAAATAGAAAAAAAACGTGTTTTTGTGCAAAAAATACAGATATATGGTTTTAAAAAAACCGAAAAAAAAATTTTCTATTTTTTATGACACAAAAATTTCAAAATTGTAAAATTAATGAAAAAAATTACACGATATTTTGTTGAAATTAAAGAAAAACACTTTTATTCAATAAGGGAATAATTTTAATTTATATTTACATTTACTAGCTACTAAGCCTTTTAATGAAAACATAAATAATTATCGGTCATTACTTACTAATTAGCGGTCAGTTCTTAAATACCAATATGCATAGAACTCGAAATTTAAACCAATAAATAATGAAAACATAGATTTTGAACAAACAGTTATAACGAAAAAAGCAAATATCAATTTGTTAGATAGTATAATAGTTACATCTCAACATTTCTCTCATTAAAGTGGTAGTCTTTGCTTTTAATTACAGCCTGGCAGATTCTTGGCATTCGCAAGATTAATTTGTTGAGTGTATCTGCCTTGATTTTTTTTTCACTCGTCTTGTAAAGTTTTCTATAAGGAAGAAACCGATGTCGGACGTTGCTTTTGAATAGCTGTTTAACTCATCCTATAATAATTCTATCGGGTTTAAGTCTGGGCTCTGTAGTGGCCACTCCATGACATTAAATTTCTTCTTTTTTTTCAAGACTTTCCAAGTAACTTTTGCAGATATTTACAGTGTGTTTGGGGTCATTATCATGTTGAAAAGTAAAAGTAGTACCTACTAGACGAATACCAGATGGTAATACGTTCTTGTGTAGAAGTTTTTATAGCTTTCCTTTTTCATGATTCGTTCTACTTTTACAGGGTCTCCAATACAGGATCCGGCTAAGCAACCCCAAGGCATTACTAAGCCACCTCAATATGTAACACTAGGAACCAAACAATTTTTCAAAGATTTTAATTTGTTTTTCGATCCAAAAACTGCAAACTTCGATTCATCCCTAAAAGCACCTTCTTCTACTGAGCAATGCTCCAATTGTTTTGTTGCCTTGCACATTTTAATCTTTTTTTTTATTATTTACGAGTCTTAGCAATGGTTTTTTAGTGTCAAGTCATCCAAAAATTCCATTTTCATGAAGTCTCCGACGTATTTATACTTCCAAATTATAATATATTAATTAAAATTTTCAAATTTTTATTAATTTGCACAGTTATATCAGAAACACTGAAACGTCTATTATGTAAAGCAGTGTGAACAATATATCTGTCTTCTTGAAGAGTTATTTTCTTCAGATATTCTCTATTACCTCTATGATTAATAGAGCCAGTTTCCTTAATATATTTTCTAACGCTGTAGTCAACAGTACGTCTGCTTACATTCGACTTTTCTGCAATTTGTTTTTCTTTAACTTCAACAAAATATCATGTCTTGTTTTTCATTGATATTACAATTGTGAAATTTTTTGTCATAAAAAATAGGAAAAATTTTTTTTCTCCGATTTTTTAAATTTATATACCTGTGTTCTTTACCCAAAAACACATCTTTTTTCTATTTACACTTTTTTTTCTATCTTGTTTGGTTTTTTAAACATACGAGTTTTAAAAAAAAAAACATATTTTCTTACAAAAATGTGTCTAACTTTGGTCCAAATGAACCAAGTTAGACGAACTATTGCTCATTTTAAAGGTGAAGCAATACTCTTTGAAACTGTGTTGGTTTTTGTACGCTGCAACCTTAAAATTATAATAGTACAAATAGCATCAAAATTTTTTCAATTTTTTTACTTTTTTATGATACGTGTATAGGTTTTGGAGACAAATCTAACGGCTTTCTGAAGATTTATACCTGGGTTTTAAGATACCTTTGGAATTTTTTTGCTGCGACCAGTTCTTTTGAAGTTATAAAACTTTTTTGTTTTCAGATTTTCATCTAGATATGGCAAAAACAGGGAAGTGTTTATCTAGTTTCTTTTCTAATTTAAACCCTTAATTGGCTAAGTAGATACTTTGAGAAAAGTACCGAAACCATCAGTAGCAGTTTGCAGTTTAACTGGTATGGAGCTGTTGGCGCTCTAGATTTACCGGACTTTCCCTCACTGAGTTGTCAGAGATTTGCTCACTAACTGAACTGTTCATTTTATACGGCCAATATTAGTTAGTTCTATTTGTGAAATCTATAAAGTTAGTAACTTTAAATATAATTTTACACTCTCTAGACCAGGAAACGAAGCGATTTTTGGGAGGTAAAAATGACTCAAATACTACCTGCAATCTGATTGCAGAAATGGATAGGGGAAGGTAGTAGAAAAGACGTCTCATCTTGTGTCTCAACAAATTTTGGTTGGAACATTGTCTTTTTTTTTAACAAATAGGTCGAAAAATTATTTTTTCGCTGTTTTTTCGATTTTACGGAAAATCTAAGGAATTTAGAGAAAAATGTTCCACAGACGATGTGTAAGTTTTGAAAATATCTTCAAATAATATAGTATAAAAGTAAATATATATATATATATATATATATATATATATATATATATAATAAGGTATGTAATCGTTTTCAATGAAAAAACATGTAAAACGAGTAAAAAAAAATTTAAATGTAACAAAATCAAATTTTCGGGGAGGGGGGGATGAACATATGCCCAATATTATTTTTTCGATGAGCTACCCCAAAAAATCAAAGAATGAAAGCTTTACGTTATTTAGAAGCGAAGATATTGCTAATTTTTCAAGCGCGCGCCGATTTGAAGACGCGCTCTCACTTTTTACTCGGTGAGATTCGGTTACCCCCTCCAACTTACCTTAGCTAGCGTCCAGCACGTATCTTCAGTTTAGCGATCTCCTGACGGGTTGTTTGTGTATAAATTAACCTCAATTGAATGATTTCATATACTTTAAGTTCTTATTAATGAACTGTAAAAAATTCAGCCCTTAATATAAATAAACAATCGCTCTGTGATTTTTTGAAAAAAAGTTGGTAACTCAGCTACTATTGGTTGTAGAGACTTTTTTTTAAATTCGTGTTTTTTGACAGCTTTCCAATGATATGCTTTATTAACAAATCGGACAAAAATGCGGTTGCTAATTAATTTGTTTATAAGCGAAAAACTACCCATATCTTCATGACGATTTTGCATAAACAAAATATGAAAAATATCCACTTTTTTTACTACATGATATCTTAAGTCCTTACGAAGAGAATGAATACTGACAGAACTCTGTAGCAGTTTCCTAGACGACGGTACAGCCAATCAAAAATAGTCACTTTTTTCGTTTTTCTAATGAACAATTACAATTTTACAAAAACTATTGGACCGACAGCACCCAACTTCCGCACACTTTTTAAGCACTTTAAAATTCACATTTTAGTAAAAGTTGAAAATAATTCAATAAATATTAAGAAAGTTATTAACAATTGAAAAATAAGCCATTTTTAATGTTTAATTTGCAATAACTTTTTTGTTTACAGACCGATTTGGATAAACAAAAACTCATTTTGAAAATATTTTCAAGACATACAGGGTGAGTCAACAATTGGATGAACTAGGTTTGTGCCTTTTCGGTGAAATTAACAAAGATACTATATTTATTGTTTGATACAGTTTATTTTTACGCAGATTTTAAAAATATTTAGGACTCTACAGGGTGAGCCAAAAAACTAGGACAGCATAAAGTTGTATTTTTTTAAATAGAACACCTTATATACGAATCGTATTTTCGATTTAGCTTATAATTTTAAATCTTTTTTATTAAGGGTTTACTATAACAAAACTTTATAGTTTCTGAGATAATTAAGTTTAAAGAAAAAAGTCACATTTTCAAGCATCAATTCAATCCTAAATAACGTTTTCAATTTTGTGACAAATATATTCAAATTTGGAATTTAGCAAGGCCAAGGACAAGTTGACATAATTTTTACCTAATATTTGCAATAAAAGCTACAGGGTGTTGAACACATCGGCTCAAATTTGAACAAGTTTAAATGAATAAATATCTTTTTTTTTAAATGGTACACCCTGTATATTTTCATGTTATTTAATAGAGTAATAAAACCCTAAAAGTTTTGTTCAATATATCTTATACCTATTTATAATAGTTTTTGAGATATTTCAGTTTTTCTTATTTTCCATACTTTTTTACAGAAATAGTCTTCATTATCATAGTAGCCGTGTAAAATAATAAAAAGAAATTACAGAAACAAACAGAATATGGTTAAATATGATTAAATACATTATGCGTTATATTACAATGGCAATAGTTTAATTAAACATAATGTGAAAAAATTAACACAACAATAACGACAAGGCAAATACATATTTACTTTTATACTAAATTGAAACAAAAAAATTACCTATTAAATACTGTGATTAATTATTTCTTTTTAATAAGTGTTCGAATAAACGACCCTCTTGTGCAATGCACAAATTTAGTTTTTTTGCAGATTTTCTCGGACCCTGGACAAAATTAGTGGCGTTATTGTTCTACAGGTATCCCTAATCCTGTTTCGTATATCTTCCACTGTTGTTGGTGGATTAACATACACCTTATTTTTAATATAACCCCATAGGAAGAAATCTAATGGGGTGATGTCGCAAGACCTTGGTGGCCACTCAATGAAACCCCCACGTCCAATCCATTTTTGCGGATATCGTTGGTCCAAAAACGCACAAACTTCACGATGATAATGCGGAGGCGCACCATCGTGCTGGAACCACATACTGTCGAGCTCATCCCTATCGAGACCTTGAAGTAGTTGGGGTAGTTCTTCTTGTTGAAAGTTCCGATAACTATGGCCATTTAGTGGTTCATTAAAAAAGTGGGGTCCAATAATTCCATTATGATGAATACCACACCAAACATTTAATGACCAGTGGTTTTGATGTTGCACCTCTCTAATCCAAAATGGGTTTTCTGTGGCATAATAATGCATGTTGCGTCAATTTACGGCACCGTTACTTCTAAAAGTAGCTTCATCACTAAACATTACCTTGCATAATAAATTTGGATTTAATTGAATCTCCGCATTTATTGTACGACAAAAGTTTACACGACTTTCAAAATCCTGTCCATGCAATTCTTGGTGTAATTTCATGTGATATAGATGATACCTATATTTCTTGGTAGTACGATTAGCGGTGGATTGTGATGTTTCACATAATGCTGCTAACTGACGGCTACCAATATAAGGATTTTCCTGAACATTTAACAATACTTGTAGTTCTTTTTCTTCATTAGTTACTGGTTTGTTGACCACTTTACGTTTTGGATAATCAACAGTACCAGAAGAATCAAATCTTTGCAATAAGTTTTGAAAAGTATGGGTATTAGGCTGGCCTCGATCAGGATACTTCATTTTGTAAATTCTTTGAGCAAGAAGGCAATTTTTTTGAGCCTCTCCTATTGTTTAAATCATATCTATTAACTCATTCTTTGGAAAATTCATTTTACAATATAAGATGAATGCAAAAAAAACCAAACTACACTACATAAAAACCAAAAGAAGCGATTGCGGTTATAAATTTGACACACAGAAAAATGTTCTTTTACATTGTTTTTGAAATGGATATTATGATAATGAAGACTATTTCTGAAAAAAAGTATGGAAAATAAGAAAAACTGAAATATCTCAAAAACTATTATAAATAGGTATAGGATATATTGAACAAAACTTTTAGGGTTTTTATTACTCTATTAAATAACATGAAAATATACAGGGTGTACCATTTAAAAAAAAAAGATATTTATTCATTTAAACTTGTTCAAATTTGAGCCGATGTGTTCAACACCCTGTAGCTTTTATTGCAAATATTAGGTAAAAATTATGTTAACTTGTCCTTGGCCTTGCTAAATTCCAAATTTGAATATATTTGTCACAAAATTGAAAACGTTATTTAGGATTGAATTGATGCTTGAAAATGTGACTTTTTTTCTTTAAACTTAATTATCTCAGAAACTATAAAGTTTTGTTATAGTAAACCTCTAATAAAAAAGATTTAAAATTATAAGCTAAATCGAAAATATGATTCATATATAGGGTATTCAATTTAAAAAAATACAACTTTATGCTGTCCTAGTTTTTTGGCTCACCCTGTAGAGTCCTGCATATTTTTAAAATCTGCGTAAAAATAAACTGTATCAAACAATAAATACAGTTTCTTTGTAAATTTCACCGAAAAGGCACAAACTTACTTCATCCAATCGTTGACTCACCCTGTACAATTCATTTCTGGAACTTTTTTCTCTAAATCCCTTAGATTTTCCGTAAAACCCAAAAAACTGCGGAAAAATCATTTTTCGACCTATTTGTTAAAAAAAAGACAATGTTCCAACCAAAATTTGTTAAGACACAAGATGAGACGTCATTTCTACTACCTTTCCCTATTCATTTCTGCAATCAGATGACAGGCCGTATTTGAGTTTTTTTTAACACTCCGTTTCCTGGGGTATTCTGCTTTTAAAGAGTGAAGTACGACATGCCTTCAATTTGAATTTCGATGTAACAGTGGAAGATGTATATTACACCGTTTTCTCTGTGACGGAGATGATGACTGTGGAGACAATAGCGATGAGGACGAACGCGCATGTGGTAAGCTCAATTTACTTGTTACCTTTCTACAAAACATTTAAATGATTTAAAAATGTATATTTTCTATTTCAATTTTATTTTCTCAGTCTCCTGACCGTCCAAGTGAGCAATAAATAATTAAAGAGTTTAGCAGTAATCTGTCTAACTTGCTAAAGTGCACTTTTAATCTACGTGTAACTGCATCTCGTACTGAACCTTGTTACGCAACATCACGAGCCAAGAAATAGTGTACAATACGAAGTTTAAAATAGGGCCCATATGCAGGGGTGGATCCAGCCACTCTCTTCGGGGGGGGGGGGGGGGAGGGGGGGGTGATATCACAAAAGTGCAGTATGACAAGCGAAACCAAATTGCCGACAGGGGGGGGGGGGAGGCATCGGAAACATTCCCATTTCTAGTAGTATTTCTGTTACCGAGGAGTGCCGTAAATGTAATTATATTTAATTATATTTAAATATTATAAGCTTTTATAAATTTACTGCAACAATAAAATTTCTGATAGTTAAATTTAATTCCTGTCAGTGAGCAAAGTACACCTTACAGTGTGTTTTTAGTGATTTATCTTGTTTGCGCTTGTTTTTATATATTATTTCAGATTAGTGAGATACCCAAAAAATATGACTTCCACCTTTATATTTACTCCAAAATAGTGAAACAAAGGTGTTTTTTCCTCAACGAAAAACTTATTACGATGAACGTTTATGATGCCTTAAGATATGAACATCTAGATAATAATGTTAAAAGCTCTGTTGAGATGTATTCCAACACGACGAGTTGGAAAATCTACTTTGTACCGAATACTGAAGGAGTAAAAACGACTGGAGTTGTTAATAGTCCCAAGCCACATTCGATTACAGGCAGACGTAAAACCTCGTTGGAAGAGGAGATGAAAACTGCAATAAAAGGAGTTGTACATACATTTTATTATGAGAAGCAGATACCAACCGTCGACAAAATTCTAACTAAAGTCAATGAAGATCGGGATTTATCTGAAATTAAAAGAACTGAGTTCTGGAAATTGCTCAGATAACTTAATTTTTGCTGGAAAAAACCAGAAAACCAAGGAAATCTGTTCTTATATTTCGTCCGGAAACTGTCCGTTGGAGAAGGAAATATCTCCCTCAAGTAAAAGGTAGAGTTACTAGAAATAACACAGCTTCCAAAATTAGTAATTTAGCTGACCTTTTGAAATATTTTTTGAATAAAGTTACTGCGGAAAATTGGGAAAAATCCATATAATAAAAGAATAAAACAAAATGTGGAAACTCGATCTCATGATCGGTGAGATAGAGGATAACTTCACTGACTTCGATTAGGAATTAAATACGTAACGTTTACTAGTGTAAACACAATTTATTATTTAAATTTTTGTTTTTGTCCCATTTTATTATTTAATGTTGTTTATATATTTTTTTATTTTTTTATATTGTGTGTCCCACTCTTTAATTTTGTATATATTTAATTCCAATTGGCCGTAATTTTTTTATTATTTTATTATTGTATTTGTGTCTTTTTCCTAAGCGTGTAGAATTAACACGTTTATTTTATTTTTTTGGGGCAATCGGATTTCCATATAATGTAATGTAAGTAAATTAAATTAAGATGTCAGTGCAATAGAAATAAAAATAAGTAGGTGTAATTTTAACTGCAACATATAAAAATTAATTACATTTGAATCTCTTTTTAGTGTTTAACTGTAATTCTGCAGATGGTTTAAGAAATAAATAAATTGAAACGTCAAATGTCCTAAAAATGTTTTTAATTAATAATAAAATGACCGATAGCCCCAAAAAATTTGTAATATTATATGGATGAATTTATTTTTTATATATGTTTAACTTCTTGTATTTTTGACAATGGATATTTTGTAAGTATTTAAATTATAATCTACAATGTTTTGAGAGAATAAGGCTACGTGTTAGTCTAAATGAGCCTAAAACGGTTTCTATGCCAAAATTAAAAATAATAAAAATACAGTTGTTGTTTGTGTTAAATATGTCAAAATTATCTTTATTTTCTAATGTATGTGAATTATTAAGAAATCATAAAAACTTTTTATTTTAGGTTTATTACCGAAATAATATTCTATGCCATAAATACCTGGAGATAAAATAAACCTCCTTCCGACGCCTAAGACAAGTATTAAAATCCTTTTTAATACTTCACACTTCCAAATATCTATTGTTTATTATTATAGACCGGTATTTTTGATTATTAAATTTCTAACCCATTCCTATGAAAAATATATGTGTCTAACAGATTTTGCCAAAGACACCAGACTAAAGAACACAGGTAGTTTGCGAAGAAAAAAAAAAGGTAAAAAATTATTTATTACTCTCTCTAGTTCTTGAATAAACTATAGTATCAGAAGCAAAATCCGGTCTATTTTCGTGAACTCAAAGCTCTTGGGGGGGGGGGTGATCGCCCTCCACCGTCCCCCCCCTTGGATCCGCACCTGCCCACATGTTTAGCCCCACCTCTGGCCAACTGACCTATTCAATTTCACTTATGTTAGAGAAATTATTTTAGTCCTCAATTAACTGAAAAAACCTTATACTATTAAGGCAAACTTGCTGTGATCTAACTTAGAGACAATGACCATCTCAGATTGCGACGTAATACTAGGAAAGGGTGGAAACTTCTCCTATGGCAATGCACCGCCATCTGTAGATCTGCTTCGTACTCACTGGCTCTCATCAGTACAGGATAGAAAAGCACATCTAAACATAGAAAAAGTGAATCATTTAAGCAGCTTAAATCACACGAAATATGAAGTCTAATACAAGCAGCGCCATCCCCCAGCATTACACGTAAACCGAATATGATTTTTAGTAAAGATCTAAACACTCAATACTATATATTATATACTAAATACTGTATACTACTATATAGTATATACTATATACTATATACTATATACTATATACTATATACTATATACTATATACTATATACTATATACTATATACTATATACTATATACTATATACTATATACTATATACTATATAATATATAATATATACTATATACTATATATTATATATTATATATTATATGCTATAAACTATATACTTTATAATATATACCATATACTATACACGGTGATTCTTCGGGAAATTTATCGGTCGATTGTGGCAAAACTACAATTAGGAAGGATCTGAAAATTTGACAGTGTACTAACATGCATGGAGGACAGCCGGCTAAAATTAGATGTCAGCATGCTTGTTTTAAATGCAACACCCTATATATTATTACATTTTTGATTTCTACGTAAAATTTTAGACAAATTTCATATATAATGTTCTATACTTAAGTCTCACCGATTTGGATATATTTAAATTTTTATGTCAAAAATGACGTTTGCGGACCAAAACTTAACTATTATAAATTTTTCCTATAAGAAAGTTTTTATTATTTAATTTGAACCAGCTTTCTTATAAATAAAGATCGACTTTAGTAGTCTTTTTATGATGTTTTGAAAATTATTAGTACAGAGTGGTCAAAAAAGAAGAATAAAAATTATATTTAAAAAATCGTCAAAAGTCAATTTTTTCAAATAGAAAACACCTATTTTTATAATTTTATCATATTAAGTATTAAAAATACTTTGTACAGGGTTATCTATTCCAAAAATTTGTAGTTTTCAAAATAATGGCAATTTAACATTTTTCACTTGTAAAAATACTTTACGGCTTTTAAGTTTTGTTATTAGTTGGTCATGACGGCGAAGCGTAGCCAAAATAAAACAATTGAACCCTACGGAATTGTCACTATTTCTTAGTTAGTCTAGTTATTTTAAGAACATGCGATACATTCTCGATCCGATATACGCAGAAACAGAAACCAACACCACCAACTGTTAAAAGGATTATAGAAAACTTCAAGAACTTTGGATCCATAAAGCATAAAGAAATAGAAATAAACCAGTTGTTAATAATGAAAATATTGAAAATACAATTTTAGGATATTTCGCAGCATATCCGACAATATCTACAAGGCAAGTAGCATTAGAATCTGGATTATCTCAAACATCACTTTTAAGGATTTTATGGAAACACAATTTTTATCCCTATGTATTTTCCACCAAGAGTAGAGTTCTGTCAACTTATTTTACTTCGATCACAAGAAAATGTTGGTTTTTTGGATAATATTATTGGGTCGGACGAAGCCAAATTTACCAAAAATGGATTGTCTAATCGACGCAATTCCCACTATTGGAGCGATTCAAACGGACATCCATTTAGAGAATTAAATTTTAAAGTGTCTTGGCAATTTAATGTGTATTGTGCTATAAGGAATGACGGCGTCGTCGCCCTAGAAATCTACCAAGATAATCTGAATGGTAGGTTCGCCATTTTTTAAGGCCTCTAAATAGAAAATACGTTCTTTAACCTATAGGTGAGCGCTACGTCGTCATCTTGAGAAATTTGGAAATGAACTTTTTAGATAACTTGCCGCTGGCTGATCATAGAAATCTATTTTATCAACATGATGTGACGCCTCCCCATAATAGTCATTTAGTTAACAATCATCTGCAAAACTTGTTTTATGATCAATAGATAGTCAAGAATGGACCCACATCCTTGGCCACTTCGCTCCTCTGACCTAAGAATACTTGATTTTTTTATTTGGAGAACAATTAAAAATAAAGTATACAACACCGCATTAACCGCTATGGAAGATTACATATAGCGCGTCAGAATAGAATTTGAAGAACTTAATCCTCAGTCAATAAGAAGAGCCACCCATGAAGAGTTCCTGTTTAGGTGTGAAAAATGTTTGGAAGTTCAAGGGCGTCAATTTAAACATTTACTCAAATAATCTTTGTAACTTTATTTTATTAACAACTGGTTTATTTCTATTTCTTTTAGCTTTTATAGATCCAAAGTTCTTGAAGATTTTTATAATCTTTTTAACAGTTGGTAGTATTGGTTTTTGTAACAACTTTTATTCTTCTTTTTTGACAACTCTGTACTAATAATTTTCAAAATATCATAAAAAGACTACTAAAGTCGATCTACGTCTACAAGAAAACTAATCCAAATTAGATAATAAAGACTTTTTTGTAGGAAAAATTTATAGCTAAGTTTTGGGCCACAAAGGTCATTTTTGACATAAAAATTTAAATATGTTCAAAACGGTGAGACTTAAGTATAGAATATTATACAGAAAATATGTCTAGAATTTTACGTGGAAATCAAAAATGTATTAATATATAGGGCGTTTCATTTAAATAAAGCAAGTTGACATATACTTCTGGTATAACTGGAAGTGCCGCCATCTTGAGAATATTATAACCGGCTGTCCCCCATGCACGTTACTACACTGTCAAATTTTTAGATTCTTCCTAATTATAGTTTTTCCACAATCGATCAATAAAATTCCCGGAGAATCACCCTGTATACTAAATTCTATATAGTATATATTCCAATCGGAAATAGTACTTGTAAGATTTTTTTCAGTTGGTTAAGAACTAAATTATTTCTCTAATATAAATTCAAATACATTGTATTCACTGTTGGTACATAGTATCTAGATCTCTACCAGTTTAAATATTCAGATTCCATGGAATACTGAGGATGGCGCTGCTTGTATTTGTGACAGAATTTGATTATAGATTCTTGCCGATGACATATTGAGGTAGCGTTAATTATCTTATCTATAATCATTTTTGTCCCATATTAATTAGTAACTATTTTAATAACCTACAATTAAAATTTCGCAGTAAAAAGACACTCTGGAAGTCTGGTCGTTCAACTTCTCTCTTGCTGTTTTAGTACCAAACACTACGGTTATTAAAGCTTACCACAACCATGACTCAGATCTTCAGGACTTAGGAATGGCTGCTAATTAGTTGGTCAGTAGACATCTCTGGTCTTGTAGATCTCGCAGCAGCGCGCCCGCCAGTTAATTCGCGTGAAGGTTTTAATTAAATTGAATAAAACGAGTTTCTCAAAACAACTTAGTCTATTGAACAAAAAAAAAATGGAATAAAAACGAACTATTTACAATGAGAAACTTAAAACTAATAACAATTACGAAAAACTAACATAATTGCTCTTCTCGGCCGTTGTTTTAACCAAAAGCGTAAAACCCAATTTTGAAAAAAACACGTATAAATAGCTTAATAAAATATTAAACAAAAAGGAAAATCAAACGCGAAAAACAGCTATTTATATTACTTAATCGAACCGTATGAAAATCGCGAAATGTCCCCACTAAAATAACACACGATAATCCCTTAATTTCCCAAATTAAACAAAACAAATCAAACAAAGAAAACCTTCATTTCCGTCAAATATACCCTACGGCACTGGGCTTATAGAATGGTACCGATCACCCTTATTCGAATTTCAGATTGGAACTGAAATTTACTATTCCTTAAAACAGTGTATTTCTACATCTTACACCCCCTCTCCCTTTGTTTTCCGTTTGTATCCAAATTAGGCGATGGAACCCAGCATATTTCTTCCCTTAAAGTTCGAAGATTTGGGAGTTTTCTTACTGAGAGCGTTAGCTGTACCATACCGGAGGTTTGATTCACGAATTGACCTGTGAGCATCTTAAACTTAATTTTTATATAACACAATTGATTAAACTATTCTACTTCTTTCTATAACTAAAAGAATATATGTTAAAGACTGTAAAAAAAACTATTCACTTTTCTTGGCTGTTTTCGCAATAAACATCTTAACTCATTATTTCTTGTGAATAGAAAAAACAATTATTAATCATAATTCTTTTTACAAATGGCCAAACGATATATTTCCATTATAGTGAGTTTATTTGATCATTCTTTTGTTTCCCAATAATGGGAAAATCGTTCAATACTCTAAAACACCTTAACGGTATTCCACATACCACATGCTAAAACTACCCTTTCACATCTGGTCCTATATACTTAACCAGGGCAGGATTACTTAGACGACTTTACAGGCAATTCTAAGAGAGGGTCTTTTACGTCTTCATAAATTAACTGACTTTATGTATTTTTTTTAAGAAAACATTTAAACGACTAAGATCATAAAAGTTAAGTTCGATAACTGATTTATTTATCCTTTAGACCTTCGTGGATAGTGATAAAAAAATATAACTACCCTATTCCCACGGCATATCTATTCACAGAGTGATTATTTAATTATTTATTTTAACAAAATATAGTTGACATTGAACAATGAAAATAATTAACATTTGTTCCATTACATTTTACCCTCCCCCTTAGATTGAACATTTTCCCACAAAAGGAAAGTAAAAGAATACAAATCTCAACTACTCTGCAATATATCAATTTGTAGATTGATACAATAAACCTTAACCTAATCTTCTTCATTCTTCTTTCTTCATTAAGAAGTTCCTTTAAAACATATCTGCTAAGTGCAGTCTTTTACGATCGAGTTTCACTTTTCCACGAACACGCACTTTTTCACTAGTCTGAACAAGTACCGCTTTTCACGATTCACTGTCACGTCCTTGTGAGTCTTTAACCAGTCCCTGCATTGTCCCCTTCGTGTTCTGGACTCCTCTTGATGACCCGAACGTTGCAGAGAATGCAGCTACCTGATTGCTATGTTGTTCAAAAGCAAGGCTGCTCGCATGCTTGTTAGATGTTCTCTGTACCCATAGTTTTGCAATGAAATCCACTATTATTGAATCGTTACAGGCTTCCTCTGTCGTGACCTATGTGAAGTGCATGAACTCGATCTCCCGATCTTGGAAAATATTTTCCTTGTATGAGGATCAGTGTGGTTGATCCCCATAAATTTTCTTGCTGTCAATTGGTACTGCTTCCTTGGTAGTGAATTCAATGTTGACTCCACTTCTCCATGTCCATTCCAAGCAAACACATCGTTGGAGTTAACCAGTGAAATCGAATGTTTCGTCGTGGAAGGTTCGTCATCTGCTTCTGCCTCTTCCAATGTCCTTTGCGTCATAGGTTGTTGTAATTCCAGCCCCACTGGATCGGTTTGCTGTGTCGCTTTCACTGAAGTTCCCGGACTCTGTCATGGCTTCATACGAGGGAGAACTTGTTCGTCAAACATCACCTACGCAGTTGGATGACCCAATTTCAGCGATACCATTAGCTATCTACGGTAGAAAGTACTGCTTGCTCTAAAACTCCAAGACATTACTAATATTCTCGACAAATATAAACACCTAAAGCTCCAGGAGAAAACAAAAAAATTTTACCATCACCCTTAAAACAAACAAATAAAACAAAAAGAAATAGTCCTGATGTATTACACAGTGTGACGTATCTTCTTTTAGCTATCTGGCTCTACTGTGTCACTCATCTCTGTACTTTGGAAACATTTCTTGCTGCGACAAACTGCTATTTATAATAACATTTATAATAATATTTGCTATAATATTTGCTAACTGATCACTCGCTCCCTAAAATAATCAAACCCATTTATACACGTATTTACTTTCTTTAAGACCCCCGTACGCGAACTTCTTTTACATCCGTACCATGTATCTCTCTAACATCTGTCACTACACCACTTAATTCGACAATTCGCTATGGCTTATGCTTTTCTCGGCTGCTTTTGTATCCTCCTATGTTCCTGGATTGCGTGATACTTAGTGTCCTAACTTGAACTCTTACAGTGTAGTTTTGTTGACTGTAATTTATTGACCCAAAAGTAACCCTTAAATTGTATAATTACGTAAATGAAATCCACACATTTGCGTTTCGAAGTGTGATACTTTTACTATGCATATATATAGTGTGAATTGTCTATTGGAGTCTTTGTTAAGAACTCTTGACAATCGTAGACCTGATGTTAAAAAAACGGTAATTGCCAAATTTGTCTCTATCACAGCCAACTAAACCTTGTCCATTTGAATCTAGGTATTTTAAAAGCATTTCCCGGAAAAAGCTGTTCTTAGGATGTGCAAATTATCCTTCACAGTCTTTAATCCATCTAAATTAGACATTTTACTCGGCCAAATTCGCTAGTGTTATTGCAAATTGCGAAAAAAAAATAATAATTCCTTTAAGTCGTTTTTAACTCCATGCCACTAATTCTAATAATGACCGAAGATCATATTTCGAATAACGGTGACTGGTCTGGAGTACTGTTTAAAAATTTCTACCTGTTTCGAACAGGGACGGACTCCTTCTTTTAATATAAAGATAATTTCATGGACTTTCATTTACATAAAAGTAGATCTTTCCGAATTGAGTTATAGATGAATGTTTTTTTTTAAACTTTGTGTGATTTTGCAATGGCTGCTTAATGTGGCTTTATATAAATACTTTTATGCCATCCAAATAAACATCACAATGGAAGTCTAATAGATAGTGAATTACACACATCATTAATCACTGCTAGGTAAATGGAGAACTAGCTAGCCTAAAAGACATATGGTTACATTTCTAGTGACCCCAGGGACTGAAAATACTATTTATTCTCTATTCCTTGGGTCAAGTTCAACCCGCCAATAGCCTTTAGTCGTGTCCGGTGTAGAAAATACTTAAGCTTCTCCTATCGTCCTATTCTGTCAAGTATACTAAGATTGGAGAACAAAAGTAAAGTATAATTTTACTAAGTTGGTAAAATCGATACAACATCTAAATTTCTTGATCCGGTTCTGTCTTCTTCCTTATTAAGACCACTGCTACACTTCAAAGAGATACAGAGGGTTTATTAAACTATTTCGTCTATTTAATTCTTAATTTTTTTCGCGAAACTCACACGAATTTCGATAAGGCGCTCCTTCGTCCATAGTTTCTAATGGCTTATCTTTCATCTCAAAGATGTGGCCATAACTCTCTGAAACTATAACATCATCCTACTTCCGCTTATCTTCCTCCTTGAAGATATCCCGTAACTCTCTAAAAACGTAACATTTTACACCTTTCGGCATCTTCTTTCCTGAAGATATCCACTAAAATAGTAACATTTCGCACCTCACGGCATCTTGCAAATGGTATATACATTTTCATAATGTACTCTATGCTGGCTACATAGATTCACCTCAAAAAAAAACAGCATTAACGAGAGACGCTGCACACTCCGCCCTACCTAGACTAACTACATCTACCAAATTTCTAAGTGAAATGTGGAATTATTAATGGTCTGGAGTATTGGATAGCAATAAGAATGAGAAGAACACTATATTTTGAACTGTTTCTTTGTTATAAAATGATATTTACAATATTTATAGTCGTGCAAATGCCGACAATGATATGATTTAATAGCTAATAATTATAATGTTCGCGCGTCCGCGAACGCCATAATCACAGCTGGGAGATGAATGAAATTTCCAAGTATTCCAACAGTCTTGCAAGAGTCGGTTGCCTCGAGTTACTACCTATCTTGATACTCTGATGGCCAGTCAGAAGTATTAGACCGTTGAAAAGGAAAAAGAAAAAAAAATTACTATTGATAAACCAAGGGTTGTCCTCAAACTTTTCCGGGCTATTGAATATCTGTTTAACTCTCTGGACCACTTCAAGGCTTTCACCAACCCTGATTTGCTCCATAGACTTAAATAACGGTTGGTAGACCTAGGAACTAGACTTGCATACCTCAATTTTTCCGTGGTACCACTTTAACTACTTCATATAAAAACCCCGAGATAAGGTCTTGTCTCTCGCCAGACCTTACTCTAGCACCAGCATTTCTGCCCGTCGTGCTATCGTTGCATAAATAAGCAACACTCCGAGATATGCAGTCATCGTTAACAACGAAATCCTTGCTAGTTCACCAGCTTCACCGCCTTGAACGGCAGTATGATAGGGTCGTACTAGATAGCCATTCAACAAGATCAAGCTATATCTCTGTAAGTCCACTTTCTCTGACTGGAAGTAATTACAGGCTGGAATTTTTCCAAAAACTACATTCTAAATTTGGAAAATTTAAGTTGTTACAATCGGCTGTCCTGTACTCTTTCTAAACGGAAATTTTCCCAACGTGAATGAAATTTCTTTTACCAAAATTCACTGTTCTCTGTCTGGTTATGTCCAAAAGATTGCCATTCAAGATATCCATAATACGTTTAGGTATTTTTTTTAGACAATAGACAATTAATAACAAGTGTGCGCTGCCACAGATGAAATAAATTAAAAGATCACGTTTCTTAATTATTATATGAGTCAACTAATGTCAAAGCTCAGTATCAACTCTTCTACTAAAACTTTGTCTCTATGCGTCACCTGAGCTAAATTAGCATTTCCTTCAGAAAACGCCGTAAACATAAGTTTTGCAGTCGTTGAACGTAAACGCCTAAATCTTCTTCTGGCTTTTGCTGTAACATGTTAACTCTTCGCTTTTTCCCAATTGAGATACGTGGGTACCAAACACTCGTTCTTCCCCAGTTATTATTATTTCAACCGCATTGGGCCTATCCTTCCGTCTAAGAGCACAGAATTCATCTTTTCCCCCAATCTGTTATTAAACATTTTGAAGTTTCGACTTCCTTCCAACTTTGTTGACTGACAGTCGAAATCACAGTTTCTATAAAAGTCTCGTAGTTTTTTTTTTCTAGGAAAAGGATCAACATTATCCCGATCTTTTATTTCGGTTAATACTTATCTTAACGCCTTCAGTTCGTCTAAGCAGAACGATCTCGGCTCTCTTATACTAGTTTCTGACACAAAGTCTCCAACTACTAATTGTTCTTTATTGTATTCGTTATCCTTTCTAGCGCTTCTCCAATTCCAGCCTGCAACTCTTCAATCCACCTCTAAAACGTCTCCACATTTCCACTATCTGGTTGACCATCCTGGTCGCCAGTAACAAGTACTAATATTGCAATCGTCATGCTCCGACATATTCAATAAGACATACTTTATATTGTTATACTTCTGGACTTTCCGACAATTTCCTTAGATATAGCTTCATTTAACGGCTGTTACTCTTTACTCCGCTATATACCTAAATATAGCCATATCTAAACTCCGTTACGTACTTACACCGCCATATCACCACCAGATATTTTCGATATCTAGATATAGCACACAAACTACCCCGTCTTCTTCACCTTAAACTTAAAAGAAGACAAATCGACACAGAGCCGCCTTCAAAATTCCCTTAATACACGTTATTTCACCCCTTATTTATTTATTTTACTATCTCTCTACACAACAAAAAAAAATAAATTACCGCGATATTAACCGCCGCTCTAACCCAAATCTCGTATTATAAACAATCTCCGAAAAAAAAATAATTAACGCGTTATAAATCGACAAATACTCTAACCGGGTTTTTATGTTATACACGCCCCAGACAATTAAAAAAAAATGTTATCTCGATCACAGCTAGCAAAATATTATCTATACTCTTATCCCTTTTAAAACCATCTTTTTGTTCTGCAGGTCAAATTCTCAAAACTCTAGTTTCACATATCTCGGTCACAGTATCCGATTACCGTGAGCCTAACTTCGGACTTCTGATGGCGATACTAAAATTCCACACAGCACTAATTTCTCTTAAAATAAAAACTGAAAAATTCCTCATGTTAGAAACGATGTTAACTCTGTAAGTGAAATGCTAGACAGAATTATGTAGGTAAACTCAAAATTCGAAATACTCTTAACAAATAGAATTTATTACACAAATAATAATCACTCCGGATTCTCTAATTAACTCTATCTTTTATAAATTTACCGCAACACTCAAAATAAATGCTGTAAAATATAACAGTAACTTATTACGGCAATAAAAACCCAAAAATAAAGTGTCCCTTCTGTCTAGCTTACACTACAGGTAAAAAGTAAAAGTTTTTGTGTAGAAAATATATAGGATATTGTTACGAATCTACTAAATTTTATAATATACAAATGCAAATAAATGTTCGCATGCAACCTACTTTTGTTGCCCAAAAACAACAAAATAAATAATTTGAAATAACCTGTAAAACAACCACAAAAAATATTCTGCTATAAACAGATAAAAATTTACCTATAACAGGTACCCAATTATATGCGACTAATAAAATATAGATTTATGACGCCCTATTAAATTCTCAAAGAACACCTGAAAGATACTCAAAACAACTGTATAGATTATACATTTTCGTACGTTTTTCTCTTATTCAGCTACACCAACACTGCACCTGTAAAGAAGAAAAATAAACACTCCGACCTGTAACTCTCTCTTGTCGTTCCTGAAAGAAAAATAAATAAAAACTAATAAAACTAATCGCCAGTCTCTGAATCAGGAAACAAGCTGACAATCCGCGTCAATAAATCTCATTGTCCTCCTAAAATCGTTCTTAAAAACTGTTAACGAAAAAAAATAAATAAATAAAATTAACAATCAAATTATAACATAACTTTGCTAAATACAAATGCTGCCACCCTTTATGATAATAGAATGATCTTTAAAAATGCCTGAAAAGAAAAATTTTAACATAATACTTCACATATTAAACGCTGAAAATAAAGTATTATTTATAAATCGCTATTATAATTCAATTTGCATAAATTCATACTTAAACAGGTATAAGTTTAAACCTTTCATCATATGTTTATAAAATAAAACAAAAATCCAACTTCGTAACAATCCTATATATGTAAACTACTAGTCAGAACAATTTTCTTCCATCCCTTTCTAAATTTTAACCCGTTAGGATAATTAACTATTACCCTTTAAGACAAACATTTCTTGAAATACAGGAGTTTATCTAAGACTCCTCGCTAAAATAAACAATATAAAAAACAACGATTTTTAAATTCACTTGCATTTCCCAGTACCGATTGTAAATCTTAACATTACACAAAGTAAAAACGTATTAGGAAGAAATAAATTGTTGTAACTACAATAGTAAATTAACGTGATTTCTACACTAATCACGGAGATACAATCTGAAATGTCGTTAGTCTCCAAAACTACTTAAAACTTGACACTTGTTGTAGTTATTAATTCACAGATTAATAAAACCGGATCAAAACTACTTTTTAACCCTTTTATAACTTTAAAATAAATTTATATTTTATATGCAAAGTTATTATGCATTTCTTGTAATCTCAAAAAAAAAAATAAATAAATAAAAATAATTACTCCTCCAAATAATCACCAACATAAATGTATTTTATTTCTAATAATCTAGCTTTCGCCCGGATATTTTTAAACAAAATACGCAACATTTATACTTCGATAAAATAATAATAACAATTTCCCAACAAGTGACAAAAGTAATTAGTATGCAGGTACGTGCAACTGATGTCCTGAATCTGTTGTGGTTTTGTGTCTTTATCTAACCTGAAAACCCTAAATTTCCTAGCAACTTTCTAACCAAGATTTTAAATATTTTTTTCTTAAAATATTAACTTTTTTTAATTAAACTGAATATCGAGAAAAGAGAATCCGATTAATGAAATTTTCAAAGCTATAAATTCACTCGTCATGAACGTTTCAAAACAAACAAAAATTTAAAAAAAATAAGTAAATTTTCAAATTAAAATTGCTGATTGATAAAAAAAAATAGCTACTACGCGTTGGTTCTTTTTGTTAAAATATTAATCTTGCAACTACGCAAATTTTATCTATCAAAATTCTTAAAGCAAAAGTTAATTTTTATTAACATCCCTTAAGCTGGCCACCAAATTTTATGTGACAGAATTTGATTATAGACTCTTGCCGATGACATATTGAGGTAGCGTTAATTATCTTATCTATAATCATTTTTGTCCCATATTAATTAGTAACTATTTTAATAACCTACAATTAAAATTTCGCAGTAAAAAGACACTCTGGAAGTCTGGTCGTTCAACTTCTCTCTTGCTGTTTTAGTACCAAACACTACGGTTATTAAAGCTTACCACAACCATGACTCAGATCTTCAGGACTTAGGAAAGGCTGCTAATTAGTTGGTCAGTAGACATCTCTGGTCTTGTAGATCTCGCAGCAGCGCGCCCGCCAGTTAATTCGCGTGAAGGTTTTAATTAAATTGAATAAAACGAGTTTCTCAAAACAACTTAGTCTATTGAACAAAAAAAAATGGAATAAAAACGAACTATTTACAATGAGAAACTTAAAACTAATAACAATTACGAAAAACTAACATAATTGCTCTTCTCGGCCGTTGTTTTAACCAAAAGCGTAAAACCCAATTTTGAAAAAAACACGTATAAATAGCTTAATAAAATATTAAACAAAAAGGAAAATCAAACGCGAAAAACAGCTATTTATATTACTTAATCGAACCGTATGAAAATCGCGAAATGCCCCCACTAAAATAACACACGATAATCCCTTAATTTCCCAAATTAAACAAAACAAATCAAACAAAGAAAACCTTCATTTCCGTCAAATATACCCTACGGCACTGGGCTTATAGAATGGTACCGATCACCCTTATTCGAATTTCAGATTGGAACTGAAATTTACTATTCCTTAAAACAGTGTATTTCTACATCTTACACCCCCTCTCCCTTTGTTTTCCGTTTGTATCCAAATTAGGCGATGGAACCCAGCATATTTCTTCCCTTAAAGTTCGAAGATTTGGGAGTTTTCTTACTGAGAGCGTTAGCTGTACCATACCGGAGGTTTGATTCACGAATTGACCTGTGAGCATCTTAAGCTTAATTTTTATTTAACACAATTGATAAAACTATTCTACTTCTTTCTATAACTAAAAGAATATATGTTAAAGACTGTAAAAAAAAACTATTCACTTTTCTTGGCTGTTTTGGCAATAAACATCTTAACTCATTATTTCTTGTGAATAGAAAAAACAATTATTAATCATAATTCTTTTTACAAATGGCCAAACGATATATTTCCATTATAGTGAGTTTATTTGATCATTCTTTTGTTTCCCAATAATGGGAAAATCGTTCAATACTCTAAAACACCTTAACGGTATTCCACATACCACATGCTAAAACTACCCTTTCACATCTGGTCCTATATACTTAACCAGGGCAGGATTACTTAGACGACTTTATAGGCAATTCTAAGAGAGGGTCTTTTACGTCTTCATAAATTAACTGACTTTATGTATTTTTTTTAAGAAAACATTTAAACGACTAAGATCATAAAAGTTAAGTTCGATAACTGATTTATTTATCCTTTAGACCTTCGTGGATAGTGATAAAAAAATATAACTACCCTATTCCCACGGCATATCTATTCACAGAGTGATTATTTAATTATTTATTTTAACAAAATATAGTTGACATTGAACAATGAAAATAATTAACATTTGTTCCATTACATATTAAACTTCATAATTTCTCTGATACAAGTTGCTTAAAGGATTAGCCTTTCTTAAATTTAAGTACACTTTCCTACCGCTTTCTTAGTTTTCAGGTGTCGGTGCACTGCCAAGGGAGAGACTTTCACCCTTTCCTAGTATATCATTGCAATCTGAAAAAGTACTTTGTCTCTAACCGTGTTAAAACAGGGTACGTCTGCTCTTATAGCATAAGGTATTTTCTGTTAGTTGAGAACTAAAATAGTTTCTCTTATATAAATATATATGTATTTCAGTTTGTTTTTGATACTTATCAGTTCAACATATAAAGTGTGGAAGTAGCTGCGGTAGTCTATAGAAGAGAAAAGCGATTTTGGTTCAATATTAAATGTTAATGAGTTAGTTAACACTAAAAAAATTTACAGGAATATCACCAAAATACTTTGGATTAATAATAAATCTAATTGGCCCCAATAATAAAACAATATAAAATAATTCAAGAGGTAATCTTGGAGCAGCTTAGAGGTTATTCATGTATTAGATAGGTTTCCAAAGCGAGACACCAATTACGACATCTATACAAGTAGTTCTGAAACCAATCAAGAACCCCACCTTTAAACCCATAGTGTTCAAGCTTCCTCAGAAGGAATTCATAACTCGCACAATCGAAGGCTTTGATCAAGTCACAGTACATAGCCATGGAGACAACATTCTCGATAAAATTCAAATACGGGTCTTCAAGATAAGCAAATATGGCATCAGAAGCACATCTTCAAGCTCGAAAACCAAACTAGTGTGCTGAGAGAACATTATGCCTTGATAACACTTTTTCTTTTTAACCAATCTTTCCACTATTTGGAATGAAGTAGACAGAAGCAAAATTGGACTAAAATTATAAGGATCATTAAAATCTCCGCCTATATTTATATATTGGAACTACTAAATCTGATTTCTAAGATGTTGGAAATATTCTATTAGCAAAGAATAGCTGTGATCAAGTCACAGAACACAGCCACTGAGACACCATTCTGGATAATGTGTAAATACAGATCTTTAAGGTAAGCAAACATGGTATCAGAGGTACATCTCCAAGCTCGAAAACCAAACTGGTGTTCTGAGAGAATATTATGCCTTGATAGCACTTTCTCTTTTTAACCAATCTTTCCACTATTTGGAATAGAGTAGACAGAAGCAAAATAGGACTAAAATTATAAGAATCATTACAATCGCTGCCCATATATAGATACTGGAACTACTAAGTTTGATTTCTAAGATGTTGGAAATATTCTATTAGCAAAGAATAGCTTTGATCAAGTCACAGAACAAAGCCATGGAGACATTATTCTGGATAATGTGTAAATACAGATCTTTAAGGTAAGCAAATATGGTATCAGAGGTACATCTTCAAGCTCGAAAACCAAACTGGTGTGCTGAGAGAATATTATGCCTTGATAGCACTTTCTCTTTTTAGCCAATCTTTCCACTATTTAGAATAGAGTAGACAGAAGCAAAATTGGACTGAAATTATAAGGATCATTACAATCGCCACCTATATTTAGATATTGGAACTACTAAATTTGATTTCTAAGATGTTGGAAATATTCTATTAGCAAAGAATAGATTTAAGGCTTTGGGCAGTATCTCCAAGGCAGAATTTTGCCAAAGACGTTTTTATTTTTTATCTCCAGAATGGTACTTGTAATTTCATGCATATCCGTGAGGAAAAATAGAATGACTTCGGCACCCTATCCGTCAAGTAGGCGAAGGGAGTTTGCGGACTAACAATATAGCGGGATAGAATATTTGCAACAGAAGAGTAATATGTATTTATTTCATTTGAGCTCAAAGTATACTGTATAGGGAAACCCTGAGACTCCCTAATAATAGACCAGCACCCTTTTGGCTTGTTGGTTGCTTAAGACAATCTGTTATAATATTATTGTTTAGAAATTTTAAGAATTCTACGGTAAGTACTGCGATGTTTATTAATGTAAATATTAAGAAAAAGGTTTATTGTAGAATTTTCTAATAAATGTAGGATTTTTGCCGACATCTTAACACTTGTTGAGAATTAAGACCGTAAGATGCAGAGGAAAGGCCGTTTCGAAAGTAGAACAGACCCTTGTATGAAAACTTTCAAGAGATACTGCTGCATCCAAAATTTTATTCCAATTCGCCTCTGTGCGGAGGTAAATAAATTTGCGAAAATTCTATTGATTTAATATTCTTCCAGTTTTCCTTTTTGTTATAGACTAATAATTTTCCAATGTTATTTAACCTAGAAGTGTTTCGTAGTTAGAAGGGCCTGAGCATAGAAGAGTACACTATGTATTAGCCACAGAAAACTCTATAGAGAAGTAATCTATTTTTGTGGAAGAAAATGGTTACTTTTGGAGTTTATACATGCATTTTTAGATTAGACGACTCAAGTAAACTTTTGAACAAAATGGCGTTGCCAGAATTATAATCATTAAAATCAATATCCATGTCACCAGCTATTACTCCACGAATATTCACTGGAATGGAGTTTAATAATAATTCTATTCTTTCCACAAAAATTAGTATGTTACAATTTGGGGAACAACAGATGCAAAGAAAATAAACGCTAAAATTTAGACTGTTAGACGTATTAAATTTGAATTTAGTGTTAACTACCATAATATTATATTTGTCAATAATTTGACATTACATAATATAGCAGTACCTTAATGAAAATTTCTAGAGAAAAAGGAAGTCAAGACATAATTTTGCATGTCGAATAATTTCTCACGCCCCAGTTAATGCTCCATTATTATATCTGAAAAGCCCTGGTCTTCAAGTAATACATATGGTCATCAGCATTATTTTTAACTGACTGTATAAGTAGCTCCATAAAAAAAAAATCGAATGTCTTCGAAAAAAATCGGATTTGATATAACTTTAAAAGTTAATAAATCTAATACCGATTACGTATATTAGGTTAATGTTAGCGAACTTCTTGACACAATTCGACCATTCTTGGCGTCTATGCTTGCAGGACACACTAGTCACAACAATGAAACTATTTATATTATTGAAGAACTAAGAGAAGTCAATAATATCATATAAAAGGGCACAACAGATAATTTTACACATTTTTAAAATGACCATCGATAAATTTGATGGTCATATTTCAAATAAATCCTTTTTAAACATATCCCCATTAAAAAATAAAATATTATCAAATGTTAAAAAAAAAAATTAAATATTTTAAAAGCGACGTAAAATAAATTGAAAAAAAAATAATCAAAATTTAGATTCTGGTTTAAAAAAGGACGTTAATAATTTAAACACAAGAATAAATGAATATGATGATAATAACAAAATATTGTAAAAGAGATTAAGCTATTTGAAGATAAACTTATTCCTGAATATAATGACAAGATAATAAATATCAAAAATATTGTCACGCCTAGTTTTGAGGTGTGACTAGGGACGTAGCATTTAGGAATTTGGTCTTCAGAGGTTACACTCAAAGTAAACTCTTTACTTCGGATTATATATAAAAAAATAGTTTAATTAAAAATAAACGACATTAACATTTTGGACTATACATAATTATCACTAAATATTTAACTTACATTAAAGCTATCTTCATAACTGGCACTCTTCACGGGGGTTGTCACTAGTATGCTCTGTTTGTCGACCTGCTCAGGACTGGGACATGCTTGGGATTTTCGCTTCACTAATAATTAACTAAGTCGCGATAGGCTAGCATCAGGATTCAACCGATCGAACAGATTGAACCCCTGTCCCCAGCATGTCCGTCCTTTTTATCCTGTTTTGTTTTTTTCATCAAGTCAACGAATCGCCTTCTTACAACCTCGATCCCTCATGACCCGGAAAGCGACCTTGCTGACTTGGTGAATTAGCACGATCGACGGTCAGTGAATAAACATAACATTTCATAATTAAAAGGTTATTAAATTATAAGAGGTGACGTGATTGTTATTGTTTAAATTTAAAATAAAAGATTTGTAAAATTGGAAAATGCAAATTTATGAAATATTATGTTTTTATGTTTTTCCCTATGTGACACATCCCCCGGTCTTAGAGAGCTGGACCCCAGCGATGAATAGAAAAAAAGTAGAAACTGAAAAAAAATATGACTTAAAATTGAATAGAAACAAAAAATTCTACTTTTTTCCTATTTCATGACTCTCTGTTTACTAAACTAAGAAAAAAACGAACTTAATTATACAAAAAAAAAGTCTTTTAAAAGTTTTTCAAAGCTTTGCACCACTGCACTAAATCACTTTTTTAAGAGTCTGTCTGGAGGATGCTGTCGTGTTGCACGTGAATTAGCACTTGAAGGAAATGACAAGCTAATAAAAACATGTCCTCAAAAAGTTTCTAAATATGAAGAAATCTTGAAACTATTGAAGTCAAAATATAATAATGTTGATGGCTTTGAAAATTAAATAAAAATGATATAATAATCAACTAAATCAGTAATTAAGGATACTTCAGCAATTGACAACGCCATGAACAGCATTTCCAAGGATATTGTATCAAAGTTTCAAAATTTTGACGTTATGAATAAAACTACACAGTGTCTTGAAAAATGAATGGATATTCATTTTTTAATTCACGAAAAAGATATCAACGTTAATGAGTTAAAAGAACAAATTAAAGAATTTGAAATTAAAATCAACACATATAAATGAAATTAAATTTAGAAGATCAAATTACAAAAAATAATGAAAAAATCGAGGATATACTAAAGCAATTAAACAATCTAAAAACAAGGAAATTTTAAAAAGGTATTGGATGAGAAAGTACAAAAAAAATTACGATCCGACTAGAAGTAGTGCAAGCTATGATTGAAGTTTCTAAAGAGGATTTGTTAATTAAAATTAAAAATACTAGTTCAAAATCGTGGAGACTTCATTACTCATAAAGAAACTTGAAACATCTTATTAAGATAAAGTACACAAAGCTGAAAAGACAAAGTCTGATATAAAAAATATAGAAGATAAATTAGTAAAGATAACATTAAATTTAAAAAATATAGAAGATAAGCTGGCAATGGAATAAAAGTATTAAATGAAATGAATTATGCCAAAGAAGAATTGAATTCAACATTAAGCGGCTTAATATATATATATATATATATATATATATATATATATATATATATATATATATATATATATATATATATAAACTCAACGTCCTTTTGGAAACTAAAATTAATGTAAAAACTTCTGATCTTGCGAACAACATTAACCAACTAAATTCATCAATACATGAAAATAAAATATCGTTTGAAGTTATGGAAAATAAAGTTAAAGAACTTATCAAGAAAAACTGAGTTGACTTAATAAATGCAATTTGGTACACTTATTTAAACATAAAACTAATCTTGATATTTTACATACGAATTGTGATATAATGCTTTTTAAAAAAAGGTTTAAAATGAGTTAAGTTATTAATAGGATGTTTTCAAGAGTAAGGTTTAAAACACCAATGAGTAAAATTAAGCAAGATGTTGTAAATGAATTACATAAACCAGCAAGAAGGAGATGTAGAAGAAGACGAACAATTGACTTAATGATCTATTTCGAGCTGATTTGATATGCACAATTTAATAGATGTTTAAGATATATTTTAATGATAATAAATGTATTTTCTAAGTTTGTACGGGCAGAACCTGTGAGTCAAGAACAGGTGAAGATGTAACAGCTGCAAAAAATAAATTTTGTTAGCTATAAAAACTTCCCCAAAAAACTTAAATATTGATCAGTGTGAAGATTTTTTTAATAAAGACCTACAGAAACTCATGGACCAGTTCAAAATTAATATTACACTACATTTTCTAATATGAAAGCTAGTGTTGTATATAGAACTTTAAAAAACAAAATGTGGAAAAGATTTCGTTTACTAGATAATTATAAATGGATCAATTTTCTTGATGAAAAAATTAAAGAATACAATAACACCAAACATTTGACAATTGAAAAAAGCCAAATGAAGTTAACAAAAGGAATGATTTAGAAATTTTGAAATCAGTTTATACTTACATGAAAACAATGGATCCCCGATCTTCAAAATTTCTTGTCAGTGACAGAGTACGAATAAGTAAGATTCGTAAACAAATTTTCTCGCCCAACTCGTCAAATGAAATTTTCAAATAAAAAAGTCCAGCTCACTAATTTAACAACGCAATCGATTCAATATGGAATCGGGATAGATATTCAAGGAGGTTCCTGTGAGGAAGAACGTTAAAAAGTGAGGTACCCAATTGTATAACTGGTGAAAAAAGCATTAAGAAAGAAAGGGAACCAAGTATCTGTAAAATAGTTAGGATTAGATAAATCGTACAACTCTTAGATCTTCAAGAAAGATGTGATGTAACAATAATTAATGCTGTAATAGTAATTGATGTTTTCGATAAAAAAAACATCGAACTTTTGCATATATTTGTTTCATTTAAAAATAAGGTTATTGCATAGTTATTTTTCTAAATACAATATTCCTATAATTAGGGTCTAATACAGAATTCAAAATTTCTTGAGCCAGCTCAGTTCTTCTTCTGAAATGTTTTTGATTTATAAACTTTTGAGAAGTCATTCGAGCTTTTCTGCAACAACCATCAGATAAATTAAGTTTTTTGATTCATCAATAGATACTGTCTTCTTCATAATAGTGCTTAAAATTTAATTTTTGTTCTCCTTCTTCGGGATGATTCAAAAGCAGTTCCAACATGGAGGACATATTTTCACTATTTGAATTTTGTTTTGGAGAAAAAATATTATGTATTTTATCAAAAGAATCACCGTCGCAGAAATTGTTATTTCTAAAAACGTTGAAATGTTAATATTTTTATATACGATTTACTAATACCTTTTGCTTTCTTATCTATACTATTTTTGGATTTTACACAATATGCTTTAGCACCAGTCCCATAAAAACTTCCACAGGATTCCCTTTGTACTCATCTTTAAATTTACCAACAAATGACGTTGTTATAGGAATACAATGAATATTTGATTAAGGAAAATTTGAAGTATATTATATATAAATAAAAATCATACATTACAGTTTTTGCAATATCCAAGATACTCATCCAAACACAAATTGGCTTATTGTATTCAATACAAACCCGTTGAAATGGAACAGCAACTAAGTTGTCAGAAAAAAATTTAAAATCCTTTAATTGAGATTTTGAAATATTTTTTTTCGGCAGTTAATTTATTACCCTGTCTTTCCCATTGAGATACTAACTTAATATCTACTCGTCTATCAACATTTTCCATGGTTTTAACAAAAATTTAATTATTTACCAATTTATATTAATTTTTATCAAATTTATTTTTAGATGAATTTCTTAAATTTGTATTTAAATCAATATAACTTTGGCTAACCATGGCGATTGTGTAAATTTAACTGCTTTGTGTATTTTTATGATTTTGAGTCCGAACTGTAGACATTGTTTCAGATATCGGTAATGAATAGCATAATTATATTTATAATTTAAGTTTGGAATCAATTTGGAGTGTTTTGAAATTGGTGGTGAATATTGTTCAGGACAAAATGGGAAATTATTTGACTATCACGTTAAAAATTTGGATATTCCAAATTAATTTTAAATATGTGCCTGTAAATGATGCTTCTGAAAGTTCGGACATATTTAAAGTTTCTATTTCAAGCTTAAGTACCCAAGCAAAATTTTTTTCAGACAATTATAACCATATAAATTTGTAGCATCCAAATAAGCGATATATGTTGTAGGATTTTCAGGATTAAAATTTTCTAAAAATGGGTGATTTGCTTTATATTTGCGTTGTGAACAAGTGTTAACGCTGCCGCGAACATCCTTTTTGGAGAAATGGAGTATATCTGGTTCGGTTAATAATTCTAATTTTAGATGAGCACATGGAAGGACTAGTGACATAATTAACAGGATCGAACTTATAGGTTTTAATACATGTTAATCTATAATTTTCAAAAACATCAGATTTCTAGTAAATATGGGAATAAGACCCTATTGTAGAACACTTAAATAGATTCCACACTTCTATAGCACAATTGTAGTCTTGAGAAGAGATATTTTCATCGGTTAAATTATTATAAAATTTATCAATCGATGGCAGAGATTTCTCATTTAACTTTTTGTTGCAATCTATGTAAAAGTATGGAAATACTTTTTTTGTCTGATGTATCGAAATTCGTCAGCATATGAGAAAAACTTTTCAATTTCGATACATTGTGCATCTTATAGAGTTTCTAATAGTAATTCTAAAAACTATGGGAGAAATTGAAAACAGTCTATAAAGCATCGTCGCAAAGCAACTGATTTCAACTTTTCTTCTGAGACATATATTTTTAAAAATTTCCTTACTGAAAGATATATATCTTTCTTTATTTTCGACTATAACACTAACATTTTATTTATTATAGCAAAATGATTTAATAGGTAGGCGAGAGTCGTAGTTTTTTAAATTATGCAAAACATTGGTACTTACTTTGGAGGTTTAAAATGTAAATTATAAATTGAATGAGCAGCTCCTCGATATTTACATGTAATATGATAATGACCTCTATCCTTTCGAAAACGGTTTTACATATGTAGCAAATTATAGAATTTTCATACTCAATCTTTTCTATAGATAAAAAATTTTCAATGTATTCAATCAATTTTAAGGCATAGTCTGTACCGCTATAAAGTTTAAGACAAACAATATTCTCATCAAATGATGATTTAATATAATAAGCAAATAAATATGGTATATATTCAGCTGTTTTAATAGTATATGAGGTTTTGAGTCAGGTGTAGATTGTTGGCATTATATGTTTTTTAAATAACATTCAAAATCAGTATAAATAAAAAAAGGAGCTTTATATTGTTTCTGAATATTTTGAAACTTTAATATATTTGCAGGAATATAATATCCAAATTTAACCATAATCATATTATCTAAAGGAAGTTCATTTCGAACAAAACTACAGTTATGTTCTTAATTCCTGTTAAGTTTCTCATATCTTCCAAAATATTGGAAACATCCATCATATAAGTATTTTTTATTTTCTTTTTTGATAATTATTTGGATACCAAGCAACCTAAATTCTTTATCCAACAGTAGTGATTATTACCTTCATCAGAACTTATTAAAAGCAAATTAATATGTGTCTTTTTTCTTTTCATTATTATAATATATAGGGCCAACAATCTCATATACATTTTTATTATCTCATAAAAATTTTTCAACTTCATACACATTTACGAACAAATTATTTTTTCTTCAAACGTTTTTATATCTAATAATTTTACTGGAAATTCAATACCTATAAATCGAAAGCGTTTCTAAGGTCTGGATATAATGAGGTCTTTCGAAGATTACCGATTGGCTGGTATACTGCTGAAATGACTGCCCAAGCAGAACAATAATTGTCCTCATTCATCACATTCGCTATCGATTTAAAAAATTTAGTCATCTTTATATACAGGAGGAGGCAATGAATGGGCTGTACTTATTGATGTTGACTTCTAAATGTAGCATTCTTTGTAAAACTCACCCTTTAATAAGAGTTAGTTTCGAATAATATTAATTAGAAACATTCATATTAACAAATGTAGCTCTTAGAATTAAACAATAATAATTATCTGAGTCTCGTTCTGGTAATTATGCAGATGCATTGGTTGCCATTATCTTGAACAAATCATTCTAAAACTGCTGTAGATCAGTTGTATGGGTAATAATAAATAATGGAGTATGAAATAACTTAACTGATGTGGAGCTTAAAGTTTGGGAATAATACAATCCAAATAATTTAAAATTTACTTCAACACATGTAAATTCTTGTTGACGTTATCGAATTAAAGTTTGTACTTTAATGCCAATTTCTAGCTGACATTTTTTGAAGTCGACAAGATAATTGGGTGAATAATATATTCTATAGAAAGGCTACTCGACATTTAAATGCACTTCTAATAATGACTAAAATGTGGTTGTCGGACTTGCATTGTATTTATTTTTATTTATTTTTACGACGTTTCGATTAGGTGGTATCTCTAATCGTTATCAAGTATAAACTGAAAGTTTTTTCTTAAAACTACGTGCTTATATAGGGACTGTGCCCATTGAAGCGTAAGTTTTGCTTCACTGTACACACCTCAATGATTTGATGTTACAAAGTAGTAGTTGCCAAAGATTAGGTCTCTCAGCACTCGGTTTATTAAATATTTCATTATTGTTTTTAATGTAAGCGGCTTCTATAATTTTTTTTTCTGTTGGGTTCCATATATATTACCGCAGCCTCAGACCATTTTATATGGTGTTGTTTATCCTAGTTCTACAATACCTGATCTAGACGTTTCCCCTTTTTAACCGACTTCTAAAAGAACTAGGTTCTCAATTCGTCGACTATGTATTTTTTTTTATGTATGTACACCGATTACTCTGGAACGGCTGCACCGATTTGAATAAATTTTTTTACGTTATGTAAAGGAAGTTGCTGCGGTGGTCCCATATTTTTTTAGATGAAATTGGTGCAGTAAAATCCAAGATGGCGCTTACAATATAGCGGCCAAAAAAATTAATTTTGTCCGATTTTCTCCAAAATTAGTATGTAGGAATTTTCGGGGTTTTACCCAACGATTCTTAAATAATTTTTAAAAAATTTAAAATGGCGGATCCAATATGGCGGACAAAAAAATTTATTTTAGTCCGATTTTCTTCGAAATTGGTATGGGGGAGTTTTCGAGGCTGCACATAACGAATCTGATATTATTTTTAAAAAATTCAATATGGCGGATCCAATATGGCGGGAGAAAAAATCAATTTTGTCCGATTTTTACCAAAATTGGTAAGGGGGAGTTTCCGGGGTCGTATATCACGAATCTAAAATAATTTTTAAAAAATTCAATATGGCGGATCCAATATGGCGGGAGAAAAAATCAATTTTGTCCGATTTTTACCAAAATTGGTAAGGGGGAGTTTACGAGGTCGCATATGACGAATCTAAAATAATTTTTAAAAAATTCAATATGGCGGATCCAATATGGCGGACGAAAAAATCTATTTTGTCCGATTTTTACCAAAATTGGTAAGGGGGAGTTTCCGGGGTCGCATATCACGAATCTAAAATAATTTTTAGAAAATTCAATGTGGCGGGAGAAAAAATCTATTTTGTCCGATTTTCTCCAAAATTGGTACGGAGGAGTTTTCGGGGTCGCATATGACGAATCTAAAATAATTTTTAAAAAATTCAATTTGGCGGATTCAATATGGCCGACAAAAAAATCGTTTTTGTCCAATTTTCTCCAAAATTGGTACGGGGGAGTTTTCGGAGTCGCATGTGACGCATCTAAAATAATTTTTTAAAAATTCAATATGGCGGATCCAATATGGAGGACGAAAAAATCAATTTTGTCCTATTTTCTTCAAAATTGGTACGGGGAAGTTTTCGGGGCCTCACGTAAAGAATCTAAAATTATTTTTAAAAAACTCAATATGGCGGACACAAAAAATCAATTTTGTCCGATTTTCACCAAAACTGGTACGGAAGAGTTTTCGGGGTCACACATGACGAATCTAAAATTATTTTAAAAAAATTAAATATGGCGTATCTAATATGGTGAATAAAAAATTAATTTATTTTCTTTAAATATCGATTTTGGAAGGTTTTGAGGCCTATATTACCAATCTAAAATTAATTTGAAATTAAAGATAGTGGATTTTCTATGACAGACTAAATATTCGTTTGACCCAATTTGATTGGTATTTGGAAAACTGTAAAAACTAAAGAATTTTTAGTGGTTCATTTTAGGGTGATTTACAACTTTGGATAAAATGGGTACTTTTTTGCCAGTTTGGAGTCATTGCGAGATACACTAATCTCGATTAGTACTTAGTTCAAATAATTTATGAATATCATAATGAATTCTAAAACTAAAAATAGAAAAATAAAATTTTTATAAAAAAATTGAACCGACTTCTAAAAGTGCGCTAAAAAGTGAAAAATAACCATATATTTTTATATGAAATTGAACTTTTTGAAGTCGGCGCCAAATTATTTGTTCACGAAATAAATAACTACTAATATATACAAATTATGGTAAGAAAGCAATTACAAATAAAGTATTTTTAATCTGTTTATGTAAATAATATTTTGTCAGGTATTAGTTTGGCGCCGACTTCAAAAAGTTCAATTTCATATAAAAATATATGGTTATTTTTCACTTTTTATCGCACTTTTAGAAGTCGGTTCAATTTTTTTATAAAAATTTTATTGTGTATGAGTTTTTTGTTCCTTAATTCTAACTTTTAGTAGTCGTTTGGCTTCTCCAATATCCATTTCATCACACTCACATGGAACTTTGTAAACACATTCTTTCTTATCAGTAGTTTTTGGTTTGGTTTTTGTTAAATGAGCTCTACGTATATTTCCTGATCTAAAAACCGCTTTTATATTATAGCTACTAGCAATTTGTTTTATTTTCTCCGAAGTTCTCTTAATGTACGGAATTGTGAAGAAGGAATGTGTTTCTTGCTGTCTAGTGTTCGTTGTTCTAAAGTTATTTATGACATCGTCAATTAATTTTAAAGGATAACCATTCTGTTGTAAATCCGATTTAATATTTGCCACCTCTTTTTCCAATGAATCGGCATTATTGCATATAGAGATAGCACGATTATAGAGGTTGCGAATAATTCCCCGTTTTGTTACAATAGAATGATTAGTACCATGATTATGATATTGTCCATTTTGTGCTGGCTTTCTGTATACTGAAGTTTTAATAGTTTCTTTTGAACGGTTCACCATAACATCTAGGAAGGGCAATTGATCATTTACCTCTTTTTCCATGATAAAATTAATTGTAGGTCGAATGGTATTTAGATGTTTAAGGAAATCATTAAGTTCTTGATCATTGCCCTTCCATATGATGAAGGTATCATCGACATATCTCAGACTTTCGGTTTTACTGTTGCCGTTTCTATGGCATGAGTTTCGAACCATTCCATATATATATATTGGCGATGACTGGAGAGAGTGAAGAACCTATCGGAAGTCCGTCATCCTGAGCGTAGAACTTGTCCTTTACTTGAAAGTAAGCACTACGCAGGCAACTCTCCAAAAGGTCCATCACCCCGTCCAGTGGTAACGTGGTTGGATCTGATAAAATAGTATCACAGTATGTCTAGTGATTCCCCTAATGGTACATTATTATACAGACTTTCCACATCAAAGCTTATTAGTCTGTCGGCTGGCTCTAGATTGATCCTACTAATAATGTTCACGAAATGTGTAGAATTTTTAACGTGTGCGTTTGTTTGTCTTACCTTCTAAAGGTTGAGTGATTTTTAAAGATAATTCGCCAGTGCATTTGTTGGGGATCCTCTAGAGCTGGTTATTGGCCTCAAGGGTATGTTCGTTTTATGAATTTTTGGTAGTCCGTAAAGAGGTGGTGTCTTACTGTAGTGTGGTGTAAGCGCCGATCGTAGGTTTTTAGGTATATGGTTTTGGTGTTTCCTTAGTGCTCTGTAGATTTTTGACTATAGATTTAGTGGGGTCACGAGCTAATTGTCTATATTTTTCTTTTGCCAGGATATCTCCGATTTTTTGGTCTTACGTTACGATGTCCATTATCACCGTTGCATTTCCCTCCACTTCTAATAATGTCAATTCAATGGATTTGAATCCATATTTTATGCAGCTTTCATTTTTATAAATATTTGTCTTCAAGTGTGAGCTCCAGGAATTAAACTTGACATTTACTTCACAGTCTTGACAATAATGCATTGGAGGGCTTGAAAGTAGTTCATCAACTGAAACAATTTATTTTTTCAAAACCACTGTAAAATCTTATTAACTAATATTAGAAAGAACGATTTTAGTTATATATATTTTTACAAAAAAACTTACGATCAATTATATAATCTTCCAAGTTAAAGATATTTTCGGTATTGATAAAATTTTCTCCAAGGTGGCGTACAATATGTAATTTTCGTTTAAATTCTATTAAATAAAGTGTGTAAAGGAGGGCCACTTTAAAATGGAAAGGGTTAGGGTTATATCACTTTTAAAAAACTTAATCTGATCTATTTAGACTCACTGTCATAGACTAATTAGCAATTTTTAAGCTCCCACAATTTGGAAAAACTTTTGAACTAACTGTTTCAATTTGTTGAAAAGATTTTAAAAAATATATATATTACCTAGATTTAAAAGAATATCACCTTGTATATGTATAACATTTTTAACATCATTCAGAGTTGAATAAGCAAAATTATTTTGAGTACTATCCAAGTTGAAATAAGAGTACAGCACTGATTTAAATCTAGATGCTGCACATCTTCTGTCACTTCTATTTAAATTTGGCTTAGATTTCATGAGAATAAATTTATCTAATTCCCTAATTAGATTTTGTCCCGAGCCATTTGCAGACCCTTCCAATATATTTCAAAGCCATTCCAAATCATAATCCTGATTTATTGTTGAATCATTAATTAAATTTTGTCCAATAATTTCTTCATGTTCCTCATCATCCTTAAATAAATTTTACCCTGAGCCATTTTCAGACTCTTCCATTATATTTAAGCTGTTCCAAATCATAATCCTCATTTATTTCAGAATCATTTATTAAATTTTGCCTCAAAATTTATTGTTTTTAGAGGTTCATGGGAAATTTCATGAATAATAGCGTCATGAAGAACTTTTAAGAGTTGTGCTAAAATTTCATTTTCACCAATTTCGGAAGAACTGACTAATTTATTATTGTCAGTTTCAGAAGAATTGCCTAATTCATTATAGTCAATTTCATTAAATTTAATTTCTAGTTCCTCATTGTTCAGTCAAAAGAATAAACCATGAAATCATGGACAAGGCAAGCCTCGTTTAAATTGAATGCAGTTAAATAAACATTTTCAATCTGTACATTTAGAAGTGAAGACATTTTAAATAAAATCAGAAATCGAAAATTAAAAATCAAAAATAAATTTAGAGTTGTTTAAAAGAATTCCAAAAGTCAAAAATAAAATGAAAAATTAAGTGAAAACAAATCCAAAGATAATCAAAAATATTAAATCAAAAATACAAACCAAATTCAATTTGTTTATTGTTATCGTCAGTGCGTTTAATCTCTCGTTCGATTTCCATATGATATTAAGTCGCGTTTCTGGGATTAGTTCATTTCTGAAAATAGCCCTGTATAGGTCTATTATTATCTGTGGCCACACTTGTATGTATGGGTATTCCCTACCAAATCTGGCATTTAGTTATTGTCTGTAGTCTGTAGTCATCCTAAATAAGTTACTCTATAAAAATGTGCACTATTGATTCGTTTATAGATATAATCTACTTCATGCTCTGTCTTGGTCGTTTCAACAGGACGAGTTGTTGATGTTTGGTGATTCTTTGACCTCGGGTTTTGGCAGTGGATCAGTTTTAGCATTTTATTGATTTTTGCCGTCAGTGCCTCTGATCTCCCACGCGATTTTCATTGTTATGATGCTTCTTAACCTGCTGGTTCTTAAAATAAAAGATTGTCTTCTCCAAAATTCATGAGACAGCCCTAGGACGAGGGGTGGAAGTCTCAAGGCGCCAACGGTACCCCGCTGGGGTAAATAATTCCTATTTCTTTATTCCTCCATATTAAGACATTTTTATGGTGGGGTTATATTAGGTGTCCTTCCCTAGGTCGATTGCCTTCTCTAGGGCTTTGAGCTCAATCCGCCCATTTATAGCCATCCGCTCCGAATCGGATGCTATGTTGAGGCATTTATCTTATTTAGCTTCTTACCTTCAGCATGGAAAACCTTAACAGTAGTTAAACTACCTCGGACTTAGCTCTTAGGATCATCGAAGCACGTAAGCGCCAGCGGTGCGTCAAATCGAAAATACTTTCAGAGGGTAATTAAATCCCATAGACTTAGACAAACGGCTATCATATTCCCTCTGAAGGAACATTCACTCATCCCAGGTAAACTCAGATAACAAAGAGATAGAGATTTGTAAGGGCTCTTTCCATGTTGTCGGACCCTAGGCGGTGTTATATTTTTCTGCATTTAGCATAAACTGCCACATAGTCCAAGCCGTCCTAAGTAGCACTGCTTTTTGCGTAATCTTATACAGGCTCACACAGGCAATCTCCTCATTATGCTTGTCCTTGTCCCTTAGATTGTTATTAGGGATGGCGACGTCTATTAGTGTTGCTAGCCTGGATGTTTTATCTACTAAATTGAGATCTGGTCTGTTATGTGCAACAGTATGATCCGTTAGCACAGTTCGTTCCCAGGAATTTGAAAAAGCACCTCATAAGATATTATTTTGCCGACCATAACGAGTTAAAGAGGATATTGAGGCTTATTTTGTAGTCCAACAAGAACAATTTTTTTCTGATAAAATTACCAACATAATTGTACTGTTTCATTTTCAGGGAGAATTTTTTTTGTGCCCCACATATTCTAATTAGTTTGATATATGCTTTCAAAAGTAAATGATGTCACCGTTCAAATTTCAGTTTAAATTTATTATGGCTAATTCGATTAATTTTACCTTTTGGTTGTAAATACTCACATTATGGGGAGGCACAAAATCATTTTTTTTTCTAAGCATTTCTAATAATTTCCTTGATGATACCATTTTCGATTTGGTTGTATTTATTTTGGTTGTTTATACTACAAAACTCATAGTTCTACTTCCTTACTAATTTTTTTTCCAACTCGATTCTTTTTATCTTTTTGAATTTTTCCTCCATTCTTACACTATAAAGTAGAGCTTAAAGTCATTTTGGATTATCAGTTTGACCTATAATATTTTTGCTTGATATTTACTAGACGATGGTTGGCTATTTTTATTGATGTTGAATTTCCTGTTACCTTTTTTCCATATAAATCTCGGATTCTTTGCTTATGGATCAAGTGAAATTTTTCCTTTTATCCCTTCTTATGCCAGTTTCCTTAAAATTATTTTGATTAATTCCGCAGATTTTGTTTGTGTACATTATTCTTACAACTTATTGAATTATTTTTTATGTTTTTTGAGTTGGATTTGTATATTTTAAATAGCCTAAACTTTTAGAAAATTTATCCCTTTACTTGAAATGTATTTCTTATTTAATGTTGTGCCGAAAATGTAATGATTAATGAATTGACTTATTCAATATATTTATTTTAGCCGATTGTTGTTGCTCAGGGTCATTTTTGAGATGTCATTTCTTTCAAATTGTATCATTGTGCGCAAGGATTGATCTTGAATATAAAATAGACCCAATTTTGCGTTGACTTTTACTGTTCCTGTTTGATTCGGCTGAAAAAACTTTTCTCAATTCTATTTGAACAATCCTTTTAGATTTTGAGCTTGAAGTCGATTATTATCCCTATAATTGAATTTAGTTGATTGGTTATTTTAAATCTTTTACCTGTTTGGCGTTTTTGAGTTATTTTTACCTGAATAAACCTGGAGACAGGGATATAAGCAATTCCTCACGTTTCAATAAATTAAGTCTGTTAAACTCTAATAACAACTCGGGATAATTTATTAAAACAACCTTTAATAGATCTTCGATTTATTAAGATTTAAACTAAAAATTGATTTTTACCCATTGAGTTTAATGTCTAATCTGAATCCGGCCATATTATGCTGCTTTAACTCTCATCAATACCTATATTGACTGCAGTAGTTTATTATTAAGTTCCATGTTTGGTTTTAAGGTTGATTGTTACTTTGTTTTTATAATTATTAATTTTTTCTTGAATTTTCTTAATATTTTACAGCTGTGTAACTTTGCTATTTATTGCAAAATATACTATATTTTGTTGCACATTTTCTCTCTGAATGTATCGCGATAGCTTCAATTTATAGAAGAATTAATTTATCTTACATATTTTAAGGTATTTGTTTGTATTCAAACTCTTGGCCCCATTCTGGACTTAAAATTGAAGAGAATAGAATAAAATATCATCATTATGTCTTTTGCCTCGAGGACTTTCAGTTTGATTTCAGTATAATATTATTGATGTTCGATTACAATGTTTTGGTATTTGAGACTGGCCAAGTTAAATTAAAATTCAGAAATTTATCAGGAAGAAATTCATTTATTTCGATTTAATTAAAAAGTAATGTCAACATGCGTATCCTCTACTTTCACATAGTATTTTGGTGAATATTATGATTATTGTTTGACTGTATTTTGATTTATTATTTTTTGCCTTGGAGCTTAATTAAAATTGCGTTTATTTTTGCCAGGTTTAAGCTAAATGATGAACATCTTAATAGTTTCTATTTTATTTTATTGTTATTTCTAATTATGTGATATTAAACTAAAAATTGATAATCACCAGGAGTCAAACTGGATTTTTATTCCACGTTCATATATTTTTACAATTATCTCTCTTGCGTTTATTAATTTAAGCAGTTATCACTTTATATTAATTATTTGTTTAATTATTTCTAAATAATCATTGATTAATATTTCATTTTCCTATGTTACTTTAATTTACACATCACCTTCGATTATTTTTCTTTTTTTGAATAAGTAGGAGGTTTAAAATTTTAAATTTAAATATCTTTTGACATTTGGCGATAGTTGATTAATTCATTTGCTTTTTATTTAATTTTTGTAAGTAGTCTTAGACGCTTCTTTTTTTTACACTAGTACCTACACAGTGAAGCAAAGAGTTGACACAGCTAATAGTTTTACCATCTAATTAACAGACAAACTTATATTATTTTTTTTACATTTTAATGATTACTAATAAATTTTGTAAATTCTATTTTTTTTGTAAGGCGCTGCGCAATCTTCCGGTATTCCGTGAACATGGTATGTAAAGGGTTTACGTTATGTTTTAGCGCCAGTAAATAATAGTGTATGTTATGTGTTAAACTTTATTGAATTTTTTTTTATTTCTTATAGTATACCTTTAGATATTCAATTAAAGATTTTATTATTACTATTTATTTATAAGATTTATTTGACCCACATGCTCACTTGCGTATATTTTTTTATATACTTCCTTATCTATAGAATGCAGAAACCTTCCGCGATGTCGCTAGGAACTAGCTTTCAACTTAGCTACAGATGCAGTAGCACCCTGAATAACCCACCCCTGCTCTCCGGCATATGGGTTAGCTTAGCATTTTTGTTCGTTGACGCGGCTACTAGTTTTTAGCTGAATGCTAGTAATTTTGCTTTAATTTTTATTGATTAATTATTGAATTTTTCTCAATCAGTTGTGAGATTTTGGCGTAAAATACCAGCATAACAATAGAATACTGAAAACTAGATTTGAACTATGTTAGTCTATAGTTTGTATATACTGAGATGTACAAAATCATTTAAAAAGTAAAACCAGGACTAACCATACTATCTAAAAAATATTTTTTATATTTTTTAAACATGGAACTTTACAGTTTCGTTACGAAAATATTTTAAATATAAAAACGTAGAAAATAGTCGAACTATTCTTTTATTTATTTATTTATTTATTTATTTTTTTTTTTTGATTGGCATCGGAATTGGAGATATGTTCAAAATTATAAATCTGGGCCATCGGAAGTAGAGAAAAAATCGATTATAAGATTTGGTCCATGTTAGTTGGTAGTTAATAATTCTAGAAATAAATAAATCATTGTATAATACAGATGTCGAGGGATGAGACAAAAATTTAAAATGCCTCCGACCTCACCACATTATAATTATTTAAATTCAATATATTTTTTCCAGGGACAAAAACACCGATGATCACGACATGCAGTGAAAGACATTTTAAATGTAAGAGTGGACAGTGTATACCGAAAGCTTTCAAATGTGATGGAGGAATAGACTGCGTTGATGGGAGCGATGAGGATGAGCATTTATGTTCAGAGATGTATACCCTGAGAGATAGTACTTCCTTACTCTCCAGTTCACCTTATTTATTACTATTCGTAATAGTGCTGCAACAAATACAAATACCTTATTAAACGATACAGTTTTTATTAAATTTTCTATACTGCATTAAAAATATTTTCTGGTCTGCTTCTTAGGTCATGTAAGTCTCAAGGGGAAGTGCTACCTGTTTTAAATGAAATTATAGTTTTGTGATTATATATAAAATAAAAATTTTATTCATATATTGAATGTTTTATTTAAAAAAATATCATTTCATGCTATACCACTTTTTACGGACCCTGTATAGTTTCAACTATTTTAAGATATGCAGGATATAGAAAGGTGGTTAAATTGTAAAAGTTTTAGTCAATTATGTCAGTAGATTATTGGTGCTTGTGAATATGGTTTGTTGCATTTTGAGAAATTAAAAAAAAAAGTAGAATCTTGCATTCTGCTATAACTTTTTCATTTCACAGTATTTTTAATACTATAAACACTTTTGTATGGCCACTTTTTATGCAGAATACGTCTATTTAGTGAAATTTTATATACAACTTTTCAGTTTTTTGAAACCATTATCAACTTTGTTTTTCTTTTCCGACATATTGGATTTTTAACTTATCGAAAAGTCCTTAATTTTTTCAATTACACCATATGAAACATTAGTGCAAAAAAAAAAAACAACGTTAGAACTTAAAAATAACTAAAAATTTTTTAATGAAAATTTAAATATTTGACAACACTGATATTTTAAATAATTCTTTTACACAAGAATGAAATCAGATTAATAACAATATTTCTTTATCCTGAGTTTTAATAAATTTACAATGACATTAAACTTTTCTAACAAAGACTAGTTTGATATGCAAGAGTGTTATATCAGAAATGTAAGAAATGCTGTCAGAGCTATCGATAATTATTTTGACATATCATCGAATGACGACAATCCAGAAGAACTTATTTTCCGAAACTGATTAGAAACTTACTTGAGTTTTGTAGATTTGAAAAATCTCGTCCCAAAAATTATATGAAAAATGACGAGAAATATTTTTCAATATTTTAATGATAATCCGACTTCGTCTACAAGAATTGCATGCATAACATTCACCACAACAACTGTTTATGATGTTTTAAAAATTATGAAATACTATCGTTATAAATGAACAATTGTACAAGAACTTCAAGAAGATGATTCCGATAGGAGAGTGGTTTTTAACCGACTTCTAAAAGAGGGAGGTTCTCAATTCGTCAACTATGTATTTTTTTTTATGTACAGGGTGAGTCAACGATTGGATGAAGTAAGTTTGTGCCTTTTCGGTGAAATTAACAAAGAAACTATATTTATTGTTTGATACAGTTTATTTTTACGCAGATTTTAAAAATATTTAGGACTCTGCAGGGTGAGCCAAAAAACTAGGACAGCATAAAGTTGTATTTTTTTAAATAGAACACCCTATATACGAATCGTGTTTTCGATTTAGCTTATAATTTTAAATCTTTTTTATTAAGGGTTTACTATAACAAAACTTTATAGTTTCTGAGATAATTAAGTTTAAAGAAAAAAAGTCACATTTTCAAGCATCAATTCAATCCTAAATAACGTTTTCAATTTTGTGACAAATATATTCAAATTTGGAATTTAGCAAGGCCAAGGACAAGTTAACATAATTTTTATCTAATATTTGCAATAAATGCTACAGGGTGTTGAACACATCGGCTCAAATTTGAACAAGTTTAAATGAATAAATATCTTTTTTTTTAAATGGTACACCCTGTATATTTTCATGTTATTTAATAGAGTAATAAAAACCCAAAAAGTTTTGTTCCATATATCCTATCCTACTTATAATAGTTTTTGAGATATTTCAGTTTTTCTTATTTTCCATACTTTTTTACAGAAATAGTCTTCATTATCATAGTAGCCATGGCAAAAACAATGTAAAAGAACATTTTTCTGTGTGTCAAATTTATAACCGCAATCGCTTCTTTTGGTTTTTATGTAGTGTAGTTTGGTTTTTTTTGCATTCATCTTATATTGTAAAATGAATTTTCCAAAGAATGAGTTAATAGATATGATTTATACAATAGGAGAGGCTCAAAAAAATTGCCTTCTTGCTCAAAGAATTTACAAAATGAAGTATCCTGATCGACGCCAGCCTAATACCCATACTTTTCAAAACTTAATGCAAAGATTTGATTCTTCTGGTACTGTTGATTATCCAAAACGTAAAGTGGTCAACAAACCAGTAACTAATGAAGAAAAAGAACTACAAGTATTGTTAAATGTTCAGGAAAATCCTTATATTGGTAGCCATCGGTTAGCAGCATTATGTGAAACATCACAATCCACCGCTAATCGTACTACCAAGAAATATAGGTATCATCCATATGACATGGAATTACATCAAGAATTGCATGGACAGGATTTTGAAAGTCTTGTAAACTTTTGTCGTACAATAAATGCGGAGATTCAATTAAATCCAAATTTATTATGCAAGGTAATGTTTAGTGATGAAGCTACTTTTAGAAGTAACGGTGCCGTAAATAGACGCAATATGAATTATTATGCCACAGAAAACCCATTTTGGATTAGAGAGGTGCAACATCAAAACCACTGGTCATTAAATGTTTGGTGTGGTATTCATCATAATCGAATTATTGGACCCCACTTTTTTAATGAACCACTAAATGGCCATAGTTACCTGAACTTTCTACAAGAAGAACTACCCCAACTGCTTCGAGGTCTCGATACGGATGAGCTCGACAGTATGTGGTTCCAGCACGATGGTGCGCCTCCGCATTACCATCGTGAAGTTCGTGCGTTTTTGGACCAACGATATCCGCAAAAATGGATTGGACGTGGGGGTTTCATTGAGTGGCCACCAAGGTCTTGCGACATCACCCCATTAGATTTCTTCCTATGGGGTTATATTAAAAATAAGGTGTATGTTAATCCACCAACAACAGTGGAAGATATGCGAAACAGGATTAGGGATACCTGTAGAACAATAACGCCACTAATTTTGTCCAGGGTCTGAGAAAATCTGCAAAAAAGACTAAATTTGTACATTGCACAAGAGGGTCGTTTATTCGAACACTTATTAAAAAGAAATAATTAATCTCAGTATTTAATAGGTAATTTTTTTGTTTCAATTTAGTATAAAAGTAAATATGTATTTGCCTTGTCGTTATTGTTGTGTTAATTTTTTAACATTATGTTTAATTAAACTATTGCCGTTGTAATATAACGAATAATGTATTTCATCATATTTAACCACATTCTGTTTGTTTCTGTAGTTTCTTTTTATTATTTTACATGGCTACTATGATAAAGAAGACTATTTCTGTAAAACAGTATGGAAAATAAGAAAAACTGAAATATCTCAAAAACTATTATAAATAGGATAGGATATATTGAACAAAACTTTTAGGGTTTTTATTACTCTATTAAATAACATGAAAATATACAGGGTGTACCATTTAAAAAAAAAGATATTTATTCATATAAACTTGTTCAAACTTGAGCCGATGTGGCCTTGCTAAATTCCAAATTTGAATATATTTGTCACAAAATTGAAAACGTTATTTAGGATTGAATTGATGCTTGAAAATGTGACTTTTTTTCTTTAAACTTAATTATCTCAGAAACTATAAAGTTTTGTTATAGTAAACCCTTAGTAAAAAAGATTTAGAATTATAAGCTAAATTGAAAATACGATTCGTATATAGGGTGTTCTATTTAAAAAAATAAAACTTTATGCAGTCCTAGTTTTTTGGCTCACCCTGTAGAGTCCTAAATATTTTTAAAATCTGCGTAAAAATAAACTGTATCAAACAATAAATATAGTTTCTTTGTTAATTTCACCGAAAAGGCACAAACCTACTTCATCCAATCGTTGACTCACCCTGTATATACATCGATTACTCCGGAACGGCTGCACCGATTTGAATGAAATTTCTTACGTTATATTCAGGAAGTTGCTACGGTGGTCCCATATTTTTTTAGATAAAATTGGTGCAGTAAAATCCAAGATTTTACAATATAGCTGCCAAAAAAATTAATTTTGTCCGATTTTCACCAAAATTGGTACGGGAGAGTTTTCGGGCTCACACATGACGAATCTAAAATTATTTTAAAAAAATTCAATATGGCGTTTCCAATATGGTGGATAAAAAATTAATTTTCTCCAATTTTTTTCAAAATTGATATTAGGAATTTGATATTATTTAAAAAAATTAAATATGGCGGATCTAAGATGGAGGATTAAAGATTCTACATCTTTCGATTTTGTCTAAAGTCAGTATTGGGGGATTTTTGTTAGTGGTAATTACGAAATTAAAATATTTTTTGAAAAACTTAATCTGGTAGAATCAATATGGTGTCCTAAAAATTTTACATTTTCCGACTTTCTCCAAAACTGATATAGTGAGTTCTTGAGGGTGAAAATTATGAATTTAATAGTATTTTTTCTGGATTCAATATGGCGAACGCAATATAGTTGACTAAAAATTTTACATTTTTCGATTTTGTTCAAATGTGGAACTAAATCGTTTTTGAGGATGTAAATAGCGAATATAAAACTATTTTAAGAAAATCTAATACGTCAGATACAATATGACCGTTTAGAAATATTAAATTTCTGGATATCATCTAAAATTGGTACTAGGAGGCTTTGAAGGGATTTCGATTAGATTAAGACGTTAAAATTATTTTTTTGAAATTCAATATGGCGGATCCAATAGGGTGGGTTGAAAATTTTATCTTATTCGCATTTTTTCAGATTTGGTATTAGGGGATTGGGGGTGGTATATTACGAATATAAAATTAACTTATTACAACTATTAGGTTGATAAGATACAATATGAGGGACTAAAAATTTTATGCGGGGTTCTTGGGGCGTATATAAACTCAATATGCAATATAAGATATATCGGGCTAAGAAATTTACATCTCAAATTCTTTAAATATCGATATTGGAAGGTTTTGGGGTCTATATTACCAATCTAAAATTAATTTGAAATTTAAGATAGTAGATTTACTATGACAGACTAAATATTTGTTTGACACAACTTCATTGGTATTTGGAGAACTTTAAGAATCAAAGAATTTTTGTGGTTCATTTTTGGGTGATTTAAAATTCTGGATAAAATGGGTACTTTTTTGTCACCTTGGAGTCATTGCGAGGTACACTAATCTCGATTAGCACTAAGTTCAAATAATTTATGAATATCATAATAAATTCAAAACTAAAAATGGAAAAATACATTTTTTTTAAATTGAACCGACTTCTAAAAGTGCGCTAAAAATTGAAAGATAACTATAAATTTTTATATGAAATTGAAATTTTTGAAGTCGGCGCCAAATTATTTCTAAATGAAATAAATAACTACTAATATCAAATTATTTCAAGAATACAATTACAAATAAATTATTTTTAATCTGTTTATGCGAATTACATTTTGTCAGGTATTAATTTGTCGCCGACTTCAAAAATTTCAGTTTGATATAAAAATTTCTAATTATTTTTCACTTTTTAGCGCACTTTTAGAAGTCGATTCTATTTTTTTATAAACATTTTATTTATACTTAATATGTTGGTAAATGTCTAGAAAATCTCGCTTTTGTTGATATAGTTTTATGGATCTGTGAAAGGAATTTCATTAACTGCGCAGTTTTTAATAAAAAATAACTATTACTGGACTCTTGAAAACCCGCAATTAGGCGAACCACGAAGATTAGAAGTACGATTTGGTTTTAATATCTGGTGCGGAATGATCGGTAAGAAATAACTTATTTAGATTTAGATGATTAGCATTTTTGTGCAATGCTTCAATTATTTATCTTTAAAATGTATTTATTATTATTGTAATAATTACAATTTACCTTTTTTAATATTCTCCGTTATTTCAGCAAATCATCTGATTTGCGCCTTTATTTATGACCAAATATTGACAGGTCAAAGATATTATGTAATATCATAAAATCAAATTATTCCTGACATTCGAGAAGTTCTCTAAATGATCAATTTGGTGATGTGTAGTTTCAGCAAAATGGTTGCCCCGAACCTAATTCCAGAGAAGTACAAACGTTTTGAACAGAAATTTTTGGTGAAAAAGTATTCTCCAAGAGTGGTTCTGTGACCCAGCCCAGTAGGTCTTCAGATCTCACACCTTTAGTCTTTTATTTATGGAGATATGTGAAAAATGAGGTGTACTAACTTGATCGCCCTGTAAGCGTGAAAATTTTTGAATAAAGAATTCACAATATTCTTGGTAATATTAATTGAAATACCATCCATCGTGCGACCAGAACCATTTCGAGAAAATGTCAACAGTGAATTGAAAAAAATGGTAGACCTTTTGAACTTTGGTGTAACTATGTAGTTTATAATTACTAAATAACATTTTTACAATATTGCACGCTTATGGAGAAATGTATTAGTATCTCACCTAGTGTTATAGAAAAAATTGAATACCTTCCGATGAGTTATAAATTCAATATGTCGATCATAAGAAAAAATAAAGTTGATGATTGTTCCAGAAAACTAAAATATCATACCCAAACTTTGACTAAATATACATATTCTGTGTAAGAAATGGTCATACACAATTGTTTACAGATTTAAAAAATATTGAGGAATGAAAATATTTTAGATGATCTAAGAAAATGTAACATTTTACTTTCTTTTTAATATATCAAAACGGCAAAAAACCAGAACCGAAGCGCAATTATCAATGACTTATTGATACAATTACCTAAAAATTTTCCTCTTTAACTGCCTTTATACCTTTTATAGATTTGAGATTGCAATGTTATCATAACTCTGTATATTGTAGTAAGTGGAGTTTATTGATACGAAGGCAGCCGTTTATATTTAAGGAATAACAATTATTTACCATGGATACCACAGGTTTACAAAAAAAGACGTTCTGAATCCAAATCTGAGATCCGCTAACCTCAATCACGTCAGATTCAAGATCATTTCAAGGTCAAATAGAGTAAAATTCACTAAAGAGATCTAAAGAAATAGATACTTATATTTTTTAGGTCTCTGAATCCGAATTCGTGGTTTGTTTAATCTCCCAAGGTCAGCCAGAGGCCACTTCGGCGTTATTTCAAGGTCAAATTGAGAAAAATCCACTAAATATATCTGAAAAAGAAAATATGCAGGTTTTTTGAGTTTCCGAATCCAAATTCGTAGTTTGTTTAATCTGCCAAGGTCAGCCAGAGGTCATTTCAGCATTATTTCAGGATCCAATTGAGAAAAATCTGCTAAATAGATCTGTAAAAGAAGTTAGGTAGACTTTCGAGGGCGCTGAGTTAGAATTTATGGTTTGTTTAATGCTTCAAGGTTAACCAGGGGTCATTTGAAGACAATTTTAAGGTCAAATTATAAAAATTCAGTAAATAAATCCGTAAAAGAAGAGATCTCTTGCACAGCTAGATCAAAATTCGTTACATAGCAGACAGGCAAGCGGATCAAGTTTTTGAGCAGAAACTCAAGCTCCCAAAACCTCGTACCCCATGCACAGCTAGATTGATGTCCGTTACATAGCAGATACGCAAGCGGAGTTAGCTGCCAAATTCCATTACACAGCAGAAAGGGGAGCGGATCAAATTTTTAAGGCGAAATCTAAGCTGCCAAAACCACACTTTCTACGTGCATAAAAACTCGCTTCGCTAGCCTAGCTATTATGTAACGGATACCGATCTAAGTGCGCATGAGGTACATGGTTTTGGAAATTTGAGTTTCGGCTCCAAAACTCGATCTGCTTTCCTGTTTGCTGTCTAACGGAAATCGATCTAGCTGCGCGTGGGTTCGCTTTTTTAACAGATTTATTTAGTTGATTTTTTCAATTTGATCTTGAAACGACTTTGAAATCATCTCTGGTTAACCTTGAGGTGTTAAACAAGCCACAAATTCAGATTCAGTGCCCCCAAAAAGTCTATATATCTTCTTTTACAGATCTATTTAGAAGATTTTTCCCAATTTTATCTCGAAATAACCCTGAAATGACCTCCAGCTGACCTTGGTGGACTAAACACGTACTTTAAAAACGTACGTATTCAATTTTTTTTTATTTATTTTATTTATTTATCGACGGATAGCACTGCCCATTTTACAATAATTAATTACAGATTACAGAGATAGAGTGAAACATAACAATGTGATATTAATAATAATATAACAAGATAGTGTTTACAAAGGAGAAAAAAGAAGAAAAGTGTACATCTGTCAATCTGCAACAACGAAAACATAAAACATCAATTGACACTCAGTTCCAACAGCCTTCGTTTAAAATGGTTTAAGGACGTACCAAAAAAATTCAAGTCACCCATCCCATTAGCATACTCAGCCACCCTTGATATAAAAGAATGGCTTGCATAATTTGTTTTGTGAAAAGGCTGGTGAAATATATGGGAAGTACGAGTACTCCTGGGAGGAACACTCAGACCAACATATGTCAACAGGCGCGGGCAAACGGCAATAATCTTTATAATTTTAAAATAATTTAATTATATAATAATATAAGTTGTTAGTCTCTACCCTTTCTTCTATTAGTAAGGGGGAGCAAATTCAACTTGGAGCACAAAGCAGCATAATCAAGATCAGCACCCCTATTGAATTTCGTATTAATATGTCTGAGAAACCTTCTCTGTACCTGTTTGAGCTGGTTCACATGTGATTCATAGTGGGGGTTCCAAACACAAGAAGCATACTTAAGGTGTGTTCGAACTAATGAGCAATAGAGTATTTTAAGAGTCTTCACAGTGCAAAGCTCCTTAGCACGACGTTTATTAAAACCTAACATCTTGGGGGACTTACTAACAATGTCAGCGATGTGAGGAACGAATCAAAGGGTAGAAGGACTCCCAGGTCCCTCACAGAATCAACGGAAGTCAGCAGCATAACATCCAAGCGATAGTGAAAGTCCAGTGAATAATGCGATTTAGAAAGCTTAATGAATTTACACTTAGGAATATTCAAACTCATCCCATTCACTTCGCACCAGGAAACAAATCTACCAAGGTCCCCCTGTAACTCCAAACAGTCACTGTAACCGTCGATGACCTTATACACCTCCATATCATCCGCAAAGAGTAAGAACTTACTTAACTTAAAGCAGATTGATTGATAAGTTAAACAATAATGGACCAATGTGGGATCCCTGAGGGACCCCTGAAGACACTGATATCTCAGAAGATACAAAATCATTCACCCGCACTACCTGTCGACGGTCACTCAGATAGGTCTCAATCCAACCAAACAGTGGATCAGAGATACCCAACCCCCGAAGCTTATATAGCAGAATCCAATAAGGCACCCTCAAAGTCCTTCGAGAAGTCAGTATACACCAAGTCAACCTCAGATTCTCCCTCCAAGGTTTCAGACAAACCGCCCATATAAGAAACCAGATTCACCTCAGTGTTCCTATCAGCACAAAAACCAAACTGCTCTGCAATGATAGCAGACATAAAAGTAGATGTGAGAAAGGCATTAACCAGCTTTTCGAAGATTTTAGGAATAGTATTAATTATGCTGATAGGTCCATAGTTCTGAATGTCAGCCCTACTGCCGGCCTTGTGAATCGAACCACAAAACTCGTTTTCCAAAATTGAGGAAAAACACTCCGCTAAAGGGATTCATTGAAAATGTGGTGAAGTGGGTGAGCCAGAACGAACGAGCAGTTTTTCAGTAGCATCGGATGAACGCCATCAGGGCCAGCACCCTTATAGGGGTCAAGACCATTCAGCTCGGCGTAAATGTCAGAAATAGGTATGCCGAAGTTGGAGACATTTATATCAGTTGCGACAGCCATCAGGCACTTCATTGTTACATCAGTGTATAATTTGCTGAAATATTTAGCAAAAAGTTCAGCAACCCCAGGACCCATGACCGCTCTTTCGTCCTCCAAAAATAATTCAGATGGCATACCGTTCGAGTGAAGTTTGTCATTCACAAAGTTCCAGAATGACTCCAGACTCCAGCCGATACCAGATTCCGTGTCACGAATATAATTATCATAACAAAGGCGTAACAGTCTCTTACATTCTGTACGCAAACCTGTAAACACTTCATAGTCATTCCGAGAACCACTCGACATAAACTGTTTATGACATTTTTTTTTGTATAGTTAACTGACTTAGCTCGTTAGAAAACCACCTAGGAAACTTTCTTGCAGAAGCTCTCTTTACAGGCAGAAATGCCTCTATGGCAAAATATAAGTCATTGTAGAAAATATTTAGCATATCATCAACATTACCCACAGAAGAAAAGTGGGTCTCCCAGAGTACAGTGCACAAATAGTCATTTAATAAGATATTATTGGCATGTCTAAAGTCGAAGTAAAAATTCTGTGCATGAGTGCTGGTGTAATAAGAACGAGAACATGGAGAAACAATTTTAAAGGCAATTGGCGAATAATATGTCCAAAACGGTGAGACTTAAGAATAGAACATTATACACAAAATATGTCTAGAATTTTACGTAGATATCAAAAATGCAATAATATATAGGATGTCCTATTTAAAGTAAGCAAGTTGACATCTACTTCCGATATAACTGGAAGTGCCATCATCTTAAAAATATTTTAGACGGCTGTCCCCCATGCACATTAGTAAACTGTCAAATTTTCAGATTCTTCCTAATTATAGTTTTTCCACAATCGATCGATAAATTTCCCGGAGAATCACCCTGTATATTGAAAAAATAAAAAAATATATAATATACTCTCTCAAAAATTTATTTGAGATAGAATTAAATAAATGTATCGGTTTATTTACTTATTTATCTACTTACAGGTTCATTATGATATCCATGTTAACATATGAAATATAGTGGTACGAGCTGGAGTGTGAAGTTTGTGGCTATCCTCTCCTCTGCTGCTTGTAACCTGTCACTACCTCTACTTTGCTTGTTGTCAGACGGGAGTTTACGGGTATTACGCTATGTTCGAACGCATTTTTAGCATATTTCAACTAATTTATACGATAATCTGAGATATACAAATTATGGTTTTTAAGAATTTTTGCTTAAATTTCACGTCGTGCTGTGTTATTGTTGGACAGTAACAGTAGGTGAAAACTACTTAACTAATATAATTTTAGCATTTTATGTTATAAGGAAACGAGTTTTTATTGTCATCAGCCTTCAAAATATTACGCTATTTGCAAAAAATGTTGAAAAAAGGCTAAAAATAATTTTGTTCCAACAATCCATTAAAATATTCACTGTAGGATTTCATTATAAAGTGCCGATGACTTGATAATACGCAAAATTTATTTACAAAGACTCTGTCTTCTTTTATTTAAATGTTAAGAGTTTATTAGTCTCGATATTTCCATCTGTACAGAATTATTCAACTCTCCCCTATATTATGTTCTTCCTTAAAAATTAGACGTCATATTCTACCAAATTAAGGTCAATATGTTATCAGAATATGCGAAAAAAAAACAAAACAGATTAAAATGTCCTTTTACAATGTAAATTTTGTATTTCAGATCATCTGAATGTGTGTCGTTCCTTCTGCCATAACAATGACTTTTTTCTTATTCCTTGGAATATTATTTGTAGGTTCAAGTGTTTGTAATTCTGCAATTGTTAACGACAATGCAGGTTTGTATTTTTTCTATACTGTATAATTAGATATTTTGGGGGCCATTATTTTTTTTAAATAACTGGTTTCTCTATTAAGTAAAGCTTCTTTCTACTTGTATATCAAAACCAAAGTTATTTGATTTTACGAAAAAAGTAAAGTTTTTCCAGCTGCTACAGTACCTCGAATTGTTTTAATTTTTAACCTACCCCTAAAAAAAGGAGATGCTATATTCGACCACTTTATATATATATATATATATATATATATATATATATATATATATATATATATATATATATATTCATTATTGAGCCCACTAAACTCTAAAGCCACAACTGGAATTCCGAGTTTCAACATTTTGTTTTTGATTTTAATAGAGTGTCGACACTGTTAAAGGTGGCTAGAGTAGAGCAAAAAAACTTTGAGCATAAGTTATTGGAAATGAAGAAAGGAATATAAAAAATAGAACATACAGCCTAAGTTTCGGATAAGGTAACTCCCGGTATAACCGGACATACAGGGTTATTCACACTATACGGTACGGAACATTGCGGCCAAAATACGTGGTTTTCAAAAAGTCTTACTTTTGGGATTTATGAGGGTATACTATTGTTACTTTTTAAAATTATTTTCATGTTATACAGAGTGTCCCAAAAGCTCTGAAAGTAACAGAGTTGTGTTATTTTAAATAGAACCCCCTGCATTTTTGGATAGTGCCTAAACCTTAAGGGTTTTAAAATAATTTGAATTTTGACAAAATCTAACCTAATTTTCATGTTTCAAATACTTAAGAAGTATTTCTATTATGTACTCAAAATTTGCAGTGAAGAGTAACAATAAATCATAGTTTAAATCCCAATTATAATAAACTCGCTATATTATACAGGTTGTCCAAAAATTAACACTAATCCAATATGAACTCTAAGCGGCTATAATGATGATTAATTTAAATAGAACACTATACTTTTCAACTTACCAGAAAATATACTTTTTAAATACCTATCGAATGATATAAGGGTGTTCTATAGCTGTCTTCTGGTTTTCAGAGATTACGCCAAATAATCGTTTTCTGCACCTTTTTGTGTTTTTTGAATAGATGTTCTAATGTATCTAATTGCCTAATAACCGTTATTTACAACTATAAGAATAATAATCAGAAATATCACTTACTAACTCTGGACAACATTTACGGGGTTACAGTTTGAAAATCGTCTCTTATGCCTATTTTCATATCTTGTGGTGTTCTCTGGGGCGCATTGTAGATGCGTATCCCTATAAAAAAGATTTGGAGGAGTTAAATCCGGAGATCTCGGGGGCTAATTTTGAAATCCGTTTCTCCCAATCCACCGGTTTCGAAAGTTGACTTCTAAAAATTGCCAAACTTCACGATGATGAGGCGGAGCTCCATTCCAATTGAAGCCACATAGTTGCTCTAATATTTAAAAGCACATCTTCTAATAACACTGGAAATTGATGTAAAAGAAAGTCGCGAAATATCAAATCATTTAAAGGTCCTTCAAAAAGTAGAGTCCAATTAAGTATGGATCCATTATTCCTCCGCACACATTAACCGACCACCTATTCTGATTTCTCATAACTCTGTGTTCATGCGAATTTGAATCAGAATAGTAATGGAAGTTGTGTCTATTCACAAAACCATTGTTACGAAACGTACATTCATCACGAAACAACACATTATCAAAAAAGTGTTCATTTTTTGTCACTTTATCTAACACCCACAAGCAGAATTCAGTTCGGTTGTCAAAATCATTTCCGTGAAGCTAATGTTAGTATTTTCGGATATATGATCCTGACTAATATTGGAATTTTCGATCACTGAACCAAGTACAGTAAAAACATTTTCTTCATCCTCAGTGACAGGTTTTCTAATAACAGGTTTTTTATAACTGACACTTCCACTTTCCTGAAACTGGCTTAATAGTCTCACGAAAACGGTTGATTTAGAATGGCTTCTGTCAGGAAACCTTTAAACATAAACTCGAAAAGCCAACAAACAATTTTGATGATATTCTCCAAGGATAAAAATTATATCAATTCGCTCTTTCTTTGAATAAATCTTCATTTTGACAAGGCAATAACACAACAATAATCAAATAATTCAGTTTAATAAATGAAGTTTCACAGTCACAAAAAATAATACCTCTATTATAGCAACAGGCTTTGCAGATTAAACTGACAGATTAAATTAATTATCTGACGTTTCAAATGCCAAAACTCGAAGACTTAGCTATAGAAAACCCTTTAACCATTCGATAGGTATTTAAAAGGTACATTTCTGGTAAGTTAAAAGGTATAGCGTTGTATTTAAATTAATCAAGTTATAGTCACTTAAAGTTCTTTTCGATTAGTTTTAATTTTTGGACACCCTATATAATATAGCAAGTTTATTATAATTGGGATATAAAATATGATTTATTGTTACACTTCACTGTAAATTTCGAGGATATAACTGAAATACTTCTTAAGTATTTGAAACATGAAAATTGGGTTAGATTTTGTCAAAATTCAAATTTTTTAAAAATCCTTAAGATTTAGATACTATAAATCTTATTAAAATAGGCACTTATTTTGATCGGATAATCCAAAAATGCAATAATATACAGGGAGTTCCCTTTAAAAAACACAAGTTTGATACTTTCAGAGCTTTTTCTTTACGTTATATTTAGGAAGTTGCTACTATGGAATCATCATTTTTGCAAAAATGATTTATAGCCTAAGCTATAGGTAAATTTAGTGTCGTAAATTCCGAGATAGATGAGATCAATCCAGGGGTGTTGGGGACAATGTAAAACCAACCCTTACATAAAATGTAACTGCAAAAAATTGTTTGGCGCCAAGGCAGGGACCAATTTGGCTAAAACAGGTTTTTTTGAATGTAGAAACCAAGTAACATGTTTTGGAAAAAAATTTCAAATAAAATTTGTAGAGATTTTGAAAATCTCAAATTTGAACTTTTGTGCGATCATTTTCGTTATGTGATTACAAAAACGCCCATAAACCCTCAAAATCGGCCAATTTTTATCAATTATTTGTTGCAAAATTTACTTTTTTGTGAACTTTTGGCTTTTAAAAAAATTTTATAATAGTAAATTAGATAATTTGTTGCTGAGATATTGCTAATTATTTATCCCAAGACACAAAATTTTGGTTGCTATAACTTCTTTCTATCTGAACATTTAGATACCCACAAAGATTCAATCTCTTCGAGAATTTTCACGTATTTAAGTATCACTTTAAAAAAGAAGTGTTTTTTATAAAGAAATAGAGCTCTCGCGCGGGCGAGAAAACTGAACTAGCAGCTTCAAATCAGCAACGCTCGGAAAAATTTGCTGTATTTTAGCAGCGAAGTTCGGTGTTTTTTTTTATCTGTCCACCCTCCCCCCTTTTTTAGAGTGATAATTAAGCGGTGTAAAACTAATTTGATTGAGCCTTTTTGGAGATCAAAATGTTCATCCAAAGAAAAGTTATGGCAATCAACATTTTGCGTCTTGGGATAAACAAATAGCAATATCTCAGCAAAAAATTATCCGATTTACTATTTCCAAATATCATTTTGTTCAAAATGACGAAGGCTTCTCTTTAAAATCAAAAAAATTTTAAAAAAATTAATTTCGCAATAAATAATTAATATGCAAAAAATGGCCGTTTTTAAGTTTTTTTTGGCACTTTTGTAATAAAAAATTGACGAAAATGATCGCACACAAGCTCAAATTGAAGGTTTTTAAAATCAATACATTTTTTATTTGATTTTTTTTTCCAAAATGCGTTTCTTGGCTTGTAGATTCAAAAAACTTGTTTTAAACAAATTTGATCCCCTCTCTACCTATTTTTTGCCGCTACATTTTATGTAGGGTTTGTTCTTACATTGCCCCCAACACCTCTGGGTAGGTCTCATCCATCTCGGAATTTACATCAAAAACACCACTTTTTACCTATGGACTATTATTGTGAGCCAAGATGACACTTAATAATAGGGCGGAAAAAAAAATAATTTTGGCCGATTTCTCCCAAAAAATGGGGATGTTTTCGGAGTCACATATTACCAATCTAAAAATTCATTATGACGGATGTTCTAGAAATTGTATTTCTCTCGATTTTATCCAAAATTATTATAGGGCAGATTTTTAGTTGTAAATTAATATTTAAAATTATTTTTAAAAAATTCGTTATGACGGTTCTAATATGGCAAAATTGGTATTTGCGGTTTTTGAGGGTCTACATTAAGATGATATGAAGATTTTAATTTTTTTTTTAATTTAATGTGACGTATCCAATATTAAAGGTTAAAAATTTTACGTTATTCACATATTGTCAAAATTATTATCTTGGAGCACGTTGGACTTGACCCGCACTAGCGTGACTGGAAACACATCTTAAGTATTCACAATATTGATAACTAGAATATATAGTGTACCTCTGCCATATCACTGTGGCGGGGAGGGTAAGTTTTGACTTTCTTCTCGGTATGGCGGTACAGGTAGGCCATCATCTCGATGGTGGTGGAATAGGATAAATTGTTTTCATTAGCAGTTTGTTCAAACTTTGCAATTTCTAATACGGAAGGGATATGGTTGGAGCGAATTTACTATTCACATTTTACTAAATATATATATATTAGCAACTAATTAAACAAGCCAGAAAAATAGATTCATCTATTTCTTACTACATTAATTTTTAAAAATAGCCATGATAAAAAAAATTGACTATGAGTTACTTATTGTTAGTAACGTTCAATAGCGATTAACTTTTTCTACTTGTGTGTCAAATTTAATTTCAATATGGAAAATATTTTGAATATTTAGAAATATACTTTCTTCTTGAATAGTTGATAAAAATATACAAATTTTCTAATTTTTCTAATAATGTGATATTCCTGATAATATTTTTTAAACTTGAGATGTTCACCATTTCGCCAGGAAAATATTATAAATACAACAACGCATTATTGTACCAATTTTTTTCACTTTACTTTTTGTATTGTCATCGAAACTCTAGATATGTTCAAAATTTCAGGCTAACTAAACAATTGGAAATCGATTGTAAGGTTGGAGCGATGTTAGTTTGTAGTTAATTACAGAAGTATGAAACTCAATAAAATCGTTGGATAATACAGATAATGATGGAAATAACTAATGTTTGAAATGGTCGCGACTACACCATACTGAAGCTATTTAAATTCAATATATTTTTTGCAGGGGAAAAATCACTGACGAAAACGACATGTAGAGAAAATTTGTTTAAATGTGGGAATGGAAACTGTATACCGAACGCTTGGATATGTGATGGAGACGTAGACTGCAATGATAGGAGTGATGAAGATGAGCATTTATGTCAAAAGATTGGAAAAGGTAGTACTTCATAAAAACCAATAATAATATATTTCCTTGTCCCTCCAGTTCACTTTATTTACAAATAGTGGTGCAACAAATACAAATATTAAAATGTTGGTGACAGGACTTGCATTGTCTTTATTTTTCTTCATTTGTAGGACTTTTCGATTAGGTTATATCTTTAATCATTCTATCAACTGTGAACTCAATGTTTCTTCTTAATTTTATATCCATTGAGGCGTGAAGTCTCATTTTACGGTAAGCAGCTCAATGATTTAATGTTACAAAGTAGAGGTTGCCAAAATTAGGTATCTCAACACCGGGTTTACTGAAAATTCTATTATTATTTTTAAGATCAAATTTGAGGTCAGTCTCGATTGTTCCGTATGGCACCCTTCAACTTCTGTTGAAGTCAATTTTCAATATCATTCGTTTTTACCAAATTATTAGAATGGGTGGAATAAAATCGGACACTTGTATAATAAGAGCGCATATTAAGTTCAAATACGTAAACTCCGAACATATAAATTATAACTCAATAAACATTATTCTGTTGTATTATAATTTTATAAATTTAATATATATTTTTCTGTAGGTTTACATTTTTATATGGTTTACATTTTTATATCAAGTACCTATATATGTATGTATGTGCGTAGAGTTGGGGGTCTGTATACTGCGACCTGGTGAATTTATTGTGCCCCTCTACTGCTGCCCAATCGTAAGTGTTACTTTATCGGCTAGAGCAGGTCCTTCAGTGCTCTTTCCTTCAGGAATCTCAGAATGTTCGACGGCATCAAGACGGGTAGCTCCCATCTTCGATTTTATGTGCTCCCAAGAACCGCATCCTAGGATTTTCTAGAGCGCTGCACTCTGCAGGTATATGAATAGAGGTTTCGTCCTCCTCCGCACAGAATCTGCACTCTTCTCTTTTTACCAGTCCAAGTTTCTTTAGGTGTCCCTTCAGATGGCAATGCCCCGTCAGGACCCCTGTCTGAATTCTGAGCTGGTTTTTACTTAAGCTTATGCATCCTTTGAATCTCTTCTGGTCGTAGTTCCTCAGAAGTATCTTCGCTTGTCTCAATCCTTCTAATAATTAGATCTTCTGCTCTCTTCTTCTTTTTTTAGTTCTTCCAGTATTACGCTGCTATTTATTCCACAAAAAGGCTCTGGCCCCAGAAAAGGTATCTCAGCCCCTTTCCTTGCCAACTTGTCTACTATTTCATTCCCCTCTATCCCGGTACCCACATGAGGGGGACTTTATTATTCTTACTCAAATCATTCAGTTTCTCTAGGCATTCCCATCTTGGAACTAATAACTTGAGAGCTCAGCACACTGATGGCTGCTTGACTATCCGACATGATGATAATCTCTTGACCGTGACAGTTTTTCTCCTTGTTAAATTGAATAAACATCTTAATGGCATGTACTTCTGCCTGGAAAATGTTTGGTGACTTACCCCAGCCTTCGTAGTGTCTGGTGCCGGGTCCATACACTCCTAATCCAGTTCCCTTCGTTGTTTTGGAGCCATCTGTATACCATATAGTGGATTTCTTACTGAGTTTTTCAATGGTGTTTCTGTCCCATTTGCTCTTCCGACTCAACTTTGTACTGAAGTCTTTCACAAAGTAGAATTTCTTTTTCATTTCATATTGAGGCATGTCCCAGATTTGTTGATTTCTGGATGAAAGCTTGGGCCTTCGTTTTATGACCTCATCTCCTATCATCCCATAAATTGTCCTCTTCGCTATGTTCTCTAGAAATATATGTAGATGTGTGAGGTTTAGGATTACTTCCATGGCGGCCGTTGAACAAGTTTTCATTGCCCCGGTTATACATGCGCAGGCCAGTTTGAACTTCCGAGAGTTTAGCTCTCTTATTAGCCGGACTTTATCATTTGCTACAGGCCACTGTCCTATATGTGATGATTGGTCTCACTATTGCAATGTACATCAAGTGCAAGGTTTTTGGGTTGGTATCCTCACCCTCCACCAACAAAGTTTCTACAGACCATCAAGGCTTTTGTAGCCTTGTTGATTACTTTCTTTTCATGCTTATTCCAGATGAGTTTGTTATGTAAGGTCAATCTCAGATATTTGACCTCTGACTTCCACACAATAACATTCCCATCCATTCTCATGGTCTTCAGATTGAGGTTTCTTTTCCATGTGAAGGCTTCTAGGGTGGTTTTGGTGGGGTTGATGTTTAGTTTCATCATCTGGCACAATTCTCTAATATATTTAACCCCTCTTAGAACTATGTCATAGAGAGTATTCTCGAATTTGCCTCTTGCGATCACATTGACTGGAAAAAGCAATTGTTTTCAAAGGTCCGTGGTCAAGCGTGCTATAAAAAATAATAGTTTTAAACTTTTCATAATTGTGCGTTTTTTCACCTTTTATTCCATCACTATCGCCTTTATTTTACATAGCTTTTGCATTATTACAAAATTATCTATTAAGCTATGAAACAAAATCGATAGATTTTCGGTAAAATAAACGAATTGATATGACACTTGTACGAAGCCTTGACAAGGCAAGTATCTCGTCATCTTGCATTTTTTGTGAATTTTGATTTTACCGTTATTCAATTGTGTGTTACATCTTTCAAAAATGTCTTATACTAATGTTGAGGCTTACGATATGTTGGCTGTATATTTTGAGTATTTTGAAAATACTAGTATTACGGCACATGAATATACCGTCAGGTATATTGAACGAAGACGATGTACTGGAAGAATGTTTTGGCGGTTGGTAATACGTCTCAGAGAAACGGGTAGTATATTTCCAACTACAGTGTCCTTCAGGAAACGTCCGTCAAGAAATAAAAGCAACGATATAAACGTTCTCGCGTACCTGCAAGCGGATCCGCACTTAAGTGTCAGAAACATTTCTTTAGACTTAAGTGTAATTTGCACGACAGTGTACCGAATTTTAAAAGATGTTAAGGTGCATCCCTATCATGTAGTTTTACGCCAGACTCTTTCAGAGACTGATTTTGACAAGCGGCTGGATTATTATTATTGGTTTGAACATTTATAAAGTCTTTTTGTTATTTGTTGAACAAGTTTGCTATGGTTTTATTAATAATATTAAGGTTTTCTGTTGTTTATATTGTTATTTTGGTTTATTGGTCTTTAGACACGCATTAAATCTTGCGTCTCATATGATTTAAACCAGTCCAACGCTTGAATAAAGTGTGAAGGAAGATATACAGAAACAAAACAACAAATAAACATTAATGGTGAAAGTAAAATAATAAAATAACTTAAAAATTAATAAAAGGTGAAAAAACGCACACTTGTGGAAAATTTAAAAAGATTTTTATAGTTTTAATGGCACGCTTGACCACGAACCTTCGCAAACAATTGCTTTTTCTATTTAACGTGATATCAGTTGTTCTTGTGGTCATAATTCCGAAACCAATAAAGATATCGAATTAATATGTTCGCATTTTCTCTTGCAAATTTATTCCACTTTCCAAATGTGATATAAAAACTATATCTTTCCATTTAAAATTTCGGAGTAAAATTGAAAATAAAAGATGGGTTCCAAATAACGCCCTCTAGCGAGGGCCGTGAAAATCATTCTAATATAGCTATTATTTCGTTTTAATTGTCAAACTTTCCTTTCTTAAACAAGAACAAGTTTATCAAATTCGATTCAACCAAACCAAACTTATGTTAACTTTTATCAGTAAACATTGCCCCTCCTCTCCTGCCATAACTTTACATCTAGCAACGAAAAATGTTAAACCAAAAAGATGTAGAATTATAGTGGAATTATCAGTGTAATATTTTTTGATAGCTTTTATGGGGACATTTTCCAGAAAAATGTGTTTTTTACTTTACCACAGTAATTGCGCCCCCTAGCGACAAAGTTAGGAATATAAAAAATTTTTTCCAGCATTTCTCTTGCCCACTTTCCTTGACGGATTTTTTCCCTAAAGTTCCTGGAGTATCATTTCCTGAGATATGTTACCCGGCCACCCTTAATGAAACACCATTTAAATGTTTAATTTCATTTTATGACTTTTGCCTAATTTTTTTTTGCCACAGGTAATACTGTTAAATAAAGTGTCAATAACTATTTTTACTAAGTGTGTATTGCAGCCATCAAAGTGTATTAAAAAATTTTGTTTACGGACATATTTAAATATCAGATTAGTCAGAAATAATCTTTAATAAAGAATATTTAAGATTTATTTACATGATTGCTAAGTATTTTGTAGAATAATAACTATTTCAACTTGAGGACATTGCAGTGCAGCTTTGTTTAAGCTAAATAAGATTAAAATATTCTTCAAGTTCTTTATCACATATCAATGAATTTGTGCAATAACTGATTTAAGTTTCTTTAAAGCAAATGAAATAATAGGCCAGCGGAATTAGCGTCTGGGAAAAATTTATTGTTAGTAGACTTCTGGCTACGTAGAAACCTTCAGAATGATAATAATAATTATGTAGTATCTTATGTTTCGTTTCCTTTTTTGGGGAAAATAATAGGGACAGAAAACTTTACATATTCCGATTGTGTCTAAAATTGATATTGTGGGGTTTTTGAGGGCTATACAAACTCAATGTGCAGTATAAAATATATTGAGCTAAGAAATTTACATCTTGGATTCTTGAAATATTAAAAATTTAAATTGTAGGGTTCTTGAGGCGTATATAAACTCAATATGCAGGATACAATAGTAGTGAACATAACCCGATCCTCTCTATCCCCCCACTCCTCGACCTTGGCCTTGACCTTGCCTCACCCCTCTTTGGCCCCGCCCACATCTCCTTGTCATTGACCTTGAAAGTGCACGTGTGCTTTGGCCTTGACCTTGTGTTCAAGGCTGTGTGTGACCTTGACCTTGACCTTGGTCGAGACGACCTTGACTTTGTTGGAGGTCATCTTGGGTGTGTGACCTTGAAGATATGTTACGTGGTTTGGGGTGACCTTGAATGGTTTTATATAAGGTATGGGGCAGTTTCATTCATCAGTTGGCTCTGACTTGTATAGGTAGTACATGTGTTAATATTTGACAAATCATGGCATATGTTTGTGAAAATTGCGGTTCTAAGTTTACTAATAGTTATAATATGAGACGTCATCAAAGAGAATCGTGTGCGGCGAGATTTAATGAAGTGCCTGGAGGAAAACGGCTCCGAATTGAAGAGTATACATCGACGATTCCGGTAATTAATTGCGCTACATGTAATGTAGATGTTCCAATAAATCATATGTCAGCGCATAAACGAACACAACAACATAAAAATAATTCATGTTTGCCGGTATGTCATGGTGTGCAACTCGTTGAATGTGCCTTCAAAAGGAGAATTGCAACCTATCGGGTTAGCAGTGATATGGAGCATTCCGATTACGTAATGTTCTTTGCAGACATTAAATCCAAGGTGGTGGAACTTGTTAATAATTTATTGCGTGTGCATCATGCTTTAAAAGTTAACATGACAGCTGTTGGCGAGTACATGCTTCCATCACAAGAAATATTCAGTGAAAAATCCTTCAACACTGCTAATCAAATAATTAGTGTAGAAAGTGATTTGGATGCCGTTTACCATTCTTTCACCGAATTAATAAAAACGCAGGCGACAGAGTTCCAGGAGAAAGATTCAGGTATGGAAAAATCAAAACCCGATATATTAAATTGATTTTTATATATTATTTTTCTTGTTATAGGATGGGCTCTTGTGCGAATTTTATACTTGGAAGTTGGTATCAACAAGTATATGCCTATGGGCGGCTCATCATACATCAAGTTGCCGTGTTCTATTGAAAAGAAAGGAGCTGTCGTCAATGTGATTAACCAGGACGAATTTTGCTTTGCGTGGGCTGTAACATCAGCATTGTTTTCTCCAACAGCAGAGCCTTCACAGAAGACATCCTACCCCCATTTTTCTAGAGTGCTAAATGTAACAGGTATGGATTTTCCAGTAAAATTACGTGACATTAAAAAATTTGAGGAAATGAACAACATATAAATTAACGTATACGGTCTGGAATCTAAATATGAAAATAATGAAGTAATACATGAAGTTATTGGTCCACTGAGGTATGCGTCAAAAAAGTTGGATAGGCATGTAAATTTATTGTTAATTACAAAAGACTGTAGTAGTAAAGATGGCGGTGAACATTTTTGTGATACGACTTGTTCAAAGAGTCATTATTGTTGGATTCGGGATTTATCACGTTTAGTTTCAAGTCAAATTAGTTGTCAACAACATAAAATATATTTCTGTGATGGTTGCCTCATTTATTTTAGTACACCGTCAGCTTTAACTTTACATCAAAGCTACGATTGTAACCACATTTTCACGCAAACACCCTCAGTGGATTTAAAAATCGATAAATTTGGAAAGAGTGTGCCGGAAAATATTTTAAAATTCGAAGGTATAGAAAAGCAAATGCGCGTTCCATTCGTGGTTTATGCAGATTTCGAATCTGTTTTAAAACCCGTTGAAACGGTACAACCAAACCCACAAAATTCTTACACTGTAAAAAGTTTTAAACATGAACCATATTCTTTTGCTTATTTAATTAAATGCTCTTTTGACGACTCACTTTCGAAATTTGAGCTATTTCGGGGGAATAATGCAGCTCAAGTCTTTGTGGATCGTATCGAGTGTGATTTAAGGGCTCTATACAACACATATTTAAAATACATTAAGCCTATGAAACCGTTAACGCCTGAAGAAAAAAGGGAGTTTAATGATGCTAAAATATGTGGTATATGTGAAGGCCCTTTTGAAGAGGGTGAGATTAAAGTACGAGACCACTGTTACATAACTGGTGCAAAAAGATTTGGTGCTGCACATTCCGTTTGTAATTTAAATTATAAATTACCCTCTTTTATCCCTATCATATTTCATAACTTAAGCGGCTACGACAGCCATTTATTTATAAAAGAGTTATGTAAATATGGGGATAAAATTGGTGTTTTGGCTCAAAGTAAGGAAAAGTACATATCATTTACCAAAAGCATTTAAGTGCACGATTATTTTGATAGTAAATGTGGAAAAGTCAAGAGGAAATATTTAAAGTTGCGATTTATTGACAGTTTTAAATTTCTGTCAACGTCTTTGGAAAATTTAGGCAGCGGTTTAAACGACGACGATTTTATTGAAACGCGAAAACATTTTTCAAAGATCAACCAATTTAATTTGATGCGTCAAAAGGGTGTTTTTCCCTATGGCTTTATTGACTCTATAGAAAAAATGGAAAATACATGTCTTCCAAGTAAAGATGAATTTTATGATTATTTACGGGAAGAACATATTAGCGATGAAAGCTATAGAAGAGCAAAAGAAGTATGGCGCTTGTTTGGGTGTAAAACTTTGGGGGACTATTCGGACGTGTATTTAAAATCAGATGTGTTGCTATTGTGTGATGTTTTTGAGCAATTTCGGAATAATTGTTTAAAATTCGATAAACTTGATCCAGCACATTACTATACCCTTCCAAGTTTATCATTTGATTGTATGCTACGTATGACTAAGGTAGAGTTAGAGCTCTTAACTGATATAGACATGATACATTTTTTTAAGAAAGGTATACGCGGCGGCATAAGCCAGTGTACAGAAAGGAAGCACATCGCTAATAATATTTTTTTACCAGACTATGACCCAACAAAACCTTCTTCATTTATAACATACCTTGATGCTACAAATCTATATGGTCATAGTATGTCACAAGCATTACCATATGGTGGTTTTCGATGGTTAAGCGAGCGCGAAATTCTGGATTTAAATATTATGGCTGTTGGTGATGATAGTTTACATGGCTACGTTTTGGAAGTGGATGTGCATTATCCGACTGAGTTGCATGATGCACATTCTGATCTTCCATTTCTAGTAGAAAATATCATACCGCCAACAGAAAACGCTAAATTACCGAAATTAATTCCTAATTTACAAGATAAAAAAAAATACATTGTACACTATAGAACTTTAAAACAAGCCATCGCCAACGGCTTAGTGGTAATGCAAACCCATCGAGTATTACAGTTTAAGCAATCAAAATGGCTAAAGTCGTATATTGATTTTAATACCAATTTACGTAACAAGGCCACCACAAAATTTGGGAAGGACACTTTTAAATTAAAAAATAACGCGATATTTGGTAAAACTATGGAAAATGTGGAAAATCGAAAGGATATAAAATTAGTAACACATTGGGATAACAGTGTAGGCAGAAATGGAGCTAGAGCACTAATATCCCGCCCCAATTTCAATAGTAGCTCGATATTTACCGAGAACTTTGTTGCTATACATATGAATAAAGTTAAAATATTGTACAATAAACCAATTTATATCGGTTTTTCCATATTAGATATATCAAAGACTGTAATATACGATTTTTATTATAATTTTATTAAATCCAAGTTTGGCGATGATGCTTCGTTACTTTACACCGATACTGACTCGCTTATATTAAAAATGTATACGGAAAACTTTTATCAAACTATATCAGAAAACCCCGAAAAATTTGATACATCAAATTACCCCGAAATTAATAATTTCAACATAATTAAAAGTAATTCTGTAGTTGGTAGAATGAAAGATGAGTTTCCTGGTGATCCGATAATAAGTTTTTATGGTACCGGCGCGAAGGCTTATTATGTAAAGTCCATTAATAATGAATTAAAAAAAGCCAAAGGTATCAAAAAATGTGTTATCGAGAAAGACCTTCATCAGGAAGACTACCAAAGAATTGTTGAACGGGGTGGTTTGATATTAAGAAAGATGAAGACATTTAGAAGTGAATTACATAACATTTATACCAACATAATAAATAAAGTAGCATTGTCACATAGCGATGATAAACGTTATGTAATTCCCAGTTCAACCAAAACTCTACCTTGGGGGCATGCAGACATAGATTTTTACAAAACAGACCCGGAAGAAAACTTAGCAAATTTAGTCACCGTGTTGGAATCATTTCTAAGTCAGGACAGCACGTAATCTGGAAAATCCATATTTCATTATTTGTATTGTTTTTATTATTTCTATTAAACATACAACATTAATATGTAACGATAGTATTGTATTTTTTTTTTTTTTTTTTTTTTAAATAAAAAACATGTATTCATTACTTGATTGCTTTTTTATTGAACCTTTATTTTAAAATTATAAATATAATGAAGTGTCGACAAATAACAAACTGTAAAAGTTATTGTTGAAAAATTTGTCTAATAGTAAATTAAACGCACAGGTCTACGAGTAAATGTTTAATGTGAAACAGGTTTGCTGACAAGATCCTCCATAGTCTTTTCAATTTTCAACATTCTAGAGTTAAGTTCATCACGCAGTTCGTCTTGCCTAAGTTCATATATTGCAATAACAGTATCATCAATGTATCCTCTAAGTTCTTGACCGGTTTCAATTAATTTCTTGCGTACGTAACCTACAATTTGGTTTCTGAATATATCTTTAATAACAATTGTTGAGTCATGTAAAGCTTTCTGCGTATCTTGCACACACTGAGCAAGGTTATTATCAACATAATTTCGTGTGGTCGCATCGTCTCCTTCAAGAGGTTCTGCTAAATAGCACAATCTTTTGCTTCCCATGTCGTAATCTCCATTAGGTGTAAGTTTAAAACCTATTCCTGAAGGACCTCGCATAAAGTTAAAATCCTTAAATTTTCTTTTGCGACCGAACTTATCAATATTTAGTAGTCTTTTTATGATATTTTAAAAATTATTAGTGTCAAGTGGTTAAAAAAGAAGAATAAAAATTGTATTTAAAAAATCGTCAAAAGTCAATTTTTTCAAATATAGAGCAACTATTTTTATAATTTTATCATACTAAGCATTAAAAATAAGGATAACTTTGCATAAGGTTGTCTATTACAAAAATTTGTAGCTTTCTAAATATTGACAATTCAACATTTTTCTATTGTAAAAATGCTATACGGCTTTTCATATTTATTATTAGTTGGTCATGACGACGAAAATAAAACAATCGGACCGTACAGATTTGTCACTATTTCCTGCCATTTGACATTCATTAATAAGAATCATGATGGGGTGATTAAATTACACGCACGAAGAGTATTTAAACTTATTTATTATTTATAGGGAATGTGATAGAGTTATTTCAAGAACATGCGATATATTCGCGATCCGATATCCGAAGAAACAGAAACCAACACTGTCAACTGTTGAAAACATTATAAAAACTTCAAGAACTCTGGATCTATAAAAGCGAAAAGAAATAGAAATAAAGCATTTGTTAATAAAATAAAGTTACAAAAATTATTTGAGTAAATGTTCAAATTGACGCTCTTGAAAATCAAAACATTTTTCGCATCTAAGCAGGAACTCTTCATGGGTGGATCTTCTTATTGACTGAGGATTAAGTTCCTCAAATGCTATTCTGACGCGCTGCACGCAATCTTCCAGAGTGGTTAATGCGATATTATATACTTTATTTCTGATTGTCCTCCAAATAAAAAATCAAGTACTGTTAGGTCGAGGGAGTGAGGTGACCAAAGATGTGGCCCATTCTTTTCTGTCCATTGATCATAAAACAAGTTTTGCAGAAGATTGTTAACTAAATGACTATTATGTGAAGGCGCCACATCATGTTGATAAAATAAATTTCTATGATCATCTAGCGGCAAGTTGTCTAAATAGTTCACTTCAAAATTTCTCAGTATGTGGAAGTAGCGCTCACCTATAAGTTAAAAAACATATTTCGTATCTATAATTCTTCGAAAATGGATAACTTACAATTTAGATTAACTTGGTAGTATTTTAGGGCGACGACGCCGTCATTTCTTATAGCACAATATACGTTAAACTGCCAAGACTCTTGAAAATATAATTCTCTCAGTGCATGTTCATTTCAGTCGCTCCAATAATGGGAATTGCGTCGATTAAACAATCCATTTTATATGAATTTGAGAGTGTAAATCACGAATTTAAAATTATTGTAAATAATTGTACAAACTAATAACAGCATTTTGATAATTGAATACGTGTCACTGGCACTCAAATATGATAAAATTACAAACTGTTACGAAATTCAGCAGTAAGGTTTTTGAGAACGAGGTGAAAATGGCACTTTTTTAGTTTTTCAAAAATAATTCAAAAACTATGCCTTTTCAGTACATATATATATATATATATATATATATATATATATATATATATATATATATATATATATATATATATATATATATATATATATATATATATATGTTACGATTTTTTGTAGAGAATTGATTTTCCTATCGAAATGTAATCTTCGGAGGTCAAAACAATTAAATGTTTTGCAGAATAACAAACTATTTAAAATTTACCACTTTTTCACAATTTTTATTGATTATTAACCGACTTCTAAAAGAAGGAGGTTCTCAAATTCGTCGACTATATATTTTTTTTTTCTATGTATGTACACCGATTACTCCGGAACGGCGGCACCGATTTGAATGAAATTTTTTATGTTATGTTCAGGAAATTTGTGCAGTAAAATCCAAGATGACGCTAACAATATGGCGGCCAAAAAAATTATTTTGTCCGATTTTCTCCAAAATTGGTGTGGGGAAGTTTTTGGGGCCGCACATAACGAATCCGAAATATTTTTTAAAAAATTCAATATGGCGGATCCAATATGGTGAACAAAAAAATCCATTTTGTCCGATTTTCTCCAAAATTGGCACATGACGAACCTCAAATTATTTAAAAAAAAATTCAATATGACGGATCCAACACGGCGGTAAAAAATAAATTTTGTACGATTTTTTCAAAATTGATATGGGGGAGTTTTTGGGTTCGCACATTACGAATCTGATATTATTAAAAAAATTAAATATGGCGGATCTAAGATGGCGGATTTACGATTCTACATCTTTGGATTTTGTCTAAAATCAGTATCGGGGATTTTTGTTAGTGTTAATTACGAATTTAAAATATTTCTTGAAACACTCAATCTGGTGGACTCAATATGGCGTCCTAAAAATTTTACATTTTTCGATTTTCTCCAAAACTGATATAGGGGGTTTTTGACGGTGTCAATTGTGAATTTAATAGTATCTTTTCATGATCAATATGGCGGACTAAAGATTTTACATTTTTCGATTTTGTTCAAATGTGGGACTGAATCGTTTTTGAGGATGTAAATAGCGAATATAAAATTATTTTTAGAAAATATAATATGTCGGAGGCAATATGATGGTCTAGAAATTTTAATTTTCAGGATTTCATCCAAAATTGGTACTAGGGGGCTTTGACCTTATTTGCATTTTTTCAGATTTAGTATTAGGGTGTTTTCGGGGTCGTGTATTACGAATATGGAGTTAATTTTTTAGCACTATTAGGTTGAAAAGATACAATATGAGTGACTGAAAATTTTACATTTTTCGATTTTTTCTAAAATTGATATTGCGGGGTTCTTGGGGTGTATACAAATTCGACATGCAGTATTAAATATATCGGGCTAAGAAATTTACGTTTCAAGTTCTTTAAATATCGATATTGGAAGGTTTTGCGGCCTATATTACCAATCTAAAATTAATTTGAAATTTAAGATGGTGGATTTATTATGACAGACTAAATATTTCTTTGATACAATATCACTGGTATTTGGAAAACTCTAATAATCAAAGAATTTTTAATGGTTCATTTTAGGGTGATTTACAACTTTGGTTAAAATGGGTACTTTTTTGTCACCTTGGCGTCATTACCAGGTACACTTATCTCGATTAGTACTTAGTTCAAATAATTTATGGACATCATAATGAATTCAAAATTAAAAATCGAAAAATAAAATTTTTATAAAAAAATTGAACCGACTTCTATAAGTGCGATAAAAATTGAAAAATATCTATAAATTTCTATATGGAATTGAAATTTTTGAAGTCAGCGCCAAATTATTACTAAATTAAACAAATAACTACTAATACGAGATATATACACACTATGGTAAGAAAGCAATTACAAATTAAGAAGATTTAACTGTTTATGCGAATCACATTTTGTCAGATATTAGTTTGGCGCCGACTTCGACAATTTTAAATGTATATAGAAATTTATAGTTATTTTTCAATTTTTAGCGCACTTTTAGAAGTCGGTTCAATTTTTCTTATACAAATTCTATTATTTTACATCCTTTCGTACGTTTTTTTAATTTAAAATTCGTATATTTATGCAATGAAAGTTAAATTTATTTTATATTGATAAAACGTGTTTTTTAAATGGACAACAGAAATGTTGAGCTTTACGTTGAATCTAATATGTGTGTAGCGGTATTAAAGGATAGAGTTGCTTCAAACATATTGATTTTTACTGCTTGAACTCGCATTAGTCTCTTTTTCATTCGATTATTGAGTTTTATGGTTATGGCGTTTTAAGGCTATGTGGTTGAGGGCTTTTTTTGGGTTTCTATTAAATTTTAGATTTTTTAGCCCATTTCTTATGCATAGGAAATCACCTGGCGTGATAGGGTTATTTGGACTTCGGATTCGTTTTAACACGTTCGATTATATATAGTAAGGTGGGTCAGGTCTCCGCAAACAATATTTAGGTTTTTTTGTGGAGCTATGTAACAGAACAATTTTATAGAAGATTTTTGCGATATATTTGCCTTTAAAAGATTGCAAACGATATAACTTTTTCAAAGATATATTTTTTCTGTTTAACTGAAATTAGATTAAATTTGTTTCTTTCTACATGACAAGAAGCCTGTTATAATGTTGCAGTAGACTTTTTTTATACTTTTAAAAGGAAGCACAGGGTGAAATAGCCTTAACATTTTTTACCCCTAAACTTTGAAGAGCTTACGTTTTTAGACATTGCATTGCAGATTTTTCAATTTCTTTGTCTTTTGAAAGAAATAAAATCTTTATAAAAGAAAATTGAGCCGAAATAGTGAACATAACCCAATCCTCATCATCCCCCCACTCCTCGGCTTCGGCCTTGACCTTGCCCCCACCCTCTTTGGCACCGCCCACATGCCCTTGTGATTGATCTTGAAAGTGCACGTGTGCTGACCTTGTGTTAAAGGTTGTGTGTGTGTGTATATATGTGTGTATGTGTGTGTGTGTGTGTGTGTGTGTGCGCGTGTGTCCTTAACCTTGACCTTGACCGTGCTCGGGGCGACCTTGACTTTGTTGGAGGTCATCTTGGGTGTGTGACCTTGAAGTAGTTATTTGTGCATTGTAATAGTGTGGGATGATCTTGAAATGATTTTGACCTTGCAAATTCTTTTATAAAATTATGTGAGTCTATTTACATTCATTCAGTGTGAAATGTCAGATACGGAATTATCTAAAGAAAAAATTAGTCACACACCCAAGATGACCTCCAAAAAAGTCAAGGTCGCCTCGAACAAGGTCAAGGTCACACACAACCTTGATCACAAGGTCAAGGCCAAGGACGCATCGCACGTGCACTTTCAAGGTCGATCACAAGGACATGTGGGCGGGGCCAAAGAGGGGTGGGGCAAGGTCAGGGTCGAGGTCGAGGAGTGGGGGGATGATGAGGATCGGGTTATGTTCACTACTAGCCGACTTCTAAAATTGCACTAAAAAGTGAAAAATAACTATAAATTTTTATATCAAATCGAAATTTTTGAGTTGATCTCAAACCTGACCTGACAAAATGTGATTCGCATAAACATATTAAAAATACTTTATTTGTAATTGCTTTCTTACCATAATTTGTACATATGAATAGTTATTATTATTTCTTTCATTTAGAAACAATTTGGCCCCGACTTCAAAAATTTCAATTTCACATAAAAATTTATAGTTAATTTTCACTTTTTAGCGCACTTTTAGAAGTCCGTTCAATTTTTTTTATAAATTTTTTTTTTCGATTTTTAGTTTTGAATTCAATATGATATCCATAAATTATTTGAGCTAAGTACTAATGGAGATTAGTGTATCTCGCAATGATCCCAATGTAGCAAAAAAGTACTCATTTTATCAAAAGTTGTAAATCACCCTAAAATGCACCACTTCTTTGACTCTTTGAGTTTTTCAAATACCAGTGAATTTGTGTCAAACAAATATTTAGTCTGTCATAGTAAATCCACTATCTAAAATTTCAAATTAATTCTATATTGGTAAAATAGGCCCCAAAACCTTCCATTATCGATATTTGAAGAACTTGAGACGTAGATTTCTTAGCCCGATTTATATGTTATACTGCATACTGAGTTTGGATAGGCCCCAAGAACCACGCAATACAAAATTGGAAAATATGTTGTATATTATCAACCTAATAGTTGTAAAAAATTAATTTCATATTCGTAATACACGACCCCGAAAACCTAATACCAAATCTGAAAAAATGGGAATATGGTAAAATTTTCAAAATATGGCAGATCCAAACATATTGGATCTGCCATATTATATTTCAAAAAAACAACAACGGCCCAATCTAATCTAAATCTAAACCTTTCGAAGCCCCCTAGACCAATTTTGAATGAAATCCAGAAATTTAAAATTTCTAGACCGTCGTATTGCATCTGACATATTAGATTTTCTTAAAATAATTTTATATTTACTATTTACATCGTCAATAACGATTTAGTTCCACCTTTGAACAAAATCGAATAGAGTAAAATTTTTAATCCGCTATATTGGATTCGCCATACTGAATCCTGAAAAAATATTTTTAAATTCATAATTTACAACCCTCAGGAACCCCCTAGATCCGTTTTGAGGAAAATCGAAAAATGTAAAATATTTAGAACGTCATATTGAATTCACCAGATTATTTTAAAAAAATATTTTAAATTCGAATTTAATATTAACAAAAATTCCTCAATACTTATTTTAGACAAAATCGAGTGATGTAGAATCTTTAATCGGCCATCTTGGATCCGCCATATTTATTTTTTTTAATAATTTCTGATTCGTAATGTGCGATCCAAAAAACTTCCTCATAACAATGTTGAAAAAATCGGACAAAATAATTTTTTTCATCCGCCATATTGAATTTTTTTAAAATAATTTTAGATTTGTTATGTGCGACCTCGAAAACTCCCCTGTACCAATTTTGGAGAAAATCGGACAAAATTGATGTTTTCGTCCGCCATACTGAATTCGCCACATTTAATTTTTTAAAAATAATTCTAGATTCGTTATGTGCGACCTCGAAAAATCCCCTGCACTAATTTTGGAAAAAATCGGACAATATTGACTTTTTTGGCCGCCATATTGGATCCACCATATTGAATTATTAAAAAATATTTTGGACTCTTTATGTGCGAGCTCGAAAACTTTCCCACACCAATTTTGGAGAAAATCTGACAAAATTAAATTGTTTGTCCGCCATATTTGATCCGCCATATCCAATTTCTTAAAAATAATTTTAGATTCGTTGTGTACGGCCACGAAAATTCCTCCATAACAATTTTGCAGAAAATTGGACAAAATTAATTTTTTAGTCGCCATATTGTCAGCGCCATCCTGGATTTTACTGCACGAATTTCGTCCAAAAAAATATGGGATCACCGCAGTAACTTCCTAAACATAACGTAAAAAATTTCATTCAAATCAGTGCCGCCGTTCCAGAATAATCAGTGTTCATACATAAAAAAAATATTCGATGAATTGAGAATGTCCTTCTTTTAGAAGTCTGCTAAAAAAATACTCCTTAATTCCACGTCCAAAAGATCAGCGATTTTCGAGAAAAATCTAATTTTTTTGTAAATGGTTTTTATAGCCTGAAAATTCTAATAAAACCTATTTTCGCAGGGAATGACATAATTTAACAAAAGGGTCAAAATAGATCCCATTGACTATGTTACACTCCCGAGCAGGACGAATTAGTGACAGTTGTACCCTCCACAATACGACATGGGTTGTTACTAATTTGGTATTACTAACAATAATCGTTTGTCGTAGTTCCTCCCTGGTATATATTTTAACCGAATAAACTAAGTTCTAAATGATCTTACAAGTAAAATTTCATTTACCCTCGCTAAAATGTGATGGAGCACCACAATGCAGATATCACCTATTCTCACGAGTTTCTAGCTGAACGTCATCTAACAAATCAGTAAAATTATCCTTAAAAAATGGCAAATAAGGCCGTCCCATCATGCAGGCGAAACTTAAAATTACTGCCCTGACATTAACTGACTGAAACTGGTATTAATATGATAATAACGTAGTTTCTCTTAAATATGAATTTATATATATATATATATATATATATATATATATATATATATATATATATATATATATATATTCACTTTGGATAAGAATGAGAACCAATAAATTTGGAACTGGCCTGCAGATGGAAGTACCCTGCCGAATGGAAAAGTTTTCATCTCTACTTAGTAGTTTCTTGCCACCTAAAGTACTGCTTTTGATTCCTAACCAGAACAAATCACGTCTATCCTCATAAGGCGTTTTCACAATTACAATTATATATATACAACATATATAATCTCTACAAGGGTCCAAGAACATAAAAATACCATAAAGAATAAGCAAACGACATCGGCTTTATTCCAACACCATCAGGAGACAGGACACACCATAAATTTCCAGGAAACCAAACAGATCGCACCCATAAAATACTATAGAACGCGCATCATCAGAGAAGCCCTCGAAATAGAAAGCACTAAAAACTTTAACAAGAGAAATGATGCGCAAAATATTTCAAATACATGGAAAACTCTACTTAAAACCAAACCAAGAACAATACACCAGAGAAACAGGACAGCGGGCCGAGAAGAGGCACAAACCAGAGAAGCGAAGAAACCAACCAGGCAGAACCAAAGTACAACCTGCGCAACCGCCAAAGTATAAAAAGGCCGTCAGAGGACCAGCACACTCATTTTAAGTCGAGCAGCCGTCGAGGAAGCATCACTTGAGAATGCCAGCTGAGATGTTGACGAAACGTCGTGAAGATATTTCTACTGACGAACGGATTGAAAACAGGAAAAACACCATTACATATCTATCTATATATATATATATATATATATATATATATATATATATATATATATATATATATATATATATATATATATATGTATATATATGTATATATATGTATATATATATATATATATATATATATATATATATATATATATATATATATATATATGTGTGCGTAAATGCAAACTTTGTTCCATCATATCGTTCCCGTGTTGGAGGTTGCACAGTTTGAACAAATTACTACAGAACACAATTCATCTTATTCTACCACCATCGAGATGATGGCCTACCTGCACCGTCATATCGAGAAAAAAGTCAAAACTTACCCTCCCCGCTCCAGTGATACGACAGAAGTGCATGTTTCGTCTATACTAGATTCATCAGGGTACCACATGTACCTATTTGTGCAAAGGACAGGTCTTAAGGACCTATGCAACACTGAACGCGGCTTCGCCGACCTCCCGCTGGATGGCGTATATATGTTTGTGCGACTTTCACGGATTTCTCCGTGTGAAATGCAATAGCAGTGGATATATCCACATTATACCGTTGTAGGGCTGAAATCATATTCATATGCATCTCCGTGTATAAATGAAGTAAAATGCGAACAGTAAATACAAACTTCGTTCCATCATATCCTTCCCGTGTTGGAGGTTGCAGAGTTTCAATAAATTGCTACAGAACACAATTCATCCTATTCCACCACCATCGCGATGATTGCCTACCCGTACTACCATATCGAGAAGAAAGTCAAAACTTACCCTCCTCGCTACAGTAATACGGCAAAAGTACATGTTTCGTCTGTACTAGATTCATCAGGGTACCAACATGCACCTGTTTGTGCAAAGGACAGATCTGAACGCGGCTTCGCTGACCTCCCGCCGGATGGCGTATATATGTTTTTGCGGCTTTCAGTGTTGCATACTTCTTTAAGATCTGTCCTTTGCACAAATAGGTTCTTGTGCATGGTGATGCATATAGTTTTGCGTTTGCTGGATGTGATTTCAGCACCACAACGGAATAATGTGGATATATCCACTGCTATTGCATCTCACAGGGAGGAATCCGTGAACGCCGCATAAACATATATACATATAGTGTGATAATTCTTAATACAATTAAATTGGGTCTGAAGCTTTATAATGAAAGTAATCACAATTGTCGATGGTAATAAATAAAATATAAAATTTCCCCAACCATATTAATTAAAATTATTTCAATTTATATTTGTTGTAGGGAAAACATGTGACGAAACGCAATTTAGATGCCAGAATGGAGAATGTATTCCGAATAGTTGGAAATGTGATGGAGACATAGACTGCGTTGATAAGAGCGATGAGGATGAACACTTATGTCATAAGTTATCTACCGAGCAGAGTAGTAGTGTAATAACCACCAGCAGCACCACTAAGCCTTTCCGCCAGTCTTATTAATTACTATAAAATAATGTTCCCAGCAAATACTACACTTATTAAAATCATGTATATTTTGTCATGATGGAGTAGACGACTGTCTGCTTTAACAAAAAATATTTTATCGCGAATCACACTTCGTTTCTTTCTATGCTTAGAAAATAAATAAAACTTAAAAACTTTATAATATCCCATATTTGAACAACCCAAAATAGCCCTCGCAAACTTTCAGGTAAAACTGAAGAAAAATGACGTGTCAAGGTGGCATAGTCCCAATGGCGCTGCGAGGGCTATCCCCGAGAGGTCTTACAAAGAAGGTATCCGAAGTGTCCGGCTCCGATTTTAATGAAACTTCAATATGTTGTAGAGGGTACAAACATAAGACGACATACGTATTTTTTTATCTGCAGAGATTTACTATAAAATGGTGAAAATCGCCCATAAAGTTTACCCCTAAACGAGTATTTTTGAGATATCTCAGGTTCTAGGTGAGATATTTTCACAAAACAAAATGAGAGTTACTTGTTATTCGAAATGATGTTAAATTACGGTATTTTCACCCCCCAAAAATATCATCTCTTATTTCTAATTAAGGTAAACCATATATTTACGCATGTAATTTAATTTCAAAAATCACGAAATTTAATGGAATTGTTTGAAAATATTTCTTACGAATACCATAAGTAACTTAAGTTGACTTGTTTCGGGGTTTCTAAAAATAAACTAGTAAGAGAGGGTGAGCTACCCCCTAATAAGTTTTTTTTTTAATTCAAGTCTAATCTTTACAAAACAAAATGAGAGTTATTTGTTATTTGAAATGATGTTGAATTATGGTATTTTCACCCCCAAAACATATCATCTCTTATTTTTTATAACGGTAAACCATCTATTAGCGCACGTAATTTAATTCTAAATATTACTAATTTTAATAAAATAAAAGTATTTTTTTCACGAATACCATAATTAACTCAAGTTAAAATGTTTTAACGTTTTAAAAAATGAAGTAGTTAAGGAGGTAAATCACCCCTAAATATATTTTTTTCAGATCTAAAACTCTAATTGATATATATTTTTACAAAACAAAGTGGAAATTACTTGTTAGCTGAAGTGAGGTTATACCATGTTGTTTAACCCTATATATATATATATATATATATATATATATATATATATATATATATATATATATATATATATCTTTCCTTAGTTTCTATGAGGGTTAACCTTTACATAATTTAATTCTGGACATTACAAAGTTAAACCAAATTTATTGATAATATCTTTTTTACAAATACAATAGTACTTAAGTTGACGTGTTTGGGGGTCTCTGAAAATAAACTAGTAAAAGAGGGCGAAACATCGCCAAATACGTTTTTTTAATATCTACAGTTATAATTAAGATATCTCTACAAAACAAAATTAAAATTACTTGTTATTCGAAATTATGTTAAACTATGATATTTCCACTCCCAAGGATATTATTTGTTATTTTTTTGTAAAAGTAAACCGAAATTTCATACATATATTATTATTATTATTAAAAATGTCAATTTTTAATTTAAATGGAAGTAACAAAATAAGAAATCACTATTTGTAATGAATTATAATAATTTAAAGACATAAATATCTAACCAATGAAATAAGTTTATATTTTCTTATTGATTAAAAAAAATCAGTAAGCTCGGTTTTAAAGATTTTATGGAAACAAAATTTTCATCCCTATGTATATTCCATAGTACGAGTACAATATTTAAAAGGCACTGATTCTCCACGAAGAGTAGAGTTCTGTCAATTTATTTTATTTCGGTCACAAGAAAATGCTGGTTTTTTGGATATAATTATTTGGTCGGACGAGACCAAATTCATATAAAATGGATTGTTTAATCGACGCAATTCCTACTATTGGAGCGACTGAAATGAACATGCACTGAGAGAATTATATTTTCAAGAGTCTTGACAGTTTAACGTATATTGTGCTATAAGAAATGACGGCGTCGTCGCCCTAAAATACTACCAAGTTAATCTGAATTGTAAGTTATCCATTTTCGAAGAATTATAGATACGAAATATGTTTTTTAACTTATAGGTGAGCGCTACTTCCACATACTGAGAAATTTTGAAGTGAACTATTTAGACAACTTGCCGCTAGATGATCATAGAAATTTATTTTATCAACATGATGTGGCGCCTTCACATAATAGTCATTTAGTTAACAATCTTCTGCAAAACTTGTTTTATGATCAATGGACAGAAAAGAATGGGCCACATCTTTGGTCACCTCACTCCCTCGACCTAACAGTACTTGATTTTTTATTTGGAGTACAATCAGAAATAAAGTATATAATATCGCATTAACCACTCTGGAAGATTGCTTGCAGCGCGTCAGAATAGCATTTGAGGAACTTAATCCTCAGTCAATAAGAAGATCCACCCATGAAGAGTTCCTGCTTACATGCGAAAAATGTTTTGAATTTCAAGAGCGTCAATTGGAACATTTACTCAAATAATTTTTTTAACTTTATTTTATTAACAAATGGTTTATTTCTATTTCTTTTCGCTTTTATAGATCCAGAGTTCTTGAAGTTTTTTATAATTGTTTTAACAGTTGGTCGTGCGTGTAATTTAATCACCCCGTCATGATTCTTATTAATAAATGTCAAATGGCAGGAAATAGTGACAAATCTGTACGGTTCGATTGTTTTATTTTCGCCGTCATGACCAACTAATAATAAAATTGAAAAACCGTGTAGCATTTTTACAATAGAAAAATGTTGAATTGTCAATATTTAGAAAACTACAAATTTTTGGAATAGACAACCTTATACAAAGTTATCCTTATTTTTAATGCTTAGTATGATAAAATTATAAAAATATGTGCTCTATGTTTGAAAAAATTGACTTTTGACGATTTTTTAAATACAATTTTTATTCTTCTTTTTTAACCACTTGGCACTAATAATTTTCAAAATATCATAAAAAGACTACTAAAGTCGATCTTCGTCTACAAGAAAACTAACTCCGATTAAATAATAAAGACTTCCTTATGGGAAAAATTTATAGTTATGTTTTAGTCCGCAAACGTTATTTTTGACCTAAAAATTAAAATATGTCCAAAACGGTAGGACTTAAGTATAGAATATTATGCATAAAATGTGTCTAGAATTTTACGTAGCAATCAAAAATGCAAGAATATATAGGGTATTCTATTTAAAATAAACATGTTGATATCTACTTCCGATATAACCGGAAGTGCCGCCATCTTGAAAATATTTTCACCGGTCCATGCACGTTATATACATATATATATATATATATATATATATATATATATATATATATATATATATACATATAAAGGATAATTCTCCGGAAATTTTATCAATTGAATGTGTGAAAAATCTAATTTTCCCCACGCACGTTAGTACACTGTCAGATTCTTTCTAATCATAGTTTTCTCACAATCGATCGATAAAATTCCCGGATAAATACCCCGTTTATATATACATATATATATATATATATATATATATATATATATATATATATATATATATATATATATATATATATATATATATATATATGTATATACTATAAGGACAAACGTACTCTGTTCTAACACAGATAGAGACAAAGTACTATAGTGACAGTGATAGATTATATATTCAGATTGCCTGGAATGCTGGGAGATGGCGCTGCTTATATTAGATTTCATATTTTGTCTAATATAAGCTGCTTAAAGGATTTACCTTTCCGATGCTCAAGTGCGCTAGCCTATTCTGTACTGACGAGAACTAACAAGTTCGAAACCGGTCTACAGATGGCGGTGCACTGCCATAGGAAAGGCTTCCACCCTTTCCTGGTATTCTTGCAATCTGAGATATGGCTTTGTCTCTAACTGTGTTAGAACAGAGTACGTTTGTCCTCAGAGTATAAGGTTTGTTTGAGAGCTAAGATTCTCTTTTATAATTGTAGCTTGAAAATGGTGAATTCTAATTCACCATTTTCAAGTACGTCGTCTATGGGTGAACTGATTCTTGCGACTCGGGGACTCATCACACGCACGGGATACCCGAAAACCTTCGATAACCTAATACCCGTGAAAACATCGGTCATATCATAATTTACCTTTACGAAGAGAAAACCTACCACAACTCGAAAAGATTCGAAAAACTGGACGAAGAAATCGGGACTGCTTTGCGACTTCGCCTTCTTAAACAAAACTGCCGAAATCAACACCTTAGACCGACCTGCTGTGAGATTCAGTATCACATAAAATACTCTAAAATAGACAGAATACTAAAGAACCCCAGTCTAGCCTTGCTTCGAGAAAGAATACAGCAGGCAAGAATAAGTCTAAATTCCATCGACTGTCAGTTATATAAATTATAGCCCCGCTTAAACAACACTACACACATCTCACTATGGTCTACTATAGACACTCTAGCAGAATTTAGAGGTGAAACAGATGCGTTAATATGAACAGACAGACAAAAAAAAATTATCTGAAAGAGTCATCAAAACACCATCAAAGAAACAGCCAACGTAGGCGCCCGAAGTCGCACACAACTTATCTGGCAAAGGTTCGACACCAGCTGCAAAAAAGTGTTTTAACAAAAGGTTTAAATTCCGCAATAGCACCATCACGTGTCCCCACTGATAACAGAATATGGGGAGTTGAAACAGCTTCAACCAACTTAAACAACGGCAGAATATAAATTATCCGCCAGGAAATTTCAGCCGTTTTGCGCAAAGCCCAACCTCTAAGAAGTAATCGCTCTGCAATAGAACACCGAGCCTTACAAGACCTGCGCAAAGATACCTCTACCGTAGCAATTCCAGCTAATAAGGGAAATTCGACAGTAGTCCTAAACAAAACGGACTACAAGGAAATAATGATCGCCATTCTAAACGATCTTGCCAATAAGTCAATAAACAGAAACCATACCACTTATCTAGAAAAGACCATCAAAGCAATAATCAAAACATCTCCACTTAACGAAGAAATAAAGAAAATCACACCAAGCGATCATCATCCATATGTCCTAAGCTTTATGGCTTACCCAAAATACAGACGCTCAGAGTCCCCTTTAAGACCATTAGTAATCTCTGTTTGCTATTTAACTCAGGCCCTAACAAAACATCTAGCCACCGCTCTGCAACCCTTCGTCGAAAAAATTACCTTGTACGTTATAAACTTGCAACACTTCTGCAAAATAATTGTGACGCGTTTTTGTATAGGGGAGCAGATCGTGCTCTACTGATCTACTTCGTTCACGGCAGCGGAACATCGGTCAGTGGATATTTCTCGTGCAGACAGTCATCGGTCAAATGCTCAGCGCAGGGGTATCGGTTCGGCGGTATCTACTTATATTCGGGATATCCCCGCTCTCTCAACTGATCAACGGTTTGACTGCCTGAAGGTCCAAACATCCACTCGATGGTCGGTTTTCCGGCGCCACCCTCGGGATTCATGTAGTCGAAGGCCCACTTATGCATCAGGCAGCTTGTTACAGTGGAGAAACGGTAAGCCAGGGGTCAATTGCGTGTATTAGTGCTGGCTGCCGGCTGCCAATTATTATCTGTAAAGTTAAAAATGGGACTAGGTAATGAAACAAACGGTAAAAACATCCTGCATCCTGTTTTATATTCTTTTATACATAGACATGGCCTAAAACTAACTTACAATCTAAGATGTACAACAAACTAACAATTACACGGTCTGGAGGGCAAGAGTATGTTATGGAGAGCTAATCACGGTAGCTCGTACTGGTCGGTTGAACTGAAGACGGTAACCCGGCGGTATCATTCACGACGCTATTCACGTACTTCGTACTATACGGTTGCGACGCTATTCACGACGGCTCTTACGCAAATTATCGCGCCTTGTATCTAAAATCTGCGTCCACGGTTCACGGCGCTTCGTATTAAAATTCGACCGACGGCGGTATACGCGGTATGTAACAATAACACGGCATCGATCGGCGATAGGCGGCGTCTCTACACGGCGACAGCGATCTCTACATGCGGCGGCGGCGATAAGCGTTGAGGCGGCTGTTGTTTAGCGCCCTTGTTAACGGATATCGGGCACCTGGCGGTAAAACATTTTCCTGGTCGATACGGAAACAAAGATAATATTGACGGCATTTAGTGCATGTGTGTATCGGTGATGGTAGGAAGGAACGAAAGGAACTGACGCTGCCCGTTCTTATAAGGATCCTCGACAGCGTCAGCAGGATGGAACGACATTGCCCGTTCTTATAAGAGTCTTCGACAATGCTGATCAATAGCGGTAGGAAATTAGGAAAGGAACCGATACTGCCCGTTCGTATAAGGATCCTCGGCAGTGACGGTAGGATGACACAACATTGCCCGTTCTTATAAGGGTCCTCGGCAATGCTAGCCATTAGAGAAGCAGGACGTAAGGAAGGAAGTGTATGGTAAAACACCGTATACACACAAGCCTAGCCTCACCTACATTGCTAGACCAGGAAGGCGCGGTCCGGCAGGCGACCCAGTCCGTTTGGACTGTTGACCCGGGTGGAGAACTTGCAGTTCTCCCCGAAATAATGGTCTGTTATCGCGCAAAGGCACGCCTCCTTTTTTATATTTAGGTGTGATTTTGTCGCTGAACGCGTATTGAATCGAGCTTTCCGGATTTCAGTCAGTCGTCAAAAGTGCCAGAGTTGTCTGATGGTGTTCCTAAAACGGCTATAGTGTGCTATATCTTCATAAAGCAGGGACTATAACAATCTTAGGCGAAGCGTTGCCAAGTATAAAATTATATCGCTAGACCGTAACGTGATGCGTGGTTGGTTCTGTAACGAGCGCTATCGTGGTTCATCTCCACCAGGTCGCTATTTACCGTTGTTATAAGGTAGATTTAGAAAGTGAAAAGTCGTTTCTAAGTTTTTTCTACCTTATTGAACCGCAACGCAGGGGGGTGCGGTGAGAGTCCCTCCTAAACCACCCGACCAGATAGGAAATCTGGCCGCCTCACCTTTCTTCTCGCTCACCGGGGCAAAGGGGAGTGAATGATAAAAGGGGCTTTTGTTTTCTTCTTGTTACTTCAGGAAATTGAAGTAAAGTTTGCTTCCAAAAATAAGCATTTGTCTGCTATGCATAAAGCATGATGTTTGTTTGAGCGTGGAATGCTCCAAGGTTGAGATTCTGAGAGAAAATCAAGAATTGGGTAAACTAAGCATTACGGTGAATAACACTTAGTCAGGGATACTTGCAAGTGTATGAGTTTATAGGCCTTTTATTTTTGTTTCATATTTTCCGCAAAGAAAATTTTGAAAAAATTTTGTAATAAAATTTTCCGCAAAAGAAATTTAGAAAATTTTTTATAATAAAAATTTCCGCAAAGAAAATTGTTTATAATCAACATTTCCGCAAAGAAATTCGTTGTACAACTTTCCACATGAAAATTATGCATAAATCTGAATATAAAATCCGCTACAGGGATGTAAGGTAATGCGCATTTCGAAAATTGAGAATGAAAATTATTCCGCAATTGAAATGTTTAGCATTGTTTATACTCATGTGTTTAATTAACGTGTAATGCGTGTAACTATAACTATCTGTACATATCTTTTCGTATAATCCATTCCTAAACGTCGTAAAATATAGCAGTTCATTTAACTCTCGCAGGGGATACATCTTATAATTAATCCTATATCATAAGCTGCCTTTAATTCCCGCAGTTAAATTCGCTGAAGAGGGATAAAATAAAATCCAAAATAATATTTCAAGAACCGACCTTTTTCCAGGTATTCCTTCCCAAGAATCCCGAAATAAAGGCGTTTTCATGTTCTGAAATATATCGTAAAAACTGAAGTTGCTTTTCGCAAAAGTAATTAAAAAATGTAGGGGTAACAAGGAACAGATCATAAGAAGTTTTGTGTTAATGTCCGCAAAACAAGTAAGGGTAAATACAGTGTATCGAAGTTCTCAAAACAAGTATGGGTAACTGAATTGTATAGAAGTTCGAAAAAAGTATGGGTAATAAAACGCTATGAAAAAAAGTATGGTTAACCAGGTTGCTAAAAACAGTACTAGTAACTGTGACTTAGAAAAATATAAAAATTTTATCTAAGTGAAAATTGAAAATATTATTATAAAATAATAATATTGGAGTGTTAAAACGAATGAATATGAATTTGTTTTGGAAAAATTTTTTGAATTTTTCTGGAAAAAATATGATATGGGAAATCATATCATATTTTGGGTTTGAGGTTATGTTATGGTTGAGTATATGGAAACTCATGTTTATTTCGAATTGAATCGCGAAGTTTATGTCGGTGATCCGCTACTACAACGCCAGTTCGCGTATGTAGTCTCGAATAGCACCCGACTTTCGAACTATAGTGTCTGAGAGCCCTGTAGTTGGGAAAACTTACCTAGGCGTTCGTAAGCAGATACTACCTAAAGCCCAACACTGTATTTTTATACAAGGGAAATTCTCAGACACCGTATTTAAACCGATTAGTTTGCGTTTCGCTTTAAAATCTTCTTGAATCTTTGGTTTTTCACTATCTTTGTGCAAGTGATAGCTACTAAACGCCCAAAGATCCCGTGATATGATTTTAAGTTTAACGAAGCGAAGACTGGACGTTCTTTGAAGACTTCGATGCCTTCAGAAAGATCGTCGTGGTTGTTGTATGGAGGTACTGGAACTGGTAAGCGCCACGGCCGTTGCTTTCATGCTTCCGAAGATGTAGATCCAAGAGAAGCGATGCCAATCCAAAAAAGAAGGGGAGATGCTTGTAATCGACTAGTTTTGTTAAAACTTTTAGGCCACGCCTTTAAAGTCGAAACAAACGAATGACAACGCTGTATTTTGTCCCATAAGCACTAATGCTTTTTGAACAGTGAAATTTGAAAGGAAATCATGCTTGAAAGTTGGTGAAATGGTGTTTTTCACTTGACAGGTGATCCATAGTGATCAGATAAGTATCTGTTTTCAAAATATCGCAAACAGATATGTACAATACTGTTCAAGCTTAAATAGACGGTTCGAGCTCCCACTACGCTGACGTGTGACGACGTACGGTGATCGCGCATACAATACTGCTGTATGCGGCGCGCGATTACTATGGTGGGACGCTCTGAAAATCCAGGAAAATGATATTTCCCGGCATAGTGCGGTAAAGCTAATTATATACCGGTAATCTTGAAACCTTTAACATTCTTTTCCTGCAAGAATCAGATTTTTCGGATGTTAAATAAATAAATTAAATCTCGGCGAACATACTCATGCCCAAAAATATAGTAACTTCGTTACATAATAAAAAATATACGTTTCGACGTAACATTTAGGCCGGACGAATTAGCATCTGAAAAAAAATTATTGTTAGTAGACTTCTCACTACGTAAAATCCTTCAGAATGATAATAATGATTATGTAATATCTTATAACTCATTTTTTTTGGGGGAAAATTTTTTATTTAATAATTTAATATGTGAAAAACAGTTTTTTCGAGTTCTAGGAAAAGCTATTATTTTTCAGTAAAAAAAATTGAAATAAAAGTTATACGTTTTGAAATATGTACAAAATGAGCTGAAGCTCATCCAAATCGGATAATTTTTTTGTTAGTTATTGAGAAAAAACCTGTTAAAATGACTGTTTTCTCAATTGTTAATAAACAATAGAAAAATAGATTGCATTAACCTTATACTACACCAAAAGGAGCCTCTTGTTGCATACAACAAGTATGCAATATTTCAAGTAAAAATATTCAATGGTTTTTTTTGCACAGTAAATTTTATGTTTTTTTAAATGTTTATTCTCAGCGATCTAGAAATGTTACATTAATCTGCGGGTGCGTAAATGAAAGCTTGAGACATACTAATAACAACAAAAAAGAACCAAGTTAATTGTTGATTTTAAATTGTTGAAACTGGTAAACAAATTTGTGGTCGGTTTTTTCGTCATAAACAAGTAGAATAACTCTTTGGCAATTGTTGATATCGAAATGCCGACAAGTGGATGTGATAGGTGAGATTTTGGCGCATATTTTGAAAAAAAATTCCGTACGGTCACTAAAAGCTGAGATAGAGTTTTCTTTTTCAAAATATCGCTATTGCGTTGTTTTTCATTAGGGGGTTATTTAAGTAGGAATTCATAGTAAGATGGTTAAACTGTTGTATGCAGAAGTTTCCAACTTAATTATTTCAAAATTGTCGATGTTGCAATAGTTTAAAGTTGCATCTACTCCAAGAGTCAGAAATGAGCAGTGGAGGAGAGCGTTCTTTCAGCCTGCGGCGCGCGAAAAAAACTTGACTTGGACGCTTCACATTGGTTTCGATGTAAAAATTTGAATCATCTCGGAGAATATTGGTCGTAGAATATTTTTTTTAACTTGTGGTTTCTCGACGAGATATGGATGCACAATGGATGATATGTTTATGTAATTAAATTATTGGTAAACATAGCAAGAAATAAATTGTTGAACGTGCTTTTTAAATTACGAAAAAATGTCACAGTGGTCAACAGTATACTACTAATTAGGAATATGAAAAATCTAATTGATTTTTAATGTACCATTAATATTACGGAGTTATAGCACGAAACAAATTGCCGTCAAATTATTGGTTGTATAAGAAAAACACATTTTAACTTTTCTGTTTAGGACGAACATTTTTCACATACAAAATTTATAGTTTAACCATCTCCCTATGAGTTCCTACTTACATAATTTTTTAATGTTAACAAGCAACTCTGCAGCGATTTTTTGAAAAAAAAACTCTAACTCAGCTTCTAGTGGTCGTACAATTTTTTTTTCAAAATGTGCGGCAAAATCTCAGCTATCGCGTCCATTATCGGCATTTCGATATCAACAATTGTCGAAGAGTTATTCTATTTGTTTATTACGAAAATACGAACCCCAATTTTGTTTATCTGCTTCAATAATATAAAATCAACAATTCATTTCGTTCTTTTTTAGTGTTGTTAGTGTAAGTCTCGAATTTTCATCTGCGCACCCACAACAATCAAAAATTATAAACAAATTCACTCTGCAAAATACTATTGAATATTTTTACTTGAATTTTTGCACATTTATTCTATGCAACAAGAGGCTCCTTTAGTTGTAGTATAAAGTAATGCAATATATTTTTCTATTGTTAATAAACAATCCAGTTCAGTAGTTTTTTTCTGCAATAGTTAACCAACAAATTATCCAATTCGGATGGGTCTTAGTTTATTTTATATATTTTCAACGCGCATAACTTTTGTTTGAAACTTTTTTACTGAAAAACAATAGCTTTCCTTAGAACTCGAAAAAACTGTTTTTCACATCTTAATTGTTAAATAAAAAATTTTCCCAAGAAAAGAAAATGAGATATAAGATACGACATAATTACTTTTGTCATTCTGAAGGTTTCTACATAATCAGAAGTCTACTAACAATAAATTTCAAAATCACTTCATAACTCCTAACTCCGCCAGCCTAACTACTTTTATTGCAAATATCATTCAAAGACGCTCTTTCTGTAATGGAAATCGGCAATATTATTTTCGAATTCCATTTTTTTGAAATTTTTATTTCTTGCAAAATCTCAATCATTAGTTTGTTTACTTGTTTTATTCTCTTTTCTCTCATATACTTTATCATTATGTTGTCTCTTACAGGCTGGGGCGATTAAAACTCGTATGGAAACTTAAATTACAGATACTGAAAGCTTGACTTAAATGTGAGAATTTGAATAGTCTCAATATTGCTAATTGTCCGCAATTATTCAACTCTCCCCTCTATTTTCTTAAATTTTGGGTATTATATTATCAAATTAAGGTCAATAATATGTTATCGGAATACGCAAAATTACACGTTTACAATGGTATACGGAGAATTTTAAGGTCAAAATAAATTAAACAAATAACTACATTTTTAGTACTTTATCGACTGACATTTTTCTGTTGTTCTTTTGTACGTGTAACATAATCGTTTAAATCTAAATTTTTCAACTTGTTTAATAATATTTGTTCGTTTTTATTTATTAAAAAATCCTTACAAACTATACTCGCTAAAATACACACTTCAACACAGGGGCGGATCCAGTCTCTCTCTTGGGGGGGGGGGTGATATCACAAAAGTACAGTATGACAAGCGAAAGCAAGTTGTTGACGGGGGGGGGGGGGGAGACGTTAGCAACATTCCCATTTCTAGTGTAAAAGTCAGAGTCGGGTCTATTTTTCTGAATTCTAAGCTCTTAAGGGGAAGTTTTCAAATGGGGGGGGGGGAGAAAGCAGCATACACATTCCTAGTATAAAAGCCAAAATCGGGTCTATTTCCCTAAACTCAAAGCTCTTGGGGGAGGGGGGGGAGATATTGCAAGAAAAAACAAGTTGTCGACGGGGAGGTGGAAGCCAACTGCATACACATTCCTAGTATAAGAGGCACAATTGGATATACTTTCCTCAACTCTAAGCTTTTGGGGGGGGGGGGGAGGCGATTACCCTCATCGCCCCCCCGCCCCTTGAATCCTGAGCCACCGAATTTTGCATTTTATATGCGTAAAATTTCGAACAGGCTGCAGAAATTGAAAACTCTTCTTACATTTCTCTCACTAAACTTTCCATATTAACTACTACTACGTTAAACTTAAGTCCTACTCTCTAATTTCATCTAACACAACCGGATCTGCAATGAAACTAATCAGTTTTTCCAAACTCAGATTACAAATATTGAAAGGTTGATTTAAATATGAGACGTCCAGTAGAGTCTCGATATTGTAAATTGTGCGGAATTATTCAACTCTCCCCTATATTTTCTTAAATTTTGGGTATTAGATCATCAAATGAAGGTCAATAATGTGTTATCGGAATACGCAAAATTAGAGAAAACAAAAATGTTAAGATGTACTCTTCTGGTGCGAATTTCATTTCAAATAGTCTTAATAACTCGTAGTGTCTAATTCGTTCTAGCATAAAAATGGGTTTTTTATTATTCTTTGGAATATTATTTGTTGGGATAACTGTTTGTAATTGTGGAGTTCTTAAAAGCAGTGCAGGTCCGTATATTTTTTATTACTGTAAAATAAGGTGTTCTGGAGTCACTCTTTTTTTTTAAAACGTGCATGACTGGTCTCTCTAGTAATAGCAAAAACCGGTAAAAAAAAATGACTCAAAGCATTTCTGATATTTAGTGGTAAGAAATAATCGACTATCGGAGGTTACAAAAGAGGTAATTGGGAACGTGAATCTCGTAGACTCGTCCCCCCCCCCTCCACCCCCGAACATTAAATTAATTTCGCTTGTCTTGTAAATTAATAGGAATGGGGGTTAATATAGTCCAAATGGTCTATATGTTTAAAAATTTAGTAATTACAATGGTTTTTAGCTGCTATACATCCAAAAAAAATGTTCCTCGTAAATATCACTAGGATTGTTAATTTCAATTTTCTGTCTTCCTCACGGAATACAGAAAAATCTGTTATTTTTAAAATTAAACCAACATTTATATTAGTTTTATAATTTGTAACATGTCTTGTTATCTATAATTTAATAATTCTACAAAATATTCGTTTATATTTTTATAAAAATATGAAGGTTAACACGCTCCAGATGCAGTAGGAGTAGTAAAATACTAAAACATTTAGTGGTTTTCTCTCCTTATATTTATCCATAATAATGAAAGAGATAAAATTGCCTCACAGGACTGTAATAAAGAAGTAATACAAAAAACAGCTGTTTTCTTTGAGAATAATTTTAATACACAACCTCATCTCAGACTGACGGCGTCTTTACTTTGTCGTTCTGTAGTAACGGTTATAAAATATTATTAAACACATCTTTTGTACTTTGTCAACAACATATTAAGATATAAAATAGTTTAGACACTTTGTGCCGCTATTTAATATTGTAGTGTTTAGTGTTTGTGACTTTAAAACTTGGATATCCTAATAAAGAATAAAAGCTCTCACGACTTTGATCAAGTTAAAAATCATGGTTTTTGTGTTTAGACTGTGTCAAATTGGAAGTATTATCCGACGTTTCGCATACAAGGCATCTTCAGGGATCTTTACTCTACGAGACTAGAACACTGAACGACCATCGAGGAGCGACAGCCCGGTATTTATACTCGACTGGTGCTCAGCCAACCGTGATCCAGCGTTACAATCGATTTCCACGTGTGATGTAGACTGTAACCTGCATCTCTATTAATATTATTTGGATATTTACAAATTTCCATTGATTCTCTAATTTTGGAAGTTTGGAAAAACCAGGCACTGATGCTAGCACCCTAGTTTCTTTTATAATAAAAGTGTGACCAGAGCAATGCTAGTGTTCAGCTACTGCAGATTGTACAATTTGTTTCTTTTTTATACATCTCTCATATTCCTTAAGTCTAGTGGATATAGACCATCTTGTTTCACCTACGTACACTTTACCACAAGAGTAAAGTGTCCTGTAATCATCTTCTGTTTGAAATGGAAGTTCGTCCTTTGGAGAATTCAAACATTGTCCAACTTTTTTACATCGGTTGAAAATTGTCCGAGTGTTTGATTTCGGAGAAATCTGGCAATCTTGTCGATGGTTTCGTGTATGTACGGTAAGACAACACTGTCCATAGGAGGTTCATTTATGACATTTTGTTTGGGAGTTAGGTTTTTATATTTATTAATAGAACGTCTTATATCTCCAGCGCAATATTCGTTGCTTCTCAGAGCATTCGTCGGTTTTTCTGTTTCTGATTTCAGTGATTGTTCATCACATATTGAAAGTGCTCTATGTATCAAAGAGTTTATGATGATTTGTTTTTGAGAAGGATGATGGTGTGACGTTGCATTGAAATATCGATTAGTATGTGTTTGTTTTCTGTACACAGAATGTCCTAATTTGCCATTCTCTTTCCTTTGAACTTAAACATCAAGAAAGGGAAGGGCACCATTTGATTCAGTTTCCATAGTGAATTTTATGCTTGAGCGGTGTTGATTTAGATGATCCAGGAAATTATGAAGGTTATCTGCGCCATGCGGCTAAACTACGAACGTATCATCTACATATCTGCACCAGAATTAAGGTTTTAGAGGAGCAGAAGACAAGGCGTTTTCTTTAAAATCTTCCATGAAGATGTTAGCTACCACAGGTGATAGCGGAGATCCCATAGCCGCTCCCGCAGTCTGCTCGTAGACAGTTCCTTGAAAAGTAAAATAGGTGGAAATCAGACATGCTTTAATTAATTTTAGTAGGGTGTAGTCAATGTTATTGTTTCGTAACATATCAGATATTATGGAAACTGAGTCATCTATAGGAACAGTTGTGTACAGGGATTCTATATCAAAACTGACCAACATATTTCCGGCTTCTAATTGGATGGTTTTTAATCTTTGGACAAAACGTCCAAAGTTTTTAAAAAAGGAACCAGTTTTTCTTCTAAAGGTATGTAAAAGTTTGGCCAGATATATACCTATTTTGTAGCTTGGTGAGTCTATTGCGCTGACGATTCCCTTTCTTGATATTCAAGTTCAAATGAAAGAGAATGACAAACTAAGGCATTCTGTGTACAGAAAAACAACACATACAAATCGATATCTCAATGCAACGTCACACCATAATCCTTCCCAAAAACAATCCGTCAAAAACTCTTTGATACACAGAGCACTTTCAATATGTGACGAACAATCACTGAAATCAGAAACAGAAAAACTGACAAATAGTCTGAGAGGTAACGGATATTGCGCTGAATATATAAGACGTTCTATTAATAAATATAAAACCCCAATTCCTAAACAAAATGTCATAAATGAACCTCCTATGGACAGTGTTGTTTTACCTTACATAAACGAAACCAAGGTTGCCGGATTGCATCGAAAATCAAACATTCGGAAAATTTTCAAGTCATGTAAGAAAGTTGGACAATGTTTGAAGTCTCCGAGGGACGCAATTACATTTCAAACAGATGGCGTTTACAAGATACCTTGCTCTTGTGGTAAAGTGTATGTAGGTGAAACAGGATAGCCTATATCCACTAGGTTTAAAGAATATAAAAGATGTATAAAAAAGAAACAAATTGTACAATTTGCAGTAGCTGAATACCAGCATGACTCAGGTGACACTTTTAAAGTAAAAAAACTAAGGTGCTAGCATCCGTGTCTGGTTTCTTTAAATGTAAAATTAGAGAATCAATCGAAATTTGTCAATATCAAAATAATATTAATAGAGATGCAGGTTACAGTCTACACCGCACACTGGATCACGGTTCGCTGAGCACCAGTCGGGTATAAATACCGGGCTGTTGCTCCTCGATAGTAATTCAGTATTCTAATCTTGCAGAATAAAGATCCCTGAAGATGCCTAGTGCAATCGTAGGCGAAATGGCGGATAATAATTCAAATTTTACACGGTTTAAATCCAAGAACCATGATTTTCAACCTGGATATCCTGTAGATTTTAGACTATTGTTATTATATTGTAATAAAAACACTTAATAGTGCTTGTGTTTCTACTTCACTAGTATGTTAAAAGCTGTGGTTCAGTTCTGACAAAGTACTGTATGTGTATCGAAAGCACAAATTTTCATCATCAACAGTAAAATATCCAAATTACAAACAGATAAAATAAAGTCTTGAAACTGAAAATAACACTAAAGTAATAAATTAAAAAGAAACGCTGGTGAATCGAATTAGTGATTTTCGAACCTTATAAAATGTAGGGATATATAAATTAAATAGTTTATAACCTGTTAAAAATATTAACTACCCGTTGTTCCTTTTTCTTATACATAAAATGCATTAGAAAAAAATCATTATTTTTGGTCATATCGATTTCACTTCATGTTCAGTTTGGTTTTTATTAATTATTTTAATCCGCTATTAAAATCTTTCATTTTATATTTAAAATTTCACTTAAAATAACTAACTCATAATAAGCATTTATACTCCTCATTAAATAACACTGTGACAGTATTTAATTGTGAACTACTGTAAAGGGATTGTTCTAGGTAGCGTGTGGCCGTTCCGCTCACAATTTACTATTGTCCATATTATTTAGTAACTATCCTAAAACCTAAGAGAAAGAAAAAACTAATAAATTAGACGAATCCGCTGCGACAAAGGCACTCTTGTAGTCTGGATGATCTTGAAGTTTAGTTCTAAAGGTCTACCGTTAGTTATCGCTTACCAATACCAGGAACACAACTGCAGGTTTCAGGAAAACTGCTGTCAGCTGGCCAAAGCAGGATTCTTCTTATGCTTCTTAGTAGACAAGTGCACGTCCGTGTGTTTACCCACAAAAAGGTTTTTATCGATAAAAGAAAGACTAGTTTCTCAAAACACTTATCTCTATTTAACAAAAACAAAAGAAAAATAAAATAGTATTTACAAATGAGAAACTTAAGAGTAAATTTGGAGTATAATTAAAAAACTTAAAACTACAAGCTCTCTAGGCCGTTCTGATATTCCCCTTAATGAAATAAACCCAAATTTGAACTGATAATGTTAATGAATTTTAATAAGTCCAAAAAAATAAAACAACCTTTTAGAAATAAAAGAAATATCCCAAATTAAATTGTTTAATTAAAAGTTAAAGGGATGGTGGACTCCCTTCCCCGGTAGAAAATAAAGTAAATTTCCCCTTACTATTTGAAATGCTATCTGGAAGAATTAAAAAAAAAAGTATAAGACAAAAATAGCAGAAAAGACAGCAGAGAAAAACCTTCTTACACTGGTAAAACACTAAAACACACGCCAAACTGACTTAGACAAATTCTAAATCGTAACTGCTCTTAATTTCTCAAAATCAAACTCAACTTTCATCCCTTAGAACCGCCCTTCTCCTTATTAGATGCGTTGGTTCCGACATGCGTGCTTTTCCACCAATAGAACGCACTTACGCGATGCATCCCCGCGCGCGAAAGGTAGTTTTCGTTCCTGAGCGTCGGTATGTTTTCGGTCCCCTGGTTCATAGATGGCATAAGTCATCCATGCGTCGAATTTAATTTAATTTAATATTAAAACTGACCAGAGCTCAAAACTAATAATTACTTTATATAAAAACGTGATCAATATCTATTCTACAACTATTCTAAAAGATCGAGAAAGAACCCATAAAAAACACCAAGGTTTTAACCATTTTCTCACTTTCTTATTCTTATTTTCGTCAATTGGGGAAAAATGATTAACAGTCGCGAACTTTGTACATAATAACAAATACTAATATTGCATTTTAGCGATTTTATTTAAATATTTTTTGTTTTCTTATGATGGGAAAATTTGCTCAGTTTAAGTAAAAGAAAGCTCTCTCACAGTCGCCACATGTGGTTATCACTTTACAACTTAACCTTAGACCCTTAACGATATGGTTTTTAAGATTATTAAGTTACTTTGACAGATTTATATTAAAAACTTCGAGAGGGTGGAATAGTTTAGTTTTTGTGTCACATAAATTCACTAAGTTTATGTTGTTTTTTTTTCCGAAAAATTAACTACCCCGAAAGTAATAAAACTAGGCTTAAGTTTGTTAATGGATTTATATTTCCCTGATATGTGACTATTTTTGGCCGGACATAAGATATACAATTTAACGGTCCAAATGTTTATACTGAGAGGGACTCAAGTAAATTCTTCCTTTTAGTAGAATTTAATTTAGAGTTAATAAATGTTAAAATTAGTAAAAATCATAATAAACTTTTGTTCCCTCACAACACTATACAAACGGGAAATAAAATTATCGATATGTCTATAAACAAGGAAGAACTTCGATTTTAAAATTTTTGTGTATAACATTTTCCTTTCTTAAGGATATTTAGTTTGTGAAACATGCTTATAAATCATTCGACAAATTTCTTGTTAAATAATGGAAAAGAAAATAGCAGAATGGGCCATTCCGACCCTGTTGCAGTTGCCAAAAGTTTTATGCATTTGTCAAATTTTGACGTAAAGATATATACCGTTTGGACTATACGATTTTCTTTGTTCTCGTAATATCGCCACTCCTTCCCCAAAGAGAGAGGCTGGTTCCACCCCTGGGGCAAAGACAACACTAGTTTTTACAGTTGGTAACGGTTGGTAATGTTCAATAATTAACTAAGAGCGTTTAAAAACGTTGAAAGACGTTTTAAAGCTCAGATTATAGACAAACAATTTCTAATAATGAGATCTAGGTAATGAGAAAACCTACAAATAGAGCGCTTCTTCGATTCATTTTATTAATTAGTTACTGAAAATTAGCGAAAAAAACGTTAAAATTGAGTTTTTTAGGCTTTTATTTCTATAATATAGTTGCTTTTATTTCTTTAATCTTTGTTTTGATGCTGTAATATGTTACACAGAGATTTGTTTTATGAACTTGTTGTGGGGAAAGACCCAACTTTTAGACCTAAACCAAAGTAAGCACTACTCACATGACCTTATATTTTCATAAAATATTACTGAAAGTCGATTTTTATATAAATACATAAACTAAATATATAAATACATAAATTTTCCGCTTGACAGATAAGATATAGTCACACTTCATAGACACCGAAAAGCCCCTGTGGCTCAATATATCTCTCTCGTTATACAGGATGTCTGGTAAATACCTTCTAATTTCTCGGAATTATACAGGGAAAGTCAAAATAACCCTACTTTGTCATAGAAAAAAAAATTGCCCCTTAACGGAGATACAGAGCCCTAAAGATTTACTCAGCGATTTACCTCATCGGCTCTAAGTTTTGAACCGACTTGTACAATTTAATATAATTTTAGTATTTTATAGAAGCCTTAAAGACTCATTAAACTATACTACAGTAGATGTTTTAGATCATCAGAGAAGTCAGGAACGGATTTGCAGCCCCACTCGTTGGGCCTAATTTTTGAGAGGTGTCATTTTACAAAGCTGAAAACTGATTTCTTATTTTATTTCGATAAAAATGGCCGTTTTCGATATAGATTGTTTGTTAATCTTGGAACTGACAGATCTTTACTGTGTAAATTGGTAGTTTATCCGATTTTTTAGCTCACTTCATATTATCGACACTCCAAATTTAAGTCCTTTGTGATCTCCTTGGCCCAAGAATAGCAGAAATTTCACACATACTTAAATTTGTTTAAGAGACACCCAGCATTCTCCCCGTTGTAGGTTTTTTTTTTGAAAAACCTATGATCATTTTTTTTGTTTTTTGTCGATAAAATTTGCCACATGTGTAAGAGAATCTGTTAGGATAGTTATCACAAAATTAGCTAGACTATGGACAAGTAAATAGATTAGAAAAATAAATTACATCAAATTTATACCGAGAATTAGAGTCAATCTAAACAAAGTTCATTGTTACATTTCGTGGATCTGTGTGTAATTTAAGGAAATAATTAGGTTTAAAACACACTAAGCGGTTCTACACAAATTGGCGGCTGCTTTTTACAACACAGGGTGAGTCCACACGATAAGAAAAATTTGAGTGTAGGCGTGTTACGCCCTTTTACGTTAAAAATGTATCGTTCACACAGGATATTTCGTTCCGCGCTCGTAAGGGGTTTGGTTTCTTTTATCTTAACCTAACTTTTATCAGGATTTTTGTTTATATTTTATCTAAAAATTAAAATGAAGCAAAATAAAACATTAACTGCGGCAGTATTGTAATCTAGAAAAAAAGTTACAAAATGTAAGGAGATTATTGACATATTCTTCATTAAAAAACAAGAAAGTCGTCGCTACTATGAAAATGTATATAGCTATACCTTTATTACTAGGTTGGAAATAACATTGTGATATTTAACTGATGAAATCAGCATGTGAAAGCAACAATGCGAATTCCGAGTCGGTAAACAGTGTTTCTGAAATTATTCAGGTTACTTGTGCAGTAATACGAGACTATTTAAAAGAAGTTTTTATTTCCAAAGTTTACCTGGTAAAGAACTGCCAAGGAGTTCGAAGACGAAAATTTCAATATAACAGTGTAATTTTAACCATTGTTTTAGTAATTACAATTGTTTGTAGTTTTTAGAAGAACACATTACATATGGGACTAATTGAATTTCTGTTATTAAATTTCCATCAATGTTAATTTTTTCTTTTTAATTGTTTATAATAGGTTTATCTAAAGTTTGCTAAGGGTAGGGTTGCCAGACGTCAGGGAATTTTCCTGATATATCTGAAGTTTTAGCCTTCTGTTAAGGAAACAGGAAAAAAAACTGCAATGTCAGTAATTTTTTGAAATTAAAAAAGGAAAATATAAGTAATAAAAAATATTTATTAATCATTCTAGTAAAAAAAATAAATTAATTAAACGTTAACAAAATGAGTGAATTTTTAATTTAATATATTAATAAATTTAGTTTCCTACTTTTTATTCCTTGATATTTCTTTTGGCAATTGCTGGCCTGTTATGACTATTTCATGACCTTCTTCACATGATATCTTCTTTTAACTAAATTGTGTCAAGAGTAGAAACTTAACAAAAGATATTGTTGTAAACCAGCTGTTACTACAAATTATTAATTATTAAATTACTATATATTTACTATATTTTTAAGTTACTCTTCTGGATTAATAGATAATTATAGTCTTATATTTAATACTGACTTAAGTTATATCTTAAGTAAATTTATATTCTAATAGGCTCCAACAAAAGCATGCCTTAATCTCCGAAACTCTAAAACTTTAGTTTTTACAGAAATCATTAGCTTTGTTCATATTGTCTTATCGTTCCTTAAATACAAAATATTTTATTTCAGTAATCATGTAAATAAATAGTTGTAAGTTATATTTGTTAGTACGCCTACGACTGTAAAATAATAAGTTAGATACAGAAATAGAATATACTTAGGACATGAACATAGAGACGAGGAGAACTAAAATTAAAAAACTACAATAGTGACATTAAATTAGTAAGTAAGAAGAAAAATTATTGTTACCTTCTGATTTAGTGAATATTTTAATAAAATATTAAAAGTGATATTAGAAGATTTATTTGAAACCAGTGATAAACCAAAAGTAGAACTTATAACATTGGTGGCAGCGGAAAGCAATGCTTGTAACAATATAGACAGCCTATTTCTCTCCTTAGTTCACTACGTTCCCATTAATGAGAACACTCGCTCGGTATTCGCATTTGGCGCTTCGATTGCAAATAGTTTGAAAATCTCACTCCTTTGACATACCATATACAACATTTAGACAAAATGTCCGGATATTTACTGAAAAATCAGGGATATTGTCAGGAAATATCATTATTTAATTTGGTAATCATAGCTAAGGGCCTGTCTGTGGATTAGCGTCTCGATATTAGAGATTGTTGTTGAATAGAAATTGTATTATATAACGGCCTTTATTTCATAAGCTTTAACTTATATAACGAACAACTGTATTATTGCAACTGTTATAAAATTAATTAAAAAATGAACAATAATTGTTTTTTTTTTGAGGACCAAGCAGTAATGATCTTTGATAACAAACATTTTTAATAAATTAAAATAACTTAACATAGTTCATAAATATCCATTTTCTTAAAACTCGCAAAATAAAAAATATAAATAACACAACAAACTTTTGAAAAAAAAAACATAAATTATGTTCATACAAAATATTTAAAATAAATAGTTTCCACTATATTGAAGCAGTCCGCTGAAAAGTTAAACATTATTTTGCGTAATGACCTTGGAAAAGGCCAATTTAGGGTGGAAATCTTCGATCTTTGTCGTTTTTTAAATTTAACAAATCACATTGCTTGAAATTTGACATATGTCTTATTACACGCTACGCTTACGCCTAGATTTTTCTTGTCGTGTGGACCCACTCACACACGAAGCCGTTTCGCTAGTTTGCGCGGACTGCATCAAAATACAACGTTAAACGATTTGTGAGTCAGGTAATATTCAACGCCAGTGATCACTAACTATATTTTTTTTAAGGGGCTGCAAAGTTGTGGCTTTATTAATTAATATTGAAAGGTCTCGCGTAGGTGCAAAACAAATTTAAATGGAATAGAGTAATTTTTCTGCACTAAAATTATATTTGTTGTTTGATTCACTTAGTATTTATATTAATATTCGGAAATTATACTGATCAACTCGTCTTTTTGTGGTTAATAAAGGTACCTGAGCAAGTCCAACTGTACTCCTATATTAAATTTTTTTTGCTAGCTTTTTGGAGGAAATTATATTTTTCTGAGCTCATTTGATCTTAACGATGCTCCGAAGTGAGAGGCCATTTGAGTCCGACATAATTGACTCCACTGGATGCGATGTGCGTCAGGTTGCGTTTTAAAAAGTTACTCATTTTCGTTTCTTTTGATTTTCTAACTTATGTTTGATCTCTATTGTGATTATTGTTGAAGATTATTGAATAACTACTTCTTCTTTGAAGGATTTATTTCACAAGTAAGTACACATGTGGTGCAGACTATTTTGTTCTTAGTTTATTCTATAAATTAATTCGCCCCGTTATGCATTTTTCGAATTCGTTAAGATGTATATTATGGCATCAGGGTTCCCAAAACTCTATAGAGGCCTTTTTCGACCAGATCTCTTAAGTTTCCCGAACAACTTATGAATCTTAAGGTAACATCTCATTTTATTATGTAGTTTTTATGAAGTTGTTTCCTGATATTAGTTATTTTTACTTACAATTTTCAATTAAACCTTTTTGTTTCCTTATCTTTCTCTCTGGGGCGATTCTAGATTTGTATTATTAACTCTGGAATTAGTGTGCCATGAGGTCACTGATCTAATTTTTCTTGTAAGAAACATTTATTTGGTAAATCGGCCTAATTTTGCTTTAAGCTAAAACTCTCTCTCTCTCTATTTTAAATAAATAATGGTAATTAATTTGGAGTTAACAAGTAATATTTTTAATCACTGACTAAATATTGAGAGCATATAATAAGAGAGTATTATTTAAAATTGAATTACGTGGTTTTGTGCAATATTACATGCACATTTCACATTAAGTTCTGTGCAGTTGCTATTCTTAATTGGATAAACTAGTTTTTAAATTTATTTTTTTATGTTGATTTTTTAAAAATCTAATAATACTTTCAGTCACATGTTATTTAATTAATTATCAATTTTATTTGAGGATAATTCCTTTGCTGAGTACACAATTGGCATTTTTGTGTTAATTTTATATTTTGCAATTTGAGAAACGTTTAACTACTATTTCAATAATATTATACGAGGTGAAAATATTATTAATAATAACAGTGGATGTTTCAATATTCTACTTTATTAAAATTCAGGAATTTGAATTTGGTTTAAAATAGCTTTTAGCTTTACAGTAAACTATAAACCCTATTAATGTTTTAGGCGTTTTATTTTTATTTTCGGGTTCTTTCTTCCCTCTACCTCTTTTTGAATTTTATTTTGTTTCCTTACTGGAATTTACTTTCTAGATCTATCTTTTCATTCACTTATTTTGGCATGAGTTTATGGATCCCCTTCTCTGATTACTCGGGTGGTGATTTGAGTCCTTCTGGTACCCTGAAGTTCTGCTTTTGTAGACCAGAATTATGTCGAGGGATCAGATAAGCCTTAATCGATAAATTTTTCAGCTGTTAAATAATTTATTTAAAGATTCAGGCTTTTATTATTTATTTAGTTCACCAGTCCCTTGGGACTTCATTAATGGCTTTTAATTAAATAAAAGTTTATTATCTAAGAATTGTGATTAATGGTTGATGGTTTTAGTTCAGAATTTATGTTCTGTAATTAATTTAATATATTTAAGTTAACTGAGCTTTTTTTAAATAGAATATCTGGCAACAAGCGTGATCACGATTTGGCAAAGGCCTAAGATATTGGTTATGTAAAATTTAGATTTTGCCAGTTTTGTTATTTGGCATTTAATTGTGTTATGATTATTATTTTTTTATGAGACGCAAGTGTAACATCTTGCTATATAATTCATGACTTCAAATGCCTTGAATATATTGCTGTTGTAGTATAATACGTTGCCTTAGGAAGCTGAATTTTTTTGTGTTCATATTCTAAAATTTTCTGTGGCTATCTTTAAGACGGACTCCAACCTTATATTGAGTTATCACTAATTACAAATATTGATTTTTGCATATGTTAATTTATATTGTACGTGAAGTTAATAAATGTTAGTATGTACACTTCCCTGCACATGTTTTTGCCATCTGAACACACAAAAATTTTATAACTTCAAAAGAATTGATCGCAGCGTAAAAATTCCAGTGGGATTTTAAAATTTAGGTATAAATCTTCCAAAAACGGTTTATCTCCAAACCTCATAAATATAGATATTAAACAATATCATAAAAACGTACAAAAATTGAAAAAATTTTGATGATATTTGTTCTGTTATAATTTCAAGTACAAATATTGCAGAATCTAAAACCAAGACTGTTTGAAAGAATATTGCTTTACCTTTAAAATGAGCGGTAGATAGTTCAATTTGGTCCATTTGCACAAAAGTTAGACACATTTTTGTAAGAAAATATGTTTTTATTTTGAAACGCGTATGTTTAGAAAACTAAACAAAATAGAAAAAAAATGTAAATAAAAAAAACGTGTTTTTGTCCAAAAAACACAAATATATATTGTTTTAAAAAAATCGGAAAAAAAAATATTTTCCTATTTTTTATGACAAAAAAAGCTTCAAAATTGTAAAATTAATGAAAAAATTACACGATATTTTGTTGAAGTTAAAGAAAAACACTTTTATTTAACAAAGGGACAATTTTAATTCATATTTACATTTACTAGCTACTAAGCCTTTTAATGAAAACATAAATTATTATCGGTCATTACTAATTAGCGCTCAGTTCTTAAATACCAATATGCATAGAATTCAAAATTTAAATCAATAAATAGTGCAAACAAAGAATTTTAACAAACAGTTATAACGAAACAAGCGAATATCAATTTGTTAGATAGTATAATAGTTACGTCTCAACATTTTTCTCATCAAAGTGGTAGCCTTTGCTTTTAATCACAGCCTGGTAGATTCTTGGCATTCGCAAGATTAATTTGTTGAGTGTATCTATCTGTCTTGATTTTTTTTCACTCGTCTTGTAAGATTTCCCATAAGTAAGAGACCGATGTTGACCAGCTGTTTAACTCATCCTATAATAATTCTATCGGGTTTAAGTCTGGGCTCTATAGTGGCCACTCCATGACTTTAAATTTCTTCTTTTTTTCAAGACTTTCCAAGTAACTTTTGTAGATATTTACAGTGTGTTGGGGGTCGTTATCATGTTGAAAAGTAAAAGGACTAAAAGTTGAAAAGTAAAAAGAGTACCTCTAGACGAATACCAGAAAGTAATTCGTTCTTGTGTAAAAGTTTTTATAGCCTTCCTTTTTCAAGGTTCATTCTACTTTTACAGGGTCTACAATACAGGATGCGACTAAGCAACCCCAAGGCATTACTAAGCTACCTCCATATGTAACACTAAACAATCTTTCAAAAAATTTAAATTTGTTTTTCTAAGCACATCTACTTTTCTTTTCGATTCAAAAACTGCAAACTTCGATTCGTCAATAGAAACATCTTTTTCTACTGAGCAATGCTCCAATTTTTTTGTTGGCTTGCCCATTTTAATTTATTTTTTATATTTACGAGTCTTAGCGATGGTTTTTTAGTGACAAGTAGTCCAAAAATTCCATTTTCATGAAGTCTCCGACGTATTTATGCTTCCAAAATATAATATATTAGTTATAATTTTCAAATTTTTATTAATTTGTACAGTTATATCAGAAACACTGAAACGTCTATTATGTAAAGCAGTGTGAACAATATATCTGTCTTCTTTAAGAGTTGTTTTCTTCAGATATTCTCTATTACCTTTACGATTAATAGAGCCAGTTTCCTTAATACATTTTCTAACGTTGTAGTCAACAGTCTGTTCTTTACCCAAAAGCACAACTTTTTTCTATTTACACTTTTTTTCTATCTTGTTTGGTTTTTTAAACTTACAAGTTTCGAAAAACAAAACATATTTCCTAACAAAAGTGTGTCTAACTTTGGTCCAAACGAACCAAGTTGGACGATCTATCGCTCATTTTAAAAGGGAAGGAATACTTTTTGAAACTGTGTTGGTTTTTGTACGTTGCAATATTTGCACTTAACTTTGTAATAGTACAAATATCAACAAAATTTTTTCAATTTTTTTACTTTTTTATGATATTATTTAATACCTCTGTTTATGGGTTTTGAAGATAAATATAACGGTTTTTTGAAGTTTTAGACCTGAGTTTTAAGATACTTTTGGAATTTTTACGCTGCGACCAATTCTTTTGAAGTTATAAAACTTTTTTTGTTTTCAGATTTTCATCTAGATATAGCACAAAAATGAAGAGGGGAGTGTATATCTAGTTTTTTTTTTCTAATTTAAATCCTTAAGTTATTTATTGGTTAAGTAGATACTGTAGTAAAAGTACCGAAACCATCAATGGGAGTGTGCAGTTCAAGTGGTATGGAGCTGCTGGCGCTCTAGATTTACCGGAGCTGAGCTGTCAGAGACTTGCTCTCTAACTGAACGGTTCTTTTTATATGGCCACTTTTAGTCAGTTCTATTTGTGAAATTTATAAAGTTATTAACTTTAAATATTATTTTACACCCTTTGCTTTTAAACAGAAGAAGAGTGTAGTCCACTTTATGAATTTGTAATTTCACTTTTTTTAGATAATACGACATGCCATGAATTTAAATTTCAATGTAACAATGGAAGATGCATACCAAAGAGTTTTCTCTGTGACAGAGATAATGACTGTGGAGACTATAGTGATGAGAACGAGCGCGTATGTGGTAAGCTCAGTTTACTTGTTACTTTTCTACAAAACATATAAATGATGTAAAAATTTATATTTCCTAATTTAATTTTATTTTCTGGGTTTCCTGACCGCTCAAGTGAACAATAAATAATTAAAGAGTTTAGCAGTAATCTGTCTAACTTGCTAAAGTGCACTTTTAATCTACGCATAACTGCATCTCGTACTGAATCTTGTTACGCAACATTAAGAGCCAAAGAAATAGTGTACGATACTAAGTTTAAAATAGCGCCCATGTGCAGAGGCCGATCCAGCCTTTCTCTTTTTTTTGGGAAGGGGGCGGGGGCGGTGATATCACAAAAGTGCAGTACTACAAGCGAAAGCAAGTTGTCGACAGGGGGGGGGGGGACACCGGAAACATTCCCATTCCTAGTGTAAAAGACAGGGTTAGGTCTATTTTTCTGAATTTGAAGCTCTTGGAGAGGAGGGATACCAGCAGCATACACATTCCTAGTATAAGAAGTAGAATCGGGTCAATTTTCCTGAACTCAAAGCCCTTGAAGGGCGGCTATCGCAAGAAAAACAAGTTGTCAAAGGGGTCAAAATTTCTGATAGTTCAATTTATTTCCTGTCAGTGAAAAAACTACACCGTACAGTGTGTTCTTAGTGATTTATCTTGTTAGCGTTTGTTTTTATATATTGTTTGAAATTAGTGATATACCCAAAAAATATGGCTTCCCCCTCTATATTTAATCCAAAATTGTTAAACCAAGGTGTTTTTCCTCAACGAAAAACCTATTACGATGAATGTTTATGATACCTTAAGATAAGAATATCTAGATAATAATGTTAAAAGCTCTGTTGAGATGTGTTCCAACATGACAGGAGTTGGAAAATCTACTGTGTACCGAATACTGGAGGAGCAAAAATGACTGGAATTGTTAATACGCCTAAGCCACATTCGATCACAGGCAGACGAAAAACCTCGTTGGAAGAAGAGATGAAAACTGCAATAAAAGGAGTAATTTTTATAATGAAAAGCAGATCCCAACCGTCGACAAAATTCTAACTAAACTCAATGAAGATCGAGATTTGCCTTAAATTAAAAGAACTGAGATCTGGAAATTGCTCAGATAACTTAATTTTTGCTGGGAAAACCAGAAAACCAAGGAAATTTGTTCTTATAGATCGTCCGAAAACTTCCGTTGGAGAAGGAAATATCTCTCTCAAGTAAAAGGTAGAATTGCTAAAAATAACACAACTTACAAAATTAGTAATTTAACTGACCTTTTGAAAGTTTTTTTTGAATAAAGTTACTACTGCGGAACATTGGGAAAAATCCATATAATCAAAGAATAAAACAAAATGTGGAAACTCGAGCTCATGATCGGTGAGATGAAGGAACCAAAGTAGGAGCAATTGGAGAGTTCACGGACCACCGGATTGGCGATACACCAGAAAGCCACACACGTAGCCTATGCTATTTTTTTAATTAATTAACGAAAATCGACCTAATCTGACCCCATTTTCCCCTTAAAAAAAAGGATTTGAAAAGAGGTAAAGTATGTGAATAGGATTAATGGCTTACATTAATAGGATTAATGATACATTTTTTGCTGTATCAATTTTTTTACCTGATTTCAAGTCATATTTCGAGTATTGTGGATTCAAAGAGATTAAGTTTAGAGTTGAACAACTACACTTAATGTTAAAATATCTTTACTCACATAACTTAGACTTTGCATTTATTTGATCTGTATTAGTTAAGTAATCATAAGAAAGGAAGAAAACGGGAATCTGACAACATGGTTTTTGGGTGGACTTTTTAGACCACTTCATACATATTTGCTATGGATCACCAGAGATACGTTTTTTATCAGGTGTAAAGAATGGCTAGAATTTTAATAGACATAAAGCACTAATGGGATGTGGTTACATTATCTGAAATAATAGGTGAACGCATATAAATTATATCATTGATATCTAAATCACTACTTTTGTTGAGATTTCTGCTCTAGGTGTTGATATCACCGATCTATATACCCTCTCTAATGACGCCTTCTCGTTGTTTCTATTTCTTCTAATTTAAATTAATATTTCAAGTATTGAGGGAAGAGTGAACAAAACAGATTAAGTTTACAGTTTAATGGATTCTATAAAATCTTTGTATATATACATCTATTTGAATGGTATTAATGTTGGGTGTTTTCCAATGCTTTGTATCTCATTTTATGTGACTTTTCGAACAATATGGGTTTTGTAAGTCAAAATAGAGTAATTTTTAGAACCATTTCGAATGATCTTTTGTAATCATCTCTACCAAATCGGGTTCTTGGATGTATCTTTTTCTAGAAACACATCAATTATTACTAAAGGGGCGAGGCTTCGCGCATAAATACGAAAAAAAAAATTGGGTTAAGCCTCATCACTTTTACCCACTCGCTTTCTTAGATATTAGCAGAAAAAAAAATCGTTTCTATTTTTCTACAGTGTAGAGGAATATACTTAAAATGTGAGTATACTTTTATCCAAATATTTTAACTTATAAAAAACCTCTGTATCGGGATATATATGCCTATATGTATGTATGTGTTCATATGAATATATGTGTGTACATTTGTATGAATGCAAGTATGCAGATGGATATGTATATGTGTAGACATGCATGTATACTTACGTATGTGTAGACATGCATGTATACTTATGTATGTGTATGCAGGGGCGGATCTAGCCTCTTTCTTTGGGGGGGGGGGGCAGTGATATCACAAAAGTCCAGTATGGCAAACGAAAGCAAGTTGTCGACGGGGGGGTGGGAGACTCCAGCAACATTTATATTTCTAGTGTAAAAGGCAGGACTGTTTTCGAAACCTCCAACGTACCTGCTCCAGTGCCGCAGGTAACTGAAGACTGCCGTGAATCTAATTATATTAAATTATATTTAAATATTATAAGCTTTTGTAAATTTATTGCAACAATAAAATTTCTGATAGTTCAATCTAATTTCCGTCAGTGAGCAAAGTACACCTTACAGTGATTTATCTTGTTTATGCTTGTTTTATATATTATTTGAGATAAGTGAGATACCCAAAAGATATGGCTTCCACATCTATATTTATTCCAAAATCGTTAAACCAGGGCATTTTTTCCTCAACTAATAACTTATTACGATAAATGTTTATGATGCCTTAAGATATCAATATCTAGATAATAATGTTAAAAGCTCTGTTGAGATGTGTTCCAACATGACAGGAGTTGGAAAATCTACTATGTACCGAATACCGAAGGAGAAAAAGACAACTGGAATTGTTAGTACTCCCAAGCCACATTCGATCACAGGCAGAGGAAAAAACCTCGTTGGAAGAAGAGATGTAAACTGCAATAACAGAAGGTGTATATACATTTTATTACGAGAAGCAGATCCTAACTATCGACAAAATTCTAACTAAAATCAATGAAGATCGGTATTTACCTCAAATTAAAAGAACTGAGCTTTGGAAATTGCTCAGAGAACTTGGCTGGGAAAAACTAGATAGGAAATTTGTTCTCATAGATCGTTAGGCAAATGTCCGTTGGAGAAGGAAATATCTCTCTCAAGTAAAAGGTAGAGTTGCTGGAACAACATAAAATTAGTAATTTAACTGAACTTTTGAAAGATTTTTCTGAATAAAGCTACTGCAGAAAATTGGGGAAAATCCCTATAATAAAAGAATAAAAGAAAATGTGGAAACTCGATCTCATGATCGGTGAGATAGAGGAACCAATTATAATTATTTTGAGAGAAGATAGCTTCACTGACTTTGATTACGAATTAAACACGTAATGTTTACCAGCGTAAACACAATTTATTATTTAAATTTTCTGTAACATATAAAAATTAATTACATTTAAATCCCTTTTTAGTGTTTAATTGTAATTCTGCAGATGGTTTAAGAAATAAATAAACTGAAACGTCAAATGACTTAAAAATGTTTTTAATTAATAATAAAATGACCGATAGCCCCAAAAAATTTTTAATATTATATGGACGAATTTATTTTTTTATATATATGCTTAACTTCTTGTATTTTTGACAATGGGTATTTTGTAAGTATTTAAATTATAGCTTAGAATTTTTGGAGAGAAAAAGGCTACTTTTTAGACTGAATGAGCCTAAAACGCCTATGCCAAAATTAAAAATAATAAAAATACAGTTGTGATTTGTGTTAAATATGTCAAGATTATTTATATTTTCTAATGTATGTGAATTATTAAGAAATCATAAGAAATAAAATAATATTATAAAAACATTTTATTTTACGTTTATAACCGAAATGATATTATTCTATGCAATAAATACTTGGTGATAAAATAAACCTCTTTCCGACGCCTATGACAAGGATTAAAATACTTTAACACCTCACACATCCAAATATCTATTTCTGATTATAAAATTTCAAACCCCTTCCTACGAAAAATATATGTGTCTAACAGATTTTGCCAAAGGCACCGGACTAACGCACACAGGTAGTTTGCAAAGGAAAAAAAGGGTAAAAAATGATTTATTTCTCTCTAGTTTTTGAATAAACTATAGTATAAGAGGCAAGATCGGGTCTATTTTCTTAAACTCAAAGGTCTTGGGGGGGGGGATCGCCCCCACCGCCCCCCCCCCCTTGGATCCGCGCCTGTGTGTATGTATGTGTGAGTATATGGGTGTATACATGCGTTTATGTAGATATGTGTATGAATGCATGTGTGAGTATATGCATGTACACATGTGTCTGTGTGTGTATATATATATGTATATGAGTATGTATATGAGCGGATATATGCACGTATAATGTATATATGTATATGAATGGACATATGAGCGTAAATGTATGGATATATGTGTATGTATATATGTATATGAGTGGGCATATGAACGTATATACATGGATGTGAGTATATGGGTGTATGTGTGTTAACGAACTTCAATTTTTTAAATGCTATAGCTCATTTCTGTTATGATTTTTTGCATTTCGTTTCAGAGAACCATTCTCAAAATGCTTCCTTTGTATCACAGCACTATTTAATTTTATATTGAATTGTATACACTTTCATAATTAGGGTGTGATGGAAGATGAACCAAATCTTCTCATCCATAATGAAGTATGTATGCAAATAACACTACATCTTGTTTATTATTATATCCATTTATGTTTATTAACAGATATTACTGTTCACTGAATGCTTTTTTTAATACCATTCCTTTTTTTTTTAATGCATAAAACCAAGTTGAACATGTTTACAGTGTATCTGATTCTAGTTGTAAACTCAACTCAGATCGAGTATTCTCCCTGATTTTCAGTTATAACAGTTCCAACTACGATTCTGGGGAGGATGATACATCCTTCAAAGCCGAGGTCAAAGTCATAAATATAGTGGCAAAATGTCGCAACTGGAGTGCTAATGAAACCATTGAGACCTACTTATAATAGAAGATGACGATGCTATCTTTATGAAAGATATCAATGCCAGTAACATTTACTGATTGAGATCCGATGACTCGATATTTTTAAGGAATGCGAGGTTCTATTAGAATTTTTTAAATAAATTCATTTCGGTGGAAATAAGCTTTGAGATAATATCGGTATATATTTTTGTTCGAATTAGTCCGTTCATTTCGGTTAAAGTCTCTTCTATGTTCATTAGTAAGTACTAAAATATCCTTATAGTTTTCTAAATAACTGCCGGAATAATGATCAAAACATGCCTTTGTTAGCAGATCCAATAAACCATCAGTTTAAGTATAACACACATTTCCAACTCCAAGAATGATATTCTTCAATTTAATTTGACATATCACCTAGAATTATAGTTTCTAAGTCCGACAATATTTTTTTTGATTGATCCAAAAGCTACAATTTGATTTTATAGCTAACTATCTTAACACTTTACAAGTCTGTTTTACTGATCACATGTTATTTGTGGTCCTATATATTCATAGAAACATGATAGTAACGTAACTTATATATTAACTAGAATTTGTAAGATTTAACTATTACATAGGCTTTATGCGATATTATAATGAATATTAATACCATAACCCCCACTCACTCAAATGATTGGGAGATATTTATCAATCGAGAGTATTGAAGGGATTTTTATGTTATGTGAGTATCTTTGTCTCTTGAATGTAGCTAAAAAGACTAGTTTTGTTCTAGTACTACACCTGTTGGTATAAGTCAATAAGGTTTTTCCTGAATTAAATGAAATAAAGTTGAAAAACATATTTTGATGTGTGCATTTAACAAGAATCACTAACAAAAGTTTTTAAAATTTAGATAAATGAGGTTCTAATCTTCCTGTATACTAATAAATATCTTAATATGGCTAGAATAAAAATAAGATAAAAAGTATTGCAAAGAATTTTAGAAAGACAAGGATTGGAGAGGTGGTGACGAAAACGGGGACATTGAAGCCTATGGTTTAATAGAGGGAAATTATGTAGATTTTAATAAAGTTTGTTATACGATTTCAATTGTATGAATGTTACATTCCTACTATGAATTTACATAAAGACATTTAAATGAAAATATGATTCCAATGAATCCTATTCTGCTGGAAGACATAAAAATACACCACAAAAATTTAATATATACAGCAAACTTATCTAAATAGGTTTCCCAATTCTAAGTATACTCAAGACTATTACGAATAACTTGTATACACATATATCAAGTCTACATATGTCAATCAATCTCCGCGTTGTGCATTCTGTTGCTTAATATTCGTGAAATCTATCAGACATATTAATTTCACATACTCAAACTAGAAATTTCTATGGGGATATCGTAATAATGTAGGTTTTGGTGTTGTAAATTTTTTAATGTTTTCTGAATCAGGGTTGTTATATCGTAATAATGAAGGATTTTCTAATCCGATGTCAGGGATGCCATGTACTTGGTACAAAATTTCTTGATTTGGTGAATGATGTTTCTTTATTTCATTATGATGAACAAAACCTTCACTATACGCTTTAGGGTTATCAGAAAATTGACCGATTGTGGATAAAAATGGGCGTGATGCCTGTGAGCGCAATTGTTCAGAGGAACGCAATTGATTATCATAATCCGTTGGTCGCAATGAATGATGTGAACTCTGAACTGGATTTTCAAAAAAATAATGAGTCACCGACGCGTTATTTATTGATACCTCGGAGAGAGTGTCAAAATTGTCGATGAAGTCATCAAGGTCAGGGTTAAGACAACTTGTTGGTCTGGTATTAATTAAACCTTCCGGTCTAATCATGGATAATAAGCGAGTTCTCTGTAGTTGATTCAAAAGTACGTTTGGTTTTGAAAGAAAGGAAGCGCAACCGGCAGGGGGTGCCGGAGAGAACCCACCTTTCTTCTTTGAGAATTGGGGGAGTGAAATATCTTCGGTTGACATGATGGATGGTACTTGTCTAATAATGGAAATGTTTATTTAAACAAGCAGAATTGGAGAAATTTGGAAATATTTCTCAATGATAAATTATGGTACTCGTATGAGAAGAGAGCTAATGTGAAATGGAGTTAATTGTGGATGATGAATGAATAATTTGAGAAGTAGAAAAAACAAATTATTTTCTTTGGATAATTTTCAGAAAAAGATTTATGGGACAAATGCTCTAAGTCTTGAATTGAAAAAATGCAAGAAAAAGGGAAAATTGTCTGTCAGTCTATTTCCGAAAAAACGCGAAAACTTTTATTTACCAAATTATGCCGATGAAACTCGAAGATTTGGGAAAAGTTCGGCCGCTGAATTATCCGAAAAAATTTCTTTCCTTTATTCTAATTCCCGAATTTAGCTATAAAGCCTTTTTGAATTTAAAATTTTAATTAATTTAAAATAAATTCAATGCCGCAAAATCCGCTTTAATTTTTTAGTCAAAGTCCGAAAAATTCTTTGTCTATCGCAGAGCAAAGAAGATCGTATCTTCTTGACTAAGTGGCGAATGTGCTGAAAAAAGTAAAGGTAACAAGAAGATTAATTTATTATGACTTTCAATTGCGGAAAAAATGTAAGGGTAAATATCAAAATAAAAATTATTTATGATGAAAATTATTTAATTAATGTCTAATTAAATGAATCTTCTTAAAAAAAAATTTAACTGAAGATGATGATGATGGGCAAAATAGAAAAAGCCCAAAATTATAATGTGGATATGCGCAATTTGTATCGGTGATCCGTGATTGCAACCTCAGTGCAGGTATGCAATCACGAATAACGCCCGATTTTCGAACTCTAGTGTACCGGGCTCTGGGAATCGAAACCTATTTTACCTTATGCCTGTTAGTAATAAACCAGAGGACTCCCAATACACCGTATTTAAACCGATTATTGCAAAAAACAAAAATATGATTATTATTATGGTCTTCAGGCGCCTCAGCCTTTGGCAATTTCCCGGGAAAAAGCTATTAGTTCGTCCAGGGGCCTCGGAGGTAATTTAGGGTTAGTAAAAAATTAATTAACACTTATCAGCCACGCAGCCCTCTAAAAAGATCGTCGTTGTTGTACGTCTTCTTGGCTATTCAGCCGTCCTGAAAGCGATGAAAATTCTGAAGTTGTCGTCTCTTTTGGAATTTCTTTCGTAAAAGACGAATTTCTTTAATAAAAACGAATTTCTTCATGAAAATCAAGAAATCCGACAACTCCTATTGTATCCTGTTTCTTTTTTCTCTCTTCTCTACATCTTTTCTCCCAAAAATCGTATTTTTTGAAACTTTCTATAGTACTTAATAGCACTAAGAAAGACAACTGAGAACTGCTGTTGATGCAAGGTTTGGTGCTATCTTTATACTTCTCCTGAGCGGGAAAAGCGAAAACGGGTTTGGCCAATGAGCTGGCTCATACCATAAGCTCTATGCTAATCGTTTTTGGCCAATCAAGAACGATGTCACTTTAACAAAACTAGTTTACTTTCGTGCCTTTTTCATCAGTTCTTGTTGAATTGTTGTATTGACAACATCTGTTTTTCTATGTTTTTTTCTAGCTGGATTGTCATTCTGACAATTGAATATGATGTATAAAGATATTATTTATTTATTGCAAAAAGATTTATGTTAATAAATTAATTGCCGCGTTTTTTATTCCTAAAAAACCACTCGCTGTGTGCTTTCGGTAACGTATTCTACAGGCAAGCTGTGTTGACGTTTCGACCGGGACATTTTTTTTATTAAAATTTCCGGATTTTGATTCTATGAGTAATTAATAGATTATAATGTAAAAATATTCATGGCTGTAAAACATAAAATTCCTTACATTAACTTTTCCATGCAATTTCAAAGTCATTCTGACTCTTGAAAACGTATCGCGCTTGATATTTAAGAGAATCCTTAGGCCAATGAGTATCTTATTTGCGCATCATGTGACGTGGGAGGAGCTTACTAACGAAGTTGACGTCACTTAAATATGAATGCTTTGACGATGACCCTTAGATTATTGTTGAAATTTTTTATGATAAAAATATTTTAAAATTTTTTATGTTTTATGGAAATGTGTTTTTACAACAGGGGATGTGTGAGAATTTACATAAATTCTATACTTCTAATTACTCTAAGAACAACCATCACGGTATACTTGTAAACAAATCTAGCGAAAATTTATCCTCAGATGTCAGCTTTTCAGTTACACTTATATGATATACATATCAAAGTTAAAAAAATAAGATAGCTTTCTCACACGCGAGAGATAAACCCTATTTTATACCTATAATCGAACATACACCTGATGGTACCATAATTTGACTTTGTTAGAAGGATTTTATGACAATTAAAACATGTAACTAACCTGTTCGCATAAAACAAACAATACAACCTTCAAGTTGCAGTACAAGAACTTCCCTAACCCAATGGGCTATATAACTCATTCAATCAGTTAAAGACTATCCTTATAAAATATGTTTTATTTATTCATAGGGTTGCAGCATTAACCTAAGTTACATTTTAATTTATTCTAATGATTTTAGAATCTTTTACATACTTAATATACCCTGGTGTCATATATAAACTTACATATATTTACATACTTTTACACTTTATATCTATTATTTTATTATATTAGTCTTATTTATATGCATCGCTGAACCACATAGCTACTTCTTTACTATTACAATAGTAACAAGAAATTTTTTCTACATGTAGGACCATTTATAACATCGCCTTCTTGATTATTGTAATGCTCAGTACAGAACAAATATTTTTTATTTCAGAGTCTTGTTGTAGTGCTTTTGGGAGTTTATGATAAATCAAAACTATTTCATCACTACAGGCGACAATTATTTCTTTAGATAATCCAACAAGTTCTTCTCTAGTCATATATTTTAAAGATTTTTCAAAGCAGAGGCTTTCACTGAATTTAAAATCCCCTCCATATTTTCAGCATATATAACTACCATTTTTTCACTTTCAAATTTTAGATATATACAACCGAAAACCATTAAAATAAATTTCTATTATTTTATTTAAAAGATTTCCAAATTTTACAATTTGACTTTGTTAGAAGGATTTTATGACAATTAAAACATGTAACTAACCTGATCGCATAAAACAAACAATACAACCTTCAAGTTGCAGTACATGAACTTCCCTAACCCAATGGGCTATATAACTCATTCAATCAGTTAGACTATCCTTATAAAATATGTTTTATTTATTCATAGGGTTGCAGCATTAACCTAAGTTACATTTTAATTTATTCTAATGATTTTATAATCTTTTACATACTTAATATACCCTGGTGTCTTATATATAGTTTTCATAAATTTCAGAAGAAAAAAACTAACAGTGAACAACCAAGATCTTGACTTTATACTTGATTTTTCGTCATGCGTAAACTAAAAATTTAAATGCCTAGTCTTGTAAAAGACTTGCTGTAACAAGATGAACCCTATTTCTTTTTACTTTCGAGGCTTATATCTCGTATCCTTTCACATATCCTAGACTGTTAGGTTTTTCCCTACAAGAAATATTATTGGTTTTTTAATACAAATAAAGCAAATCACCCCTTATTGTGGGCGACTACGTAGTAGACACATCTCTGTGAAATTGGAAAACATATGTCTTTTTGCATTCTTTTTGAAAGAATATTTGAACGGGTATAACTATAAATTTGAGCACCTAACAAGAGTTACAGTTATACAAAATTTAAGTATCTTCATAAACATCAGAAAAACTAACAATGAACTACCTAAGATTTTTGCATTACATATATGATTTTTCCATAATGCGTAGACTAAAAAATTGAATGTTTAGTCTTCTAAAAGAATTGCTGTAACAAGTTAAGTCCTATTTCTCTTTGCTTCATAGGATTATAAATTATATTTATTCAAATATCGTAGACCTTTAGATTTTTCTTTACAAGAAATATCATTAGTCTTTTATTGCAAACGAAACTACCTATCCCTCATTGTGTGCGAATACATAGCAGACACATCTCTGTAAGTTTGAAAAACACATGTTCTTTTATCGGAAGAGGATATGAATGAATATATATCTATATATTAGAAAGCTTAACAGATTTTGAAGTTACATAAAATGTATATATGAATTTTTGATGCTATAAATCTCGATTCTTTTGGTGGTAGTAATTCTCTACCTGAAGAAAACTCCGAGTCTTATAACAGCATAGATCCACACCTATGGTTACATATAACATTTTAAAATAGTTTTTCGTAATCCTTAAGTCCATAAATGTCTGTAAAAAAGTTATTTCCGATCGCATCTTTGTCTAGACTCGTCACTAACCATATATTATCGCCCTACAGGTAACAATGCGTTGTTAGAATTTTAAAAGCCATAAAACATATCCATTGTGCTGACTATTAAGTTTAAGCTTTATTACCAGAACTATTATCATTATACATACTTATTTAATCCACTAACCACATGCTATTAGTGAGCTTATATATTCATAGAAATATAGTGATGTAACTTATATTATGTAAAATTTGTAGGATCTAGCTATTGTAAAGCTTTTACATAATATTATAATAATGTTTTTAATATCAACACCATAATTCATACCCATTCAAAAGACGGAAGACACTTATCAATCGAGACTGAAGACATTTTTTATATTATATGTGTACTCTAAGCGTTCTCACAGTACAAATCTAATATCTACGGTTGCATTTGAAATTGGTAAAAGCCTAGATCTTCAGGACATTTAAACAAACAAAATGAAACTTGGCCTAAAATGTTTAATTAGTGATAGCATCCATATATAGTTTGAATGTTATGAAGATTACTTAACTCATGATATAATTAACCCCTATTGTAATCTTTATATATTTGAAGAAGAGATCTTTGCTATTACACTATAATTCTGTAACTAGTCTGCGATAACAAACATGTAGCTATTCAAAGATTTCTGATATATCAAAGCAGTTGAGTGAACCCCATATCCCAATATCCAAGTAGTTCGAGTGCTGAAAGTATCTTGTTTAATTATATAAAATATGCAACTTGTATAAAAATGACTGTTGAAAATGAAGTTTCAACATCAAACTCTGAACCATTTCCAACAAAATGGGGATTCTCAGGTTATATGGATAATGTACATTCGAGTTATGAACAAGCAATGGCTAGAAAAAATACTGAATTAATGAAGTTCCACTCACCGTGAAAGATATACTAATTAAATTACCCACAAGAATCAATCCTACCCGAGATTTTGCTGTACACATATAGATTTGAAATGATAAAAAAAGATTTAGGAGTCGTTTAACTAAAACTGGGTACTTTTTAGATTCACTTACAAGCTTGGTACAGTATAACTATTCTCATCACCCCCACATAAAATTGGCTTTTCTTCGTTTGGTTTTGGCTAACGAAGGAAATATTATGACAAAAAGAGAGGTGTCCTATAATGCGATGGATGCAGTAACAAAATTTAATCAATCACTCAACTTGCCTGTAAGTTTTTAAGTAATGGTTAAATTCATACATACATCAAAAATTACTAGTTCTTTAGAGATAAACTCACCATACTCACCTGGGTACACATATCCTAAAATTAGTCATATTTTTAAACAGATTAATTTTTAATCATGAATACCCTCTTATACTTCTGTACACCCCATTGTTCTCAATGTCTTTTTTGCACGGGGATGAAGAACTGTATTACTATAATTTGCAGTACTAGAATAATCATTTAAAAGCTATTTAGATGCAAAAACAATAAAAGTGTAAGATAATAAGGCTATCTAGACAAGTTTTCAATGCTGAATATATAAGGCAGGTATGTGTGACTTTCTGAATGCATATATTAAGTCTAATATAACAACCATACAATCTCGTCTTACATGTTCAAACTCAAAATTTCAATAATAAGGCTTGCGAAAACTTACACAAATTTGATGACCTACTTTTAAAAATGTGAATTACTAACCGCATGTTATTAGTGGTCTTACATATTTATACGAACATAAACTAAACCAACCCACACCAACTCGAACTAAACCACTATTGCTAGGTTTAATTTGTTATTGCTAAAATATTTGATAGACACACGAGTTCATATAGGAAAAGAAGATATATATATATATATATATATATATATATATATATATATATATATATACATATATATATATATATATATATATATATATATATATATATATACATATATATATATATATATATATATATATATATATATATATACATATATATATATATATATATATATATATATATATATATATATATATATATATATATATATATATATATATATATATATCCAAATCATGATAGCCTCAAGTGTATAAAGATTACAAATGATTAGGAAAAGTTATTTTATTTAGTTATATATCTATATGCGAATATTGCAGTACATATATATATATATATATATATATATATATATATATATATATATATATATATATATATATATCTTCTTTTCCTATATGAACTCGTGTAAATACCTATTTCTATCAAATATTTTAGAAATAACAAATTAAACCTAGCAATAGTGGTTTAGTTTGGGTTGGTGTGGGTTGGTTTAGTTTATGTTCGTATAAATATGTAAGACCACTAATAACATGCGGTTAGTAATTCACATTTTTAAAAGTAGGTCATCAAATTTGTGTAAGTTTTCGCAAGCCTTATTATTGAAATTTTAAGTTTGAACATGTAAGACGAGATTGTATGGTTGTTATATTAGACTTAATATATGCATTCAGAAAGTCACACATATCAGCCTTATATATTCAGCATTGAAAACTTGTCTAGATAGCCTTATTATCTTACACTTTTATTGTTTTTGCATCTAAATGGCTTTTAAATGATTATTCTAGTACTGTAAATTGTAGTAATACAGTTCTTCATCCCCGTGCAAAAAAGACATTGAGAACAATGGGGTGTACAGAAGTATAAGAGGGTATTCTTGATTAAAAATTAATCTATTTAAAAATATGACTAATTTTAGGATATGTGTACCCAGGTGAGTATGGTGAGTTTATCTCTAAAGAACTAGTAATTTTTGATGTATGTATGAAGTTAACCATTACTTAAAAACTTGCAGGCAAGTTGAGTGATTGATTAAATTTTGTTACTGCATCCATCGCATTATAGGACACCTCTCTTTTTGTCATAATATTTCCTTCGTTAGCCAAAACCAAACGAAGAAAAGCCAATTTTATGTGGGGGTGATGAGAATAGTTATACTGTACCAAGCTTGTAAGTGAATCTAAAAAGTACCCAGTTTTAGTTAAACGACTCCTAAATCTTTTTTTATCATTTCAAATCTATATGTGTACAGCAAAATCTCGGGTAGGATTGATTCTTGTGGGTAATTTAATTACTATATCTTTCACGGTGAGTGGGAATTCATTAATTCAGTATTTTTTCTAGCCATTGCTTGTTCATAACTCGAATGTACATTATCCATATAACCTGAGAATCCCCATTTTGTTGGAAATGGTTCAGAGTTTGATGTTGAAACTTCATTTTCAACAGTCATTTTTATACAAGTTGCATATTTTATATAATTAAACAAGGTACTTTCAGCACTCGAACTACTTGGATATTGGGATATGGGGTTCACTCAACTGCTTTGATATATCAGAAATCTTTGAATAGCTACATGTTTGTTATCGCAGACTAGTTACAGAATTATAGTGTAATAGCAAAGATCTCTTCTTCAAATATATAAAGATTACAATAGGGGTTAATTATATCATGAGTTAAGTAATCTTCATAACATTCAAACTATATATGGATACTATCACTAATTAAACATTTTAGGCCAAGTTTCATTTTGTTTGTTTAAATGTCCTGAAGATCTAGGCTTTTACCAATTTCAAATGCAACCGTAGATATTAGATTTGTACTGTGAGAACGCTTAGAGTACACATATAATATAAAAAATGTCTTCAGTCTCGATTGATAAGTGTCTTCCGTCTTTTGAATGGATATGAATTATGGTGTTGATATTAAAAACATTATTATAATATTATGTAAAAGCTTTACAATAGCTAGATCCTACAAATTTTACATAATATAAGTTACATCACTATATTTCTATGAATATATAAGCTCACTAATAGCATGTGGTTAGTGGATTAAATAAGTATGTATAATGATAATGGTTCTGGTAATAAAGCTCAAACTTAATAGTCAGCACAATGGATATGTTTTATGGCTTTTAAAATTCTAACAACGCATTGTTACCTGTAGGGCGATAATATATGGTTAGTGACGAGTCTAGACAAAGATGCGATTGGAAATAACTTTTTTACAGACATTTATGGACTTAAGGATTACGAAAAACTATTTTAAAATGTTATATGTAACCATAGGTGTGGATCTATGCTGTTATAAGACTCGGAGTTTTCTTCAGGTAGAGAATTACTACCACCAAAAGAATCGAGATTTATAGCATCAAAAATTCATATATACATTTTATGTAACTTCAAAATCTGTTAAGCTTTCTAATATATAGATATATATTCATTCATATCCTCTTCCGATAAAAGAACATGTGTTTTTCAAACTTACAGAGATGTGTCTGCTGTGTATTCGCACACAATGAGGGATAGGTAGTTTCGTTTGCAATAAAAGACTAATGATATTTCTTGTAAAGAAAAATCTAAAGGTCTACGATATTTGAATAAATATAATTTATAATCCTATGGAGCAAAGAGAAATAGGACTCAACTTGTTACAGCAATTCTTTTAGAAGACTAAACATTCAATTTTTTAGTCTACGCATTATAGAAAAATCATATATGTAATGCAAAAATCTTAGGTAGTTCATTGTTGGTTTTTCTGATGTTTATGAAGATACTTAAATTTTGTATAACTGTAACTCTTGTTAGGTGCTCAAATTTATAGATATACCCGTTCAAATATTCTTTCAAAAAGAATGCTAAAAGACATATGTTTTCCAATTTCACAGAGATGTGTCTACTACGTAGTCGCCCACAATAAGGGGTGATTTGCTTTATTTGTATTAAAAAACCAATAATATTTCTTGTAGGGAAAAACCTAACAGTCTAGGATATGTGAAAGGATACGAGATATAAGCCTCGAAAGTAAAAAGAAATAGGGTTCATCTTGTTACAGCAAGTCTTTTACAAGACTAGGCATTTAAATTTTTAGTTTACGCATGACGAAAAATCAAGTATAAAGTCAAGATCTTGGTTGTTCACTGTTAGTTTTTTTCTTCTGAAATTTATGAAAACTATATATAAGACACCAGGGTATATTAAGTATGTAAAAGATTATAAAATCATTAGAATAAATTAAAATGTAACTTAGGTTAATGCTGCAACCCTATGAATAAATAAAACATATTTTATAAGGATAGTCTAACTGATTGAATGAGTTATATAGCCCATTGGGTTAGGGAAGTTCATGTACTGCAACTTGAAGGTTGTATTGTTTGTTTTATGCGATCAGGTTAGTTACATGTTTTAATTGTCATAAAATCCTTCTAACAAAGTCAAATTGTAAAATTTGGAAATCTTTTAAATAAAATAATAGAAATTTATTTTAATGGTTTTCGGTTGTATATATCTAAAATTTGAAAGTGAAAAAATGGTAGTTATATATGCTGAAAATATGGAGGGGATTTTAAATTCAGTGAAAGCCTCTGCTTTGAAAAATCTTTAAAATATATGACTAGAGAAGAACTTGTTGGATTATCTAAAGAAATAATTGTCGCCTGTAGTGATGAAATAGTTTTGATTTATCATAAACTCCCAAAAGCACTACAACAAGACTCTGAAATAAAAAATATTTGTTCTGTACTGAGCATTACAATAATCAAGAAGGCGATGTTATAAATGGTCCTACATATAGAAAAAATTTCTTGTTACTATTGTAATAGTAAAGAAGTAGCTATGTGGTTCAGCGATGCATATAAATAAGACTAATATAATAAAATAATAGATATAAAGTGTAAAAGTATGTAAATATATGTAAGTTTATATATGACACCAGGGTATATTAAGTATGTAAAAGATTCTAAAATCATTAGAATAAATTAAAATGTAACTTAGGTTAATGCTGCAACCCTATGAATAAATAAAACATATTTTATAAGGATAGTCTTTAACTGATTGAATGAGTTATATAGCCCATTGGGTTAGGGAAGTTCTTGTACTGCAACTTGAAGGTTGTATTGTTTGTTTTATGCGAACAGGTTAGTTACATGTTTTAATTGTCATAAAATCCTTTTAACAAAGTCAAATTATGGTACCTTCAGGTGTATGTTCGATTATAGGTATAAAATAGGGTTTATCTCTCGCATGTGAGAAAGCTATCTTATTTTTTTAACTTTGATATGTATATCGTATAAGTGTAACTGAAAAGCTGACATCTGAGGATAAATTTTCGCTAGATTTGTTTACAAGTATACCGTGATGGTTGTTCTTAGAGTAATTAGAAGTATAGAATTTATGTAAATTCTCACACATATCCCCATAGAAATTTCTAGTTTGAGTATGTGAAATTAATATGTCTGATAGATTTCACGAATATTAAGCAACAGAATGCACAGCGCGGAGATTGATTGACATATGTAGACTTGATATATGTGTATACAAGTTATTCGTAATAGTCTTGAGTATACTTAGAATTGGGAAACCTATTTAGATAAGTTTGCTGTATATATTAAATTTTTGTGGTGTATTTTTATGTCTTCCAGCAGAATAGGATTCATTGGAATCATATTTTCATTTAAATGTCTTTATGTAAATTCATAGTAGGAATGTAACATTCATACAATTGAAATCGTATAACAAACTTAATTAAAATCTACATAATTTCCCTCTATTAAACCATAGGCTTCAATGTTCTCGTTTTCGTCACCACCTCTCCAATCCTTGTCTTTCTAAAATTCTTTGCAATACTTTTTATCTTATTTTTATTCTAGCCATATTAAGATATTTATTAGTATACAGGAAGATTAGAACCTCATTTATCTAAATTTTAGAAACTTTTGTTAGTGATTCTTGTTAAATGCACACATCAAAATATGTTTTTCAACTTTATTTCATTTAATTCAGGAAAAACCTTATTGACTTATACCAACAGGTGTAGTACTAGAACAAAACTAGTCTTTTTAGCTACATTCAAGAGACAAAGATATTCACAACATAAAATCCCTTCAATACTCTCGATTGATAAATATCTCCCAATCATTTGAGTGAGTGGGGGTTATGATATTAATATTCATTATAATATCGCATAAAGCCTATGTAATAGTTAAATCTTACAAATTCTAGTTAATATATAAGTTACGTTACTATCATGTTTCTATGAATATATAGGACCACAAATAACATGTGATCAGTAAAACAGACTTGTAAAGTGTTAAGATAGTGAGCTGTAAAATCAAATTGTAGCTTTTGGATCAATCAAAAAAAATATTGTCGGACTTAGAAACTATAATTCTAGGTGATATGTCAAATTAAATTGAAGAATATCATTCTTGGAGTTGGAAATGTGTGTTGTACTTAAAATGATGGTTTATTGGATCTGCTAACAAAGGCATGTTTTGATCATTATTCCGGCAGTTATTTAGAAAACTATAAGGATATTTTAGTACTTACTAATGAACATAGAAGAGACTTTAACCGAAATGAACGGACTAATTCGAACAAAAATATATACCGATATTATCTCAAAGCTTATTTCCACCGAAATGAATTTATTTAAAAAATTCTAATAGAACCTCGCATTCCTTAAAAATATCGAGTCATCGGATCTCAATCAGTAAATGTTACTGGCATTGATATCTTTCATAAAGATAGCATCGTCATCTTCTATTATAAGTAGGTCTCAATGGTTTCATTAGCACTCCAGTTGCGACATTTTGCCACTATATTTATGACTTTGACCTCGGCTTTGAAGGATGTATCATCCTCCCCAGAATCGTAGTTGGAACTGTTATAACTGAAAATCAGGGAGAATACTCGATCTGAGTTGAGTTTATAACTAGAATCAGATACACTGTAAACATATTCAACTTGGTTTTATGCATTAAAAAGAGAAATGGTATTAAAAAAAGCATTCAGTGAACAGTAATATCTATTAATAAATATAAATGGATATAATAATAAACAAGATGTAGTGTTATTTGCATACATACTTCATTATGGATGAGAAGATTTGGTTCATCTTCCATCACACCCTAATTATGAAAGTGTATACAATTCAATATAAAATTAAATAGTGCTGTGGTACAAAGGAAGCATTTTAAGAATGGTTCTCTGAAACGAAATGCAAAAAATCATAACAGAAATGAGCTATAGCATTTAAAAAATTGAAGTTCGTTAACACACATACACCCATATACTCACATCCATGTATATACGTTCATATGCCCACTCATATACATATATACATACACATATATCCATACATTTACGCTCATATGCCCATTCATATACATATATACATTATACGTGCATATATCCGCTCATATACATATTCATATACATATATATATATACACACACAGACACATGTGTACACGCCTATACTCACACATGCATTCATACACATACCTACATAAACGCATGTATACACCCATATACTCACACATACATACACATACATAAGTATACATGCATGTCTACACATACATAAGTATACATGCATGTCTACACATATACATATCCATCGGCAAACTTGCATTAATACAAATGTACACACATATATTCATATGAATACATACATACATATAGGCATATATATCCCGATACAGAGGTTTTCTATAAGTTAAAATATTTGGATAAAAGTATTCTCACATTTTAAGTATATTCCTCTACACTGTACAAAAATAGAAACGATTTTTTTTTCTGCTAATACCTAAGAAAGCGAGTGGGTAAAAGTGATGAGGCTTAACCCAATTTTTTTTCGTATTTATGCGCGAAGCCTCGCCCCTTTAGAAATAATTGATGTGTTTCTAGAAAAAGATACATCCAAGAACCCGATTTGGTAGAGATGATTACAAAAGATCGTTCGAAATGGTTCTAAAAACTACTCTATTTTGACTTACAAAACCCGTATTGTTCAAAAAGTCACATAAAATGAGATACAAAGCATTGAAAAACACCCAACATTAATACCATTCAAATAGATGTAAATATACAAAGATTTTATAGAATCCATTAAACTGTAAACTTAATCTGTTTTGTTCACTCTTCCCTCAATACTTGAAATATTAATTTAAATTAGAAGAAATAGAAACAACGAGAAGGCGTCATTAGAGAGGGTATATAGATCGGTGATATCAACACCTAGAGCAGAAATCTCAACAAAAGTAGTGATTTAGATATCAATGATATAATTTATATGCGTTCACCTATTATTTCTGATAATATAACCACATCCCATTAGTGTTTTATGTCTATTAAAATTCTAGCCATTCTTTACACCTGATAAAAAACGTATCTCTGGTGATCCATAGCAAATATGTATGAAGTGGTCTAAAAAGTCCACCCAAAAACCATGTTGTCAGATTCCCGTTTTCTTCCTTTCTTATGATTACTTAACTAATACAGATCAAATAAATGCAAAGTCTAAGTTATGTGAGTAAAGCTATTTTAACATTAAGTGTAGTTGTTCAACTCTAAACTTAATCTCTTTGAATCCACAATACTCGAAATATGACTTGAAATCAGGTAAAAAAATTGATACAGCAAAAAATGTATCATTAATCCTATTAATGTAAGCCATTAATCCTATTCACATACTTTACCTCTTTTCAAATCCTAACAACGCATTGTTACCTAACTAGGAGCGATAATATACAGACACGGTCGAGTACAGGTAAAGATACATCCGGAATTCTGATTTCGTAGAAATGATTTCAAACGATCATTTAAAACGGATGTAAAATAATAAGTATATATATATATATATATATATATATATATATATATATATATTGCGAAACTCTATTAAAAACTCCGTAAAGACATTTTTTGGTTAAAACGTTCATTATCACTTAAAACGACAATATAACCCAAATATAAAAGCGGTCATAAGAGGTACGCTTTATCCCTTTTAAATTTCTAAAAACTCGCCTGGCGGCGGTAGCCAAAACAAGAGTGAGTCCATTCAGAAATTCGAATACAAAAGACTATTTTAAATGCAAGGTATGGCTAATATGAATAAAGCTATTTTAACTTTAACTGTAGTTGTTAAATTCTAAACTTAATATCCACAATATTCGAAATAATACATTAAATAAAATAAAATAAAAATAGATCATAAAAAATTCAATAAAGGAACATATAGAACCCAAAGTCATTACAAATACTTTATCTCTTTTAAAATTCTAACAATACTTGTGACCTAATTCAAAAGGTAGGCATCTGTCGGGCGGTCAAAAGCAGGTACAATAAGGGCCGAAAATACAATAGAACCCTTTGCCTCGGTAAAGGACGGCAGGTAGTGATGTACCTGGCGATCGATAGCGTGTATGACGTAGCCCCGCAAGTCCACCGGTAGCGATGTTGCCAGATCCTCGTTTTTTTAATAAGATTTTTTATGATTATTTAATTAATATAGAGTAATTAATTTGGTTAATTAATTAAAACAATAGAAATAACCCTTTAGCCCATTGTTTTAAGGGGAAAACGGGATCAGGTTAGGTCGATTTTCGTTAATTAATTAAAAAAAGAGCATAGGTCAAGTGTGGGGCTTTCTGGTGTATCGCCAATACGGTGGTCCGTGAACTCTCCAATTGCTCCTACTAACCAATTATAATTAATTTGAGCGAAGATAACTTCAGTAACTTTGATTATGAATTAAAAACGTTATGTATACCAGTGTAAACACAATTTATTATTTAAATTTTTGTTTTTATTCTATTTTATTGTTTAATGTTGTTTATATATATTTTTATTTTTTTATATTGTGTGTCCCACTCTTTAATTTTATATATATTTAATTCCAATTGGCTGTAATTTTTTTATTATTTTATTATTGTATTTGTGTCGTTTTATTAAGCGTGTAGAATTAACACGTTTATTTTATTTTTTTGGGTCTATCGGATTTCCATATAATAAAGTAAATTAAATTAAGATGTCCATGCAATATAAATAAAAATAAGTAGGTGTAATTTTAACTGTAACATATAAAAATTAATTACATTTGAATCCCTTTTTAGTGTTTAATTGTAATTCTGCAGATGGTTTAAGAAATACATAAACTGCAACGTCAAATGTCCCAAAAATGTTTTTAAATAAAAATAAAATGATCAATAGCCCCAAAAGATTTTTAATATTATATGGACGAATTTATTTTTTTATATATGTTTAACTTCTTGTATTTTTGACAATGGATATTTTGTAAGTATTTAAATTATAACCTAGAATGTTTTGAGAGAATAAGGCGACGTTTTAGTTTGAATGTGCCTAAAACGGTTTCTATTGAAAATAATAAAAATACAGTTGTGATTTGTGTTAAATATGTCAAAATTATCTATATTTTCTAATGTATGTGAATTATTAAGAAATCATAAGAAATAAAATAATATTATAAAAACTTTTACTTTAAGTTTATTACCGAAATAATATTCTATGCTATAAATACCTGGTGATAAAATAAACCTCCTTTCGATGCCTATGGCAAGGTTTAAAATCCTTTTTACACTTCACACTTCCAAATATCTATTGTATATTATTATAGACCGGTATTTTTGATTATAAAATTTCTACCCCATTCCTATGAAAAATATATGTGTCTAACAGATTTTGCCAAAGACACTAGACTAAAGAACACAGGTAGTTTGCGAAGAAAAAGAAGGTAAAAAATGATTTATTACTCTATCTAGTTCTTGAATAAATGATAGTATAAGAAGCAAAATCCGGTCTATTTTCTTGAACTCAAAGCTCTTGAGGGAGGGGGATCGCCCCCACCGCCCCCCCCTGGATCCACGCCTGCCAATATGTTTAGCCCAACCTCTGGCCAACTGACCTATTCAATTTCACTTATGTTAGAGAAATTATTTTAATCCTCAATCAACTGAAAAAATCTTATACTATTAGGACAAACTTGCTGTGATCTACTTAGAGACAATGACCTTCTCAGATTGTGACGTAATACTAGGAAAGGGTGGAAACTTCTCCCATGGCAATGCACCGCCATCTGTAGATCTGCTTCGTACTTATTGGCTCTCGTCAGTACATGGTAGGAAAGCGCATCTAAACATGAAAAAGCAAATCATTTAAGCAGCTTATATCAGACGAAATATGAAGTCTAATACAAGCAGTGCCATTACCTAGCATTACACGCAATCTGCATATCATTTCTAGTAAAGATCTAAACACTGTATACTATATATTATATGCTATATACTGTATACTACTATATACTCTATATTGTAAAAGAAGACAGGTAGAGTTTTGAGAGCGCTGAGTCTGAGATCGTGGTTTGTTTAATACTTCAAGGTTAGCCAGAGGTCATTTCAAAGCCATTTCAAAATCAAATTGTAAAAATCTACTAAATAAATCTGTAAAAGAAGAGAATCCACGCGCAACTAGATTAATATCCGTTACATAGCAGACATGCAAGCGTATCAAGTTTTGAGCTGAAACTCAACCTTCTAAAACCTCGTACATCTAGATTGACGTCCGTTACACAGCAGATATGGAAGCGGAGTTAGTTATTATGAAATAGTTATCCAAAACCCATTCTGACCTTGAAATGACCTTGAACCTGACGTATTGATGGTGTCTAATTACATAAGAATAAAATGGTGTGATCAAATAGACATCTACTTTTTTTTTGTAAACCTGTGTAATTCATCATCAATTTAGAAATCTATTTTAAACTCACAGGCTAGCAGATAAATAATAACCATGCATCGGTTCAATATTTTTGAATAACGAGCAATAATAACAATTTTATTTTGCAATTCTAAGTGTTGTGCTAACTGAAGAATTTCTGCAACAACTGGATAGAGTATTTTTTCTTCAAAAAATACTGTTTGTTGTTTTATTCATTTAGTATTGATATTAATCTTCGAAAATTGTACTGATCAACTTGCCTTTTTCTGATTAATAAAGTTATCTGAGCAAGTTCAACTGTACTCATGTATTGAACTATATACAATTGTGATCAATTAGGTAAATTTCATTACCGCCTTTTTTTTGAACAATTCTTTTTACCAGCTTTTCAGAGGAAGTGATATTTTTCTCAGCTCATTTAATCTTAACGAAGCCATGAAGTTAGAGGCAATTTGAGTCCGACATAACTGATCCCATTGGATGCGATTTGCGTCCGGTTGCATTTTGAAAAGTTACTCATTTTGGTTTCTTCTGTTTTTCTAACTTATCTTTGGTGTTTGTTGTGAATATTTTTCAAGATTATTGAATAACCACTTCTTCCTTGAATGATTTATTTCACAATTAAGTACACACGTGGTGCAGACATTTTTGTTCTTAGTTCATTCTTGAAATTTATTTGCCTCGTTATGCATTTTTCGAATTCGTTTAGATGTATATTATGGCATGAAGGTTCGCAAAACTTATTTCGACCAGAACTCTTAAGTTTCCCGAACAACTTATGAATCTTAAGGTAACATCTCATTTTATTATGTAGAAGTTGTTATGCAGCTGTCTCCTGATATTAGTTCTTTTTTACGTACAATTTTCAATTTAACCTTTTTGTTTCCTTATCTTTCTCTCAGGGGCGATCCTAGATTTGTATGATTAACTCTGGAAATAGTGTGAACTAATTTTTCTTGTAAGACAAATTTATTTGGTAAATCGGCCTCATTTTATTTTAAGCTAAAACTTTCTCCCTCTCTCTTTTAAATAAATAATGGTAATTAATTTGGAGTTGAAAACTAATTTTTAATCGTTGAATTAATATTGAGAGCTTATAATAATACAGTATTATTTAAAATTGTACTACGTGGTTTTGTGCAATATTACATGCATATTTCACAGTTAGTTCTGTGCATTTGCTATTCTTAATTGGATAAACTAGTTTCTAAATTTTTTTTTATGTAGATTTTTAAAATCTAATAATATTTTCATCAATTTTATTTGTGGATAATTCCTTTGCTGAATACATAATTGGCATTTTTGTGTTAATTTTATATTTTGCAATTTGGGCAACGTTTAACTACAATTTCAATAATATTATACGAGGTGAAAATGTTATTAATAATAACAGTGGATATTTTAATATTCTACTTTGAATTTGGTTTAAACTAGCTTTTAGCTTTACAGTAAACTATAAACCCTATTAATGTTTTAGGCGTCTTATTTTTATTTTAGGGTTCTTTCTTCCCTCTACCTCTTTTTGACTTTCCTTACTGGAATTTACTTTCTAGGTCCACCTTTTCATTCACTTATTTTGGCATAAGTTTATGGATCCCCTTCTCTGATTACTCGGGTGGTGATTGAGCCCTTCTGGTACCCTGAAGTTCTGCTTCTGTAGACCAGAATTATGTCGAGGGATCAGATAAGCCTTAATTGATAAATTTTTCAGCTATTAACTAACTTATCTAAAGATTCAGGCTTTTAATATTTATTTGGTTCATCAGTCCCTTAGAACTTAAGCGTGATCACGATTTGGCAAAGGCCTAAGATATTGGTTATGTAAAATTTAGATTTTGCCAATTTTATTATTTGGCAATTAGTTGTGTTATAATTATTATTTTTTATGACACGCAGGTGTAACATCTTGCTATACAATGCATGGCTTCAAAAGTCTTGAATATATTACTGTTGTAGTATAATACGTTGCCTTAGGAAGCTGAATTTTTTTGTGTTCATATTCTAAAATTTTCTGTGGCTATCTTTAAGACGGACTCCAACCTTATATTGAGTTATCACTAATTACAAATATTGATTTTTGCACATGTTAATTTTTATTGTATATGAAGTTAATAAATGTTAGTATTTAAACTCTCCTGCGAATGTTTTTGCCATATCTAAATGAAAATCTGAACACACAAAAAGTTTTATAACTTCAAAAGAATTGATCGCAGCGTATCTTGAAATTTAGGTATAAATCTTCCAAAAACCGTTGCGCTTATCTCCAAACCTCATTAATATAGATATTAAACAATATCATAAAAACTTACAAAAATTAAAAAAATTTTGATGATATTTGTTCTGTTATAATTTCAAGTGCAAATATTGCAGGATATAAAAACCAAGACGGTTTGAAAGAATATTGCTTTACCTTTAAAATAAGCGGTAGATCGTTCAATTTGGTCCATTTGGACAAAAGTTAGATACATTTTTGTAAGAAAGTATGTTTTTTTTTTGAAACACGTATGTTTAGAAAACTAAACAAAATAGAAAAAAGCTTTAAATAGAAAAAAGACGTGTTTTTGTGCAAAAAATACAAATATATATCGTTTTAAGAAAATCGGAAAAAAAATATTTTCCTATTTTTTATGACAAAAAAAGTTTCAAAATCGTAAAATTAACTAAAAAAATTACACGATATTTTGTTGAAATTAAAGAAAAACAATTTATTTAACAAAGGGACAATTTTAATTCATATTTACATTTACTAGCTACTAAGCCTTTTAATGAAAGCATACATTATTATCGGTCATTACTAATTAGGGCTCAGTTCTTAAATACCAATATGCATAGAATTCAAAATTTAAATCAATAAATAATATAAACAAAGAATTTTAACAAACAGTTATAACGAAAAAAGCAAATATCAATTTGTTAGATAGTATAATAGTTACGTCTCAACATTTTTCTCATCAAACTGGTAGCGTTTGCTTTTAATCACAGCCTGGCAGATTCTTGGCATTCGCAAGATTAATTTGTTAGGTGTATCTGCCTTGATTTTTTTCACTCGTCTTGCAAGATTTCCCACAAGTATGAAGCCGATGTTGACCAGCTGTTTAACTCATCCTATAATAATTCTATCGGGTTTAAGTCTGGGCTCTGTAGTGGCCACTCCATGACTTTAAATTTCTTCTTTTTTTCAATAATTTCCAAGTAACTTTTGCAGATATTGACAGTGTATTAGGGGTCATTATCATGTTGAAAAGTAAAAAGAGAACCTACTAAACGAATACCAGAAGGTAATAGGTTCTTTTGTAGAAGTTTTTATAGCCTTCCTTTTTCAAGATTCGTTCTACTTTTACAGGGTCTCCAATACAGGATCCGGCTAAGCAACTCCAAGGCATTACTAAGCCACCTCCCTATGTAACACTGGGAACCAAACAATCTTTAAAAAAATTTTAATTCGTTTTTCTAAGTACATACACTTTTCTTTTCGATTCAAAAACTGCAAATTTCGATTCGTCACTAAAAGCACTTTTTTTTTCGAAGCAATGCTCTAATTTTTTTGTTGTTTTGCCCATTTTTTTTTTTATTTTTTATATTTACGAGTCTTAGCAATGGTTTTTTTAGTGACAAGTAGTCCAAAAATTCCATTTTCATGAAGTCTCCGACGTATTTATGCTTCCAAATTATAATATATTAATTATAATTTTCAAATTTTTAATAATTTGCACAGTTATATCAGAAACACTGAAACGTCTATTATGTAAAGCAGTGTGAACAATATATCTGTCTTCTTTAAGAGTTATTTTCTTCAGATATTCTCTATTACCTCTACGATTAATAGAGCCAGTTTCCCTAATACATTTTCTAACGTTGTAGCCAACAGTGTGTTCTTTACCCAAAAGCACATATTTTTTCTATTACCACTTATTTTCTATCTTGTTTGGTTTTTAAACTTACGAGTTTAGAAAAAAAAAAACATATTTCCTTACAAAAGTGTGTATAACTTTGGTCCAAATGAACCAAGTGGAACAATCTATCGCTCATTTTAATGGTGAAGCAATACTCTGAAATTGTGTTGGTTTTTGTACGTTGCAATATTTGCACTTAAAATTATAATAGTACACATATCATCAAAATTTTTTCAATTTTTTAATTTTTTATGATATTGTTTAATACCTATGTTTATGGGTTTTGGAGATAAATGTAACGGGTTTTTGAAGATTTATACCTGAGTTTTAAGATACTTTTGGAATTTTTACGCTGCGACCAATTCTTTTGAAGTTATAAAATTTTTGTGTGTTCAGATTTTTATCCAGATATGGCAAAAACATCTACAGGGGAGTGTATATCTAGTTTTTTTTTCTAATTTAAATCTTTAAGTTATTTATTGGCTAAGTAGATACTGTAAGGAAAGTATCGAAACCATCAATGGGAGTTTGCAATTCAAGTGTTATGGAGCTGCTGGCGCACTAGATTTACAGGACTTTCCCTCACGGAGCTGTCAAAGATTTGCTCATTAACTGAACTGTTCTTTGTATATGGCCACTTTTAGTTAATTCTATTTGTGAAATTTATAAAGTTATTAACTTTAAATATAATTTTTCACCCTCTGCTTTTAAACAGAGGAAGAGTGTAGCTTACTTTATGAATTTGTAATTTCACTTTTTTTAGGTCATACGACATGCTTTGAAAATGAATTTCAGTGTAACAATGGAAGATGCATAAAAAATATTTATCTCTGTGACAGAGATGATGACTGTGGAGATAATAGTGATGAAGACCAACGCGCATGTAGTAAGCTTAATTTACTTGTCACCTTTTTACAAAACATTTAAATGATGTAAAAACTTATAATTTCTAATTCAATTTTATTTTTTCGGTTACCTCACCGCCTAAGTGAACAATAAATAAATAAAGAGTTTGGGAATAATCTGTCGAACTTGCTAAAGTGCACTTTTAAGCTACGTGAAACTGTATTTCGTACTGAACCTTGTTACGCAACATCACGAGCGAAAGAAATACTGTGCGATATGAAGTTTCAAATAGAGCCCACATGTGTAGCCCAACCTCTGGCCAACTGACCTATTTAATTTCACTTATGTTGGAGAAATTACTTTAGTCCTCATTCAACTAAAAAAACTTTATACTATTAAGGCGAAATTACTGTGATCTAACTTAGTTAGAGACAATGACATCTCAGATTGCGACGTAATACTAAGAAAGGGTGGAAACCTCTCCCAGGGCAATGCACCGCCATCTGCAGATCTGCTTCATATTCACTGCCTCTCGTCAGTTCAGGGTAGGCAGGCACATCTAAACATAAAAAAATGAATCCTTTAAGCAGCTTATATTAGACAAAATATTAAGTCTAATACAAGCAGCGCCATTCCCTAACATTTCACGCAATCTGAGTATTATTTCTAGTAGAGATCTAAATACTGTATACTACATATTATATACTATATACTATATCCTTATATTACATACTATATACTATATACTATATACTATATACTATATACTATATACTATATACTATATACTATATACTATATACTATATACTATATACTATATACTATATACTATATACTATATACTATATACTATATACTATATACTATATACTATATACTATATACTATATACTATATACTATATACTATATACTATATACTATATACTATATACTATATACTATTGCTACACTGGTATTTATTTATAGAGGCGCAAAACAAAGGAAATAAAAGCTGTCTTGAGCGAGCAGAGCAGAGTTGGAAACTAGAGGCGGCACCAGTTAGCAAAGTGCCGAGCTAGCCCCTATGCCGCAGAGTAGGGATGGGTAATTATTATAGACGCCACCGAGTTTAGCCGAGTAAACTCGGAAAACCCCCCAAGTTGTTACTCGGGCCTAGCGTCCAACCTAACTCTTTAACTTGCTGCTCAATATATCAAAATAACCAAAAAATTATAAAAATGATTAAATTTAATGATTGCAAGAAGTGGTGGGAAAATTGAAACTCATGGATGTTAAAAATAAAGAAATGTTTATATTAATAGTAAATTTCTGATGATATGAGAAGTCCTAAATTGATGTTGATCCGGACTTCTTCGTGCTTCTATATCTCCCTAAGGGTGGACTGGATTATGTCCCTAAGGGTGGATATGATGTTTGTATTCCAACGGGAGGATATGATGTTGGTATCCCCAGGGGTGGATATGTTGTTCGTATCCCAAGGGGTGGATCTGATTTATATTCTTGACCCCAAAGGGTGAATATGTTGTTGGTATACCAAGGGGTGGACCCTAATTTAAATAAAATAAAAAAAATAATAGCAATGCCTAATTATCTAATCTATTACCGCCAAATTGTCAAGAAATTGCATTAACAAATTTTAAAAACATTGGGGTAAACTAAAAATCAATAGGAAGGAAAATATTTAGTTAAATCACAAAATCATTTAAATTGGTCGCTTGATCTAACCTTTGAATTTGAGTAGGAGTAATTATGTGTCAAAAATGTACAAGTGAAATTTCCAGTACGACTCCAGATTTACCAAAAAAAAAATTAAGCAGTGATCAAACAACAGGCTCATTACAATAAAAAACTACTTATGCATATATAAAATTAAAAATGCAAAACTATTGGTATATACTTTGGAGGTTTAAAATGTAAATTACAAATTAAATGAGCAGTTCCTCGATATTTACAAGTAATATGATAATAACCTCTACACTTTATAAAATATCCTTTTAATGTATTCAATAAATTTTAAGGCATAGTCTGTACCGCTATAACGTTTAAGACAAACAGTATTCTAATCAAATAATTATTTAATATAATAAGCGAATGAATATGGTATATATTCAGCAGTTTTAATAGTATATGAGGTCGTTGAGTCAGGTGTAGATTATTGGCATTCAATGTTTTTTAAATAACATTCAAAATCAGTATAAATAAAAAAACGAGCTTTATATTGTTTCTGAATATTTTGAAACTTTAATATATTTGCAGGAATATAATATCCAAATTTAACCATATTCATATTATCTGAAGGAAGTTCAATTCGAACAAAACTACAGTCATGTTCTAAATTCCTGTTAAGTTTCTCATATGTTCCAAAATATTGGAAACATCCATCATATAAGTATTTTTTATTTTCTTTTTTGATAATTTTTTGGACACCAAGCAACCTAAATTCTTTATCCAAGAGTAGTGGTTATTACCATCATCAGAACTTATTAAAATCAAATTAATATGTGTTTTTTTTTCTTTTCATTATTATAATGTATAGGACCAACAATCTCATATACATTTTTATTGTCTCATAAAAATTTTTCAACTTCACACACATTTACGAACAAATTATTTTTTCTTTAAACGTTTTTATATCTAATAATTTTACTGGAAATTCAATACCTGTAAATCGAAAGCGTTTTTAATGTCTGGATATAATGAGATCTTTCGAGGATTACCGATTGGCTGGTATACTGCTGAAACGACTGCCCAAGCAGGACAATAATTGTCCTCATCCATCACACTTGCTATCGATTTAAAAAATGTATTCATTTCTATATACAGGAGGAGGCAATAAATGGGTTGTACTTATTGATGTTGACTTCCAAATGTAAAATTCTTTATAAAACCTACCCTTTAATGAGAATTAAGAGTTAGTTTCGAATAATATTAATTAGAAATATTCAATTAACAAATGTAGCTCTTAGAATTAAACAATAATAATTATCTGAGTCTCGTTCTGGCAATTCATCTGCATTGGCTGCCATTATCTTGAACTAATCATTGTAAAGGTGCTGTAGATCAGTTGTATGGGTAATAATAAAGAATGGAGTATAAAATAACTTAATTGATATGGAGCTTAAAGTTTGGGAATAATATAACCTAAATAATTTAAAATTTACTTCAACACATGTAGATTCTTGTTGACGTTGTCGAATTAAAGTTTGCACTTTAATGCCAATTTCTAGCTGAAATTTTTTGAAGTCTATAAGATATTGGGTGAATAATATATTCTATATGAAGGCTATTCGGCATTTAAATGCACTTCTAATAATGTCAATTCAATTTCCATATTTTAAGCAGCTCTTATTTTTATGAATATTTGTCCTCAAGTGTGTGCTCCAGTAATTAGACACAGCCTTGACAATATTGCATTGGAGGGCTTGAAAGTAGTTCATCAACTGAAACAATTAATTTTTCCAAAACCTCTGTAAAATTTTAATAATTAATATTAGAAAGAAATATTTTAGTTACATATATTTTTACAAAAAAGCCTTACGATCAATTATATCATCTCCCAGGTTAAAGATGGTTTTGGTAATAATAAAATTTTCTCGAAGGTGGCGTACAATATGTGATTTTCGTTTAAATTCTCTTAAGTAATGTGTGCAAAGGATAGTCGTTTTAAAATGGAAAGGGTTAGGGTTATATCACTTTAAAAAAACACAATCTGATCTATTTAGACTCACTGGCATAGACTAATTAGCAATTTTTAAGCTCCCACAATAGGTAAAAACTTTTGGACTAACTTTTTTAACTTGACGAAAGCATGAATATAAAAAAAAATAGTTAAATAACATAAATTTAAAAGAAAATCATCTTGCTATGAATACAACTTTTAACATCATTCAGAGTTGAATAAGTAAAATTATTATGAATACAATCCAAGTTGAAATAAGAGTACAGCACTGATTTAAATCTAGATGCCGCACATCTTCTGTCACTTCTATTTAAACTTGGCTTAGATCTAATGTGAATAAATTTATCTAATTCATTCTTACCCTTTTTATTTGTTGAAATGATCTTTGGAGCTGTTGTGATTGCAGTTGGTAAAGAAATACTTTAATTCTCAAAAGTTTAAGATCTAGAATTGTCACCATCCAATTCTTTTGTTAATTTATGAAATCAAGCAAGGTTTCAGGTGAAGAACGTTTTGTAGAAAAATTTTGCTCCAATAAATTTACAGCACTTTGTTTTGATACATTTAGAGAATTTTGTTCTAATACATTTTTTTCCTGAACTTGTCTAGCAATATTTTTGAATAATTCAAGAGATTAGTTTTGACTAGAGCAAGAAATGATATTTCGGGGATATTGAGGTTGCTCATTCTCAAAATTTCCAACATAACTATATACTTCAATGTCCCCCACAATTTCACCACAACCTAAATCAAAAACATCTACTAATTTCCTTGTAAAACAAAATTTGCGTGGTTGTTCAAACCCTTGATATAAATTTCGGTTAAATGGTTCAATTACATTTTGTTCATCTTTCGATGAAGTTTCTATAACAGTTTCCACACTATTGATGGAATCATCTGATGAAATATCTGATGAAGGATTCGAAATTGATGAATATAGAAGGTAATAAGCCTTTTCCTTATTATTATTTTTCAAGATTTCCTTATTATCAACCCCATTAACATCATTCAAACTTCCCTCATTACAACCCCCATAATTTTTTTCTTCACAGCTGTCGGAAATTCCCTCATGTTCCCCATCGCCCTTAATTAAATTTTGCCCTGAGCCATTTGCAGACCCTTCCAATATATTTAAAAGCCATTCCAAATCATAATCCTGATTTATTGTTGAATCATTAATTAAATTTTGTCCAATAATTTCTTCATGTTCCCCATCACCCTTAAATAAATTTTGCCCTGAGCCATTTTCAGACCCTTCCATTATATTTAAAAGCTGTTCCAAATCATAACCCTCATTTATTTCAGAATCATTAATTAAATTTTGCCTCAAAATTTATTGTTTTTAGAGGTTCATGGGAAATTTCATGAATAATAGCTTCATGAAGAACTTTTAAGAATTGTGCTAAAATTTCATTTTCTCCAATTTCGGAAGTACTGACTAATTTATTATTATTGTCAGTTTCAGAAGAATTGCCTAATTCATTATAGTCAATTTCATTAAATTTAATTTCTAGTTCCCCATTGTTTAGTCAAAAGAACAATCCATGAAATCATGGACAAGGCAAGCCTAGTTTAAATTGAATGCAGTTAAATAAAAATTTTCAATCTGTACAAAAATAAATTTAGAATTGTTTAAAAGATTTCCAAAAGTCAAAAATAAAATGAAAAATTAAGTGAAAACAAATCCAAAGACAATAAAAAATATTAAATCAAAAATACAAGCCAAATATAAATGAGTACTATGTCTTGTATATTACATAAAAATATGATCAAAAATGTCGTTTTATTATTCTTCGACCTCGACTTCTGGCTGTGGGTGAGGTCGGCAATTTGTTTATTGTTATCGTCAGTGCCTTTAATCTCTCGTTCGATTTCCATATGATATTAAGTCGCGTTTCTGGAATTAGTTCATTTCTGAAAATAGCCCTGTATAGGTCTATTATTCTCTGTGGCCACACTTGTATGTATGGGTATTCCCTACCAAATATGGCATTTAGTTATTGTCTGTAGTCTGTAGCTAGTCATTTATCATCCTAAATAAATTACTCTATAAAAATATGTATTATTGATTCATTTATAGATACAATTTACTTCATGCTCTGTCTTGGTCGTTTCGACAGGTCGAGCTGTTGATGTTTGGTGATTCTTTGATCTCGGGTTTTGGCAGTGGATCATTTTCAGCGTTTTATTGACTGTTGCCGCCAATCCCTCTGATCTCCCGTGCGATTTTCATTGTTATAATGTTTCTTAACCTGCTGATTCTTAAAATAAAAGATTGTCTTCCCCAAAATTTATGAGACAGCCCTAGGAGGAGGGGTGAAATTCTCAAGGCGCCAACGGTACCCAGCTGGGGTAAATAATTCCTATTTCTTTATTCCTCCATATTAAGACATTTTTATGGTGGGGTTATATTGGGTGACCTTCCCTAGGGCGATTGCCTTCTCTATGGCTTTGAGCTCAATCTGCCCATTTGTAGCCACCTGCTCCGATCCGGATGCTACTTTGTGGCATTTATCTTATTTAGCTTCCCACCTTCAGCATGGAAAATCTTAACAGTAGTAAAACTACCTCGAACTTAGCTCTTAGGATCATCGAAGCACGTAAGCGCCAGCGGTGCGTCAAATTGAAAATACTGTCAGACGGTAATTAAATCCCATAGACTTAGATAAACGGATATCTTACTCCCCCTGAAGGAACATTCACTCATCCCAGGTAAACTCAGATAACAAAGATATAGAGTTTTGTAAGGGTTCTTTCCATGTTGTCGGACCCTAGGTGATGTTATGTTTATCTGCATTCCCCATAAACTTCCGCATAGTCGGAGCCGTCCTAAGTAGCACTGCCTTTTGCATAATCTTATACAGGTGTTTTCCAAGGCTCACTCCCTTGGTATTATGTAGAAGACTCTTCGATACTACACCGTTTGTTAATAGAATTAAGGGGATCGTCCGAACGGTTTTCATACTCGACAGTGTGCTTATGTATACCTCCTGGTCTCTATATTTGGCAATCTCCTCATTATGCTTGTATCTTAGATTATTGTTAGGGATGGCGACTTCTATTAGTGTTACTAGCCTGGATGTTTTATCTACCAAATTGAGATCTGGTCTGTTATGTGCAACTGTATGATACGTTAACACAGTTCGATCCCATGAATTTGAAAAAGCACCACGAGTTAAAGAGGATATTGAAGCCTATTTTCTAGTCCGACAAGAATATTTATTTTCTGATAAAATTACTAAAATAATTGTACTGTTTCATTGTCAGGGAATTTTTTTTTGTGTTACACATATTCTAATTAGTCTGTTATATGCATTCACAATTAAATGGTGTCACTGTTCAAATTGCAGTTAAAATTTTTTATGGCTTATTCGATTAATTTCACCTTTTGGTTGTAAATACTCACGTTATGGGGAAGCACATTATCATTTTTTTTCCAAGCATTTTTAATAATTTCCTTGATGATACCATTTTCGATTTGGTTACATTTATTTTGGTTGGTTATACTACGAACATTATAGTTCTACTTCCTTACTAATTTCTTTCCCAACTCGATTATTTTTATCTTTTTGAATTTTTCTTCCATTCTTACACTATAAAGTAGAGCTTAAAGTTATTTTGGATTACTAGTTTGACCTTTATTATTTTTGCTTGATATTTACTAGACGAAGGTTGGCTGTTTTCATTGATGCTAAATTTCCTGTTACCTTTTTTCCAGATAAATAACGGATTTATTGATTATGATTCAGGTGAAATTTTTCCTTTTATCCCTTCTTATGCCAGTTTTCTTGAAATTATTTTGATTAATTCCGCAGATTTTGTTTGTGTACATTATTTTTACAACTTATGGAATTATTTTTTATGGTTTTGTGTGGGTTTTGTATATTTTAAATTGCCTAAACTTTCAGAAAATTTATCCCTTTACTTGAAATGTATTTCTTTAATTACTTATTTAATGTTGTGACGAAAATGTAATGATTAAGGAATTGACTTATTCAATATATTTATTTTCGCCGATTGTTGTTGCTCAGGGTCATTTTTGACCTGTCATTTTTTTCAATTATATCATTGTGCGTAAGTATTGATCTTGAATATAAAATGGACGCAATTTTGCGTTGACTTTCACTTTTCCTGTTTGATTCGGCTGAAAAAACTGTTCTCAATTCTATTTGAACAATCCTTTTGGATTTTGGGCTTGATGTCAATTATTATCCCTATAATTGAATTTAGTTGAATAGTTATTTTTTATCTTTTACCTGTTTGGCGTTTTGAGTTATTTTTACCGGAATAAACCTGGAGACAAGGATATTAGCAATTCCTCACGTGTCAATAAATTGATTCTGTGCAACTCTAATAACAACTCTGGGTAAGATCCATTAATCATAATTTATTAAAACAACCTTTAATAGATCTTTGATTTATTAAGATTTAAACTAAAAATTGATTTTTACCTATTGAGTTTATTGTTTAATCTGAATCCGGCCATATTATGCTGCTTTAACTCTCATCAATACCTACATTGCTTGCAGTAGTTTATTATTAAGTTGATGATGTTTGGTTTTAAGGCCGATTGTTACTTTGTTTTTATAATTATTGATTAATTTTTTCTTGAATTTTCTTATTATTTTACAGCTGTTAATTTGTAAATGCTTGATTATTCAGAATTAATTTTTGAGTGTAATTTCGCTATTTATTGTAAAATATACTATATTTTGTTGCATATTTTCTCTCTGAATGTAACCCAAAAGCCTCAATTCACAGAAGAATTAATTTATCTTATATATTTTAAGGTATTTGTTTGTATTCAAACTCTTGGCCCCATTCTGGATTTAAAATTGGAGAGAATAGAATAGAATAGCATCATTAAATATCTGTTGCTTCGATGACTTTCAGTTTGATTTTAGTATAATTTTTTTGGTGTTCGATTACAATGTTTAGGTACTTGAAACTGGCCAAGTTAATTTAAAATTCAGAAATTTATCTGGAAGAAATTCATTTATTTTGATTTAATTAAAAACTAATTCCAACATATGTATTCTGTGTTTTCACATAGTATTTTAGGGAATGTTGTGATTTTGTTTTTACTATATTTTGATTTAATATTATTTGTTTTGGAGCTTAATTAAAATGGTGTACTAAGCGTGTAGTGTCAGCCAGTGGTCCCAAATCTTAAATATTATTGTTATTTTATTTAATTGTTATTTCTAATTATGCGATATTAAACTAAATATTGGTGATCACTCGGAGTCATTCTGGATTTTTATTGCACGTTCATATATTTCACTGCAATTATCCATCTTGAGTGTATTAGTTTAAGCAGTTATCACTTTAAATCAGTTATTTGTGTAATTATTTCTAATTAATTATTGATTAATATTTTATATTCTTATGTTACATTAATTTAAAGATCACCTTCGATTATTTCTTTTTGAATAAGTTTAAAATTTAAATCTAAATATCTCTTGACATTTTGGTGATAGTTAATTTATAAATTCAGTTTTTTTTTAATTTAATTTTTAAGTAGTCTTAGATACTTCTTTTACACTAATATCTATGCAGTCAAAAAAAGAGTAGTCTCGCCGTCTAATTACAAGGCAAACTTATATTATTTTTTTTTGTATTTTAATGATAACTAATAAATTTTATGAATTTCATTCTTTTTTTTGTAATGGATTGCGCAATCTAACGGTATGCCAGGATCATGATATAGAAAGGCTTTGCGTTATGTTTTATCGCCAGTAATTAATAGTGTATGTTATGTGTTTAACTTTATTAGATTTTTCTTGCCATATAATGTATCTTTAGATATTTAATTAAAGATTTTATTACTACTATTTATTTACAAGTTTTTTTTAATCCATATGCTCACTTGCGTATATTTTTTTTGTGGCCTTGCTTATCTATAGGAGTAATGTTGAAAGCTAGTTCCTAACGACATCGCGGAAGGTTTCTGCATTCAACCTAGTTACAAAAGCCGTAGCGCCCTGAATGACCCACCCCTGTTCTCCGGCCTAGGGGTTAGCTTGGCATTTTTGCTCGCTGACGCAGCTACTAGTCTTCAGCTGAACTCTAGCAATTTTGCTTTAATACATATTAATTAATAATTGATTTTTTATCAATCAGTTGTGAGATTTTGGCGTAAAATATCAGCGTAACAATGGAATACCGATTACAAGATTTGACTTATTTTAGTCTACAGTTTGTGTCTACAGAGGTGTACAAAGTCATTTAAAAAGTAACACCAAGACTTAATTTTCATATTTTCAAATTTTAAATATGAACATCTTAATCAAACTATCTAAAAAATATTTTTAATATTTTTTAAAAATAGAACCTTCATTATCTCGTAAGAAAAATATTTTAAAGATAAAAACGTAAAAAATGGTTGTACTATTCTTTTTTTGATTGACATTGAAACTGGAGATATGTGCAAAATTCCAAGTTCATTGGACCATCGGTAAAGAAAAAATCGATTACAAGATTGGGTCCCTGTTAGTTGGTAGTTAATAATTCTAGAACTAAATAAATCATTGCATTATACAGATGTCGACGCAGGAGCCAAAAATTTAGAATGTCTCCAACTACACTACATACTACATTAAAATTATTTAAATCCAATATATTTTTTCCAGGGGAAAAATCACTGCTGAACACGACATGCCATGAACTACATTTTAAATGTAGGAGTGGACACTGTATATCGAAAGTTTTCAAATGTGATGGAGAAATGGACTGCCGTGATGGGAGCGATGAGGATGAGCATTTATGTTCAGAGATGTATACCGCGAGAGATAGTACTTCTTTACTCTCCAGTACACCTTATTTATTACTGTTCGTAACAGCGTTACAACAAATACAAATACCTTATTGAGTTTTTATTAAATTTTCTGTCTTTCATTAAAAAGATCTTCTTGTCTACTTCTTAGGTCATGTAAGTCTCAAGGGGAGGTGCTACCTGTTTTAAATGAAATTATACTTTTGTGATTATATATAGAATAAAAATTTTATTCATTTATTCATTGTTTTATTTTAAAAAATATCATTTCATTCTATACCACTTTTTACGAACCCTGTATAGTTCCAACTATTTTAAGATGCAATCTCGAAAACTATCAGATATAGAAAGGCGGTTAAATACTACAAGTTTTAATCAATTATATCAATAGATTGCTTCTCTTAATGCTCGATGCTTAAAGGACCTTAACATGTTAAAGTTTCTCTCTTATATCACTTGGGGCTCAGATTTTCATACGCTCCACAAAATATAGAATTCCATCATTCTTCTCAAGCTTGACTACGGTTACATTGCTTATGACTCGGCTAGGCCCTCATATATCTCTTCCTTCATCTCTAACCATAACAAAACCTTACGTTTATCGACTGGTGCATTTCGTACCTCCCCAATAGTCAGTCTTCAATGCCTCACTAACACTCCTCTTTTGTGTTTTCGACGTTCCTTAATCTTTCTGATTTTCCGGCTCATTCAAATGTCACACTGGGTGCCAATGATAGCGCATCTGCGTTTATAACCTTCCATAACACAACCATTCCCAATACCACCCCCAACCTCCCTCAGATCTTCTCCCCTTGGGATTTTCCCCCCTTTGAAATCAACTTTGATTTTCTTCAGTATGATAAGAACAATACCATACCTTCCATCATTAAACACTACTTCCTTAGCCTAATTAACTCAAAGTTCAAAACCTTCAAACTATCTTTTACCGATGGTTCCAAATCAGATCAAGGTGAAGGCTCAGCTGCCGTAACTAGTTTTTCATACAACGAATCAAGGTTAAATCTCCTTTCATCTATTTTTTCAGCTGAGTTGTTTACCATCAAGCAATGCATCAGAGAAGTAAATAAATACTCCTCCACCCCCAAACATCTAATCATTTCGGATTCCCTCAGCTGCCTCAGATCAATCCAAGCCCTCAACACATCCCACCCCTCATGAATCAAATTCTTGACCTTCTTAAAATGGGATCCCAATGTAATTTGTACATTGTCCTCATGTGGGCCCCGAGCATCGGCATAGATGGGAATGAATTGGCCGACACTCAAGCTAAGTGTACAATCCTTGAAGGCACCCCTTTCCTCCCTTTACTTAATCCTAAAGAATTCAAAAGGCACATCGATAACATCATTCGTAACATTGTGTAGGTTGGTTGGTTGGGAATCCCTCGAAAACCCCAATAAACTGTCTTATATTAAAAGAAACTTTTCTGAAATCTATCACTTTCCCCAACTATCGAGAAGGGATAACGTTGTATGGAAGAGAATCGTTATTGGACACTGCAGAATGATGCATTCCTTTCTCCTTAAAAACGAGAATCCCCCTCAATGTCTGTCCTGTCGTTCCCCCCTAACTATAAAACATATTATATCTGACTGTCCCTTATATAGAAATGCCAGAGAAAGGTACCTCACCTCTAATAATTTTTCGACAGTCATGTCTTTCGACCTAACTAAGGCCAAACGCATACTTTATTTTCTGAAACATATTGGTCTTTCTAATAAAATCTAATGCACCCAACAATACTATAGAAGACGTTAAATGGTCTGAGTTACCAACGAGCCTCTAACCACAAAATTAATCAATCAATCAATATATCAATAGATTATTGGTGCTTGTGAATCTGGTTTGTTGCGTTTTTGAGATATTAAAAAAAGTAAAATTTTGCATTTTCTTAGGTCTGCTATAACTTTTTCATTTTACAGTATTTTGTAATAATAAAAAATTTTTAATGAAAATTTAAATATTTGACAACACCGAAATTTTAAATAATTGTTTTACACAAGAATGAAGTCAAATTAATAAAAATATTTCCTTATCCTGAGTTTTAATAAATTTACAATGACATTAAACTTTTCTAACAAAGATATGCTAGAGAGTTATATCAGAAATGTAAGAAATGCTATCAGAGCTATCGATAATTATTGTGACATATACGATAACAACCGAGAAGAACTTATTTTCCTAACCTTATTTGAAACTTACTTCAATTTAGTAGATTCGAAAAATCTCGTCCCAAAAATTATGTGAAAAATAACTAGAAATATTTTTAATATATTAATGATAATCCGACGTCCTCTACAAGAATTGCATGCATAACATTCACCACAACACTGTTCATGATGTTTTAAAAATTACTAAATTCTATCCTTATAAATGAACAATTGTAGAAGGACTTCAAGAAGGTGATTCCGATAGGAGAGTCGTTTTTAACCGACTTCTAAAAGAAGGAGGTTCTCAATTCGTCGACTATGTATTTTTTTATGTATATACACCGAACTGCTGCACCGATTTGAATGAAATTTTTTACGTTATATTCAGGAAGTTGCTGCGGTGGTCCCATATTTTTTAGATAAAATTGGTGCAGTAAAATCCAAGATGGCGCTTACAATATGGCGGCCAAAAAAAAATTAATTTTGTTCGACTTTCTCCAAAATTGGCATGGAGGAATTTTCGAAGCTGTACCCAACGAATCTGAAATTATTTTTAAAAAATTCAAAATGGCGAATCCAGTATAACGGACAAAAAATTTTAGTTTGTCCGATTTTCTCCAAAATTAGTATGGGGGAGTTTTTGAAGTTGCACATAACAAATTCAAAACATTTATAAAAAATTCAATATGGCGGATCGAATATGGCGGAAAAAAAATCGATTTTGTCCGATTTTCTCCAAAATTCGTACGTGGGAGTTTTCGGTTTTGTCTAAAGTCAGTATTGAGGGACTTTTGTTAGTGTTAATTAAGAAATTAAAATTTTTGAAAAAATCAATCTGGTGGAATCAATATGGTGTCCTAAAAATTTTACATTTTTCGGCCAAAAAAATCGATTTTGTCCGATTTTCTCCAAAATTGGTACGGGGGAGTTTTCGGAGTCGCACATGACGAATATAAAATAATTTTTAAAAAATTCAATATGGCGGATCCAATATGGCGGACAAAAAAAAATTAATTTTGTCCGATTTTCACCAAAATTGGCACGGGAGAGTTTTCGGGGTCACACATAACGAATCTAAAATTATTTTTAAAAAATTCAATATGGCGTATCCAATATGGTGGATAAAAATATAATTTTGTCCGATTTTTTTTTTAAATTGAATTGATATTATTCAAAAAAAAAATAAATATTGCGGATCTAAGATGGAGGATTAAAGATTCTACATCTCTCGATTTTGACTAAAGTCAGTATTGAGGGATTTTTGTTAGTGTTAGTTACGAAATTAAAATATTCTTTGAAAAACTCAATCTAGCGGATTCAATATGATGTCCTAAAAATTTTACATTTTTCGACTTTCTCCAAAACTGATATAGTGAGTTCTTGAGGGTGTAAATTATGAATTTAATAGTATTTTTTCTGGATTCAATATAACGAACGCAATATAGTTGACTAAAAATTTTATATTTTCCGGTTTTATCTAAAATTGATTGCGGGATTCTTGAGGCGTATACGAACTCAATATGCAATATAAAACATATCAGGCTAAGAAATTAAGGTCTCAAATTCTTTAAGTATCGATATTGGAAGGTTTTGGGGTCTATATTACCAATCTAAAATTAATTTGAAATGTAAAATAGTGGATTTACTATGACAGATTAAATATTTGTTTGACACAATTTCATGGGTATTTGGAGAACTCTAAGAATTAAAGAGTTTTTAGTGGTTCATTTTAGGGTGATTTACAATTATGGATAAAATGGGTACTTTTTTGCCACCTTGGAGTCATTGCGAGGTACACTAATCTCGATTAGCACTAAGTTCAAATAATTTATGAATTTCATAATAAATTCAAAACTAAAAATAGAAAAACAAAATTTTTATAAAAAAAAATTGAACAGACTTCTAAAAGTGCGCTAAAAAATGAAAAATAACTAGAATTTTTTATATGAAAAAGAAATTCTCGAAAGTCGACGCCAAATTATTTCTAAATGAAATAAATAACTTTTAATATATACAAATTATGATACGAAAGCAATTACAAATAATGTATTTTTAATCTGTTTATGCGAATCACATTTTGTCAGGTATTAGTTTGGCACCGATTTCAAAAATTTCTATTTCGTATAAAAATTTCTAGTTATTTTTCACTTTTTAGCGCACTTTTAGAAGTCGATTCAATTTTTTTATAAACATTTTATTTATACTTAATATATTGGTAAATGTCTAGAAAATCTCGCCTTTGTTGATAAAGCTTTATGTACAGGGTGAATCAACGATTGGATGAAGTAGGTTTGTGCCTTTTCGGTGAAATTAACAAAGAAACTATATTTATTGTTTGATACAGTTTATTTTTACGCAGATTTTAAAAATATTTAGGACTCTACAGGGTGAGCCAAAAAACTAGGACAGCATAAAGTTGTATTTTTTTAAATAGAACACCCTATATACGAATCGTATTTTCGATTTAGCTTATAATTTTAAATCTTTTTTATTAAGGGTTTACTATAACAAAACTTTATAGTTTCTGAGATAATTAAGTTTAAAGAAAAAAAGTCACATTTTCAAGCATCAATTCAATCCTAAATAACGTTTTTAATTTTGTGACAAATATATTCAAATTTGGAATTTAGCAAGGCCAAGGACAAGTTAACATAATTTTTACCTAATATTTGCAATAAAAGCTACAGGGTGTTGAACACATCGGCTCAAATTTGAACAAGTTTAAATGAATAAATATCTTTTTTTTAAATGGTACACCCTGTATATTATCATGTTATTTAATAGAGTAATAAAAACCCTAAAAGTTTTGTTCAATATATCCTATACCTATTTATAATAGTTTTTGAGGTATTTCAGTTTTTCTTATTTTCCATACTTTTTTACAGAAATAGTCTTCATTATCATAGTAGCCATGTAAAATAATAAAAGAAACTACAGAAACAAACAGAATGTGACCTTGAAGCAGTTGGGGTAGTTCTTCTTGTAGAAAGTTCAGGTAACTATGGCCATTTAGTGGTTCATTAAAAAAGTGGAGTCCAATAATTCGATTATGATGAATACCACACCAAACATTTAATGACCAGTGGTTTTGATGTTGCACCTCTCTAATCCAAAATGAGTTTTTTGTGGCATAATAATGCATGTTGCGTCTATTTACGGCACCGTTACTTCTAAAAGTAGCTTCATCACTAAACATTATCTTGCATAATAAATTTGGATTTAATTGAATCTCCGCATTTATTGTACGACAAAAGTTTACACGACTTTCAAAATCCTGTCCATGCAATTCTTGGTGTAATTCCATGTGATATGGATGATACCTATATTTCTTGGTAGTACGATTAGCGGTGGATTGTGATGTTTCACATAATGCTGCTAACTGACGGCTACCAATATAAGGATTTTCCTGAACATTTAACAATACTTGTAGTTCTATTTCTTCATTAGTTACTGGTTTGTTGACCACTTTACGTTTTGGATAATCAACAGTACCAGAAGAATCAAATCTTTGCATTAAGTTTTGAAAAGTATGGGTATTAGGCTGGCGTCGATCAGGATACTTCATTTTGTAAATTCTTTGAGCACGAAGGAAATTTTTTTGAGCCTCTCCTATTGTATAAATCATATCTATTAACTCATTCTTTGGAAAATTCATTTTACAATATAAGATGAATGCAAAAAAAAAACAAACTACACTACATAAAAACCAAAAGAAGCGATTGCGGTTATAAATTTGACACACAGAAAAATGTTCTTTTACATTGTTTTTGCCATAGCTACTATGATAATGAAGACTATTTCTGTAAAAAAGTATGGAAAATAAGAAAAACTGAAATATCTCAAAAACTATTATAAATAGGTATAGGATATATTGAATAAAACATTTAGGGTTTTTATTACTCTATTAAATAACATGAAAATATACAGGGTGTACCATTTAAAAAAAAATATATTTATTCATTTAAACTTGTTCAAATTTGAGCCGATGTGTTCAACACCCTGTAGCTTTTATTGCAAATATTAGGTAAAAATTATATTAACTTGTCCTTGGCCTTGCTAAATTCCAAATTTGAATATATTTGTGACAAAATTGAAAACGTTATTTAGGATTGAATTGATGCTTGAAAATGTGACTTTTTTTCTTTAAACTTAATTATCTCAGAAACTATAAAGTTTTGTTATAGTAAACCCTTAATAAAAAAGATTTAAAATTATAAGCTAAATCGAAAATACGATTCGTATATAGGGTGTTCTATTTAAAAAAATACAACTTTATGCTGTCCTAGTTTTTTGGCTCACCCTGTAGAGTCCTAAATATTTTTAAAATCTGCGTAAAAATAAACTGTATCAAACAATAAATATAGTTTCTTTGTTAATATCACCGAAAAGGCACAAACCTACTTCATCCAATCGTTGACTCACCCTGTACATATAAAAGGCATTTCATTAACTGCGCAGTTTTTAATAAAATATAACTATTACTGGACTCTCGAAAACCCGCAATTAAGTGGACCACGAAGACTACAAGTACGATTTGGTTTTAATATCTGATGCGGAATGATCGGTAAGAAATAACTTATTTTGATTTAGATGATTAGCATATTTGTGCAATGCTTCAATTATTTATCTTTAAAATGTATTTATTAATATTGTAATAATTACAATTTATCTTTTTTATGAGGTGTACTAACTTGATCGCCTTGTAAGCGGGAAAGTTTTTGAATAAAGAACTCACAATATTCTTGGTAATCTTAATTGAAATACCATCCATCGTGCGACCAGAACCATTTCGAGAAAATCTCAACAGTGTATTGAAAAAAATGGTAGACATTTTGAACTTTAGTGTGACTATGTAGTTCATAATTACTAAATAACATTTTTACAATATTGCACGCTTATGGAGAAATGTTGTTATTTGCATTAGTGTCTCACCTAGTGTTATAGAAAAAATTGAATACTTTTCGATGAGTTATAAATTCAATATATCGATCATAAGAAAAAATAAAGTTGATGATGGTTCCGGAAAACTAATATATCATACCCAAAATTTGACTAAATATACATATTCTGTGTAAGAAATGGTCATACACAATTGTTTACAGATTTAAAAAATATTGGGGAATGAAAATATTTTAGATTATCAAAGAAAATGTAACATTTTACTTTCTTTTTAGTATATCAAGACGGCAAAAAACCAGAACTGATGTACAATCATCAATGACCTACTGATACAATTACCTAAAACTTTTCCCCCTTAACCGTCTTTATACCTCCTATAGTTTTTGAGATTGCAATGTTATCATTACTCTGTATATTGTAGTAAGTGGAGTTTATTGATACGAAGGCAGCCATTTATATTTAAGGAATAACAATTATTTACCATGGATACCACAGGTTTACAAAAAAAGACGCTCTGACTCCAAATCTGAGGTCCGCTAACCTCGATCACGTCAGATTCAAGATCATTTCAAGGTCAAATAGAGTAAAATTCACTAAATAGATCTAAAGAAGTAGATACTTATGTTTTTTAGGTCTCTGAATCCGAATTCGTGGTTTGTTTAATCTCTCAAGGTCAACCAGAGATCACTTCAGCGTTATTTCAAGGTCAAATTGAGAAAAATCCACTAAATATATCTGAAAAAGAAAATATGCAGATTTTTTGAGTCGCCGAATCCAAATTCGTGGTTTGTTTAATCTGCCAAGGCCAGATAGAGGTCATTACAGCATTATTTCAAGATCAAATTGAGAAAAATCTGCAAAATAGATCTGTAAAAGAAGATAGGTAGACTTTGAAGGGCGCTGAGTTAGAATTTGTGATTTGTTTAATGCTTCAAGGTTAACCAGGGGTCATTTCAAGGCAATTTCAAGGTCAAATTATAAAAATTTAGTAAATAAATCCATAAAAGAAGAAATCTCTTGCACAGCTAGATCAATATCCATTATATAGCAGAGAGGCAAGCGGATCAAGTTTTTGAGCCGAAACTCAAGCTCCCAAAACCTCGTACCCCATGCACAGCTGGATTGATGTCCGTTACATAGCAGATACGCAAGCGGAGTTAGTTATTATGAGTAGTCCAAAACCTAAGCTGCCAAATTCCCATAACCCACGCATGCCAGATTGATATCCATTACACAGCAGAAAGGGGAGCGGATCAAGTTTTTAAGGCGAAATCTAAGCTGCCAAAACCACACCTTCTACGTGCATAAAAACTCGCTTCGCCAGCCTAGCTGTTATGTAGCGGATATCGATCTAAGTGCTCGTGAGGTACATGGTTTTGGAAGTTTGAGTTTCGGCTCCAAAACTCGATCTGCTTTACTGTTTGCTGTCTAACGGATATCGATCTAGCTGCGCGTGGGTTCGCTTTTTTAACAGATCTATTTAGTTGATTTTTTTCACTTTGATCTTGAAACGACTTTGAAATCGTCTCTGATTAACCTTGAGGTGTTAAATAAGCCACAAGTTTAGATTCAGCGCCCCCAAAAAGTCTATATATCTTCTTTTACAGATCTATTTAGAAGATTTTTCTCAATTTTATCTGGAAATAACCTTGAAATGACCTCTAGCTGACCTTGGGGGACTAAACAAACCATTAATTTGGATTCGGCGACTTCAAAAACGTACGTATTCACTTTTTCAGATTTATTTATTTATTTTATTTATTTATCGACGGATAGCACTGTCAATTTTACAATAATTAATTACAGATTACAGAGCTAGAATGAAACATAACAATGTGATATTAATAATAATATAACAAGAGAGTGTTTACAAAGGAGAAAAAAAAAAGAAAAGTGTACATCTGTCAATTTGTAACAGCGAAAACATAAAACATCAATCGACAAATGATTTAAGGACGTACCAAAGAAATTCAAGTCACCCATCCCATTAGCATACCCAGCCATCCTTGGTATAAAAGAATGGCTTGCATAATTTGTTCCTTGAAAATGCTGGTGAAATATATGGGAAGTACGAGTAATCCTGGGAGGAACCCTCAGACCAACATTCGGCAACAGGCGCGGGCAATCGGTGATACTGTTTATAATTTTAAAGAGAAGTTGTTAGTCTCTACCCTTTTTTCAATTTGTTCCGTGAAAATGCTGGTGAAATATATGGGAAGTACGAGTAATCCTGGGAGGAACCCTCAGACCAACATTCGGCAACAGGCGCGGGCAATCGGTGATACTGTTTATAATTTTAAAGAGAAGTTGTTAGTCTCTACCCTTTTTTTAATTTGTTCCGTGAAAATGCTGGTGAAATATATGGGAAGTACGAGTAATCCTGGGAGGAACCCTCAGACCAACATTCGGCAACAGGCGCGGGCAATCGGTGATACTGTTTATAATTTTAAAGAGAAGTTGTTAGTCTCTACCCTTTTTTCAATTTGTTCCGTGAAAATGCTGGTGAAATATATGGGAAGTACTAGTAATCCTGAGAGGAACCCTCAGACCAACATTCGGCAACAGACGCGGGCAATCGGTGATACTGTTTATAATTTTAAAGAGAAGTTGTTAGTCTCTACCCTTTTTTCAATTTGTTCCGTGAAAATGCTGGTGAAATATATGGGAAGTACGAGTAATCCTGGGAGGAACCCTCAGACCAACATTCGGCAACAGGCGCGGGCAATCGGTGATACTGTTTATAATTTTAAAGAGAATTTGTTAGTCTCTACCCTTTTTTCAATTTGTTCCGTGAAAATGCTGGTGAAATATATGGGAAGTACTAGTAATCCTGAGAGAAACCCTCAGACCAACATTCGGCAACAGACGCGGGCAATCGGTGATACTGTTTATAATTTTAAAGAGAAGTTGTTAGTCTCTACCCTTTTTTCAATTTGTTCCGTGAAAATGCTGGTGAAATATATGGGAAGTACGAGTAATCCTGGGAGGAACCCTCAGACCAACATTCGGCAACAGGCGCGGACAATCGGTGATACTGTTTATAATTTTAAAGAGAAGTTGTTAGTCTCTACCCTTTTTTCAATTTGTTCCGTGAAAATGTTGGTGAAATATATGGGAAGTACGAGTAATCCTGAGAGGAACCCTCAGACCAACATTCGGCAACAGGCGCGGGCAATCGGTGATACTGTTTATAATTTTAAAGAGAAATTGTTAGTCTCTACCCTTTTTTCAATTTGTTCCGTGAAAATGCTGGTGAAATATATGGGAAGTACGAGTAATCCTGGGAGGAACCCTCAGACCAACATTCGGCAACAGGCGCGGGCAATCGGTGATACTGTTTATAATTTTAAAGAGAAGTTATTAGTCTCTACCCTTTTTTCAATTTGTTCCGTGAAAATGCTGGTGAAATATATGGGAAGTACGAGTAATCCTGGGAGGAACCCTCAGACCAACATTCGGCAACAGGCGCGGGCAATCGGTGATACTGTTTATAATTTTAAAGAGAAGTTGTTAGTCTCTACCCTTTTTTCAATTTGTTCCGTGAAAATGCTGGTGAAATATATGGGAAGTACGAGTAATCCTGAGAGGAACCCTCAGACCAACATTCGGCAACAGACGCGGGCAATCGGTGATACTGTTTATAATTTTAAAGAGAAGTTGTTAGTCTCTACCCTTTTTTCAATTTGTTCCGTGAAAATGCTGGTGAAATATATGGGAAGTACGAGTAATCCTGAGAGGAACCCTCAGACCAACATTCGGCAACAGACGCGGGCAATCGGTGATACTGTTTATAATTTTAAAGAGAAGTTGTTAGTCTCTACCCTTTTTTCAATTTGTTCCGTGAAAATGCTGATGAAATATATGGAAAGTACGAGTAATCCTGAGAGGAACCCTCAGACCAACATTCGGCAACAGGCGCGGGCAATCGGTGATACTGTTTATAATTTTAAAGAGAAGTTGTTAGTCTCTACCCTTTCTTTTATTAGCAAGGGGGAGCAAATTCAACTTGGAGCACAAAGCAGCATAATCAAGATCAGCACCCCCATTGAATTTCTTATTAATATGTCTGAGAAACCTTCTCTGTACCTGTTTGAGCTGGTTCACATGTGATTCATAGTGGGGGTTCCAAACACAAGAAGCATACTCAAGGTGTGTTCGAACTAATGAGCAATAGATCATTTTAAGGGACTTCACATTGAAAAGCTCTTTAGCATGACGTTTAATAAAACCTAACATCTTGAGGGAGTTACTAACAATGTCAGCGATGTGAGGAACGAATGAAAGGGTGGAACCAAAAAGGACTCCCAGGTCCCGCACAGAATCAACGGAAGTCAGCGGCATACCATCCAAGTGATAGTGAAAATCCAGTGAGTAACGCGATTTAGAAAACTTAGTGAAGGAATATTCAAATTCAATCCAACCACTTCGCACCAGGAAACACAAATCTATTAAGGTCCCATTGTAGCTCCAAGCAGTCACTGTAACTGTCGATGACCTTATTCACCTTCATATTATCCTCAAAGAGTAAGAACTTGCTAGGCGTAAAGCAGATTGATACATCATTAATTAATATGTTGAACAATGTGGGATCCCGGAGGGAACCCTGAAGACACTGATATCTCAGAAGATACAAAATCATTCACCCGCACTACCTGACGACGATCACTCGGATAGGTCTCAATCCAACCAAACAGTGGACCAGAGATACCCAGCCCCCGAAGCTTATCCAGCAGAATCCCATGAGGCACCCTATCAAAGGCCTTCGAAAAGTCAGTATACACCGAGTGAACCTCAGATCCGCCCTCTAAGGCCTCAGACAAACCACCCACATAAGAGACCAGCACAAAAACCAAACTGCTTCTCAATGATGACAGACTTAAAAATAGAGGTAAAAAAGGCGTTAACCAGCCTGTTAAAGATTTTAGGAATAGTATTAATTATGCTGATAGGTCTATAGTTTTGAATGTCAGCCCTACTGCTGGCCTTGTGAATAGGAACCACAAAATTCGTTTTCCAAAATTGAGGAAAAATATAATGCCGAAGGGATTCATTGAAAATGCGATGAAGTGGGCGAGCCAGAACGAACAAGCAGTTTTTCAGAAGCATCGCATGAATGCCATCAGGGCCAGCACCCTTATAGGAGTCAAGACCATTCAGCTCGGCGTAAATCTCAGAAATAGATATGCCGAAGTTAGAGACATTTATATCAGTTGAGACAGCCACCGGGCACTTCACTGTTACATCAGTGTATAATTTGCTGAAATATTTAGCAAAAAGTTCAGCAACCCTAGGACCCATGACCGCTCTTTCGCCTTCCAAAAATAATCCAGATGGCATACCGTTCGAGTGAAGTTTGTCATTCACAAAGCTCCAGAATGACTTCAGACTCCGGCTGATACCAGATTTGTCACGAATATAATTATCATAACAAAGGCGTAACATTCTCTTACATTTTGCAGGCAAACCTGTAAACACTTCATAGTCGTTCCGAGAACCACTCGACATAAACTGTTTATGACATTTTTTTGTATAGTTAACTGAACTAGCTCGTTAGAAAACCACCTAGAAAACTTTCTTGCAGAAACTCTCTTTACAGGCAGAAATGCCTCTATAGCAGAATATAAGTCATTGTAGAAAATATTTCGCATATCATCAACATTACCCACAGAAGAAAAGTGGGTCTCCCAGGGTACAGAGCACAAATAGTCATTTAATAAGATATTATTGGCATGTTTAAAAAACGAGAACATGGAGAAACAATTTTAAAGGCAATTGGCGAATAATATGTCCAAAATGGTGAGACTTAAGAATAGAACGTTATACACAAAATATGTCTAGAATTTTACGTAGATATCTAAAATACAATAATATATAGAATGTCCTATTTAAAGTAAGCAAGTTGACCTCTACTTCCGATATAACTGGAAGTGCCATCATCTTAAAAATATTTTAGACGGTTGTCCCCCATGCACATTAGTAAACTATCAAATTTTCAGATTCTTCCTAATTATAGTTTTCCCACAATCGATCAATAAATTTCCCGGAAAATCATCCTGTATATTGAAAAAATAAAAAAATATATAATATACTCTCTCAAAAATTTATTTGAGATAGAATTAAATAAATGTATCGGTTTATTTACTTATTTATCTACTTACAGGTTCATTATGATATCCATGTTCACATATGGAATATAGTGGTACGAGCTGGCGTGTGCAGTTCGTGGCTATCCTCTCCTCCGCTGCTTGTAACCTCTCACTACCTCTACTTTGCTTGTCGTCGAACGGGAGTTTAAAAGGTATTACGCTATGTTCGAACGCATTTTTAGCATATTTCAACTAATTTATACGATAATCTTAGATATACAAATTATGGTTTTTTTGAATTTTTGCTTAAATTTCACGTCGTGCTGTGTTATAGTTGGACAGTAACAGTAGGTGAAAGCTACTTAACTAATATAATTTTAGCATTTTATGTTATAAGGAAACGAGTTTTCATTGTCATCAGCTTTAAAAATATTACGCTATTTGCAAAAAATGTTGAAAAAAGGCTAAAAATAATTTTGTTCCAACAATCCGTTAAAATATTCACTGTAGGATTTCATTATAAAGTGCCGATGACTTGATAATACGCAAAATTTATTTACAAAGACTCTGTCTTCTTTTACTTAAATGTTAAGAGTTTAATAGTGTCGGTATTTCTATCTGTACAGAATTACTCAACTCTCCCCTATATTATGTTCTTCCTTAAAAATTAGACGTCATATTCGACCAAATTAAGGTCAATATGTTATCAGAATAGGCGAAAAAATCAAAACAGATTAAAATGTCCTTTTCCAATGTAAATTTATTATTTTAGATCATCTAGTGTGTGTCGTTCCGTCTGGCATAACAATGACTTTTTTCTTATTCCTTGGAATATTATTTGTAGGTTCAAGTGTTTGTAATTCTGCAATTGTTAACAACAATGCAGGTTTGTATTTTTTTTATACTATAAATTAGGTGTCGGGGGGGCCATTCTTTTTTTAAAACTTGCATAATTGGTTTCTCTATTAGATAAAGCTTCTTTCTACTTGTATATCCAAACCAAACTTATTTGATTTTTACTTCGAATTGTTTTAATTTTTAATTTACCCCTAAAAAAGGAGATGCTAAATTCGACCGCTTTATATATATATATATATATATATATATATATATATATATATATATATATATATATATATATATATATATATATATATATATATATATTCATTATCGAGCCCAAAAATCTCTAAAGCCACAACTGGAATTCCGAGTTTCACCATTTCGTTTTTGAAATGATATTCAATTTTGACTTTTAATAGGATGTCGACACTGTTAAAGGTCAAAATATGGGAAAAAAATTTTTGCTGAAAAATGGCTAGAGTAGAGCAAAAAACCTTCAGTAAAAGTTATCGGAAAGGAAGAAAAGAATACAAAAAATTAACATACAGCGTAAGTTTCGGATAAGGTAACTCCCGATATAATCGGATATCCAGGGTTATTCACCCTATACGATACGGAACACTGCGGCCAAAATAAGTGATTTTCAAAAAGTTTTACTTTTGGGATTTATGGGAGTATAATATTGTTACTTTTTAAAATTATTTTCATATTATACAGGGTGTCCCAAAGCTCTGAAAGTAACAGAGTTGTGTTATTTTAAATAGAACCCCCTGCATTTTTGGATAGTGCCCAAACCTTAAGGGTTTTTAAATAATTTGAATTTTGGCAAAATCTAACCTAATTTTCATGTTTCAAATACTTAAGAAGTATTTCTGTTATGTACTCGAAATTTACAGTGAAGAGTAACAATAAATCATATTTTAAATCCCAATTATAATAAACTTGCTATATTATACAGGATTTCCAAAAATTAACACTAATCAAATACGAAATCTAAATGGGTATAACTTGATTAATTTAAATAGAACGCTATACTTTTCAACTTACCAGAAAATGTACCTTTTAAATACCTATCGAATGGTATAAGGGTGTTCTATAGCTAAGTCTTCTGGTTTTCAGAGAATACGCCAAATAATCGTTTTCTGCACCTTTTTGTGTTTTTTGAATAGATGCTCTAATGTATCTAATTGCCTATGGCACTTGGAAATGACAGATAATTTACAACTATAAGAATAATAATCAGAAATATCACTTACTAACTCTGGACAACATTTGCGGGGTTACAGTTTGAAAATCGTCTCTTATGCCTATTTTCATATCTTGTGGTGTTCTCGGGGGCGCATTGTAGATGCGTATCCCCATAAAAAAAAATTTGGAGGAGTTAAATCCGGCCAATTTTGAAACCCATTTCTCCCAATCCACCGGTTTCGAAAGTTGACATCTAAAAATTGCCAAACTTCGCGATGATGAGGCGGAGCTCCATTCCAGTTGAAGCCACATAGTTTCTAATATTTAAAAGGACATCTTCTAATAACACTGGAAATCGATGTAAAAGAAAGTCGCGAAACATCAAACCATTTAAAGGTCCTTCAAAAAAGTAGAGTCCAATTAGGTATGGATCCATTATTCCTCCGCACACATTAACCGACCACCTATTCTCGTTTCTCATAACTCTGTGTTCATGCGGATTTGAATCAGAATAGTAATGGAAGTTGTGTCTATTCACGAAACCATTGTTACGAAAATTGCATTCATCACGAAACAACACATTATCAAACAAGTGTTCATTTTCGGCCACTTTATTTAACACTCAAAAGCAGAATTCAGTTCGGTTGTCAAAATCATTGCTGTGAAGCTAATGTTAGTATTTTCGGATATATGATCCTGGCTAATATTGGAAGTTTCGATTACTGAACCAAGTACAGTAAAAAAATTTTCTTCATCCTCAGTGACAGGTTTTCTAATAACAGGTTTTTTTATAACTGACACTTCCACTTTCTCGAAACTGGTTTAATATTCTCACGAAAACGGCTGGTTTAGAATGGCTTCTGTCAGGAAACCTTTGAACATAAACTCGAGAAGCCAACAAACAATTTTGATGATATTCTCCAAGGATAAAAATTATATCAATACGCTCTTTCTTTGGATAAATCTTCATTTTGACAAGACAATAACATAACAATATTCAAATAATTCAGTTTATTTAATAAATTAAGTTTCACAGTTACAATAAATAATACCTCGATTATAGCAACAGGCTTTGCAGATTAAACTGACAGATTAAATTAATTATCTGACGTTTCTAAATGCCATAGGCAACTAGATACATTAAAATATCTATTCAAAAAAAAAAACAAAATGTCGCAGAAAACGATTATTTGGCGTATTCTGTGAAAACTCGAAGACTTAGCTATAGAACACCCTTTAACCATTCGATAGGTGCTCAAAAGGTACATTTTCTGGTAAGTTAAAAGGTATAGCGTTATATTTAAATTAATCAAGTTATAGTCACCTAAAGTTCTTATTTGATTATTTTTAATTTTTGGACACCCTGTATAATATAGCAAGTTTATTATAATTGGGATATAAAATATGATTTATTGTTACACTTCACTGTAAATTTCGAGTATATAACTGAAATACTTCTTAAGTATTTGAAACATGAAAATTAGGTTAGATTTTGTCAAAATTCAAATTTTTTAAAAATTCTTAAGATTTAGATACTATAAACCTTATAAAAACAGGCACTTATTTTGATTGGATAATCCAAAAATGCAATGATATACAGGGGGTTTCATTTAAAAAACTCAACCTTGATACTTTCAGAGCTTTTTCTTTACGTTATGTTTAGGAAGTTGCTACGATGGAATCATCATTTCGGCAAAAATGATTTATAGTCCAAGCCATAGGTAAATTTAGTGTTGTAAATTCCGAGGGACAATGTAAAAACAAACTGTACATAAAATTTAACAGCAAAAATAGGTTGACGCCAAGAGAGGAATCAAATTTGGCTAAAACAGGTTTTTTGAGTATAGAAATTAGGGAACATGTTTTGGGAAAAAGTTTCAAATAAAATTTGTAGAGATTTTAAAAATCTACAGTTTGAACTTTTGTGCGATCATTTTCGTTATGTGATTACAAAAAGGCCCATAAACCCTCAAAATCGGCCAATTTTTATCAATTATTTATTGCAAAATAAACTTTTTTGTGAACTTTTGGCTTTTAAAAGGAAGTCCTCGTCTTTTTGAACAAAATTATATTTTATAATAGTAAATTGGATAATTTGTTGCTGAGATATGCTAACTGTTTATCCCAAGACGCAAAATTTTGATTGCTATAACTTCCTTCTGAGTGAACTTTTAGACACCCACAAAGATTTAACCTCTTCGAGAATTTTCACGTATTTAAGTATCACTTTAAAAAAGGAGTGTTTTTTATAAAGAAATAGAGCTCTCGCGCGGGCGAGAAAACAACTCGCAGCTTCAAGTCAGCAGCGCTCGGAAAAATTTGCCGTATTTTAGCAGCGAATTTCCGTGTTTTTTTATCTAGCCACCCCTTACCTTTTTTAGAGTGATAATTAAGTGGTGTAAAACTAATTTGATTGAGCCTTTTTGGAGATTAAAATGTTCATCCAAAGAAAAGTTATGGCAATCAACATTTTGCGTCTTGAGATAAACAAATAGCAATATCTATATAATATATATATATATATATATATATATATATATATATATATATATATATATATATATATATATATATATATATATAGTTTGGTTATTCCGGGTTTCAATCCGTTCGTTCAAAAAACAACAAAAGAAATTTGAGGCACTACAACAACGCAATACTGTCCATACACAGCAAACACTGGACTGCAACAAAGTTGTCCATAACATCTCCAACCACCAATTAACAGAATCCGAGAAATTAGTTCTGTCTAAAGGTTTTAATTTTGCCGTAACGCCAAAAACAGTCTCCTTAGAAGAGATAATTTCGAATATAGAAGCTGCCTTAGAAAACATCCCTGAAGAAAATGCCGAACAAGCCAGACAAGACATAACGCAAATTCTGAAATCAAGCCGGCCTCCCAACTCAAACTTAACGCGAGCTGAATATCAAGCCCTCTCATCCTTAAAAAAGAATAAGGAAATAACAATATTACCAGCAGATAAGGGAAATGTCATGGTTGTAATGAACACCAACGAATACATGCAAAAAATGTCAGAAAGTCTCAAAGACGCTTCTTACAAACAAACCAACAGAGATCCAACGACGTACCTTGAAAAAACTACGAAAGTCAAGATTAAAGCCTCAAAACTAGACCCAGAAATTGAAGAATCTATAATACCAAGAGAAAAATCAAGCAGATGTCCAAAACTGTATGGCTTACCAAAAATACACAAAACAAATGCACCAGTCAGACCAATAGTGAGCGCCGTGGGATCTCCTACACACAAACTGGAAAAATGTCTAGCAAGTATCATGCAACAAAGAGTCGAACTAGCTGATTTCTTCGTGAAAAACTCCGAGCATCTGACTAAAATGATAAAAAACATCCACCTCGAAGAAAATGACATCTTAGCAAGCCTCGACATAAAATCGCTATATCCAAGCATACCACTGGATGAGACTTTGGACAAAATCGCCATGAGCGAGGATTTTCCAGCCTACACAATTGAACTTGCAGAACACTGCCTAAAGAACACATACTTCATGTTCAATAACTAAATATACAAACAAACAGATGGCGCACCTATGGGGTCCACGCTTTCACCTTTTTATGATATATTTCGAACAAGAGCCACTGCAAAAGGCGCCCTTAAAACCGAAATTTTGGAAACGCTATGCTGATGATATTTTTATAATATGGCCACATGGAAAAGAACACTTGGACGATTTCCTCATATACCTGAACAATATCCACCACAGAATCCAATTCACGCTAGAAAACGAACAAGGAAAGAAACTTCCTTTTTTGGACCAGCTATTAACTAGGAAACTCAATAACACCCTGGGCTTCAGCGTATATCGAAAACCCATACATACTGACCGATATCTCAATGCAGCGTCACATCATCATCCCTCTGAAAAGCAGGCAGTAGTCAGCATATTAGTATCAAGATCTCTCCGCCTAACAGAACTTGACACAAAACAAGACGAAATAAGACACATTTCAACAGCTCTAGAACGGAATGGTTTCTCGCAAGCAGATATAAAGAAAGTCATAAAAAGACAAGAGAAGACTACAACAAAGAACAAAGACCAAGATCAAACAAGGAACAAAACAATAATACCATACATAAAAAGAATAACAGACAGAATCGGAAGAATCTTAATAAAACACAACATACAGCCCATATTTAAACCACAAAAAACAATAGCCAACATCCTGGAAAATCCCAAAGACAACACCAACTTTGAAAATCATGGCGTTTACAGCATTCCATGTGCAGATTGCCATCAAACTTATATAGGACAAACAAACAGGCTCATATCAGCAAGAATCCAAAAATATAAAAATAGCCTCAAAAACAAACAGACAACTTCAGCTCTATTTCAACACCACCAAACAACCGGACATACTATCGACTTCGAAAAAACAAAAGAAATAGCACCAGTACAGAACTACAAGGTCATAAGAGAGGCCCTAGAAATCGAAAAAGCGGGACAGATAAATAAACGAGACGATGTTATAAATTTTTCATCTACAAGGAAAACATTAATAAAAAATCAAGAAAGAAAACAACAAAAATCAACTAGTACACGAGAAACCTGCATACAAGAACAAAATATATCGCACTCAGGAGAGGGGAGGAGCCTGCGAAGCCAGTCATCCAATCAGGCAGCGAGCCAGCTAAACAAAACTCGAAATTTATCAGAGGCCACCATCAGTTCTCAGCGAGTAACGCGACTAACCGCACTTGAAAATGCCAAATGAAATTTTGGCGAAACGTCGTGAAAACGATTTTTTGAACGAACGGATTGTATATATATATATATATATATATATATATATATATATATATATATATATATATATATATATACAGGTGTGGAAAATCCAAACCGGAAAATGGACATTTCTTAAGTAAGATAAAGAAAATACTATATTATTAATCAAATCAGAATGAGACAGAATATGAGCATCGTAAGCATCGACATACGTGCTTAAATTTAATAAATTACCAGTTTGGCCCTATGGTGAGAGGTAATAAAATGCTGGCACGGTGAGAGCGGGCGGCGGCATAGGCCACGCCCTAGCACAACAAGAGGATTCCAAGTTATTTGCTTTTATTCAGGTCGTTGAAGCGTAAGTACCGAGTATTGGTATTTCCGTGTTTCGTGCTAATTTTTTTTATTTAAAATGGTGGTTTATTCCACGAAACAAAAATTGCAGATTATTAAGGGGTACTATTTTGGTAAGGGCATGGATGAGATAATCGGCAGATTTGCATTACCGTGCAAAAATCATCCTGTTCTTTCAAAATCTAGAATCTCGGAAATTATTTAAAAATTTGAAAAAAATGCACTGTTAACAATGAGGAGCAACCTGTTCAAATTACTGAAGAACAAACAGATTGGGAGACTGACGTTTGTAGTTTAGCAGAAATTAATTTTCCTTGCAATAGTACCGTAATTGCCGAAGAACTTGATATGAACGCTCGAACAGTTCGGAATATTTTAAAGCGGAACAAATACCACTGTTACAAATTGCGAACAACTCAAGAAAATTTTCCGGAAGACCAGGAAAAACGTATGATGTTTTGCCAGGACATGATGATAAGGGCTAATAGGGATATAACCCCTAAAGTTTTGGTAAATACGCGAAGCTTATTTTACAATAGACTGGGTTATTGTCTCGCTCAAAGTGGAGGCCTTTTTGAACACGTCTTGTCGACTTTTAGGTGTTTTTGTTGATTTAAATTGAATTTAATTATTTTTTTTATTTATTTACAATTACTGAACGTGTTACTTTTATTTTTTACCAGAACTAAAGTTTATTTTAGAAAATGATTTGTAATTTTAAAGTCGTTTATTAACTTATTTCCTTGGAAATTACCGTTGCGATTCACTAGTATTTTTATTAGATTAAATGTTTATTTTATAACATGATCAACCATCAACAAAAATATATTTTTTTTTGTATTTCGACTCTTTGGTTCATTTAAAATAATCAATGTATCAAATAGTCATTAAATATTCCAAATTCCGTCGATTACGTTATAAGTTTAGAAGAAAAGTAAATACACCCACTCGTTCGTTTCAAGGTACTGTTCGTTTTCCTGTCGCACGAAAGTTGGAGGGGGTAATATTGCGCGTAGGCGTTCCCTACGATCTTCTATCCCGAACTAACTCGAAAGAAGTTAGAAGGGCTGAGTGGGTCAAAATTTGAGAAAACGGGCCAAAATAATTTCTAGTTAAGAAATTGAAACTAGAAGGTTGGCTATAGCAACGTTTCTATTAAATCTCGGTAATATGAACGGCCAGTCTTTTCTTTCTAAAGTTTCGACTCAGGTCAAAGGCAACAGTCTTGTGGTTGCGTCGCGCCCAGTTACATTTGTGCGCCGCTCTTCTATTTGACATTGGATTGTTGAGAGACAAATATAAACGATTACGAAATTGGGCGGGCATAAATTTTCGCCCTGTTCTGGTGCGTAAAATACAAAAAAAGCATGTTATCCACATAACGATTATCTAACCTGTACTAAATCAGAAGCCGAGTTTAAATTTCAAGGCTTACTGGATCACACAGTGGATCGAATTATATTGCTTCAATTAGACGCCCTTGAACAAATCGATAAATTTGACTTGTAAATATGAGTTTTATTTGCAAATGGGTCTTCGAAACAACGTAAGGTCAGAGCCAGTTCCAACTGAAATTCATTGATCCGAATATTTTTGATACAAACTTATTCCTCACCTCTCTTGTTCCACAGAAGGTGCTAACTCGCAAACTAAACAAGATCAGATTCTGTTGTACAATTCCAAACCCTCCTCTGCTATGATTTGCGGGCCTCTGAAATTTGAATTTATTAAGGAAACCGAACAAAAGTCTTTAAAGACAATAGAAAATTATGAACTCGAACTAAACAACTCGCACCATACAAAAGAGTTCTCTTTGCCATCCCAGCTTCAGTACAGTACAACTTATCTGTGACGATGATAGAAGGTTAGGTGAATGCTTTGGCTGGAACTAAATCGATCCAACGTTTTTACCTCTGCCAAACAACATCTCAGTTCAACAACATTGATACTGTGTCCCAGTAAATACAGAGTATTTCAAGCTACGACTGTTAACTCTACACGCATGTATTCGATCCTTCGAATGCTGCTTGTATTTGTCGTATCAGCGTGATACACAGAAGTGGCAAGCCCGTAAGCAGAAAGACAAATAGGTGACAGCACAGACAAAGGCTACCATCCAACAGGCCTTTAAGGAGAGAGGTTAGGACTTCTTGTTCACATGCCAAAGAAAGAGTAAGAAAGCACTAATGATGGCAACACAGCTCGTTGTTTCTTTGAGAACAGTGATGAGTCAGCTATTATAACAAGAGTAAATCGAAAACTGATCCTCCGGTTTCCCATCATTTTGCAAACTATTGGAAATGGACATTAAACTGCAATAGAGAAGATTTGGGAATACACACTTCAAACAACAAGATTGTTTTTCAAAGAATATTCTTGGTACAATATGCCAACAGGGATTCATAAATTACTTACCCCAATGACCAGTCAACATAGCATTTGCAATATTACCGATAGGTAAACTATCGAAAGATGGACAAAAATCAACGGACAAGTTGATAAGAATCTCTCGCCTAGTTTTTGCCCGAAAATTTTCTCGAGAAAAAACATGGAGGATGTGTTCCAAAACTCTTGGCGTCGATGGATCCTTACACTGTTTTGACATCGTAAGGATTCGGATAACAATGTGTACGTATTGGAGAATAAGAAAAGATCTGTTAACAAAGAAGGCAATGATTAAAAAGTTCTTTTTATTATTTTTATTATAGTCGTATTATTTATTCATTTATGTGAATCAATAACTATTATATTACTTACAAATTATTTGCATTGGTATTTATTAAGAATTCCTAAGCATAGAGGAAAAAGTGCTTTCGCTTTTTTAACTATTATCGATATCCATGTATTTATTAATATAGGATTATTCTTAAAATGCACCTTGAACTCAATCGCAATATTTTATTCATGGAAATAAAATTATTATTTTTATTTTGTTTTTAAATTGCACATTTAACAGATATTGAACCACATTAGACGTTTTTCGAATTTATTTTCATGATTTTAAAGATTCGGTCTGCTATGTTGCATCCGATTTTTATTTTTAATATTAAAACCGTGCTTAAACGGTTTTAAGAAGCAATATAATTCGATCCACTGTGTGATCCAGTAAGACTTGGAATTTAACCTCGGCTTCTGATTTAGTACAGGTTAGATAATCGTCATGTGGATGACAAGCTTTTTTTGTATTTTACGCACAAGAGTAGGGCGAAAATGTATTCCTGCCCAATTTCGTAATCGTTTATATTTGTCTCTCGACAGTCCAATGTAAAATAGAAGAGCGGCGCACAAATGTAACTGGGTAATATATATATATATATATATATATATATATATATATATATATATATATATATATATATATATATATATATATATATATACTTTTGTGTCAAATTTAATTTCAATCTGGAAAATATTTTGAATATTTAGAAATATACTTTCTTCTTGAATAGTTGATAAAAATATACAAATTTTCTAATTTTTCTAATAATGTGATATTCCTGATAATATTTTTTAAACTTGAGACGTTCACTATTTCGCCAGGAAAATATTATAAATACAACAGCGCAATTATTGTATCAATTTTTTTCACCTTACTTTTTGTATTGTCATCGAAAAGATATGTTCAAAATTTCAGGCTAACTAAAGAATTGGAAGTGGAGAGAAAATCGATTGTAAGATTGGGGCGATGTTACTTTGTAATTAATTACAGAAGTATGAAACTCAATAAAATCGTTGTATAATACAGATAATGACGGAAAGAACTAATGTTTGAAATGGTCGCGACTATACCATATTAAATTCATTAAATTTTTCAGGGGAAAATTCACTGACGAAAACGACATGTAGAGAAAAATTTTTTAAATGTGGGAATGGAAACTGTATACCGAACGTTTGGATATGTGATGGAGACGTAGACTGCAATGATAGGAGTGATGAAGATGAGCATTTATGTCAAAAGATTAGGAAAGGTAGTACTTCATAAAAAACAACATATTTCCTTGTCCCTCCAGTTCACTTTATTTACAAATAGTGGTGCAACAAATACAAATATTAAAATGTGGTTGACAGGACTTGCATTGTCTTTATTTTTCTTCATTTATAGGACTTTTCGATTAGGTTATATCTTTAACCATCCTATCAACTATGCACTGAATGTTTCTTCTTAATTTTATCTCCATTGAAGCGTGAAGTCTCGTTTTACTGTAAGCAGCTCAATGATTTAATGTTACAAAGTAGAGGTTGCCAAAATTAGGTATCTCAACACTGGGTTTACTGAAAATTCTATTATAATTTTTAAGATCAAATTTGAGGTCAGTCTCAATTGTTTTTTATGGCACAACTTCAACTTCTGTTGAAGTCAATTTTCAATATCATTCATTTTTACCGAATAATTAGCATGGGTGGAATAAAATGGGACACTTGTATAATAAGAGCGCATATTAACTTCAAATACGTAAACTTCGAACATATAAATTATAACTCAATAAACATTATTTTGTTGTATTATAATTTTATAAATTTAATATATATTTTTCTGTAGGTTTACATTTTTATATCAAGTACCTACGTATGTATGTGCGTAGAGTTGGGAGTCTGTACACTGCCACCTGGGGAATTTATTGTGCCCCTCTACTGCTTCCCAGTCGTAAGAGTTACTTTATCGGCTAGAGCAGGTCCTTCAGTGCTCTTTCCTTCAGGAATCTCAGAATGTTCGACGGCATCAAGATGGGTAGATCCCATCTTCGATTTTATGTGCTCCCAAGAACCACATCCTAGGGTTTTCTAGAGCGCTGCACTCTGCAGGTATATGAATAGAGGTTTCGTCCTCCTCCTCACAGAATCTGCACTCTTCTCTTTTTACCAGTCCGAGTTTCTTTAGGTGTCCCTTCAGATGGCAATACCCCGTCAGGACCCCTGTCTGAATTCTGAGCTAGTTTTTACTCAAACTTATGCATCCTTTGAATCTCTTCTGGTCGTAGTTCCCCAGAAGTATCTTCGCTTGTCTCAATCCTTGCAGCTCAGTCTAATAATTGGATCTTCTGCTTTTTTCTTCTATCTTTAGTTCTTCCAGCATTACGCTGCTACTAATTCCACAAAAAGGCTCTGGCCCCAGAAAAGATATCTCAGCCCCTTTCCTTGCAACCTTGTCTACTATTTCATTCCCCTCTATCCCGGTATCCACATGAAGGAGACTTTATTATTCTTACTCACATCATTCAGTTCCTTTAGGTATTCCCAGACTATCTTGGAATTAATAACTTGAGAGCTCAGCGCACTGATGGCTGCTTGACTATCCGTCATGATGATAATCTCTTGGCCGTGATAGTTTTTCTCTTTGTAAAATTGAATAAACATCATAATGGCATGTATTTTTGCCTGGAAAATGCTTGGTGACTTACCCCAGCCTTCGTAGTGTCTGGTGCCGGGTCCATACACTCTAATCCAGTTCCCTTCGTTGTTTTGGAGCCATCTGTATAGCGTATAGTGGATTTCTTGCTGAGTTTTTTAAATGGTGTTTCTGTCCCATTTGCTCTTGCGACTCAACTTTGTGCTGAAGTCTTTCACAAAGTCGAATTTCTTTTTTATTTCATATTGAGACATTTCCCAGATTTGTTTATTTCTGGATGAGAGCTTGGGCCTTCGTTTTATGACCTCATCTCTCATCATACTATAAATTGTCCTATTCGCTATGTTCTCTAGAAATATATGTAGAGGTGTGAGGTTTAGGATTACTTCCATGGCAGCCAGTCTTTGAACTTTCGAGAGGTTAGCTCTCGTATTAGACTGGTTCTCTTGCTAGAGGTTACTGTCCTATATGTGATGATTGGTCTCACTATTGCAATGTACATCAAGTGCATGGGTTTGTACCCTCACCCTCCACCAGCAAAGTTTGTACAGACCATCAAGGCTAGTAGCCTAGTTGATTGCTTCCTTTTCATGCTTATTCCAGAGAAGTTTGTTATCTAAGGTCAGTCTCATATATTTGACCTCTGACTTCCATACAATAACATTTCCATCGATTCTGATGGTCTTCAGATTGAGGTTTCTTTTCCATGTGAAGGCTTCTAGGGTGGTTTTGGTGGGGTTGATGTTTAGTTCCATCATCTGGCACAATTATCTAATATATTTAAACCCTCTTTGAACTAAGTCACAGAGAGTATTCTCGAATTTGCCTCTTGCGATCACGATCACTTCATCGGTATATCCCTGACTAGATATGCCGAGGTTAGTCACATCACAGAGGAGCTGGTCTACAATTAAGTGGAGAGGTAACTCTCCCTTGAGGGCATCCTGTGGCGGTACAGGAGGCGATAGTTTCCTGTCCTATCTCTGTCTCTGCTATTCTAGTGGAGACAAGTCTTGCTATCCATTTGGATATAGTAAATATATATTGTTATACTTTAATTCACTCGTTTGAAACAAAAATCGTAGTTATGTTATTAAATTAAACATTTTTTTTGCATGAAGAACTACATTCTGTATTTTTCCTAGTTAGCCCACCTTTATTTTCAGCTAAAACTGTAAAAAATATTTTCAAATACACCTTGAATTATAGTTATTATTTATTTTTTTAATTTCGCTTGACAAATTAATATTATCATTTATATCTTATCATACCCATTTATATCACATACCATCTGATACATTATACATCGCAAATCATAACACATTATTCTTTAGTTAGACTTATTTTGTACTCTTTTAGTTAATTTCTTCCTTATTTAAGCTGGCATTTTCATGGTCATTTACGCTATATTAAGCTATTATTTTAGCCAAAAATTAGATATTTTTGAAACGCTTAGACTCAAAAAAGAAAACGGATTCTTATCTAAAACTTTCTAAAAATGCTGACGAAAAGGATAACGAAGGGTGAACTTAAATAATATCCACAAAAAAAAGTTAAAAATTAGCATTTTTTATTATTTTTAAACACTCAGGTTTCTATCCTTTGAAAAACCCAATGATTTTTAAAATTATTTAAAAACGAGTCAACATTTCACAATTTTTATTGAAGTGTATCCTTGCATTTTTACAAACACTATTCCATGTAAAAAGTCATAACTAACATATATTGATTTTTAAAGTCTAAGCGTTTATAAAATAAAATTTTTATAAAAAAAAACTGAATCGACTTCCAAAGTGCACTAAAAAGTAAAAAATAACTATAAATTTTTATATGAAATTGAAATTTTTGAAGTCGGCGCCAAACTAATACCTGACAAAATGGGATTCGCATAAATAGATTAAAAATACTTTATTTGTAATTGCTTTCTTACCATAATTTGTATATATCAGCAGTTATTCATTTCATTTAAAAATAATTTGTCGCCGACTTCAAAAATTTCAATATCATATAAAAATTTATAGTTATTTTTCACTTTTTAGTGCACTTTTAGAAATCGGTTCAATTTTTTTTATAAAAATTTAATTTTCCGATTTTTAGTTTTGAATTCTTTACGGTATCCATAAATTATTTGAACGAAGTACTAATCGAGAACAGTGTACCTCGCAATGACTCCAGGGTGGCAAAAAGTACCTATTTTATTCAAAGTTGTACATCACCCTAAAATGAACCACTAAAAATTCTTTGATTCTTACCAGTGAAATTGTGTGAAACAAATATTTAATCTGTCATAGTAAATCCACTATCTTAAATTTCAAACTAATTTTAGATTGGTAATATAGGACCCAAAACCTTCCAATATCGATATTTAAACAACTTGAAACGTAAGTCTCTTAGCTTGATATATTTTATACTCCATATTGAGTATACGCCCCAAGAACCCCGCAATATCAATTTTAAACAAAATCGGAAAATGTAAAATTTTCAGTATCTCATATTGTATCTTATCAATCTAATAGTTATAAAAACTGAAAATCCCCTAGTACCAGATATGAAAAAATACTAATAAGGTAAAATTTTCAACTCACCATATTGGATCCGCCATATTGAATTTCAAAAAATAATTTTAACGTCTTAACCTAATCTAAATTTAAACCCTTCAAAGCCCCCTAGTACCAATTTTGGATGAAATCCGAAAATTTAAAATTTCTGGACCCTAATATTGCATCTGACATATTAGAATTCCTTAAAATAATTTTATATTCGCTATTTACATCCTCAAAATCTATCCAGTCCCACCTTTGAACAAAATCGAAAAATGAAAAATTTTTGGTCCGCTATATTGGATTCGCCATATTGAATCCTGAAAAAATACTTTTAAATTTATAATTTACACCCTCGAGAACCTTTTATATCAGTTTTGGAGAAAATCGAAAAATCTAAAATTTTTAGGACACCATATCGAATCCGCCAGATCGAGTTTGTCAAAAAATATTTTAAATTCGTAGTTAACACAAACAAAAATACCCTAATACTGATTTTAGACAAAACCGAGAGACGTAGAATTTTTAATCCGCCATATTTTATATTTTTTTAGTGATTTCAGATTCGTAATGTGCGATCCCAAAAACTACCGAATATCAATTAAAAAAAAAAAGGAAAAAATTAATATTTTATCCACCTTATTGTATACACCATATTAAATTTTTTTTAAATAATTTCAGACTCGTTATGTGCGACCCCGAAAACACCCTCATACCAAACAAAATTGATTTTTTTGTCCGCCATACTGGATCTGCCATATTGAATTTTTAAAAAATATTTTGGATTTATTATGTACTACCTGGAAAACTCTCCCACACTAATTCTGGAGAACATAGGACAAAATTTAATTTTTTTATCATCAAAATTGGATCCGCCATATTGAATTTTTTAAAAATAATCTCAGATTCGTTATGTACGACCTCGAAAATTCTCCAAATACCAATATTGGAGAAAATCGAACAAAGTTAATTTTTTCGGTTCCCATATTATCAGCGCCATTTTGGATTTTACTGCACCAATTTCGTTTAAAAAAAATATGGGATCACCGCAGCAACTTCTTCAACATAACGTAAAAAATTTGATTTAAATCGGTGCTGCCGTTCCGGAGTAATCGATGTACATTCATAAAAAATACATAGTCGACGAATTACAAACCTCCTTCTTTTAGAAGTCGGTTAAAAAAGCGAGAAAAAATAACAAAATTATTGTGATTTGAAGCATCCGACATTAGTGTTCTCTTTTTACTTGCACTCAACAGAAGAAGACATTCAACTATCAACTGATAAACGGCTTAAAACGTTTTTGTCAGGTTTCCGGAAGTCGACTTAGTTCAGCCTTTTTGGACCAGAAGTCATTGCTGAAAAATGAATGGAATATCGCTTTACTAATGATCATTCATATGCACAAGAACAAGAATGTTATATAAAATATAAAAATTAGTGACTTTGAAATTTTAAAAGCTGTCAAGGTCAAATGCGAATAGTCGCGACAGAACATTCTTTTATTCCTATTTGCTAAATAAAATGAAGATTGCCAGATGTTTCAGACAAAGTGATTCATGGATTGATAATAATAATATCTGTACAATACATTATCCTAATCGAAGATATAAAATAATCTTTGACAATACTGCCTACGTCAATGGAGAATTCTTCAACTTAAATTTTACTACTTTTTACTACGGATATGACTGTTTCGAGATTTCTTCAAGTTAGGATTTAGTTCTTCTGTTTCTGTTCTGCACAGAGGTGAAATCTAGTATAAAACATTGGAACTAGTTGTGAATGACAGATAACTTGGCAAAAATTGCGGGCTTAATGTCCCCTTAAGCATATTTATTTTTAAATCTATAAATACCTTAATTATATGAATAAAAATGTCAAGTCGATTTTGTGTAAGTTCTCCAGATGATTTTTATTTTATCTGTAGAAAATACATGTTTGATAAGCAAAAGAGAAAGATAAGAAACACTATAAAAGAAAAGTATTGCAGTTACTTTGGGTTTGAAATTAGAATCTAGAGAAATATTGGGCTCCACATTCTGTCTGTGTATTATGTATATCGATACTCTCATTATGACTGTTATTTTGTCATAAGGAAATTTTTGGCGTTAGTACTAAAATTAATATAATGGAAAGTGAAATTGAAGAAAAAAATAATAAACAAGAAGAAGATCAAGAAGAAAATTAAGAAGTTGAAGAGAAAACCGATGATATGACGTCTTTAGAGAGAGAAGTTAATAATCAAAAAAAAAAAAATACCTTTAACTCAATCAATCTTAAATGATATGGTACGAAACTTAAAACTAAGCAAAGAATTATCACAATTTTTCTTGATTCTGAATCAACATTCTCTTGGTTGGGACACTTAGGAATATATTAAGTTTTTCATGAAGGAAAACATGTTATAAATACATTAGGGATAGAAACATAGGATGCGGGTGAGTGGCGACTTTTCATTAACTCCTCTAAAAGCAGTTTAAAGGCACTACTACTTCAGAATGATAACAAGTTACCATCGATACCTGTGGCTTATTCAGGAAACATATGAAAATCTTGTTCTGCTAATTGATGTCCTTAAGTACAATGAACATGAATAGAAAAATTATAGTGATTTGAAAATAATTTCAAAGGTTTTAGGTGAACAAGCTGGCTACACAAAATATATCTGTTTTCTTTGTGAATAGAACAGCCGTGCATATGACAAACACTATAAAGTAAAAAATTGGCCAAAAAGAAAAGCAATGAATCAAGATTCTATGGTTGTCCTCTATCCTCCGCTGGTACCTCGATCTAGTTTTTTTATCTCCTCGTCATATCAAGTTAGGGCTAACAAAGCAATTTGTAAAAGCGTTTGAAATGCTTCAAATATTTGTGTAAAATGTTTCCTGTTCTCAGTGATGCCAAGTTAAAAGAAGGTATTTTTGATGGTCCTGACATAAGAAAATTAATGAAAGATTCAAATTTTGATGCAAATTTATTACCAAATGAAAAAAAAAAGTTTGGACTGTTTTTTTGAGAAATCATCAAAATGAAAATTACGAGATTTAATTGCAAAATATTTTAAATGTTTATGAAAAACTTAACTGTAACATGACTTGGAAGATACATTTTTACATAACCATCTAGACTATTGTTCAAAAAATTTGGGAGTAGTAAGTGATCATGAAATGACAGAAATAAAGAAACGGTATCCGGCAAGTTGGCATGAACCAATGATGGTTAACTAGCGTTAAAGTTTAGAATGTAATTGCTACAATGAACGGCATAGAAGAAAAAGTAACAAAATAAGTTTTTTTTGAATCGTCGTTGAAAAAAAATAAAATAAAATAAAAAAAATAATAAATACGAAAAAAGAAAAAAAGAAGAAATAAAGGAGTGTAAATGTTATCACCGCCAATAGGTGGAATCTGGTCAACGTATTTATGGCTAACTGATAATTGATTCTTATTCATTTAAAAAAAAACTCATGAGTTTGTTTACCTAAATAAAAATTCATAATTCCAGTATAGCAAACTTATTAAACCTACTTTAGTAACGCCTAAATACGAATTTCAAACCACCACCAATAAGATTTAAGATCATACTTACCACTCTAAATACTTAAATATTAAATTGTGAATCCATAAACTCTCAGCAAATAGATCCAGAATTCAAAAACTTTCACTACGTCAAAGTGGAATTTGAATCTCAAAAACACATTTCCACCAAAATTAAACAATTTCTGAAATGTTTGTCCAGCATATTGGATCCGCTATTTTGGCTTGAGATTTGTGTGGTTTTCAGTTTTGTAGACTTGGGGTTCGTGAGCTCTGCTTTTGTGGGCTTCGGATTTGTGGATTTGAGTGTATGGGATTGTGGTTCTTGTAAGTGAAATTTTTGTTACCATCAAAGTCACATCTAATAGCCGAGTACAGTTTCGAACATAAAATTTTCTATTCTTTCGATTGCTCCCATCAAAAAAGGTTTTTTTTATTTTAAAAAATGATGACATTGAAATAAATTTAAAGATCATTGTCAAGATCAAAACCAAGGTCAACATTTTACTTCTTGTTTAAAGTTTCTTCAAGAATTACCTTGATGAATGAATGAATGAATGAAAAAGAGATGGTGACACTAGATCATCGATTCCTTGGCCTCCATTAGGCCCTTTACATCCACCAGCCTCGTTAGTTGAATTTGCCTAACTGCTTCCGGTAACAAAATTGTATCTTCGAAATATTTCTGTTTCAGTCCGTTGAATACTGGACACTCTCTGAGGACATGATCAACAATTTCATCCTCCTCCAAACACCATCTGCATATCGGGTCGTCTTCGATACCGATTATATGAAGATGGCCCCTGAGGTGACAATGTCCCGTCAGCAATCCCACCATAATTCGCAGCTCTTTCCTTCCCAAGGGGAAAAGCTCCTTAGTACGCCGTGCACTAGGCCCAGTTACATATTCTTTAGCACACCTCATTCTAGAAGCTCCCTTCCGCAATTCAATAAATTGGCTTTCCAGCAACGATTTTAATTCCCTTTTGCTTATGGCAATTGGGACAGGTAATATTGGTTGGGGTCCATACGGTTCAGTCGCCGAACCCAACTTTGCCAGACGGTTTCCTTCCTCATTTCCGCGTATGCCCGAGTGACCCGGGATCCATACGAGTCTGACTGTGTAGCCTTTTCTTGTCATACCATTTAGTGTATCCTTGCACTCAGACACCAGTCGCAAAGTTACGACACTGTCTGAGTATATATTTATTACTTTATTTCTGTCTATGTTCCTTTCACAGAGATGGACACGCTGCAGAATAACATAAATTTCCGCTGTGAAAATTGTCGCACATTGTCTGAGAGGGTAGTAATCTCTGATTCCTATGCTTCTGCCGAATACTCCGGCTCCAACTCTTTCACCTTGTCGAGATTCATCAGTATACCAGGATCCATTCTTCGGAAGATTTTCTTTTTCCTCCAAATTCTCTCTACTTAGCAGAAATATCTCTAGGGAAAGGTTGGGTTTTAAAAGCAGCGTCATGTAATCTGTCCGCATGGGGAGTGATGGACACCTCTCCACCGCGCTGTCCCAGACATCTGAGTAGCCGCCCGTTCCAATTTGAAGATGCCCCAGGCAACTGAGAAGATAAACAGTCTTCAAGTCCTCGTTCTCTATATATAAGTGTAGAGGAGACAGGTTCACCAGGACTTGCAGAGCTCTAGTGGGAGCAGTCCTCATCCCACACAAGCCATTCTCTAAACTTTATCAAGTTGAAGAATGTGTTTGCGCTTTGTTGTACTACGCCACCATACAATAGCGGCCTACGTTATCATGGGGCGGAATACCATAGTTCATATCCAAAATAGCAGTTTAGGTGGAATTACCTTGATATTTTCGGAAAATATTTTATCTGAAGAAATATCCAGCTATCCCGAAAAATTTGGAGATCCTCTATATAGGTTTTTAAAGTCATTGATTTTAAATACATTGTCAGATTTTAAAAGACTGAAACAACAGATCCAAACAGATATTTTCAAAATCTGACCGCAGATTCGCAATCAACAATCTCAGGAATATCTATTTAGACAAATTTTCAATAAAATTATGAACTTTTTGAAATTTTGATTGCCATATTAGATTCGTCATTTTGAATTTTTAAAATTCGACACTGGATTTGTAATCAGCAACCCCTAGAATGCTTACACAATTATTTTTCATCAAAATAGCTGAATTTTAGATAAGCACACTCAAAGATGTAGCTAGTATTATGTTTTTGGTTTGCATTCGAGTTGATTGGTGAGACACAAAATTAGCATGGACATTTCAAAATTGATTTTAAAGAGAAAGGATCATACTATTAGGTGCTTCTACTACTTTTGTGAAGAAAAATACCTTGTGATTTTACATAACCACAAATATGTCAAGAAACAATGTTTTTTTGCAATTGTAGGTTAGGTTATTTCACAAATCTGACGTGATAGAGCCAGATTCGTATTCAAGACGCTAAAATCCTTTAGAAAAGTATACTAGAGTTTCTGTTAATAAAAGTCAGTCAAATTTTGTTGGCCTGTGAAATTAATATTTTTGTCCAAGGTTCATTTCTGACGAAACAAGATAAATATAAAAATAAATAATATTGCAGCCTGCAGTAATGTTAACAAATTTTGAAAATTCTATTGAAAAAAAATGTTTTTTTGTATTGGTAAAAATAATTTTATTTTAGAAATCTAAATGTTGATAAAAAAAGTTTTTACACTGAAAAAAATTCATCAGTATGATTTTTTGAAATAAACTTTATTAATTTGTAATTTTACTGTTTTTAGGAAATACGACTTGCAGTGAAGTTGAATTTCGATGTGGCGATGGAAGATGTATATCAAAGGCTTGGGAGTGTGACAGAGATTATGACTGTAAAGATAATAGTGATGAGGATCCAGACTTGTGTAGTAAGCTCGGTCTACTTTTATCCTTTTATAACATTTAAACACATGTAAACGATGAAAAAAAAAATATATACTAAATCCGCTTTACCTCGCTTGACTGTGTGAGTACCCAAATGAACATTAAATAATGTGACAACATTTGATCGCAGACTTCTGCAAATGATATATTTTAGTAGCGTAAGGTCGTTCTGTCTACAATTAAACTGTTGTCCCCTATTAATAGCTACTCTAATAACCTATAAAGCAATATCACAAAAACATTAACACTCTGGGAGTCTGAACGTTCCTCTTCTTTTTAGTTCCAAACAATTACAGGTTATTCAAGCTTAGCAAAACCATAACTCAGGGCTTCAGGACTCAGGCAAGGCTGCTAATTAGCTGGTCAGATGATATCGCTTGTTTGAAGCTCTCGCAGCAGTGTGTCCGTGAGTTTAATCGCAAGAAGGTTTTTAATCAAATTAAACAAAAGAAGTTTCTCAAAACACTCAAATCTATTAACAAAAATAAATGGGAAACGAGAATATTTACAATGAGAAACTTAAAATTAGTAATGAATAACAATATCAAAGTAACTAACATAATGACTCTTAATGATCGCTCTATCAGTAAAAATGTAAAATCCAATTTAGAAGATAAAATGTATAAATAGCTTTCTAAAACATAAAAAAAATACAAAACAAAAAAACTTTATTCCCGACGGATAAACACATTCCGTAATTACACTTCTCTTAAAAGTCCTACCGACCGCCCTAAACAAATTTCAAACTGTAAACTGAAGTTTATTTCTTCTTAAAAGGCCAAACTTGTACCCCGTTGATACCTTCCTATTCACCCCGTGCATCCCTGTAGCTGGAAATTTCCTTCCCTAGTAGTTCGTTGTCTCAGAGGACGTCAGTCATTCTATACCAAATACTTCATTTCGAAATTGTCCTCAGAGCGTCTTAATCTTAATTTTTATATAAAAGTAGTTAATCAAACTAATTTATGCCTTCTTATAACTATAAGAATAACGATTTTAATGACCGTGTAAAAAACTATTCACTCTCTTAGATATTTAACTCCTTCTTTCTTGTGAATAGAAAAAAATAATCATTGTACGAATTAATTTTTATTTTCAAAAGATATGTTAAATTATAGTGAATTTATTTGATTATTCTTTTATCTAATTATCTATTCGGTTTTATTAACATAACCAGGGTAGGATTTTTTCGACAGCTTTATAGACAAATTTTAAAGCATGGTTCCATCTTTAGTTTACGTCATCACAAATTCTGAGTTTATATATTTAAAAAAAAAAATTTAAATTACTTAAAGATAATAAAGTAGAGATTATGCCTAAGTACGATAATTGATCTATTTTTCCTTTAGACTTTCTTGGGTGGTAATAAAAAATATATACTATCCCGTCCTCACGGATAAAATCTATCCATAGAGTGATTATTTAATTACTCATTTTAGCAGAATATACTTCACGTTAAACAGTATAAAATAATTAATAATTGATCCATTACAATAAAACACTAGTTTAGAAATTACTATGACTAAATTTTACTTTTAAGCATCTTATACCAAACCTTACAACATAACAACATTGTCGCGATCCAATGTGCCTTAGGCGACATGCTATATTTCAGATTATTTTTAATAGTAACTGAGTAAATATATAAAATATCAAAGTAGTTACAACAGCCAATAGGAGAAAAGCGTTGGTAGCAATTGTATGACAGTTTAAAAAAAAATCAACATGGATGCCATAGTTTACTACTAAATTTAAAATGTCAATCGGTTAGTGGACCTTAAAAAAACTTGACAAAAGTGTCATAAAAAACTTTAAATCAATAATTGAATTAATCGATACCAAAATAATAAAACAAGATACCGTAATGAAAGCGAAGGTCTTAGAAGAGTTTGGAGGTAATTCATTTTATTTTTGCATTCTTTCTTGAGAATATTTATTGCTTCAACTAATTTTTCCGTGCAGTATTTTTTCGACTCTTATTCAAACATTGTAAATTTTTCGGACACCACAGCAATTCTATATTTCTCTATAAATTTGAACTTTTCTTGCTCTTTCCAATCCACTTTTAAGGAATAGTACACTCTTTTCGGCAAGCCAGCTTAGTTTAAGGACTGAATTGAAAATTCTTATCTTCTTCTTCTTTTTCTTCTTCTTCTTGCTTTTCTTCTTTTTGTATAGTTTAACATATAGGGAAGCGTCTATTTAACCGAAAGGAGCCTCTTTCGACGACAATGTCTAGCGCTTGTGGGATCTTTTCCGTATTCTCTTTCGTCCTGGTCTATTGTTTTTAAGGCTTTTTGCTAATCGGTTATCTTCCATTCTATCCACATGTTTATTCCATAATTTTCTTCCCTGTCTGACCATTTAGCTACATTCTATATCCCACTATGTACCTTAAGATCTGCATATTGTCTCTTGAGTAGCTTTTATGGTTTTTATTTTAACCTGATTTTCATTGTATCGGCTTGGGTTTCAGCTAAGTCGGTTGGTACAAGTCTAACAGATATTTTGTAAATTATTATTTTACACTGCATATTTAATTTCATATGATGTAGCATGGTATAAGAACAACCTTACATCTATTAATAAATGTACTTATGGCGTGTTTCTGAAAATATCGTTACAACAAAAATAAACAAAGAAAATAACCCTTTAAGACCCATTGCCAGTGTTTTTGGGTTTTCTATATACTAATAAATTAAGCTTTGACTACAGACGAGTATTACACAAAAAATTCTGTCGAGATTACTCAGTTCATTCAAAATTTTCAGATTCCAGATAACTATGTTCTTGTTTCCCTCGATGTAGTTTCCTTATTTAACAACATACAAACAGATCTTACTATTTATACTTCTTAAGATCTGGTTTAAGGCACCTTTGATAACAGTTGTTTTTATCTTGACAACAAATTCTTACACATGTGCGTCTCCAAGTTGTTCAGATATTGTCGTATCTGAACAGCAAAAAGAATAAATTGATAAGCTGCCGTTAGTATTGCCATTCTGAAACGTTGTGTAGATGATACTATTACCTGTGTATTAACTTATATTTTATTAACTATTTTGAATATGGGTATGAGTATTTGTGTGAAATTGGAGATTTGTACACTACGACCTAATTGATCTATTATGTTCTCCTTCTGTTGCCTTGCCAACTAAAGTAGGTCCTCCAGTCCTATTTTCCTCAGGAAATTTAGAATTTTGGAAGGCTTTAAAATGGGTAGCTTCACTTCTTCTGTCTGGGGTACTCCTAGGAACCGCAGTCTACGATTTTCTAAAGCACTACACTCTGAAAGAATGTAAATAGATGTTTCATCTTCTTACCTTATAAAATCTGCACTCTTCTCTTTCTGGCAATGCAAGTTTCTTGAGGTATTCCTTCAGGTGGCAATGTTCCGTCAGAATTCCTATCAGAAATCTAAGTTCGTTTTTACTTAGACTTGTGCATTCTTTGAATCTCTTCTGGTCGTAGCTCCCAAGGCGTATCTTCGCTTGTCTCATTTCTTGCGGATCCGTTCAGTAATTTGATCTCCTATTCTCTCTTTTGGTTCTTCCAGTATTACACTGCTACACAGAAAGGTTGAAATCTCAGAAATGGTGTTTCAGTCCCTTTTCTCACGAGCTTGTCTACTATTTCATTCTTCTCTAGCCCGGTGTGTCCCAGTACCCACAGGTAGGTAACGTTATTATTCTTACTTAATACATTTAGTTTCTCTAGGCATTTCCAGACCATCTGGGAACTGATTACTAGAGAACTCAGAGTATTTATGGCTGCTTAACTATCCGACATGATAATAATCTCCTGTCCGAGATAGTTTTTTTCCTTGCTGAATTGAATGCATTTCCTGATGGCATGTATTTCCACCTGGAAGATGCATGGTGACTTACCCAAGCTGGTACTGAATCCATATACTCCTATTCTAATTCCCTTCGTTGTTTTTGAGCCGTCTGCATACCATTTGATGGAATTCGTCTTAAGTCTTTCAGTGTCTTTTCTGTCCCATTCTTTTTTGCGACTTAATTTTGTGTTGAAATTTTCCACAAAGTTGAACTTCTTTTTCATTAAATCTTGGAGCATGTTCTAAATTTATTTATTTCTGGATAAGATTTTGGGCCTTTGTTTTATGACTTCGCCTCTTATCTAATATGTTGTCCTCTTTGCCATACTCTCCACAAGTATATATAGAGGTGCAAGGTTTGGGATTACTTCAGTGGCAGCCATTAGGGAGATTTTCACTGGTCCAGTTATATACGCACAGGCCAGTCTTTAATCTTTCGAGAGGTTGGCACTCGTATTGGCCAGATTGTTTTTTTTTTACTCCAGATCACTATCCAATATGTGACGATTGCTCCCAGTGTTGCAGTGGATATCCAATGAAGAATTTTTGGATATGTGTCCCAGATTTTTCCCATAAAGTTTCTAGACTTTCTAAGTCTCATTGTTTACTTCTTTTTCGTGCTTTTTCCTAAGAAGTTTATTATCTACGGTCAGGCCCAGATATTGAACCTCTGACTTCTACTCAATAACGTTCCCAACCATTCTGATGATTTTCAAGTTGAGGTTTATTTTCCTTGTAAAGGCTACTAAGGTGGTTTTGGTGGGGTTGACATTTAGTTCCATCGTTTGGCACCATTCTTTAATGTGTTTAAGCGCTCTCTGAACTATGTCGCCGAGGGTATTCTTGAATGAACTCTTCGCGAGTATGACCACGTAATCAATGTAGCCTTGACAAGATATGCCGAGGACAGTCAGATCACAGAGGAGTCAATCTACAATTAAGCTCCACATAGGTGGAGAAGATACTCCCCCCCCCCTGGAGGTATCTTTTGGTGATACAGAGGAAGATAGTATCTTGTCCTAACTATGTCTTTGCTATTCTAGTGGAGAGAAATCGCACCATCCATTTAGATGTCGTTCAATCTAGGCCTCTGGCATCAAGTGCTCTTTTGATTGCATCGTATAGAGTGTTGTCAAAAATTCCTTCTAAATTAAGAAAGGTACATACTACGATTTCCTTAGTGAATCTTGAATCTCATTAAGTGTATCAATGCGGTTTCTGTAGACCTGACTGCTTGATAAACATGTTAATGAGGCTGCAGTAGCACCTGTTCAAAAATCTCTGTTCTGATGTAATTATCGACTGTTTTCTCCATCGTTTTTAAAATAAACGATGTGTGATGTCGCAGGGATTTAGGTTGTGTAGTATCCTTTTTCTCCGCATTCGAAATAAAGTTGACTTCTTTGGATGATACGTACTATATATAATAGAATCTCTTCCTATTCTCGTTGGAACCGGGTTGGGATTATTCCATCGACTCCTGGGGTTTTAAATGGCAGAAAGATGTTCATTGACTATTTTAGAGGACCGCTAATGCATGTGTCTGGTCATTGCTATAGCTTCTCTAGTAGGCCTTTCGTGATGTTCTATTACATCATTCGCGGTGCTAGGATTGCTCCCCGAAAAGTGAGTGTTGAGTAAGAGTAATGCTCTTTCCTCCTTGCTCTTCTTGAAGCTGTCGTCTGGCTTTCTGTACGCCATTACTGTGTCAACCCTACCTTTCGCCATGACTTTGTGTAGTTTAGCTGCCACAGGTGTGGATTGGACCCAATTTCTTAAAGTTGTTCCTTTTAGCTTTTCCAGTTTTTTGTTGTAAGTTTCTCAATGTAACTCCGCCACGTTTAGCCCTATTAAAGAGTTTGCGCGTTTCGTATCTTAGCTTTGACAGATGATCATTCCACCAAGGTGCATTACTACAACTTTTATTTGTTTGTAAGGGGCAGCTCGACTCGATTAATAAGCTGCAAATATTGTCTCATTTACTTCTTTCAGGTCTTTTTCAGCTCTAGATGATGCTTGTCCTCTGGTCTGACTATGTTCTAAGTTTATTTTTAGATTGATGCTGTATTTTTCTCAATCTGTTTTCCTATGATTCCTTCTAAGAACTAGCTCAGGATGATCGGTATCTAAACTGAATACGGTTATTTTGTAATCTGAAAGAGAAGATTTATTCATTACCCTCTAGTTTTCAATTATTTTGAATAACTTTCATCCTTAATTACAAATCAGAATCTCCATATAATTTTTGGACATACCTTTAATAAGGACAGAAGAAAACAGATACTTAAATTTTAACTCGCAATTTTTATCGCCGGAAAAATTAATACATTTAAAAATTTTAAAAATAGAGCACTTAGATTTTCACATTCAGACTTTTATAACAAATCTTTAAAATAATTGAAATTGCATTATAAAAAACAATTATCTGAAACTCAAGTATTCATGCACTAATAGAGCAGCCTTGTCATTAAAAATTTCAATGATCACCTGTGGGTTGAAAATCCGTCGACATATAAAAAGTAAATTCAATATATTTTCTAAATCCCATGAACAATCAAGATCACCAATATATCAAATGAATTGTAATATATTTTTCTACCTCTTGTATAAATTATATTTGTTTCTTTTAGCTAGAAAAAGTTTTTTTGGATAAATAAATCTAGTAGTGTAATGTATTCTCACATATATTCGTGTAATTTCATACCCAGTTCTCGATCAAATACCTTTGATAATTTGGGACTATTTCACTAAGTTTCACTAACTTCGCTTTAGATTAAGTAAAACCACTGAACCTTCTCAAAATGTCTTTTTTGTCTACTAAGTAATGTGTTTGGCCACAAACGTTCTGAATATACAAATAACTCAAATTTGAAAATTTTTTAAGTTGTAACGTTTCAGTTAACATGTAATTTTAAACTTTTTAGAACTAAGGGTTTGTAAGGGAAGTGAATTTAGATGTGGCGATGGAATATGTATACCAAACACTTGGACATGCGACGAACAATTTGACTGCACAGATAACAGTGATGAAGATGAACGTTTGTGCGGTAAGTTCGTTCTACTTTTGTGAATGATTTGTTAAATATATACATATATATATATATATATATATATATATATATATATATATATATATATGTATATAAGAAGGTTATTAATTTATAAAAATCACACACATAATCTAAAAAATCCATTATCACAACATAGCTAATGCTGGATCAAGGAAATCCATTTATTTTGGAATATAACTGCGAGTTATAAAAACAACTCCTACAATACAAGAACGCAGAGCTGATTTGTGACTTTATCACTCGGCGTTATGAAGAGAATACATTATAAACTAATTTTTGTTAGATTTGTGCATTTGTTTATGTTAAGGTTTATTTATGAACTTCAGATGATCATTGTTTAAATATTTTAATATTATATTTAAGTAAATTATGTGTCAACAAGGCTAACAACATAGTTGTATCATGGTTTAATAAAACAACTCCTTTGCCGCGAATATGTTTTATTCTAGAATTTTTCAATAACTATGTTAAGGTGAGTATTAATATAAGTTATATAAAATGATACCAAATATTAACGAACAAGACCTTAAAGTTTTGTATATCCTCAGATTGCACAGATTTTCTTTTTCTCCTTTTACTTAATCGATTATTTTTTGTGCTTTAGCAATTTATTTTTAATCAAAGTATTGATAATACTGCTACTCTGGTATTTAAGGGCAATTAGCTCACAATTAGGTTAGAAAAAAATCCAAAATAAGACTACATCAAAATCATCAGAGTACAGTCGAAAGCTGCACCAGCAAGCAAAAAGGTCGAGCTAACTTCTACACCAGAGAGTAGGGGTGGGTAGCTAGGTTGAATGCAGAAACCTTCAGCGATATCGCTAGAAGACGGCTTTCAACTTTACCTCTATAGATGAACAACTACACAAAAAAACTACAAACGCTAGTAAGCATCTGGGTCAAATAAAACTCAGATAAAAATAGTAATAAAATTTTTATAATATAATTGATCCGACTTCTAAAAGTGCGCTAAAAAGTGAAAAAAAAACTAGAAATTTTTATATGAAATTGAAATTTTTGAAGTCGGCGCCAAACTATTACCTGACAAAATGGGATTCGCATGAACAGATTAAAAATATTTTATTTGTAACTTCTTTCTTACAATAATTTGTATATATCAGTAGTTATTTAATTCATTTAGAAATAATTTGGCGCCGACTCCAAAATTTCAATTTCATATAAAAATTTCTAGTTATTTTTCACTTTTTAGCGTACTTTTAGAAGTCGGTTCAATTTATTTATAAAAATTTTATTTTTCAATTTTTAGTTTTGAATTCATTATGATATTCATAAATTATTTGAACTAAATGCTAATCGAGATTAGTGTACCTCACAATGACTCCAAGGTGGCAAAAAAGTACCCATTTTATCCAGAATTGTAAATCACCCTAAAACGAACCATTAAAAATCCTTTGATTTTTAGATTTCTCCAAATACCAATGAAATTGTGTCTAACAAATATTTAGTCATAGTAAATACACTATCTTAAATTTCAAATTAATTTTAGATTGATAATATAGGCGCCAAAACCTTCCATTATCGATATTTAAAGAAGTTGAGACGTAAATTTCTTAGCCCGATATATTTTATATTGCCTATTGAGTTTGTATACGCCCCAAGAACCCCACAATATCAATTTTAGATAAAATCAGAAAATGTAAAATTTTTAGTCCCTCATAATGTATCTTATCAACCTAATGGTGGCAAAAAATTGACTTCATATTCGGAATACGCCCCCCCCCCCCCAATCCCCTAATACCAAATCTGAAAAAAATGCGAATAAGGTAAAATTTTCACCCACCAAATTGGATCCGCTATATTGAATATAAATAATTTAAACATCTTAATCTAATCTAAATCTAAACCCTTTAAAGCTCCCTAGTACCAATTTTAGATGAAATTCAGAAATTTAAAATTTCTAGACGGTCATATTGCATCTGACATATTAGATTTTCTTAAAATAATTTTATATTCACTATTTTCATCCTCGAAAACGAAGTTCCACATTTGAACAAAATCGAAAAATGTAAAATTTTTAGTCAGCTACATTGCATTTGCAATATTGAATCCCGAAAAAATACTATTAAATTCATAATTGCCACCCTCAAGAACCCTCTATATCAGTTTTGGAGAAAGTCGAAAAATGTAAAATTTTAATACACCATATTGAATTCGCCAGATTGAGTTTTTCAAAAAATATTAAGACAAAATCGAGAGATGTAGAATCTTTAATCCGCCATCTTAGATCCGCCATATTTATTTTTTTAAATAATATCAGTTTCATAATCTGCTATCCCAAAAACTCCCCCATATCAATTTTGAAAAAAATCGGACAAAATTAATTTTTAATCGACCTTATTGGATACGCCATATTGAATTTTTAAAAATAATTTTAGATTCGTCATGTGCGACCCGGATAACTCTCCCGTACCAATTTTGGAGAAAATCGGACAAAACTGATTTACTGTCCGCCATATTGGATCCACTATATTGATTTTTTTTTTAAATATTTTGAATTGGTTATGTGCGTCCTCGAAAACTCGCCCATAACAATTTTGGAGAAAATTGGATAAAATTAAATTTCTTTGTCCGCCATATTGAATCCGCCATTTTGAATTTTTTAAAAATAATTTCAGATTCGTTGGGTACAACCCCGAAAATTCCTCCGTACCAATTTTGGAGAAAATCGGACAAAATTAATGTTAATCGGTGTACATACATAAAAAAAGGCATACATAGTCGACGAATTGAGAACCTCCTTCTTTTAGAAGTAGGTTAATTAGAGCAATGGTTAAAATTTAAGATGATTCAGACTATGCCAAATTAAAATTATTTAAATTAAGTGTTACGTTTTTTGTAGGCAAAGCATCAGTGACGTCGAAATGAAAGCCAAATATTGAACAGAAAGCAAAGCTGCAATAATAATAGCGATGAACAATTATATCAAAAATTACAAGAAAAGACTAATAACAACCAGCAACATCACGACATAGTCCCTTTGTTCACTGTATTAATTACCATATAAAACAATTATTCTCTACTGCAAATACTTTAATAAAAATATTTCTATAATTTAATTTTTGTTTATTTTTCAGTTCAATAATAAAAAGGTTCAATGCCTACTTCTTAGGTGAAAAGCGAGTTTAGGGGGAAAGCTACTTGTTGGAGCTTAACAGGGTACGATGTTAACTTTCATTTATGGAAGTATTTTTCATTGGTAAAACCTGTATATATCGATTTCTTATCAAACAAAGGCCTGGTGGACAACATTTCTAAAATGGCTTTATTACAGGGTGGTTAAGACTGAAAAACCGAAAAATTTGTTGCTGAGTGAAATTTTTAGTCAGATATTTTAATATAATTTTTAGTATACATAGAGAGGATTCCTAAGATAATATCGTGAAACTATTTCTACGCCAGGTTTATACAAGAAGACCAAAAACTGAAAAAAGATCGAAGAAAATTATTAATAAGCGAACATTTTTGCGGAATGAGCTGTTTTGATTCGATTTTCAGCATTCTGTACAAAATGATCATAAAAAGATTTCGTTAGATTATCTCTACAATAGGTTTACTGCAAAGAGATTGAAAACTGAAAAACCAACACAAAATTGATTGCTAATGAACTTTATCTGCCTGTTTATGCGCTGACGCTTTTTTTCAACTTCTCTCAAATCCGAAAAGTAAATGCAAACTTCTCTCCATCATATCCTTTCAGTGTTAGAGGTTGCACAGTTAGAATAAATTGTTATAAAACGCAATTTATCCTGTTCCACCACCATCGACATGATGGCCTACCTATACCACCATACCGAGAAGAAAGTGAAAACTCTACTAAACTTATCAGGGTACCGACATGCACCTGGCTGTGCAAAGGACAGATCGGAAGGAAGCATGCAAATACTGGACGCGGCTTCTCCGACCTCCCGCCGGATGGCGTATATATGTTTATGCGGCTTTCACGGATTCCTCCGTGTGAGATGCAAAAGCAGTGGATATATCCACATTATGCCGTTGGACTGCTGAAATCACATTCAGCAAACGTACAACTATATGCAGCTCCGTATATGAATGAAGTGTATATATATATATATATATATATATATATATATATATATATATATATATATATAATCAAAGGTAGTGGAAGTGATTAATAATTTATTACAGGTGAATCACACTTTAAAAATTACAGCTGCTAGTATGTACATGCTTCCAGCACAAGAAATATTTAGTGAAAAAATGTTGAACGCAGCCAATCAAATAATTACAGTAGCAAGTGATTTGGATACTCTTTCACAGAATTAATTTAACGCAGGTGGCAAAGCTCTCGGAGAAAAATTCAGTTATGTAAAAATCAAAAACTGACATATTTAACAGATCTTTTTAGTTTTTTCTCGTTATACGATGGGCTGAATATAATGGGTATGAATTTTCTAGTAAAATGGGGTAGCATCAAAAAAAAAGTTGTAGGAAATGAACAACATATCAGTTAATGCATACGGTTTAGAATCTAAATACAAATATGGTAAACTAAAACTAAAAATTATTGGTCCACTGAGGTATGCGTATTGAAAGTTAGACAGACGTGTGAATTTATTGTCAATTACAAAACATTGCAGTGGTAAAGATGGTAGTGAGCATTTATGTGATGCAACCTTTTTAAAAAGTCATTACTATTTTATTAGGTATTTATCATGCGTGGTTTCGAGTGAAATTAGTTCTCAATGACATAAAAGATATTTTGTGATGATTGCTTCATCACCAGCTTTAACTTTAAATCAAAACCACGATTATAATTGAATATAAATTATATACGCAGACTCTGAATCTGTTTTGAAATCAGTTGAAAAGGAACAACCTAACCCAAAAAATTCTTACACTGTAAAAAACTTTAAACATTAACCATATTCTTATCCTACAAAAATATTTTTCAGATCCCAAGCCATTTAATTTGATGGGTCAAAAACATGTTTTTCCCTATAGCTTTATTGAGAAAAAATGGAAAAAAGATGTGTCCCAACTAACGATTAATTTTATGATAAGAGCAATAGGCGAGCAAAAGATGGGTGTACAAATTTTGGGACTATTCAGACATATGTTTAAAATCAGATGTGTTGCTATTTTCGAGTAGTTTCGGGAAAAATGTTCAAAATTCAAAAAAATTGGATTCGGCGCATTACTGTACCTTCCCAAATTTCTCATTTGATTGTATGTTACGTCTAACCAAGATAGAGTTAGAGCTCTTAATTGATAACGACTTTTTAAAGAAAGGTATATGCGGCGTTGTAAGCCAGTATATAGAAATTAAACACATTGATAATAACACTTATTTACCAGACTATGATCTAACAGAACCAACTTCATTTATAACATATCTGGATGTTACAAATCTCTAAGGTCATAGTATGTCATAAGCATTACCATATGGTGGTTTTCGCAAAATAATCAATTTAAAGATTATGGCTGTTGACGATAATGATTTACACGACTACGTTTTAGAAGTGTATGGGCATTATCAAACTAAATTGCATGATACACATTCCGATCTTCCCTTTCTAGTGGACAATATGATACCATCAACAGAAACCTAATTCCTTATTTACAAGAAGATATGACAAATATACAAGTTTTTCACTAATTATAAGTCTAGTTTTTTAACAAAATCGTCAAATTTTTTATATTGCACAAAGTTGCGTCATATCACAACTTTGGTGCCTCACTGAAACTGATTGATATTCATGTATGTTCGACAGCATACGAGCACTTACTCGCTTCAAGCAGGCCACCCGTTTTAGGCTGCTCCCCCATATATCCTTAAAATTGGATTATTTAGAAGACTAAATTAAATATGTCAGATTTTTTTGTATTTTCCTTGTTAGGCTGGAAACTTTTCTTTTCAAGTTGGTAGTTTTTGTGACGCATTTTTGCATGCTTCCCCTTCATTAATTTAAATGAAAATCAGCAAAAGAAGTGGCCGGCACTTGTTCTAATTAAATGTATAAGGTGGAAGTAGTGTGATTTCTGGGCAACGATGATAGAAAAAGCACTTTGTTCGGTATCATAAATATCTACGAAAACAGATAAAAAAAAATTCATATTGTAGTTTATTTTAATCATTTATTTTACATATTTGTATTACATAGATATAATATAAAGTTTTTCTGGAGGATGATGATTAGGTAATCTTCATTCTCAGGACGTTGCCTTAAAAAGTCAGTACTTATAATATTTTATTTCTAGAAGCTTGATAAAGTAAATATATTTATAAATATTTTGCATTTTCTAAAATCATAAAATTAATAAAGACCTACTGACTAAAAACATTTAACTTTCATGCCTGATCTAGTTTTAATGCAAATTATATTTTCTATTTGATTAGTTTTGTTTTACCTAGAATATTATTGTAATTTGTATTATACATAGATGTTAACAAAGTTTGGAGTAGGAAAATTAAAGATAAAAACCAGCAGTCAAAGCCTTGATATCGGTAAGAGAAATATTGTCTACAGGAAAAATTTTCCACTTTGCCGGCGTGGTAATAAAAGAAAACACTTTTTTCATGTGTTTGTAATGTTCAAAACTTGTTTGATTTATTATTGCAAATTTAACCGGTTTCTTGCCAGCTTATACTAGTTTAAGTAGATCATGTTAGTACATTGAGATGCAACCCTTTCCAGTGTGTTTCTTTTTAAGTAAACAACATTTTGCTACATTCGTAATCACCAGCAATTTCGTTAGGTATTTAATAGATTGTTTAAATTTTTTCTACGTTTATTACATTATTAAATCCAGGTTTTCACTTTAAATATTGTTACATAAAAAAACAATAATTTAAATTTATAATGAATGATGATTTATAAAAGAACCTGTCGCAAAATAATAAAATTGTTTGAAAATAGGCTATTTGTCATTAAAAGAACAGGAGTCGCCAAATTTACACAAAATTGACTTCCAACTATTACAAATTCAAAACTTATTTTAAATTAATCTTTATGAATATATATCCTAGTAAAACTGGTTCAATCTGTTAATGCAATGAAATCTATTTTAAGTTCAATTTTAAATGACTTTTAATCAATATTAAAAGTGTCTTATATTAACTATGGAGCAGATGACAGAAATTTTTAAATGACCTGCAAATTATTATATTTTTGTTGTAATTTAATTGTAAATTTTGCATCTATAATTAAAATATTTCAAGTAGTAAATCATTTGAATAAATATATCTCGCAAGATGCTGAAAATCTTACTAAAAATTTAGAGGCAATAAGCTACTGAAGCGAGTTTCTTAAACTTTTTCAAAAATACAATAGTTTTTACTTTGTTTCAACAAACACTTTTTGGGATATAGGGAATTATCTGGAAAATAAAGTAACACGTGGTATTGACGCCATTGCGGCCACAATTATGAAAAACTTGCCTAACATTTGCTTTAAAGTTATAAGTAATATTACAAATAAATTGTTCCAGGAGGGTTGTTTTCGGAATGATTTAAACGTATCAGTCAAAAGGTGGTGACCCAAATCAGCCCACCAATTTTCGACCTATTTTGTTACTGCTCATCTTGTCTAAGATAATAGAACAAGTGTTTCAGTTAAAAATGGTAATAATTATCAAAAACAATACATTAATTTCAAAAACTCGGTTTGGTTTTCAAACTAACAAATTAACAAAAGATGAAATTATAAATTTCCTGGAACTGTTTATACTAATATTGATTAAAAGTATACTTTTACTGTGTTTTGTGATTTGTCCAAGATTTTTGATTAGGAAAGGTGAAATTTTATGGATTTCGCGAAAGAGTTAAGGAATATTTTTAGATATTTTCGTAGGGAAAAAAGCAAATAGCTATGCTAAACGATTCTAAGGTAATTGGCACTATTTATTTCACAATGAAATCAATAATTGGCGCTCTATTACAGAGATCACTCCTTGTTTCTTCTTCTTTTTTTTTTGAAGATTTGGCATGTCTGCTGATAAGTGGCTTTTTCATATTCTTTGCTGATGATACCACTATATGTAGTTCTATCGCGGAGTGTTCCCTCAAAGTGAAGAATGTGGGTGATGGTGTGCTGTTTTACAAAATATATAGGTATATGATTTCTCCATCTTTCTTGAGCCACTTTATGTAGTTTCATAATTATAGTTTTCCAGGGGCTAGACAAATATTATGAAAAACTTTCTCTCCATCTTCGACAAAAATTGAGGAATGGCCCATCCTCGTATTAATGGGACACCCTATATATAGTATACCATAGCATATAAAAAAGTATTAATAAAGGACCTTTGTGACAATTATGTGTATTATTTTGCCCCAAACCAAAATATCTATCTAAGAAGTAAATTTTATTGGATAGACTCTAAAAAAGCTAATATTTTTTTAAATATTATATGCATTTGATCAAAATTATTATTTTTAAAATCATTTTAAACAAAAGCAAAAAGTTTGTAATGTTAAAATAAAAGAATGTTTTTTTCAATAGACAGAATAACTAAGATAATATTAACAAATCCACTTATGTTTCCTTAAATAAAATATATAATTTAATCAACAATTAAATTTCTATTAAAATAAATCTTATTATATTTTTGAATCCCAAACTTACTATATTTAATTACAGCATTAAACTCTTATCATTAAATCAATGGTAATATACCTTTGGGGAACTATGATATAGTTATGGTATTGAACAATATTATAATTGCAGAATACGGAATAGAGAGTATGACTCTGTTACTTGATCATTTCCTTTTCCAAAACTATCATTATAATATTTCTTGCAATATCTTTATCTAACAAAAACGCTTTCGAAGAGAATGCCATATTGATGTTAGGATAAACATTTAGAGTAGTAGTGGTAAAATCTTCATTATAATTCCGCATTAACTTTATACATTCCATCCATGTATTCTCCGCATAGTATATATATTGGGCTCTGGCAACAAGACCTAGCAGCTTAGGTTCAGTTGTTTCTACGTACGTGTCACTTACTGTGTTACTATCAATACCATACAGCAGTTTTAAAACAAACAAAAAAAAGCTCCAAGCAATTACTAATCCGAAGTTTGTAGGAAGTAGAATCTGGCTTGATTTAAAGTCTGCATCATTATCATAGTAACTGCAGGCAAATTTGGATGAACCATTGATAAAATACATTGTAGCATTATTTAAAGTACTATTGAAGCCACATGTTGTTGCTAGAGGTTCAACGTTAAAAACAATATCAAAACTTAATGCAAAAGCGGCGATTAATATTATATTTAAGAAGCGCACTTCAATTATAGAATACAATGCTATTCGTAGCATCATTATGTAAGTTGAAAAACATGGAAGAGAGCCTAATAATAAAATTAGCTTGAACGTAGCAAGAATTATAGATATGGTCGAAATAATTTTTCTTGTTGAAATATTAAAAGAAATATTCATAATGATTAATATGGTAGTAAGAAACAAAAGCAGTTCAATCAAAATAATAAGCAGATTTAGTTTTTCATACCAACGTACATAACTTTTCAAAAAGTCCTTGTAAAATGGACGCCTCTGATGAACATCAATAAGTCTTGTGACTAGTAATGTTGAAAATAAAAATATATGGGAAACTGTGCCTATTATGTTACCAATTATAGACTGTTTTTCTAAACTTTCGCATGCATATGCAAAAAGAATATAATTTACAAGCGAGAGTGTGAATATAACTTCCAGCGCCACGTTCAAGAAAAAAAACCATTTCATTTGATTCCATTTTGTAAGTAAAAAGCTCTCTATAACTGGATGTTTTAGCAAGGGAATGAATTCTCGTTTGTTGCTCATGAAGAATGTAACCTAAAAAAAATAATAAATTAACAATTACGAAACTTTTTAGAAAGTAGACTTATTGATATATAGATGTACAAACAGCTAAATAGTGTTGATCTAAAACACATATTGATAAAAATATATCAGGATGTTACGTACAGTAAGGGATTATCTTGATTGCAAGTCTAGTTTTGTTAGTTATTTATATGTATTATATTGTGACAGAATTTGATTATAGACTCCTGCTAATGACATATTGAGGTAGCGTTAATCATTTTATCTATAATCATTTTTTGCCCCATATTAATTAGTAACTATTTTAATAACCTACAATTAAATATCACAGTAATAAAAACACCCTGGAAGTCTGGTCGTTCAACTTCTCTCTTGCAGCTTTAGTACCAAACAACTACGGTTATTTAAGCTTACCAACCACAACTCAGAACTTCAGGACTCTGGAAAGGCTGCTAATTAGTTGGTCAGAAGACATCTCTTGTTTTGTAGGTCTCGCAACAGCGCGCCCGCAAGTTAATTCGCGTGAAGGTTTTAATTAAATTGAATAAAACAAGTTTCTCAAGACAACTTAGTCTATTAACAAAATAAATAGAATAAAAACGAACTATTTACAATGAGAAACTTAAAACTAATAACAGTTACGAAAAACTAACATAATTGCTCTTCTCGGCCGTTATTTTAACCAAAAACGTAAACCCAATTTTGAAAAAAACACGTATAAATAGCTTAATAAAATATTAAACAAAAAAAAAGAAATAAAACGCGAAAAACAGCTATTTATATTACTTAATCGAACCGTATGAAAATCGCGAAATGCCCCACTAAAATAACACCCGATAATCCCTTAATTTTCCAAATTAAACAAAGACAAATCCAACAAAGAAAACCTTCATTCCCGCCGAATATACACTACGGCACTGGACTTAAAGAACGGCACCGATCACCATAATTCGACTTTCAGATTGGTACTGAAATTTACTATTCCTTAAAAGAGTGTCTTCGAATCTTCCCCCCCCCCCCCGACACCCCTCTGTTTCCCGTTTGTACCCATATGACACGATGGAACCCGGTAAACACCAATTTCTTTCCCTTAAAATTCGAAGGTTTCGATCCTTACGTGCTGAGGGCGTTAGCTATTCTATACCGGATACTTGATTCCCGAATTTGCCTGTGAGCATCTTAAGCTTACTTTTTATATAAACACAATTAATAAAACTATTCTATTTCTCTATATAACTAAAGCAATAAGATAATATAACGTCTGTGAAAAAAACCTGAGTGCCCATTTATTCATATTGCTGGTATTTAAAGCATTCTTTCTTGCTATCAGGAAAAACCGACGCTATATACCTCCTTTCATAGATCAAACGTTATATTACAGTATAATGAGTTTATTTGATTATTCTTTTGTTTCCTAATAACGGGAAAATCGTTCAATATTTTAATACATTTTAACGGTATTTCATATACCATACGTTAAAAACTACCCTTCGCACGTCGGGTTTTACTTACATAATCGGAGTGGGATTATTTTGACAGATTTATAGCCAAATCTTAGAAAGGGTCCTTTAGTTTTATGACTTCATAAATTTATTGAATTTATATATTTTTAAGAAAACAGTTAAACGACAAAGATAATAAAAGTTAGGCCCGATAACTGATTTATTTTTCCTTTAAAGTTTCGTGGATAGTGATAAAAAAAATATAACTACCCTATTCCCACGGAATATCTATTCACAGAGTGATTATTTAATTATTTATTTTAACAAAATATAGTTGACATTGAACAATGAAAAATAATTAACATTTATTCCATTACAATATTTTCAAATAAAGAAAATGAAAGATATATACAAACAGTTTGTTTCCTGCAAAGACAACTCTGGTCCTCTCTCCATAGGCCTATTCGGCCACCTTATGTTCTCATGAGTGGAGCTGTATTGAACCGAGAACATTCGACTGGCGATATTGATCAGTCTGGCATTTAAGTCCACAGGTTTTTAATATCCTACCGACACACCTTGGAACTTATATTTTATGTAGCAGTTTTTCCTGCGAATGCTGCTCACGGTTCGATACGGCTCCACTGACGGGACTATAAGGTGGTCAAAACGCGTATGGAGAGAGGACTAGAGTTATATTTACAGGAAACAAACTGTATGTATATAGGGTTATTCACCCTATACGGCACGGAATATTGCGGTCAATATAAGTGACTAAATTTTACTTTTGGGATATATGAGAGTTTAATATAGTTACTTTTAAAAATCATTTTCATCTTAAAAAGGATGTCCCAAAAGCTCTGGAAGTGTCAAAGATGTGTTTTTTTAAACGAAACCCCGTATATTATTGCATTTTTAGATTCTCCGATCAAAATAAGTACATATTTTAATAAGCTCTATTGTACTTAAACTTTATGGGTTTTTAAATAATTTAAATTTGAACAAAACCTAACCTAATTTTTATGTTTCAAATACTTAAGAAGTATTTCAGTTACGTACTCGAAATTCACAATTAAGTGTAACAATAAATCATATTTTATATCCCGATGATAATAAACTTGCTATGTTATATTAAAAAATTAAAATTGATCAAATAGGAACTTAAAGTGGCTATAACTTGTTTAATTTAAATAGAACGCTATACTTTTTAACTTACCAAAAAATGAACCTTTTAAATACTTATCGAATTGTATTAGGGTGTTCTATAGCTAAGTCTTCACGTTTTCACAGAATATGCCAAATAATCGTTTTCTGCACCATTTTGTGTTTCTTAAATAGATGTTCTAATGAATCTAGTTGCCTGTGGAATTTGGAAATGACAGGTAATTTACAACTATAAGAATAATAATCAGGAATATCTTTACGAATATTCAGAAACTCAAAACGCGATTTATAGTAGTCCAAGAGAGTATAACAGCAATAATGGTAATAACATATTGACGATAGCACAAAACAGAAGCAAAATATTTGTAGTAGATGTTCGAAATGTAGGCTATCCATTTCAAAACACTTACATATTCTTTTTTCGAAACCATTGCTAACTCTGGACAATATTTTCGGGGTTACAGTTTGAAAGACTGTTACAGTTTTGTTATTTTACGAACAAAACTATAAATAATTTGACCAAAATACCAACAATCAAGCCAATACTCACCATAAATTAAACTCTTATTTTTCATCAAGTAGTCTCTGTAATACATATAAAATAAAAGCTAAAAGTTTTTGTCACTGTCACACCAAAAACAGGTTTTGTAAAAAAATCAAGTGTGCCTAGAAATGTATCAAACACTCCACTTTTGCCACTTTCATCAAGGGTGTAGTTAGTTTTTTTTTTGTTTTTTTTCTTGGCGCTCTTGAGTGTCAGTAGAGAGAGTCTGGGCCAAGCCTTGGTTGTGAAAACTGGCATAAACCCAGAAAGCAGATTTTTTGCTGATTTTCTCAGAGTATAATACTACTTTTATTCCTGTTTGCTGCTAAAATCATAGTTTAGTGCGTTAAGGCATCATTTGCCAGATATTGAGAATAAACAAAGTTTTATTGTATTCATTTTTCGTTAAGTACAGTTTAGTGAAAGTGATCTCACCTAAGAAGTTAAAACACCATCATTGTGACTTTAAATACTTGGTGCACCCTTAAAGACAATCAGGTACATGCCACAAACAGTTCTTATTATACCGGGACTTTGCCATCCTGTTTAAAATTAGATTTGCCTACCAGAGCCAACATATTACACAACACTGCTCCATAGAGGCCATCGGCTATCCAGCTTGCCGAAAGTGTTTGGATTTAACGACAAAACTGCCTTTCAGGTATTAAAACTTTATAATAAACAGTGAAATTACCAATTTTAATATATACTTTCCTTTTCCCCCTGTGATTGGGAACTAATAAGACTTTATGCGAGCAATTACAGGACACTTCATTTTTAATTTCATTTAAAATACCTTGTAAACCGAAGGTATACGTATACACTAGGTAATTTAAAACATCACTTCACATATTAATAGTCCAACACTTTTAATTAGGCTTAAGTAAACATAATTTTAGACTTAATCGGCCTACTAGAAAAAGTAAGGTTATTCAGTTCAGCGGATAGTAAAAATTAAGGCCTGACCTACATCTAAACCGACTTGGCGTATGGCGCAGATGACGTCATACTCGCAGTAGTGTTGTCCATTGTTTTTTTTTTTTTTTTTGTTATGATCTATTTAGCAAATAGTCACATATTTCTTTATTTTAAAACTGTAATTCAAAATCCCTTTTTTTTATTGTTAAATATAGATTTTAATTGTTTTTGGAATCGGTGTGTTTTATTTTTGGATCCAGTTGTTTCCTGTTTTCGATAAGATCATCGCTTCTTCTTACCGACGGGCCTAAAACAGGTGGCGCTTTAAAGTTAAATAACCCCCCCTAATCTCCGGCATGCTAGCCTAGGCACTGCCCTAAAAGAAGGAGCGATCAACACTAAAAAATAACCACCTGTACAGAAGCATTAAATATTTAATTTTCATTCATTCTTTTTCATTTTAATTCTTTTTCTCTCACGCGGTGTAGCAAGACGTCTCTTATGCGTATTTTAAATCTTGTGGTGTTGTCGGGGGCGCATTGTAGACAATTCCTTTTATGTATCCGCACAAAAAAAAATCTGGTGGAGTTAACTCCGGAGATCTCGAGGGCTGTTTTTGAATCCGTCTCTCCCAATTCACCTCTTTCAAAAGTTGACATTTAGAAATTGCCGAGTCTCGCGATAATAATGAGGCGGAGCTCCATCCAGTTGAAGCCACATAGTTGTTCTAATATTTAAAAGGACATCTTCTAATAACACTGGAAATTAGTGTAAAAGAAAATCGCGAAACATCAAATCATTTAAAGATCCTTCAAAAGAGTAGGCTGCAATCACGTGTGGACCTAGTATTCCTCCCCACACATTAACCGACCACCTATTCTTATTTCTCATAACTCTGTATTCATGCGGATTTGAATTAGAATAGTAATGCAAGTTGTGTCTTTCACAAAACCATTGTTACGAAAAGTATATTTCATCACTAAGCAACACATTATCAAAAGAGTATTCATTTTCTGCCATTTTATCTAACACCCACAAGCAGAATTTAGTTCGGTTGTTAAAACCATTTCCGTGAAGCTCTTAACAAAGCTGGATTTTATAAGGATAACATCTTCAGTTGTTAAGAATCCTTGAAACACTTGTTTGGCTAATTTCGGATATATAATTCTAACTAATATAGTAAAAAACATTTTCTTCATCTTCAGTGACAGGTTTTCTTATAATAGGTTTTTTATAACTGATACTTCCACTTTACCGAAACTGGTTTAATAGTCTCACAAAAACAGCTGGTTTAGGATGGTTTCTTTCAGAAAACCTTTGAGCATAGACTCGAGAAGCCAGCAAACAATTTTGATGACATTTGCCAAGGATAAAAATCGTATCAATATGCTCTTCTTTGGGATAAATCTTCATTTTGACAAACCAATAACACAACAATATCAAATAATTCAATTCAATAAATAAAGTTTCACAGTTACAAAAAATAATACCGCTATTATAGCAACAGGCTTTGCAGACTAAACTGACAGATTAAATTAATTATCTGACGTTTCTAAATACCATAGGCAACTAGATACTTTAGAACATCTATTCAAATAACAAAAAAATGGTACAGAAAACGGTTATTTGGCGTATTCTGTGATAACGCGAAGACTTAACTATAGAACACCCCTACACTATTCGATAGGTATTTAAAAGGTACATTTGTTGGTAAGATAAAAAGTATAGCATTCTATTTAAATTAATCAAGTTATAGCTACTTAAAGTTCATATTTGATTAGTTTCAATTTTTGGACACCCTGTAAAATATAGCAAGTTTATGATAATTGGGATATAAAATATGATTTATTATTACACTTCACTGTAAACTTTGAGTACATAACTGTACTTAAGTGTTTGAAATATGAAAATTATGTTAGATTTTGGCAAAATTCAAATTATTTAAAATGGTTTAGGTACTATAAACCTTATTAAAATAGGCATTTATTCCGATCGAATAATCCAAAAATGTAATAATATACAGGGGGATGTATTTAAAAAACACAACTTTGATAATTTCAGAACTTTTGAGACACCCAGTATAATATGAAAATAATTTTAAAAATAACTCTATTATATCCCATAGATCCCAAAAGTAAAACATTTCGAAAGTCACGTATTTTGGTCGCAATATTCGGTACCTGTACATTATTTTCTTTTCTTTGCTTGAAAAAATAACACAAACCAACAAAATTTGACTGATGTATTTGTAAAAGAAACTCCAGTATACTTTTCAGAAGGATTTTGGTGCGCTGAAGCCAAATCTGGCTCCGATTTGCTCCATCACGTCGGTTTTTTAGGATATCCTAACCTAAAAGTGCAAAAAACACTCTTTTTCGACATATTTGAGGTTATGTAAAATCACAAGCTAATTTTTTCTCGCAAAACTAATAAATGCATTTGAAAGTATTGTTTTTCTAATATTAATTTTGAAATGTTTAGATATCTTTTTTTTCACCGAGATATGCTAATTTGAATTTTGTGTCTCACCATTCTACTTGAATGCAAGCCAAAAACATAATAAAAACTACCTCTTTGAGTGTACTTTTCCAAATTCCACATGGCATAAATTTTTAAAAATTTTTCCGTCACATTGGATCCGTCATTTTGAATTTATAAAATCTGATGGTGGATTTGTATTCAGCGACCCCTAAAATAACTATATTTTTATTAAAATAACAGAATTTTGCTTGTACTCTGTTTTTGGCTTGCATTCGAGTAGATCGGTGAAACGCAAACTTCAAATTAACATATCTCGGTGAAAATGTGACAGCATTTGATCACAGACTCCTACAAACGGAATATTCTGGGTAGCGTTGATTGTTTCGTCGACAATCATACTGCTGTTCCATATTAATTTGTAGCTATTTTAAATATTTAAATAATTATTACAAAGACAATGGCTCGAAGTCTGGACGTTCCTCTTTTATTTTGCAGATTTAGTTCCAAACAACTGTAGGTTATTCAAGCTTACCAAAACCATAACTCAGGACTGCAGGGCTCAGGCAAGCCTGCTTACTAGCTGATCAGATGACATCTCTTGTTTGAAGTTCTCACAGCAGTGCGTCTGCGAATTTAATAGTGGGAAGGTTTTTAATAAAACCTAGTTTCTCAAAACACTTAAGTCTATTAACAAAAGTAAGTAGGAAACGGAATTATTTGCAATGAGAAACTTAAAATTAGCAATGAATAACAATATCGAGTTACTGAAATAATTGCTCCCGTTGGCCGATCTATTAGTAAAAATGTAAAGCCCAATTTAGAAGATAAAATATATAAATAGCTTTCTAAAATACTAAATAGAAAAAAAATAAAAACGAGAAAAAACAGCTATTTATATTACTTAACAAGTACTATTAGAGCCGCTCCTTTTAACCAGTGAAATAAAAATAGGTTATTCCCTTTAAATTCCCCAAAAAAATTTAAAAAAACAAAACAAAGGAAACCTTCATTCCCACCGAATACACACGTCACATAATTTTCTAAGATATTGTTCTTAAAATGGTACCGAATTTAACGAATTCCAGAATGTACCTGCAGTTTAGAACCTCTATAAGAGAATCCTTGATCTTTACATCCCCCTTTAGTTCGTATTTCGGTCGTACCGAGGGCTTTAGCTATTCTTTACCGTATTCTTAATTCACGAATTGGCTTCTGAGCTTCTTAATCTTATTGTCTTTAATACAAAAGAGTTAATGAAATTATTCCATGTATTTCTATAACTAAAGGAATAAGATAGCATCTGTGAATGCTTTTTCATTAATTTTTCTGGTATTTAAATCATTCTTTCTTGCAATCAGGAAAAACAATACCTATATTAATTCTTTGTACTTGTTGTCAAACAATATATTATACCACAGTGAGTTTATTTGGTCATTCTTTTATTTCCTAATAATGGGAAAATCATTCAATATTTTAATATATTTTAACGGTATTTGCATATACAACATGTTAAATCTCACTCGGCATTTATCTCTTCGGCTTTAATTACATGACCAGGGTAGGATTTCTTCGACAGATTTATATACAAATCTTAAAGGATGGTTTCATCTTTCAATTAATATCGGCACTTTTCTAAGTTTATATATTTTTAAGAAAACATTTAAACGACTCAAATATAATAAGGTTGAGATTATGCTTAAGTACGATAATTTATTTGCTTTTCTTTTAGTCTTTCTTGGGTGGTAATAAAAAAAAATATATACTATCCCGTTCCCACGGATAAAATCTATCCACAGAGTCATTATTTAATCACTCATTTTAACAGAATATACTTCACGTTAAACAGTATAAAATAACTAGTCTTTGTTCCATTACAAAAAAAAAGACATTTCAGAATTGATTTTAAAGAGAAAGAATCATACATTCAGATACTTCTACTAATTTTGTGAAAAAAAATATCTTGTAATTTTACGTAACCTCAAATATGGCGAAAAACAGTGTTTTTACACTTTTAGGTAAAGATATCTCAAAATCCTTCGGGAAAGTATACTAGAGTTTCTGTTGCTTGATCCTTGTTGGCCTGCGCAATACATATAGAAAACTGTTTAAATACGGCAGATAGATTTATTTATTTCTTACTAAAATTTTGATTTTAAAAATTTCATACTATTCCGGTGATTGTATAGATGTCATTTGATGGACGATATTTTTCAGCCTGGCATCAAAGTCCGCATATTTTTAATATCCTACCTACATACTTTGGAATTTATATTCTATATAAGAGTTGTTTCTTGTGAATGTTGTTCTCGGTTCGATACAGCTCCACTGACGAGACCATAAGGTGGTCAAAACGCGTATGGAGAGTAAACCAGAGTTGAACTTGCAGGAAACAAACTGTTTATATATACGAGGTTTGTCCCAAAAGTATCGAGCCTGCATTAATATCTCCGCGTTAAAACTTCCGAGCGACCTCTGTGAGGCATGGGCGTCACCAGTAAGTCTTCAGGAACTCGTTGGTGTGCGCAGCAGGGCCGTGTCACTAGAATATGAGTGTACGGCAACATCGAATTTGAGGGGGCGCGCGCCCACTTCAGCGGCGGGAAAAAATCGATATCATCTATGACGTTTCAAACTTCTAGGCTTCAAACACTAGAAATTTTCTATTTACAACTAATAATAGAATTTTTTAGCCCATTTAACGATATTTACAAATATTACATCAATAATATTGTGTTTTCTGTAATAAATTATCAAATAAGTGATCTGTTTTTAATAAAAATGCCAAGAAAAAACATTTATAAAAATTAATTCTATGTTGGCAACAATATGTGACGTTGTGTCAGTTGTCTCCGAAACAGGTGTTGGGTTTTGCTTCGAGTGTTTTATGAAATTTTCAACGTTTTTCAGTATTTTTCCCAAAATTTTTGGTAAGTAAAGACAGAATTCTTTTATACTTTTCCAATCACTTACTTAATAGTTCGTATTTTGTTGTAGAAGACGCATGGTAATTCATACGTGGCCCCAAATTTTTGTATCGTGTTTTCATGCTTGGGTGGCGAAAGGCAGGTATTGTAAGTATGATCTGTAAGTTAACTTTTAACTAGTAATGAATATAACTTGTAATAACAATCATCCGCCTCAAATTCTTGCTCTGTTTTGTTTTTATTTTTGCTCGCATAATGTGATACAAAACAAAAAATGTAGATTTAAAGTTAGAAATACTAATGCTTTTCAATTTTTATTGAATAAATTATAAACTTACATATTAAATTTCAACTTTGGTGAGGTACAATGAATTATAAATATTTACTTTGTTTGGTGGTTTTCGTAGGTGACCGTAGAGTAATGGTTTCTAATCAGTTATAGGAGTTTCAAATTTTGCCTCTAGAGTTTATTTTATTTTTTTGTGTTTAGTAATATATGAGCCCAAATTCACCTTATCTGAAGCAGTATGAACATGAGAAAAACTAGTTGATGGTATTTTACAGCCGTAATTTTAGAAAAGTAACATAGTTTTAGTCTATATGAGACTTGTCACGATAAATAGTAGTAGAGAAATTTATTCTTTCTTTGATAAAATCATCTTGTTTTCTCCTCCTAATTTTTAAGTCGGAGGAATTTATTTTAGAATTAAAGTAAAAAATCAGTACCTTTTTCAAAGGCTGCTTTTTTAGAGAAATGTTCATTATATTTTGTATTTTATTCTGTGTAAATAAATTTTGTTTAATGCTATTGTTATGTTTTTTTTTACTTACAAACAAACTTAGTCAACTAAGATGAATTCAGGTTCGTAATGTGTTTTTTTTTTAAAGGGTTACACATATTTAAGATAACATCATTAAACACAAATAACAGATATAGTTAAAGTTTAATATGAACATTTAAAAAATATACTCTGAACAAGATAAATTTTTATTATTTTAGACATAAAAGTGTTACTTTTGAATGTGAAATGTTGCTAGTATAACTATTATTCATGAGTCTCAGTAGCCAAATAGGAAGGGTGCCAGCCCTGAAGGCATGAGCATGTTTGTTCGAGTCCCAACTGAAATGAAAAACTTTATTTACCTAACCTAAATGTTCTCAATGTAATAACAAAATTTTTGCTTCTGATACTTATAGTGAACATCTATTTGTCAAGTTTAAAGAGTATAATATCACCTGTTTAAAGTACGCGAGTCAAAATTTAATAGATATGATAGATAACGTCTGTAAAATGCTTGCATCTTTTTTTTTATATTTACGTTTATCTATTTTTAAGTTTTGTAAAGATAGAAAAAAGTTTCAGAGTTTTCTAAGAGACACTCAAAAAAAGTAATAGATTTAAAACGCAGAAATTAAGTTTATGATGATTTAATTTTAGTAATATATCAGTAGCATAATTCTAACAGATCATCTCCCTCTAAATATTTAGAGCCGTTTTCTACCAATAGTATGGATATTGTAAAAGTTTGAAGCTTTAATCTTTATAAAATATGATGGATGAAAACTAAGTTATTGATTTTTGTACTGACAGATTTTAAATAATGAATAATTTTCTTGTCACGTTTCAATTTATAATATGATTTGGTTATATTGTGAATAATGATTGTATATTTTTATGAAGTATAAATAATTTTGCTTTTTGTCTGTATATATAATTTATAAGCCATTCTTTATTTATAAGATCATTTCTTTTTACTTTTTAGATTCTTCAAGCTGTTGTATTTTTTTGTAATCTTTATTATTTTAAAATGATATTTCAGGACCTTCCAACTGAGAAAAATTCGTCGTGTAGAAAATCATTCTTTTCACTGTTTAAATTGTTGAATATGTATTGTAAGTAATGTATAAATTATTTTAATTTTTAAACTTGTTATAGAACCTTTTATATTAATGGCTGAAGTTTACTACTGTCATTTTTTAGTTTAAAATGATTTGTAGTTACATTCAGCCAATAGAAAAGTTATCTTGAATATCTCAAGTAATTATTACAGTTAGTTTCAAGTGTAAAAAGGTGTTTTAGGGGTAGGGAGAGTTTTTATCATATAAAAGCAAACAAAATTTTTCATTTCCATCTATTTAAAAACAAAATATTTTTTCAATTAATATATAGAAAAGTGTTAATTTAAATCCGTACCCCCTAATTCATTAAGATAGTGTAACTGTAAAACCGGTCTAAACTCGCAGTAGAAAGTTGGAACTGACGAGAATAACAATCAGTCAAACAAGTTTTGAACCATAAAAATAATTTTCTTTTTGTACTGAACCTGCAAAAATGGAGAATTTTATCATTTTCGGACACAACTATTTCTCTTAGATACTTCAAGGTTTTATCGCTAGGTTTTTATTCTTAATCTCCCTATATAAGTGTTGTATTTGTTGACATATGTAATATAAATTATGACAGAATCATAAACAAAAGAAAATTGGTCTACTAGATCTAACTTCTGTGGGTCTAAATTTTAAATCTTCTTAGTGAATCTAGCTGTGAGCTTTCAGTTTAGACTGGCTTTAAATTTAATTCACCCTGGTAAATCACAGTTTCAATTTTTATTGATATACTTTTTTTTACAGGTATAATATGGAAATGATCAAGTATTGCAGCTTGGTTATAAGGCTCTACTAAATTTAATATTAATATATTGTATGTATATTATTATTTCAATAATATAAATAAATAACTTTGGGTACTTTTGTTATTTTTTGACCTTGCTGACTTTGAATAGAAAAGGATATTATTTTCAATTCGTTAAGCTGTATTATTAGTTTTAAAAAGAGGAAATATTAGGTATTTATAAATATTACATAGTTGCAACTTTAGAAGAACTAGCAGAATTCTCTAATTTTTTAGGAAATTATTATTTAAAATGATATTTTCACGATAACAAAAATCAATTAGTTATTATTCATATAAAATTGTTCAAAGGAGAATTAGGTATTTTTAGTTAGTTTTAAATAATAAATTCAAAGATTTGTATAAATTTGAATATTTTTAGCACCTTCAAGGAAAAAACTTGTTTAATAGAATATTTTGTTCAAAGAAACTTCACTAAAGAATGGAAATGAAATATAAACCATATTTTAAAAGTAAATATGGTTTTTATGTATTCCTTTTTTTAGTATAATGTTTTTTTGATAACGTATTCTTTTAAATGGGTTTTTTCTTGGAAGTTGCTGAACATATTTAAATTTATTACAAAGCCTTAAATAATTACTTAGTCTAGCTGCTAGGAGAGGGCGCTGTTATCTAAGTATTTCTAGTTGCTACGAGAGGGCGCTACTATCTACAGGGTTCTCTATTAGGTGTTATATTAGGCAATTTCAACACACACTTCAGCAAGTGGGATCGCCCACTTCATCAAGGGATGGCCTTGTGTGACGTTTCAAATACATGGTTGCGACATTTCTCTAACATTCTTGTTCTGGGGTGCGCAGTTACCGACAGGACGTGTTAGTTCGTGAACGGTGCGCGTTTGTTTACAGTGTCTTTTTTTCGTTCGTCGCATTTTGTTACTGTAAAAAATGACGGAAAAATTAGATCAACGAATTTGCATGAAGTTTTGCTTTCATCTTGGAAAAACTTGTTCAGAAACAATTAATACGATGAATAGGTATTTAGAGAAACAAAGCGACAGTCTTCACAGTGGAAGCATTCTGGATCGCTAATACCAAAAAAACACGTCAAAGTCGGAGCAAAGTGAAGATAATATTGACGGTTTTCTTTGATTATGAAGGTGTTGTGCACATCGAATATGCTCCGAGAGGTCACACGATTACTAAAGAATACTACGTTGAAGTATTGAAAAGATTGCGTGACGCAGTCAGAAGAAAACGACCACAGCTTTGGACAAGCGGTGATTGGCTGCTTCATCACGACAATGCGCCAGCGCATTCATCGAACCTTGTGCAGAAATATTTAACAAAGCACCAAGTCGTACAGCTTCGCCAGCTTCCGTACAGTCCCGACGTAGCTCGCTGCGACTTTTGGCTCTTTCCATGACCCAAACAACTGCAGGCCTATTTCTTTATTACCCATACTATCAAAAATATTTGAAAAATGTCTAGCAAAACAAATTTTGAATCATCTTGAAGAGAATGACCTTCTCAGTTCTGGTCAATTTGGTTTTAGAAGGGGTAAAAACACAACATTGGCAATCTTGCCACTTGTCGAGGGCATTATGGAGGGTTTTGAAAACTTGAAACACGCAGTATCGATATTTTGTGACCTGAGCAAAGCTTTCGACTGTGTCTTGTACGACATTCTTCTGGACAAATTACCATATTATAATTTGTCACTTAGCAGTATATCTCTAATTAAATCATATCTTACAAGAAGACAACAAATAGTGCATCATAACAACACAACATCAAGTAAGCTAGAAATTAATATTGGGGTCCCGCAGGTTTCGATTCGTGGACCAATTCTTTTCTTAATTTACACCAATAATCTACCAAAAATTGCTGAATTGAAACAGTATATTAGCTTTGCGGACGACACAACAGAACAAGTACAAGACGCGGACCTGCAGACAGCTCTGGAAATGTCGGGTCAGGCACAGTTGAGAGCTAAGCAATGGTTTTTATCAAATAAACTTTTTTTAATGAGTCCAAAACCCAGATGTATATTTTTTCTTTACGAAAAATTGATACTATGGAGGGTAGTGTTCAGTTTTTGGGTGTTACACTTCACCAGAGACTCTTACGCGATGCTCATATAGAGATTACTACGAAAAAATTAAGCAAAAATGTTTTTCTTTTAAGAAATTTGACATTGTGTGTCTCACCAAAAGTAGTAAAACAAGCTTACTTTTCCCTATTTTACTCCCATTTGCGTTATGCTCTGCTGGTTTGGGGACATGCAGGTGGTGCTCGGCAGGTCTTTTCAATGAAAAGGAGAGCAGTCAGAATAGTAGCGGGCCTAAACTATCGAGATTACTGTAAACAAACCTTTATCACTAGCCATATTTTAACATTAGTCTCAGAGCACATACTACACAATCTTATGTATGTTAAAGAACACAGTTATCGATATACCTGCTTTGCTGATGTGCACAAACACAATACAAGGAATAAAAACAATTTCAGAGCTATCTAGATATCTAGACCAAAGATGTCGGAATGGTCCGGGATATCATGCTGTGAAACTTTACAACAAGCTACCTGAAGAGGTAATCGACCTAGGCAAAGCTATGTTTAAAAGAAAAATTAAAAATGTTCTAATTGATAGCGCTTTCCATTACTTTTAGTTGTACTACGATTCCATTCTCAGTAGGAATGACAATAAAATAATATGTGTTTTACATAATAGATAGTAATAAAGCTTTCAAAAATTTGATGTAGCATAATGCTTTAGCCATTTGTTCATTATAACTGATGGTAACTGGGTAAATGTTGAGTGTAATTGTTAATGTGAAGACTTATTCGAGATTTTATGTAATTTTAATTAGTACCTAGGTAATTTTATATCATCTTCTAACATGTTTGTTTAAGGAACTTTATTGACTTGTGTGAACACCATTTTGAGTGTATATAACAGCAATAAAGAATTTGACTTTGAATTTGAATTTGGATCAGTTCTAAGCCCGGAGAAAGTGTGAAGGGGGGTTACAACACGTCTTCTCAGCACGCAATAAAATATTTAACTTTAATTATCTGAGAAACGGTTGTTCAAAGCGAAATCTACAAAAAAATAACTCTTTAGGATAAAACGTGCCAAGAAAGAAGAAATTTTAGTTAAAAAATTAATATATCTATGCACACAAACGTTATGAAGCTTTAGAAGTAGGCAAAGCGGTATTGTTGGTGTCCACTGCAATGTCCATCGAAATTGTAATTTCGCTAGTTATTTTATGCTAACTTGAAGTATATTGTATTAAAATGGGCAATTAAATAATTACTCTGTAGATATATTTTAACCATGGGAAAGAGATATATTTTATATTACCACCCTAAGATCTAAATCCATTAACAAACTTTGCAATTTTATTACTTTTGAGTTGTTTAAATGTTTTCTTAAAAATATTTAAACCCCGACAATTTGTGACGACGTAAACTAAAAAGTTTGTACCCTCCTTTAATATTTATAAATAAATCTGTTGAACAAATCCTACCCTGGTTATGTAATTAAAACCGAAGAGATAAGTGCCAATGGAGGTCTTAACATGTGGTATCTGCAAAATACCGATACAATGTATTAAAATATTGAACAATTTTCCCATTGTTAGGAAACAAAAGAATAATCAAATAAACTCAACTATAACGTGATATATTGTTTGACAACATGTAAAAAAATTCGTATAATTTTCGTTTTTTATATTCACAAGAAATAACGAGTTAGATATTTATTTCTAAAATAGCTAAGAAGGGTGTAGAATAGTCTTTCTTCAACAGGAGTTTACCTTTAATTACAGGAAGACGTAGATTAGTTTGATTAACTGTTTTTTTTATATATAAACAATAAGATTAAGGCGCTCAGAGGCCAATTCGGGAATTAAGTATTCGACATGAAATGGCTAATGCCCTCTGTGAACAAAAAAACGAAACTACTCGAACTTTAGGGAATGAAATTTACAGTTACAGGATTGCACAGGGTGAATGAAAAGGTACCTGCGGGGTACAAGTTTGGCCTTTTAAGAAATAATAAATTTCAGTTACGATATGAGAGTTTTTTCCTTAGAATATTACGTGTCGTATATAACTGCTGCTAATGAAGGTTTTGTTTTATTATTTCATATAATCCGGGAAGTTAAGGGAATATCTTGTGTTATTTTACTTGGAAAATTAGCCACTTTAATACTGTGTGTTTAAGCGATATAAATAGCTGTTTTTTCACATTTTATTCTTTTTTGTGTTTAATATTTTAGAAAGCTGTTTATATGTTTTGTTTTAAAAATTGGCTTTGTAACATCTTTCTTCTTATTAGAACGATTAATAGGAGCCATTATTCTAGTAATTCGATATTGTTAATCATTATTATAATTTTCTCATTGTAAATAGTTTCATTTTCTATTTATTTTTGTTAATAGGTTTAAGTGTTTTGAGAAACTTTTTTTGTTTATATTAATTATATTATATTATTATATTAAAAACCTTCATGCAAATAATTCATCTTAAGGTCAAGAGATGTCACCTGGCTAGTTAGACAGCAGCTTTTTCTGAGTTCTAAACTTGTAATTAATGATACTAGTAAGCCCTCAATAACCTATAGTTCTTTAGCACTAAAACTGTAAAAGCCATGACGAACAACCAGACTTCCAAACAGTTTTTGTGAAAATTATTTATAATATTTTAAATAGCTACAATATGTCCCAGCAGGGGTCTTCGATCAAATGCAATCACATAATCAGATCTTAATTTCTTATCCCAAGAAATTCCGAAGTACCAAATTTAGTGCGAATAAAGCTATTATCAAAATAAAAATTTTCAAAACAAAAAAAAAATTATAACTTTGACCAAGGTAAATTTTAGCGTCAGGTTTTGTACAGGTCTTTCAGAGAACACCCTATATAAGTAGCTATAGTTTTTGATCATCCTCAGTTTCTTTACATCTAATTTTCGAACATATCGATAAAAATAGAAGCAGTTTACCTCAGTTCTTTCATTATTATCTTCATCAGAAGTCTGATTTGGTGGTACTATAGTTTTAAAGTCTAATTGGACTTCAAAATGTTCGTTAGAGAGTTTCTCGTTTTTTGAAGGTACTATACACGCATCAAGATGATTTTTAATAGCTTCTATATCCATATATTCAATAGGCATCTTACTGTTATTATTTTTTGACACAAGAGAAGCACCGAGTTTCAATAGGTCCCGAATAATATTTGGTTTCTTATACCTAAAAAAAGTAAAAAATTATAATTTTGTAACATATATTTTTCTCTTTATTTAGAAATATTTTTTGATCTTAACAATCACATTCCAAAATACTCAATGGTGGGATGATGTAACAAAAATAAGAAATAAGAAAATGGGGAAGAGAAACGTGAGGGCTTTCTTGATTTTTGAATGTTAGTATTGTAACGATGTGTATAGTCTTATTGTTAAGTGCAGCAACAATGCGATGTTAGTGCTTACCACGAACTTGAGATATAAAACTAGACTGCTCGTGTTCCATATCCCCTTATAAAAAAATGACCCCACCGTGCTTCGTGCCATTTGGTGCAAATAATTACTTTGGCATCAATGAATTCCCTAAGTTTTAATAATATTGGTGAAAGTGTATTTTTGACATTAAATACTTTTCATTTTGACAAAAATTTATTTTTGATTTTGCTATTTTATGGATTTTAACACATTTTATGTAACGTTTCCTGAAAATTTCAAACAGGAATGTGAACTTTAAGGTTTTTTTTTGTATTTTAAAAAATGTGATTCTTCATGGTAAGACGTGCAAATAGCTCATCTGGTAAATTGGAATTTATTTAATTGGTAAGTTATAAAGCATTCAATAATCATTATATAAAATTTTACCTTAGAATCAAATTGTAAATCTAAGGGTAACAAGTTTAATCTTATGGATATAATGTATGATAATTTTAAAGTTCTATCAATATTTTAGTTTTCTAAGAGAAAGAAATCTTCAAATTCAAGGGTTGAAGCAAATTAGTCATAATCATAATTCTTTTATACCCAAGATGAGTAACTCTGTTCAGAGCATTTTTCTGGAAATAGTTTTATACAAGAGGATGAGCAAAAAGTTTGTGGTGTGCTTCTTACAAATAAATTGCCTGCAAAAAGCTATGAAGCACTGTTTGATGTAAACATCTTGAAGCAACTAAACTTCGACTTAATAACATACACTGGCTCTAGAAAAAAAAGTCCTGAATTAGGGGTGCATTAACCAACAACAATATCGTTTTACCATAAAGTTAATGTTCCACTGACATATAAAGCTGAATATCGAAACTGGTATGGTGTTAAAATTTAAAATGATTATACATTTAAAAACCAATATGCTATATTAATAGAAATAAATGATAGCATATAATATGAAATTTTTCAATATTATTAAGGATGTTTGGAAATTACATAAATTTTACTTTTATGTATTTGTTTTGTCTAAAAATAAAATAATAACCTTTTGTTTGAATATGTTATTAATTAATAAAACAAAAATTCGTGATTTTGGCTCAGATAGGAAATTTATGTCATGAAAATCCTTTGTCAAAGTAGTGAGAAGCTGTGATTGATTACCATTTGAAAAATTCAACTCTAGGAAAGGTCAATTTCAAATCCTTAAACAGTTAAGTAAATTGAAAGTTTGACCTAGTGTAAAAATTAAAAGTTGCTAGTAAATCTTTATGTATATATTTAGATTAAGAATGATTGTATTAATGTAATAATTCTCGTGTATTTACAAGCTTCTTTATATTTAAAGTGTCTTATAAATATTGTTTTTTTTACAATTAAATATAAACTGCTTTAACACTATCCCTTTTAAAGTTTAATTTTTTTTTTATAAAAATGGTTTAGTACATAATGTTACTTTACTTCATTTAAATTAAAGCTCCGTTTTTATGAAGGAAATGTCAACATTATTATGAATGTTGTTAATCCTATATAAATACCTAACATATCAGTTCCCTAAAAGCATCGAGGAGAAAATACTTTTAACAAAGACCTAATTGAAGCTATTTTTAAATGATGAAACTATCTTACTTTGCAATAGATTATGTGGACATTTCGATATCTTAACAATTAAACAATATACTATATTAATTCATGATATAAAATTTTTAAAATTAAATGCCTTAATACTTTTTTTCGTTAACTTCTTATACCCTACGTCCGAATAAGGATGTTTCTAAAAGAGATATTTCAAAAAAAAAATAGTCTCGATTTGTTTTTGGCCCATATTTCACATTTTAGCTATGTTGCTAAATAACAGTTTTATTGTAAAAAATAAAATATGTAAACAGTCACAGAAAAAGCATTTTCATTTATTTATAAGAACTGACATTTCATGCTTGTTATCTAAAAATAATAAAATTGTTACATATTTACGCTGTTCCAAAGAAGTTTGGAAGTATTGGAGTTGCTTTAAACAGAAAAATTATAATTTTGAGGAAACTAAAAGTAGAAATTCAAGTTAAATATTGTTTTACAGAAACAATTATCCTGGGCTGCGATTCTATAAGAGTAAAGGGAAAGAGAATGTCATAATAAGGATCTTCTATCTTTGTTCAATCTGTATTAATACATAAGAATATCACTGTCCTGAAAGAGATAAGGAAAGAGAATGTCAAAAAATATGCTTACAGAATCGGAGCTCTGGTCTTTTTTATTGAATATACTCGATTAACCTGTCAAGTAAAACAAGGAAGAGCGATTTATTGTTTAAGATATAGTATAGAAAGAGATAGTTATTGTCTAAACCTGTTAGTTAGAATAATAGAATTGACATTCATACACGACACATTCACGTCAATGTAAGAAACTAGCAAGGAATTCAATGTTGCCATACAAATCATTGCACCGAATGGGGACCAATAAGGGGGGGGGTCAAAAATTATTTTCATGAGCAGTCCAATTTTATATCTCAAGTTCGTGGTGCTTACTCACGCTCGCAGCGTGAATCGGGCAACGTCAGCTATACATCGTGAAGAACAATACGAGCAGGCCTATGTAACTTTGATTGAAATAATCGTAGCTGTCAAGGCAGTCATCCACCGAAATATCTGACCAATCAGAAATTTCAAGTTAAATTTAAATCCAGGAATTTGAATTAAGCGGTTTGTCAATTTATTTAACCAATCACGACGTTGCTTTCTAGCTCAAAGATGACAATCCTTTTTTCCCATTTCGCGAAACAGCGTTTGTTGTGTCGTAGTTGGGAAAGTTTTATTGTCTTTTTTAGCATTTATTTCTGATTGTGATAAAAAAATATGGTGGAAACTGCTAATAAGATATTTTAATTACGTTCTGGTAAGTATGAATCATTTATTTTGTATATTCGTGGGGAACAGTGTTTGCATATGAAATTTCTTAAACATGGCGATAATATTTTATGGAGTATAAAATTTTTTCAAATAAAATTTTTATAAAAAAAAATTAAACCGACTTCTAAAAGTGCGCTAAAAAGTGAAAAATAACTATAAATTTTCATATGAAATTGAAATTTTTGAAGTCGGCGCCAAACTAATACCTGACAAAATGTGATTTGCATAAACAGATTAAAAATGCTTTATTTGTAATTGCTTTCTTACCATAATTTGTACATATTGGTAGTTATTTATTTCATTTAGAAATAATTTGGCGCCGACTTCAAAAATTTCAGTTTCATATAAAAATTTCTATTGGTTTTTCACTTTCAATTTTTTTATAAAAATTTAATTTTCCCATTTTTAGTTTTGAATTCATTATGATATTCATAAATTATTTGAACTAAATGCTAAACGAGATTAGTGTACCTCGCAATGACTCCAAGGTGGCAAAAAAGTACCCATTTTATCCATAATTGTAAAACACCCTTAAATAAACGACTAAAAATTCTTTAATTCTTAGAGTTCTCCAAATACCAATGAAATTGTGTCAAACAAATATTTAATCTGTCATAGTAAATCCACTATCTTAAATTTCAAATTAATTTTAGATTGGTAATATAGGCCCCAAAACCTTCCAATATCGATATTTAAAGAACTTGAGGCGTAGATTTCTTAGCCTGATATATTTTATATTGCATATTGAGTTTGTATACGCCCCAAGAACCTCACAATATCAATTTTAGATAAAACCGAAAAATGTAAAATTTTTAGTCTCTGATATTGTCTCTTATCAACCTAATAGTTGTATAAAATTAACTTCGTAATACACCACCCCCAACCCCATAATACCAAATCTGAAAAAATGCGAATAAGGTAAAATTTTTAACCCACCATATTGGATCCGTCATATTGAATTTCTAAAAAATAATTTTGACGTCTTAATCTAATCTAAATCTAAACCTTTCAAAGCCAGTACCAATTTTAGATGATATCCAGAAATTTAAATTTCTAACCGGTCATATTGTATCTGACATATTTGATTTTCTTAAAATAATTTTATATTCGCTATTTACATTCTCAAAAACGATTCAGTTCCATATTTGAACAAAATCGAAAAATGTAAAATTTTTAGTCAGCTATATTGCGTTTGCCATATTGAATCAAAAAAAATACTATTAAATTCATAATTTACACCCTCAAGAACTCTCTATATCAGTTTTGGAGAAAGTCGAAAAATGTAAAATTTTTAGGACATCCTATTGAATCCGCTAGATTGAGTTTTTCAAAAAATATTTTAATTTCGTAATTAACACTAACAAAAATCCTCCAATACTGACTTTAGACAAAATCGAGAGATGTAGAATCTTTAATCTTCCATCTTAGATCCGCCATATTAAATTTTTTTTTAAATAATATCAAATTCGTAATGTGCTATCAAATCAATTTTGAAAAAAATCGAATAAAATAAATTTTTTATCCACCATATTGGATACGACATATTGAATTTTTTGAATATTGGTGAAGATCGGACAAAATTGATTTTTTTCTTCGCCACATTGAATTTTTTAAAAATAATTTCAGATCGTTATGTGAGGCCCCGAAATCAATTTTGGAGAAAATCGGACAAAACATTACAAATCTGAATATTAAATATGGCGGATCCAAGATGGCCGAATACAGATTCTACATCTCTCGATTTCTTCTAAAATCAGTATTGAGGGATTTTTGTTAGTGTTAATTACCATTTTAAAATATTTTTTGAAAAAAAATCTGGTGAATTCAATATGGCGTCCTAAAATTTTTACATATTTCGATTTTCCCCAAAACTGATATAGAATTTCTTGAGGGTGGAAATTATAAATTTAAAAGTATTTTTTCAGGATTCAATATGGCGAATCCAATATAGCAGACTAAAAATTTTACATTTTTCGATTTTGTTGAAAGGTGGAACTGAATCGGTATTGACGATGTAAATAGCCAATATAAAATTATTTTCAGAAAATCAGATGCAATACGAAGATCTAGAATTTTAGATTTTTAAGGGTGATTTACAATTATGGAAAAAATAGGTACTTTTTGCCACGTTGGAGTCATTGCGAGGTACACTAATCTCGTTTAGCACTTAGTTCAAATAATTTAAGAATATCATAGTGAATTCAAAATTAAAAATCGGAAAATAAAATTTTTATAAAAAAATTGAACCGACTTCTAAAAGTGCGCTAAAAAGTGAAAAATCCCTAGAAATTTTTATATGAAACTGAAATTTTTGAAGTCGGCGCCAAATTATTTCTAAATGAAAGAAATAACTGTTAATATATAGAAATTATGGTAAGAAAGCAATTACAAATAAAGTATTTTTAATATGTTTATGCGAATCACATTTTGTCAGGTCAGGTTTGGCGCCGACTTCAAAAATTTCAATTTCATATAAAAATTTCTTGTTATATTTCACTTTTTAGCGCACTTTTAGAAGTCGGTTCAATTTTTTTTATAAAAATTATATTAATGATGTTTTCACCTTGATTTGAGCAAAATGCTTTTAGATTAGTTTGTTTCTGATAAACCCGTCTAGTTAACTGGAAAGCGAGTTTATTAACAAAATGATATTCTCATTATAGGCCACGCTGCATAGCTGTAAAGCAGGAGGTAAAAAAAACAATTCGTTACAGCAAAGTGATAGCGAAATATTGTAAGTAATATGAAATTTAATGCAGAAAAAATAATCCGGACCATCGGCTATCCACTAGGTTAAATGAGGGTAATTTTTAGAGGTGAAAAATAGTTTTTTGCAATATCCAGCTAAACTACGCATCTTATCGAAAAAAGTTAAATACAAAAGTTGAAGGTAATTATAAGATTTATAACCTTTTTAGAAGTTATTTTTGCCCTAACCTCAAAATTTTCAGAGGAAAAAGCGAAAAAATGTTTTGTTCGTTTTTTTTTTTGTTTTTTTCTTCCGTAAAAATGATTCGATTAAGCTCAAATTTAGAGAGAACGTACCCTTTGATGCTCCAAATAAGCTACATTTGTTTTGTCTAAAAATATCTAGCCGTTGTGGTTTTATTGAAATTTAATAAAAAAAAGTGAAATTTTCAATAGCATTTCTTATTAAAATTAATTGTGCAACAGTTCAAACTAGGCTCGCTATTTTCATTTCTACTTCTACTTTCATTAAATGGAAAAAAATATATAGTACAATGGAACAAATAGCTGAAAAATCTAAAAGAAAACGAAAAAATGGCTTATTTCGATATGCGTTTTACGATTATTGTCAATAATTTGTTATTATTTATTAAAATTATTATAATTTTATAACATCACTATTTACTACAAACAATGAGTAAAAAATTATAAACTCACTACGTTTAAATTATCAAATATATATATATATATATATATATATATATATATATATATATATGTATATATATATTATATATATATATATATATATATATATATATATATATATATATATATATATATATATATATATTGCTTCGTCGGAGCTTGAAACTGTTTCTTTGTCAATTTTTCAATTTCGATGTTATTTACTCCTTAATAATAAAGGTTCGATTTATAAGTGACCTCATTTTCATTTGTTTGTTAATTTAAATAATTAGCTCTTGCAGCTGTCCCCCCTTCCTTAATTACTTGACTACAATATCCAAAAGTTCGAAAAAACTGTCAATATTCTAGAATTTTGTAATATTCTAGGAAGTTCTGGAACATATTTGAATCTAATGAAAATGGAGCAATACAAATATTAATGCAAGAATTTGAAACCGCAGGATTCACATCTAAAGAAGCAGCAGAAGATGCTAATACTCTCATAATAAATAAATTAATTGAAGTCATCGCAGATGATAAAACTATGATAGTTGTTGGACAAGACACTGATCTACTTGTGCTTTTAAATGAATTGAATGACAGAAATTGGGATATGTAATTTCACAAAACACCCACGGGTAACATTTGTGATTCTTGCTACACTTCTAATAACTTCAAAGATCCATCACAATGGAAATGTTTGGCTTTTTTGCATTATTTCACTGGCTACGATACAACCTCGGGTTTTGTAGGAAAAGAAAAAGTAACGATGATCAAAATACTTCTGCAAAATAACAATTTGGTTGCCTTAGTTGACATCTTTTACAAAAAAGATGCAGGCAAGGAGTTGATAGCTGAAGTGACCGTAAATTAATAGTACTGGCTGACAGTAAAAAAAAATGTAGCGTTTTCTAATTTGCGGTTTCACATGTATCCAACAGCTATGATCAAATCAACCTTCAAATTAGACAAATTACCACCAACATCGTGAGCAGCGAAACAACATTGTTTTTGGGTGCATTATCAACTTCAAACATGCCTTGGAAATGAAATTATCGCTACGGATTGGGGATGGGGGGAATAATGCAGCCGAATATCGCTGAACATCAGTTGATACCAGTAGTGAACATAACCCGATTCGCTCGATCCCCCCACTCCTCGACCTTGACCTTGACCTTGCTTCACCCCTCTTTGGCCCCGCCCACATGTCCTTGTCACTGACCTTGAAAATGCACGTGTGTTTTGGCCTTGTGTTCAAGGTTGTGTGTGTGACCTTGACCTTGACCTTGGTCGAGACGACCTTGACTTTGTTGAAGGTCACCTTGGGTGTGTGACCTTGAAGATATGTTACGTGGTTGGGGGTGACCTTGAATGGTTTTATATAAGGTATGGGGCAGTTTCATTCATCAGTTGGCTCTGACTTGTATAGGTAGTACATGTGTTAATATTTGACAAATCATGGCATATGTTTGTGAAAATTGCGGTTCTAAGTTTACTAATATTTATAATATGAGACGTCATCAAAGAGAATCGTGTGCGGCGAGATTTAATGAAGTGCCTGGAGGAAAACGGCTCCGAATTGAAGAGTATACATCGACGATTCCGCTAATTAATTGCGCTACATGTAATGTAGATGTTCCAATAAATCATATGTCGGTGCATAAACGAACACAACAACATAAAAATAATTCATGTTTGCCGGTATGTCATGGTGTGCAACTCGTTGAATGTGCCTTCAAAAGGAGAATTGCAACCTATCGGGTTAGCAGTGATATGGAGCATTCCGATTACGTAATGTTCTTTGCAGACATTAAATCCAAGGTGGTGGAACTTGTTAATAATTTATTGCGTGTGCATCATGCTTTAAAAGTTAACATGACAGCTGTTGGCGAGTACATGCTTCCATCACAAGAAATATTCAGTGAAAAATCCTTCAACACTGCTAATCAAATAATTAGTGTAGAAAGTGATTTGGATGCCGTTTACCATTCTTTCACCGAATTAATAAAAACGCAGGCGACAGAGTTCCAGGAGAAAGATTCAGGTATGGAAAAATCAAAACCCGATATATTAAACTGATTTTTATATATTATTTTTCTTGTTATAGGATGGGCTCTTGTGCGAATTTTATACTTGGAAGTTGGTATCAACAAGTATATGCCTATGGGTGGCTCATCATACATCAAGTTGCCGTGTTCTATTGAAAAGAAAGGAGCTGTCGTCAATGTGATTAACCAGGACGAATTTTGCTTTGCGTGGGCTGTAACATCAGCATTGTTTCCTCCAACAGCAGAGCCTTCACAGAAGACATCCTACCCCCATTTTTCTAGAGTGCTAAATGTAACAGGTATGGATTTTCCAGTAAAATTACGTGACATTAAAAAATTTGAGGAAATGAACAACATATCAATTAACGTATACGGTCTGGAATCTAAATATGAAAATAATGAAGTAATACATGAAGTTATTGGTCCACTGAGGTATGCGTCAAAAAAGTTGGATAGGCATGTAAATTTATTGTTAATTACAAAAGACTGTAGTAGTAAAGATGGCGGTGAACATTTTTGCGATACGACTTGTTCAAAGAGTCATTATTGTTGGATTCGGGATTTATCACGTTTAGTTTCAAGTCAAATAAATTGTCAACAACATAAAATATATTTCTGTGATGGTTGCCTCATTTATTTTAGTACACCGTCAGCTTTAACTTTACATCAAAGCTACGATTGTAACCACATTTTCACGCAAACACCCTCAGTGGATTTAAAAATCGATAAATTTGGAAAGAGTGTGCCGGAAAATATTTTAAAATTCGAGGGTATAGAAAAGCAAATGCGCGTTCCATTCGTGGTTTATGCAGATTTCGAATCTGTTTTAAAACCCGTTGAAACGGTACAACCAAACCCACAAAATTCTTACACTGTAAAAAGTTTTAAACATGAACCATATTCTTTTGCTTATTTAATTAAATGCTCTTTTGACGACTCACTTTCGAAATTTGAGCTATTTCGGGGGAATAATGCAGCTCAAGTCTTTGTGGATCGTATCGAGTGTGATTTAAGGGCTCTATACAACACATATTTAAAAGACATTAAGCCTATGAAACCGTTAACGCCTGAAGAAAAAAGGGAGTTTAATGATGCTAAAATATGTGGTATATGTGAAGGCCCTTTTGAAGAGGGTGAGATTAAAGTACGAGACCACTGTCACATAACTGGTGCAAAAAGATTTGGTGCTGCACATTCCGTTTGTAATTTAAATTATAAATTACCCTCTTTTATCCCTATCATATTTCATAACTTAAGCGGCTACGACAGCCATTTATTTATAAAAGAGTTATGTAAATATGGGGATAAAATTGGTGTTTTGGCTCAAAGTAAGGAAAAGTACATATCATTTACCAAAAGCATTTATGTGCACGATTATTTTGATAGTAAATGTGGAAAAGTCAAGAGGAAATATTTAAAGTTGCGATTTATTGATATTTTTAAATTTCTGTCAACGTCTTTGGAAAATTTAGGCAGCGGTTTAAACGACGACGATTTTATTGAAACGCGGAAACATTTTTCAAATATCAACCAATTTAATTTGATGCGTCAAAAGGGTGTTTTTCCCTATAGCTTTATTGACTCTATAGAAAAAATGAAAAATACATGTCTTCCAAGTAAAGATGAATTTTATGATAATTTACGGGAAGAACATATTAGCGATGAAAGCTATAGAAGAGCATAAGAAGTATGGCGCTTGTTTGGGTGTAAAACTTTGGGGGACTATTCGGACGTGTATTTAAAATCAGATGTGTTGCTATTGTGTGATGTTTTTGAGCAATTTCGGAATAATTGTTTAAAATTCGATAAACTTGATCCAGCACATTACTATACCCTTCCAAGTTTATCATTTGATTGTATGCTACGTATGACTAAGGTAGAGTTAGAGCTCTTAACTGATATAGACATGATACATTTTTTTAAGAAAGGTATACGCGGCGGCATAAGCCAGTGTACAGAAAGGAAGCACATCGCTAATAATATTTTTTTACCAGACTATGACCCAACAAAACCTTCTTCATTTATAACATACCTTGATGCTACAAATCTATATGGTCATAGTATGTCACAAGCATTACCATATGGTGGTTTTCGATGGTTAAGCGAGCGCGAAATTCTGGATTTAAATATTATGGCTGTTGGTGATGATAGTTTACATGGCTACGTTTTGGAAGTGGATGTGCATTATCCGACTGAGTTGCATGATGCACATTCTGATCTTCCATTTCTAGTAGAAAATATCATACCGCCAACAGAAAACGCTAAATTACCGAAATTAATTCCTAATTTACAAGATAAAAAAAAATACATTGTACACTATAGAACTTTAAAACAAGCCATCGCCAACGGCTTAGTGGTAATGCAAACCCATCGAGTATTACAGTTTAAGCAATCAAAATGGCTAAAATCGTATATTGATTTTAATACCAATTTACGTAACAAAGCCACCACAAAATTTGCGAAGGACACTTTTAAATTAAAAAATAACGCGATATTTGGTAAAACTATGGAAAATGTGGAAAATCGAAAGGATATAAAATTAGTAACACATTGGGAGAACAGTGTAGGCAGAAATGGAGCTAGAGCACTAATATCCCGCCCCAATTTCAATAGTAGCTCGATATTTACCGAGAACTTTGTTGCTATACATATGAATAAAGTTAAAATATTGTACAATAAACCAATTTATATCGGTTTTTCCATATTAGATATATCAAAGACTGTAATATACGATTTTTATTATAATTTTATTAAATCCAAGTTTGGCGATGATGCTTCGTTACTTTACACCGATACTGACTCGCTTATATTAAAAGTGTATACGGAAAACTTTTATCAAACTATATCAGAAAACCCCGAAAAATTCGATACATCAAATTACCCCGAAATTAATAATTTCAACATAATTAAAAGTAATTCTGTAGTTGGTAGAATGAAAGATGAGTTTCCTGGTGATCCGATAATAAGTTTTTATGGTACCGGCGCGAAGGCTTATTATGTAAAGTCCATTAATAATGAATTAAAAAAAGCCAAAGGTATCAAAAAATGTGTTATCGAGAAAGACCTTCATCAGGAAGACTACCAAAGAATTGTTGAACGGGGTGGTTTGATATTAAGAAAGATGAAGACATTTAGAAGTGAATTACATAACATTTATACCAACATAATAAATAAAGTAGCATTGTCACATAGCGATGATAAACGTTATGTAATTCCCAGTTCAACCAAAACTCTACCTTGGGGGCATGCAGACATAGATTTTTACAAAACAGACCCGGAAGAAAACTTAGCAAATTTAGTCACCGTGTTGGAATCATTTCTAAGTCAGGACAGCACGTAATCTGGAAAATCCATATTTCATTATTTGTATTGTTTTTATTATTTCTATTAAACATACAACATTAATATGTAACGATAGTATTGTAATTTTTTTTTTTTTTTTTTAAATAAAAAACATGTATTCATTACTTGATTGCTTTTTTATTGAACCTTTATTTTAAAATTATAAATATAATGAAGTGTCGACAAATAACAAACTGTAAAAGTTATTGTTGAAAAATTTGTCTAATAGTAAATTAAACGCACAGGTCTACGAGTAAATGTTTAATGTGAAACAGGTTTGCTGACAAGATCCTCCATAGTCTTTTCAATTTTCAACATTCTAGAGTTAAGTTCATCACGCAGTTCGTCTTGCCTAAGTTCATATATTGCAATAACAGTATCATCAATGTATCCTCTAAGTTCTTGACCGGTTTCAATTAATTTCTTGCGTACGTAACCTTCAAGTTGGTTTCTGAATATATCTTTAATAACAATTGTTGAGTCATGTAAAGCTTTCTGCGTATCTTGCACACACTGAGCAAGGTTATTATCAACATAATTTCGTGTGGTCGCATCGTCTCCTTCAAGAGGTTCTGCTAAATAGCACAATCTTTTGCTTCCCATGTCGTAATCTCCATTAGGTGTAAGTTTAAAACCTATTCCTGAAGGACCTCGCATAAAGTTAAAATCCTTAAATTTTCTTTTGCGACCGAACTTATCAATAGTGTTTACTTCTGACATTGTTATGTGAGACTGATTTGAAACCATTAGATTTCACCCTAATATATGGTTCTATTTCATTAATAAACGGACTAATTTTAGGTGATGTTTAATAAATACACATACAGATTCATTTTACTATTGTTTTATTGAAAAAAAAAGTTAAAATATAACAAAAGATTGAGTTTACTTTTTATTATTAAAAAAAATAAAAAAAATAACAAACAAAAAAATTAAAAATTAAGAAATAAAATACATGTTAATTTCTTCTGTACAGGTAAGCTTCTTCTATGACCCAATTTCTTCTCTGGATGGCACGTTCATTAATGTCCTTGAACTGGTAGTAAACTAGTCCACAAAAGCCGCATTGTACAAATTTAACCCTGAAAAGGTCAATGTAGTTGAAGTCGTACGTAAGATCATTTCGCCAGCAGATACCTAGTCTTTTACAATGATGACAAGTTAAATAAAAAGCTTTTGGTATATGACTGTATGTTTTGGCTGCTTCACTAGGTTGTTCATCGGTTGGCAACATGATGTTTGAATATGTTGTACTTTTCAATCGCGGTACTCTAATTATGTATTACTTTTTAAAATAACCTTGACAGGACCAAAAAAAAAATCCTTGAAAATTACAACCTCGAAAACGACCCTGACATTGACGGGTACTTTGACCTTGGCCTTGGCCTCGCATCTAACAAGTTTAGTACTATATTTATATGCTTCTTTAAAATAACCTTGACAGGGACAAAAAAAAAATCCATGAAAATTACAGCCCTGAAAACGACCCTGGTATTGCCGGTTACGTCGGCCTTGGCCTTGGCCTTGCATCTGACAAGTTTAAATATTATACTTAATGCATCGAACAAAAGGAATAAAGGCGGTGTAGTGGGGGAAATGGGCATAAAAGCAGACTTGCTGGCTCGAGCTCTTCACAGTTCGTCAGAACAGCAAACAGTACAGTGCTAAGAAAAAGTTAATTGTGTGAGTTTGAATATCGAAAATGTCTAGTGTACGGTCTCTTTTAGATGCTCTTGACGTGAGCTGCGGTTCACAGCAAGGCATGCTGGATAACATGAGTGGTTTGGAAGTGTTAAGTCCGGGGGTGTTCGAGAACTGGAATGGTGTGGAGCATGAAGATGCCGAAGACCGAGCCCTCAACGATGGTCGCGACGAAGAGTTAGTTCAGTCGGCAGCGCAATTCCTGGAATGCTGGACGGAGGAGAAGGAGCCAAAGATAAATGTGATTAGTGATGTGGTTGTGCGAAAAGCATCGCGGCCTAGGGAATCTTCTCCGAAAGCTTCGAAACTGAAAAAGCTCTTGACTATGCGGAAGTCGGAAATCGCCGATAAAAAAACATTTTATTCGGCGATTAAAGGTGTGGGACAAGGGAAGAAGAAAAAGTTTAACTTTAAGCGTCCCTCCACCCCTGTTCCATTACCCGACTTCCTAAAAACAGCACCAAAAGAGCCATTGTCAGTAGAAGTGGAAGTCATAGAAGGCCCCGATGGACCAACACCACCAACGCCACCAACACCGGCCAGCGTAGAGAATGAAATAGTGTCGGAGGTGAAGTCTTCCCCAGCGCCAGCGCCACTGTCGCCGATATTGGGGTGCCGGAAACCCATGAAGAAGCGGTTTAAGCGTTGTTTTGAAGGCGATGAAGTTTCCGCTGCTTCGTCGTCGTCGTCGTCGTCATCGTCATCGTCTTCACCAAATAAAACCGCGTCTTCTTCGTTAATATATTCCGAGCCATCACAACCGGAGTGGGTCGAAGACTTCACCAACTCTCAGAAGACCAAATTGACAGACATTTACGAAATGAAAAAACGCTTAGTGAAAGAAGTGGACGAGTGTGACAGTGACATTATAGAACTTGAAAAACAATTAGAGATAAAAAAGGTGAAATCTGCGCGGTTAAAAAGACAATTAGAGGACTTTAATAAATTATGTAGTAGGTGTTAGGTAGTTGTAGATATTAGCTTTTAATTTATAGTATTAAGTTTGTAAATATATATATATATATATATATATATATATATATATATATATATATATATATATATATATATATTGTAGTTAATAAAAAAGTGTTTGATCAAATTTTTTATATTTTATAATGAGAATAAAAATGACTTGAAAATTTATTTTTGTGTGTTATTTCATATAGGCCCTGTCCCACATAATATTAGGTAATAAAAAAAAAAGAGTGAATAATCCACTAAAACTACGCAATAGCAATAGTTGTAAATATTTTCTGATAATATTTACAAGTATGCTAAAACGTGGTTCGGTTTATGAAGTTAAGGTTCTGTCGCCAGAACTTCTAATACTTTGTATCTCAATATTGTATGTTTTTATGAAAAAAACATAAAATATTGGTTACAAAGTATTATAACCAACTAAAACTACGATCAAATTATTTTGTGGTCCTGAAAAGGACCGTTTGGTTGTAAAACATGCGACTCTTTTATTGAGTTGTGGAGTCGCACGGCCCGTCATCATCAGCGGGGGTGGTGGTGCTATCCTCTGTATATTCGATGATGAACCGCCAAAGTTCATCCCATCTAGGGTCGTTCGGCTCCCACTCCAAACAATTCTCTGTGGTAGAATCTACCACAGGGCACTGGATGGGTTGTTGTTGTTGTTGTTGTTGAGTCGCAGACATGTTGAACTAAAATGATTGTAATAAGTATTGGTGGTCGTATATATAGAGACAAATTAATGGTGGGGCGTGAAAACAAATGTCGTATTACGTATTGAGACCAAAAGTTGTTTGTGGTCTCAAATACGAACGAACGATTTAGCTGGGTTCCACCAGCACTTAAAGTTTTAATACTTTGTATCTAATATTGTATATTCTATACATACAATATTAGTAACAAAGTACTAATATGTACTAAAACTACGATCAAAGTATTTTGTGGTCCTGAAAAGGACCGTTGTTGTGTGCCCTTAAAAAGGGCCAGGGAGAGTGTGGGGCTTATGGTGCCCCATCCTCGCTGGTCGACCACCAGCTTGACGAATCGCAGGGGCCTTGTGGGTCGTCGGGTGTTGGTGATGCTGGAATTTCCAGCACCGCATCTTCCGTCGAGTCCGGCTCTGGCTGCGGCGACGGAGTTTCGAGTTTTTGTAAGACCCAATCGCCCGCATCGTCTAATTCCACTAGACCCGGATCATGGTCATATACTAGCGGAATCGGCTCATCCAAGTCGTCCCAACGTAGGACGTCAATTTCAAAATCCACCTCGTCGTCGTCGTCGAAGACTTGCAGGTCTCCAACGTTGTCGGCTACGGTGTCATCACTAAAGATGGATGAGCCTCGGCTGGCGGGTCTTTCTTCCTCCATGTTCATCGTATGAGGGTTGATGAATATATGACTGTGTAACTGACCCAGTCTCATATATATAGAACTACCCCCACCCCACCAACGGATTCTAAATGTATTGGTGAGAGCATATAGATTTATTGATTTTTTCAAAAACTTTAAATAAGGAATTAGATTTGTTTAGACAATAAGACTTATTCTTAATATTTTGTGAAGAATACATTACAAAAAAAAATAATAGAAACCTTGTTTGAACTGTTAACATTTTCATAGGTTCTCAAGCATATAACTTGGCACTTAAGCTACGAGACAAATCGTCGTTAAACGAATATCTCGCCCCATAAGTGACGATTACTAAACTACGATCAAAATATAATGTGGTCCTGAAAAGGACCGTTTTTGTGGCCCTAAAAGGGCCTGGGGGGAGGGTGGGGTGCCTACCGTGGAGTAATACCCAACGATATTAACACCGACCTAGGTGCAGCCCTTGGTCTTCTCATTGGCGGCACCGTCGTCGTCGCTGGTGGTGTCGGCGTTGCAGGCGGTGTCGAAGGTGCCGCTCCTGGTGCGGTACCCCCGCACTCCTCACACTTGCATATTTTGCCGGGCACGAATGGCCTGACAATGCCAATGATCCTTTTTGGTATATCTTCCATCTTGCCGATCGAATGTGTAATGATGAAATAATTCTAATACCGGCCTCTATATACATTCAAAAAGTTGGAGGGGGTAAGGTGGAGTGCATATATGCATTATATAAGTTTGAGAATAATATGATTTTATAACTCACCGTATCTCTGTTATGGACACAAACTACCCCCCTCCACTTTTCTAGCATATAGTACTAGACTTTCTCTACATTTTTTTCAAATAAATTTTTTTGATATTTCTAACCATTACTTTGCTACATATTTACAAAAAATGCAAATTATGCATATATTTTAATTATTTTCAGGCAAGGTAAGGAAAATTTTGAAAATGTTTTGACGGAATCGTAATAAGGAAGAGTTGAAGTATATCACACTATTTGGATTTAAAAAAAAAAAAAAAAAAAAAAAAACCTCCCCTACAACTTCCACATACTCCCGTTCGGCGGCCCTAGCCTCCTAACTCAAGAATTTCAATTTTTTCATCTAAATTTTTTGTCATTTTTAAGATTTTCCAAATTTTTTTTTCACCATTGTATTCTACTCAAAATTCTAGGTAATTAAAGTGCTTTTATTTTTTCTCTATCTTGAACGGTTCCCGAGCTACAGCGCTTTAAAGAATTCAAATTACTAACTTTCTATAACCCTTTTTTTTCAAATTTCATTTTTTCGAATTTTCAAAAATACTACAATATGTAGAAAATAGAAAATTCTCTCTTTAATTTCCCAATACCGTTTTTCTCTAAATCTTCAACTTTAGCGCGTATTCAGCATTTTCAAAAAAAAAAAAATTATAATTTTTTTTACACCATCGCATTCTCCTCAAAATTTTGGGCTATCAAAGTGCTTTTATTTTTTTTCTATCTTGAACGGTTCCCGAGCTACAGCACTTTAAAAAATCCAAATTACTAACTTATTGTAACCCTTTTCTTAAAATTTCATCTTTCCGAATTTTGAAAAGTACTACCATATGTAGAAAAAAATTCTCTTTCTAATTTCCTAATATCATTTTGCTCCAAAACTTCAACTTTGGCGCGCATTCATCATTTTTCAATTTTTTTTGAAAAAATTTTTTTTTACGTTTTTACTATCGAGAAAAATGCTTGCTTATAGTACTCGATTTCCTCTATAATTTTTTCTTATAACTTTTTTCCCTATTCCTAACCGTTACTTTCCTACAAATTTTCTAAATCGTTGTTTTCATATTTTGCCTTAAAAATTTTTTCTTGTGTTATTTAAGCTCTTTTTTCCACTTAATAAATCACCATTTTCTAAATTCCCGTACTCTTTTCTTAAAGAGCGGGCTTTTCCGCCAGCTTTTTTTTTTGGTTGGGTTTCAAATAAATATAAAACTACTACTTCACTCATTACAAATTTATTGATTCAAGAACATTATTTTGTGTTACATATAATAGATACATTAAAATATAGATTTATTGGTCACCGAACCGTTTAATACATTATAACTAAAAAATGAGTCGTGAATAACTAATGCGTACACTTTAGTGTCTTTGGGGAATTTATTCTTTCTCGTTTGGAACTCCAATTTTACATCCACTGTCGATGAGTTAATCGCCTCTGGTTGATGACTGCAATTGATAATAAAAACGGGGTTTTTCATATATTCCGCGAACGTTATCATCGGATCGTTTATTTCGCGCCCGTAGTAGCTGCTTTGGAAGTTTTCGTAATTGTAATAGGCTGCTGCGTACATTTTCTTGGCGAAATCTAAATTCCATCTTTCGTATGGATAAACGGTTGAATTCAGATACAGTCTAATGTCGCATACGTCGGCGTGGGTAAACTGGGTTGCGTTTTTTTCTTTCTTGTCGCAATTATTGCTGTCTTGAAACCCGACGATTATATAGCGCGGTCTTTCCAGACTTGTACTCGTTCTCAAGGCCCACACGTCGGAAGATGTTTGCCTTAAAGCTGGTAATTCGTACAGATCCCATTTACGATATGCCATTTGAATACTGGCATTGTTTCCTCCTTTATTAATGCGAGACAGTATTTTCAATTTTTGCTTATCGTCTGGAATGATGTGACGAATTTTCCATTCGATTTTGTCGATACTAATTTCTGCCTCTACTTCGCCGACGTAACAATTGGTAAAAGTGCGAGCTATAATCATAATAAGCTCTTGTTTTACGTTGAAAACACCTTTTGCGTAATCTTCGGCGAATCCCATAAGATATTTTAAGGGTAATTTCCCGGAGAATACGTTACTTGCCGTGTCTACGATATCTTGGTTTGCTTCGTCGAGACCCCATCCGCACGTCATGAGAGATCTTTGTTGCAAACTTCCGAATGAAACCATGGTTTTTAATGTCGTCGTAACTCCAGGTTTACGAACCACGGCGACCTGTTCACCTCCCATCTCGTAGCGAATTTCATCGAACAAAAATGCGAGGGCATTATTTGATAAAAAACATCTTTTCGTTGCGTCTATGGGTTTAAATTTTCCTTCGATATATATGTAACTTTCGGCGATATCCAGTATAATATCTTGAAAATTAATGGGGATACGGACTTCATCCGAATTGTTGAATGATGGAGATCCGTATGGTTTATACGTATGCTCTTCTAGACTAATAATGGAATTGTCCAAGATGGGCTCGGAGAAAACCTCTATTTTATCGCTGGTGGTGGAAATCATTTTCGCACTTTAAGACCGATTGATTTTAAAAATTTATAGTCTTCGGCAGATAACTGTTGAGATGTTTGTGATCTAACGTCTGGACGACGACTAACCTTGACGTTAACTCTTCTTTTACTTTTATTATGTTTCGGCGGTTCCCCCATCTTAGTCGACAGCACACACAATTGACGATTGAAGCAAAAACCCATTTCTATGAAAGTTTCTTCAGTTCCAATTTCACGATTATTTTCTCGCCTTGAAAATTGATTAGATCACCGCTATCGTCCAAGATGCGAAGAGTAATGTTGTCGATAAACTGACGTCCTGCCGGCATTAACGGCATATAAATATTATTTTGTGGTTCTTTACTGATTTTGTAACCGGGCTCCACGTCGATATCGAATTCGAACAAGGTATGACCTTCCACCGAATTCATATATGCTCCGGAAATTATATTACAATCTACGCGTATGATGCGTACTTTCATTATTTCCACCATCTCGGTTGATTCGTGCTTTTTGTCTCTTTTTAACACTGTATGATTAAATCCTAACATTTTACCAATACTCGCCTCTCCCCGGAAATCTATAGTATATTGGGATTTCAGTTCACATTTCAGCGTATTATTATTAGCAACCAAGTAAAAGATTCCATCGTTCTTTTCTTCAGTTGAAATCCTCAAAGCCTCCAACATAGCTTTACCTATCTCATCTATTTCATAGGCCCCAGGTGGAATCTGCAATTGTATCGGCTCGGTGGTGTAACCCTCCTTCATGTAGGCAAACTTATTGTTGCTTTCGTCCACATTAAAAATTGAATTGTATGTGTAAAATCCCAGCAATGCCAGACCATATTTGTTTTCTCTATTTAATTCGACTGGTGGATAAAAATCGGCGCTTAAGACGCTCGAGTGTCCTGTTAGTGTGAACGTATAAGACATGACTAACCATTAAAACATCACACATCTCGGTTTTATTCTTAGCGGCAACATTTAAAAAGATTCATCGTCACACCTTTTCTCACTGCATTAGATAGTGATGTTTTTATGCTATTTTCTGCTTTTATGCGCACATCGCTGATTTTGCAATAACAACAAAATATTTTTCTAGCCGTAAGATCCTCATCAGTCATAACCTCGTTTAAATTGCTGCTGCTGCTGCTGAAATAATGTTTGCAACCGCACTGATATTTTAATATATCGATATCGCTTTTAAGGTGCTCCGGCAACTTTTCCCAAACGAATGGAATTTCATTTGGGGCTAATGCAATCATTACTTCCTTGGGCATGTTTTCTAACTGTTTCACGGTCATTTTCCTTAATCCACCGGCTAGATGAAATGCTTTCAGTGATTGCAACATTTTAGTATAGTTATTGCGATCCATTTGCGGTGTTAATGGTGACGATGATGATGATGACATCTTTTACGCTGATGATTCGACAAGAAACTTTAAGCACAAATGTCCACACCAGACTGTTCCAAAATCCTGCTGACGATCGTATGTATAGTAAATAATTTTTGATGGTTCCGATCCCGTTTGTAGATATCGTACCAATTCGATCGGTGGGGGTAAATCGCCGAAGCTGTCATAATATGTTACTTTAGAATTATTTTTTCTATAAGCTACCCAATGAGTCCCTGCACCACGCGTACTATCCAAATTCACTATTGCTGCTTCGTAACGTCGAGGACCTTGTCTAGGTAATAAATCCCTCATATAAACGCCTCGAAAGTGTCCTATTCTTTTCTTTTTGGCATATTTTTCTATATCGATGTTAGATAGTGGTCTTCGAGGTAGGGATTCAATTAGTTTTTTGATCTACGATTTAAAAATAATCCCATACCTTTACGATATGGCTTTAGAAACAAACCATTTCCTTTCGATTTTAAATACAGGCCGGCACCGGTTTTATCTTCGCTGCTTTTTTTTACTGCTTTTATGGCGCGCACAATTCCCGCTGCCCCACCGGCTAATGAACCCAAAGCTGATAACCCGGCAAAAATTGGTATTAATGGTAATATTCCACCAGTTTTAGGAATCGGTATTATTCTCGGTGTACGAACCTTCCTTTTGCCACCTGCCGCTTTTACCGATCTACGTGCTGCCGACAGAGCTATTTTAGATGCATTCATGACATTTCCGGCTTTTAATAATTCCCTTCGAACTGCTTGTCGAATAGCTGTTCCGAAACTGGCTTTCCGAACATGTCGATTTTTATTAACACCTTTCCTTTTTGTATGACGCGTGCCTTTACTAGATGTTTTTTTTGTTGATAATGATGATGGTACACCCATACCAAAACGTTGTTTTCCTTTCATAATGTTTGTAACTAACCAAGCTGCTGTTTTTTCACCTAAACTGGAATCTTTCGATTTTACTCTATTCCAAGCACTTTGTTCGAGCTCGTAATCCGCTCGATGTCTCGCACTTATGTTGTCTTTATTATGTAAATAGGCTAAATCGTGTTTTTTGCATGCGGCATCCAAAGGATTAATGCCTGGATCACCTCTTGTTACACGTTTTATTACTTTTGTTCCGGGTCCGCAATATTGATAACCAGGAATGTGTACCTCGAATGGTAATTTATTTATTAACGAATTCACAATACCGTATCCAGTTTTGTTGGAAACGTGAGACCGTCCACTTCGTTTGACGCTCGGCATCTGAATGACAGTTTTTGTGAAAAATTGCCTATAAAATATCAAATTTTCCTAAGATGCGCGTTATCGATCTTAAACAAAAACTTCCTATTGACAATCTTGATGAAAAAGTCGGACTTGGATTTGAAAAGAAGATAATGAAGAGACACGGTCCTCTACTTCCTTCCTCTATTCGCGGCCTGTTAACTGGTCCATCCAATTGTGGAAAAACTAATGTCATGATTTCGCTGCTTACACACCCCCTTGGGCTACGTTTCGAAAATGTCTATATTTACTCGAAATCTCTGTATCAACCGAAATATGAGTATTTAAGGAAAATTTTAGCGCCCATCAAAGGTTTAGGCTACTATGCCTTTAGTGATTGCAGTAATATTGTGGTACCGTCCGATGCAAAACCAAACTCTATATTTATCTTTGATGATGTTATATGTGAAAGTTATAAGATCGTACTTTAGCATGGGACGTCATAAAAATATCGACTGCTTTTACCTAGCGCAAACATATTCGCGAGTGCCTAAACAGCTTGTGCGAGACAACGCCAATTTTATTATTATGTTTAAACAAGATGAGTTGAATATGAAACACATATTTTCCGACCACGTTTCACCGGATCTAACTTTTACTCAATTTCAAGAAATGTGCTCAAAATGTTGGGATAATAAGTATGGATTTTTAGTAATTGATAAAGACAGTGATGTGAAATCGGGAAGATACCGCAAAGGATTTGATAGCTATATATTACTGTAATAATAAGAGAAAAGGCTCATTTGATTGTTGAAACGTCCTTTGTTAACATCATGAATAACGCGATCGACTTAAAACGTAAACTAGTGGAAGCTACCAATGCCGTCAGAAAAAAATTTAAACAAATTAAAGCGGCTAAAGAGTTTAATGTTGTGGAATTGGAAAAGTTTTACGAACCCATTTCTAAGCCGTTGACAACTATATCTGATGTGGTTAAGCAACGTCAGCAGCAGCAGCAGCAGCAACAACAACAGCAACAACATTATCCAGCTACAAAGTCACATAGTCTCAGTACATCAGTGCAGTCGACTCAAATATCAGGTTTTCCCCAACCTACACATTCCTTTCAAACCTCCACACCTATTCAGCAGCAGCAGCATCGCATTTCAAAAGAAGATATTAGCCAATCGGTGTTTGATACACCCTCGACATCAACTAATACATCTCTCGCATCCGCTGACACCACAACTTCCAATACTTTAAACGCACACCTGAAAGGATTACGTTCGAAACCATCTCTATACGATACTGTATATGGTGTACGTTTTGGTTCAAAAACAGATCATAACAAAAATTTTATTGGTAATTTAGAGGTGCATTTTCGAAATGGAAATATTGTCTTATACAAAAAAGGGAAAAATATTGCAGAATATGGTGGATCACCGGCACTTTATGATTTGTTATTTCTTAAAACACCCCCAAGTGTAGGCAAGGAACAACAACAATTAAGTGATAATGTACTTTCAACGTACAAGGAAATTTTGGAATCAACGAATGCTGTCTACAACAATTTTAAAAAAAGTGATGGTTTACGGGAGACCAGATGGAACAAATATTTACGAATTATTAAACCTCTGATAATGGGCACAAAATTAGGTGGTACTATTACAAGAAAAAATCTCTCGGAAAAACTACAGTTACCCACAAAAAAGAAATTATCTTCGAAAAAATTTCAATATGTCTACTGGAACAAAGCTAAAGAGTTGGTGGATCGTTTACGTTTGTTGTGGAGTTCCAAAATGGCCGGTCACACTGAACACGAAAATGAAATTATGTCAATCATAGAGGAATTACGAGAAGAAGATATAATATATTAAGCTCAATATTTAATGATATTATTCAGTTCTTCCTTCGATCTGAAACCTTTAGTATTACTAATAATATGGAGCCCAGTCTAGAAAAAGTCAAGATTGTTAATGAACTACATAGAACCGCTAGAAAAAATTTTGTAAGACGGCGCACGATAATAAAAGGATACAGAGATTTGTGGCAAATTGATTTGGCTGAAATGCAACAGTATGCTGATGAAAACGATGGTTATCGTTATATTTTGGTCTGTATAAATTGTTACTCGAAATTTGTCTATACCAAAGCCATAAAAAACAAGACTGGTATAGAAGTTACTAATGCGATGAAAAGCATTATTGAAGAGGCATCATATACACCAACAAATCTGCAAAGTGATCAAGGAAAGGAGTTCTATAATACAAACTTTCAAGCCCTGATGAAAAAATATAATATAAATCATTATTCCACTTACAGCACAAAGAAAGCTGCAATTGTTGAGCGAGTCATAAGGACTTTAAAAAATAATTTATATAAACAATTCTCGACAAGAGGATCTTACAAATGGATACATATATTATCGGCAGTAACAAAAACCTATAACCATTCGAAACATCGCACCATTGGAATGAAGCCTGCAGACGTGCAAGAAAAAACACATATTAAAGCATATGATTATTTAAAAATTGTACCTAAAAAATTTAAGTTTTCCATGGGTGACATTGTGCGTATTAGCAAGTACAAAAGCTTATTCGAGAAAGGATATACGCCCTCTTGGTCAACCGAATTGTTTAAAGTTGTAAAAGTTAACGTTACAAATCCACCTACTTACTTGTTGGAATCGTTAGAAGGTCAGCCTATAAGAGGGTGTTTTTACGAATCAGAACTACAAAAAACAAGCAGTCCTGACGTTTATCTAGTAGAAAAGGTCCTTAGACAACGCAAGAAAAATCACATCGATCAATTATTTGTCAAATGGCTAGGATTTCCCAACCACTTCAACTCTTGGATAGATAAAGCTAATATTGTTTAAATAACATATTGTATGACTATATTTTTTATTTAAAATGTAAAATAAATAAACAATATATTGTAAAATAAAGTTTTTTATTTCAATCTTCATTATTAAAAACAATGACAATAAAACATCATACACATAAATAACATTTCAATATTCTTGGAGGGAAGGTCCAATTCACCGACGACTACGACGTTATCTTCAAGGCTATGCCACTCGGAGTGCGTTCTCCTATTCTTTAACCTGCTTTTTTTAGATTTTTTTTGAAGTCGAGTCGTACGACAGTGCGCTTAATGAGTCATTTAAAGGCTGATGATAGAGTATTTTCTGCATAACTTCAATTTTTGTTTTAAGCTCACTATTATTTTTGTATATCATGGGGAGGACATCCTTGTTAAATATGTCACATATTACAACTGCAAAATTGTAAAACTTTCTATTAACAAAGTGTTTTGTCACAGCATCGTCATCATCTTTAGGTTCGCCTAAGTTGGTTATGATTTTTCCACCCATATCATACTGCCCATCCGCTGTAAGTTTAAAACCAATCCCTTGTGGCCCAGATAATATATGATATTTTTCATTATATTTCTGACGACCAAATTTATCAATTGTGTTGTTTCCTCGACTCATTTTCAATCTTTACTAAACTATTTTATTTTTATTTGCCCTACTTATATTAAATATTTCAGCTGAGAAAAAGAAACACTGACTATGATCTACTAGGTTGGTATGTTTATAAAAGAAATAAAATAAAACTGTGATTGTAACAGATATTTATTTACAGTTATTTAATTGCACAAATACAAAAATTATAAAAAATTAGTTTTCCATGTCTTCGTTTTCGTTGCTCAAAATTCTATCCCATCCGACACTATTTCGATCGTCAACGTCTTGGGCTGTTGCTGTTGCAGAAACCAATTCATATTTTGCAGCAAGCTCACCTGGTAAATGTGGAATATTGACGAGGTATTCTTTTAATTCTTCTTCAACCATTTCAGCACAAAATGTATCCATGTCTACGGAACCATATAAAAATTTGTCGCACAAGTGTGCCCCAGCCATAAAATTGATTGTATCCCTGATCTCGTTCTTATATTGATCTTTGGTTACATCAATATGCGACCAATCATTTACGCTATCTAACATATCGTGAGCCCTATTTCTTAATTCTCTCCCCAACCAAAATATGTATCTATCTACACATTCGTTGGCGGTCGTCGTCGTCGTCGTCGCATCAGCAGACATCTTTAACAGAAATAATGAACACGCGTAAGTATTCTGACATGTGCAACTATATTTTAAATTTAATTACATCCTTTTTTTCAAACAATTTACATACAATTTACTCCAATGAGCCAAAACGTAATAATGTTCGAGTATTGTTTCCAAAAACTCTAGTGCCCTGCCCCAAATAAGTTAGAGTGTATTTATCTTTAGTTTTACTCATAATATCTACAATATCGTCAGATAGTGTTTCGGCCACACGTTTTGGTAAAAAAGTCTCAAATGTGCTATTATCACCGTCATCGTGTAAAGCCACTAAAAGAGTTTTACCAAATCGTGTAGTCATTGAAACCATCTTTACAATTTTATACACTTTGCCTACAATCATTTCGGTAACCTTTTTTCTCTCTAAAACCTCGAAATCTTTGCTAAACATTTCATTAATTTCATCTAGAGTTTCTTTTGCAATACTCATTATTGAAAAAAATGGTATATAAATCCAAAAATTACCGTGAATATAAAAGCACTTTCAGAACACTACACGAACACAATATTTGATGTTTATGCCACTGATATCTGCGACTGTTTGAAGTCACTTCTTCTCCCACGAACCTTTATAGCGGGGTTTCAAGGTCGAATTGTAACAATGGTGGGGGTAGCTTAACGATAGAAATAGTGGGAGGAGTACTCAAGGTCAAATGACGTCACACATTTAAATTGGTATAAGGATAACTTCAAGGACAAAATATAATGAAACAAATAACTACATTTTATGTACTTTATTCATTGATTTTTTTCTGCCATTCTTCTATGCGTTTAACATTATCACCTAAACCTAATTTCCTTAATTTGTTCAATAATAATTGTTTGTTTTTATATCTAAGAAAATTCTTACAAACTATACTAGCTAAAAGACACACTTCGGCATGGTCCATATACTTAAAAAATACACTAAAGTCCTGAGCCTCCGAATCTTGCATTTCATATGCGTAAAATTCCGAACAGGCTGCAGAAATTAGAAATTCCTCGTACATTTCTCGCACTAAACTTTCCATATTAACTACTACTACGTTAAACTTAAGTCCTACACTCTAATTTCATCTAACACAACCGGATCTGCAATGAACCTAATCAGTTTTTCCAAACAGTCACTAAACCCCAACTTTTTTATCTCACGAACAAAGTCTTGTAAATTTATTGTTTTGCTGCAATATTTACGACATGCATTCGCAGCCTTTTCATATTCATAAGCCAAATCACAATAGCGCGACGCCCATTCTGCTCGACTTTTCATTGCATCATTGAAATAATTATTAGCCGTTTCAGTGAACTCATCGCCCAATTTTTTTACTGTCTCTTGCAAAGCACTATTCATATTATTCACTCATTTTTACATTCACGACACTTTTTTATTGCTGGTGGTGGCCCATCTATATGATGACGATATATTTGTTCATAGTGAATGTAACAGGGTAAGCTTAACTGTAGTTCCTTGTTACACCGATATGACGCTGGCAGCTTATCCCAAATTTGCCGTAAACTCAGCGTATCAACGCAAGTTTTTAAATATTCGAGAGGAAAAAATGCTAGATCCTTCTCTTCAAAATCACACAAACTTTTTAAATTACTCTGATATAAACAAATTACTCTGCCGACTTGCTCTATAATTTTTTCTTTAGATAGTTCCGTATCTGACATTTCACACTGAATGAATGCAAGTAGACTCACACAATTTATAGAACAATTTGCAAGGTCAAAATCATTTCAAGATCATCCCACACTATTACAATGCACAAATAACTACTTCAAAGTCACACACCCAAGATGACCTTCAACAAAGTCAAGGTCGTCTCGACCAAGGTCAAGGTCAAGGTCACACACACAACCTTGAACACAAGGCCAAGGCCAAAGCACACGTGCACTTTCAAGGTCAATGACAAGGACATGTGGGCGGGGCCAAAGAGGGGTGAAGCAAGGTCAAGGTCAAGGTCGAGGAGTGGGGGGATCAAGCGAATCGGGTTATGTTCACTACTGATACCCGATAGCCTCCTTAAAACAATTTGTTGCAGTCACGAAAAAGGTTGTTCTACTGCAAGATATAACTGTAAGAAACATGGTCAAAAGTGTACCAATTTATGTTGAAATTGTTACAATTTAGAAAATTGTGCGAAGGCAGAAGTTCAAAGAACTTCAATTGACGGTAGTGAATTAAAAGAAATGGAGACCAGTAATGTTGAAGCAGTTGATTATATTTCCGAACCTGTTAATTGTGTGGAATCAGATGAAGAAGAAACCCTACTTTCTGCAAAGAAAGCGAGACTTGACAATGATGATGTATAAAAAAATCTTTTTGCATAATGTGTGACAACTGTATGTTTATTAAATGTAAATAATTAGTATTATATTAAAACTATTAATTTTCTTATTATTTTTAAAATGTAAAATCACTTTATCACTGATAATTATTATTAATTATTAAATTAATTAGTTTTCTTAATGCATGTTTTGTAAGAAAATGACTGGCAATAATAACCAAGTGTATTGCGACATGCAATTGTGATCTTGTGATTCTGCATTCCTCTGTTCAATCTTAAATCCGCTCCAATACTTCCATCGTATCTTCAACTAATTTTACATAAACAATTTGAATTTCAAACTGAATATTATTCAATATTAAACAATTTAAATTAAGTAAATTAATATATGCTACAAATATATTTTTATTTTTGCTAAAATTTGTTTAGTTATTTTTTAATAATAAACAATTAACAATTCTTGTTTCTAAATAAACAAATTAAAAGTTATTAATGATTAAAATTAAAAGTAATAATATTAGGATTATCAAATATACAAAAAGGGGTCATTTATATGCCGCACCTCTACTATTATGGTACAAGCCTAATTTATAATTTTTGTGCTCATTGTTTGTAGTAAAAAATAACATTATAAAATTGTAATAATTTTAATAAATAATAGCAAATTATTTACAATAATAGTAGAACCAATGTCGAAAAAGTAATTTTTTTTTTGGTTTTTTCGATTCTTCGACAATTCTTTTCCATTGTGCTGTATATATATATTTTCATTTATTGAAAGTAGAAGTAAAAACAAAAAAAAAGAGCCCAGTCCGAACCCTGTCGGACAATTATTATTGAGAAAAAATCCGATAAAAATCTCACCTTTTTTGTTAAAAAAAAAGTTAAATAAAACCGCAAAGGTTGAATATTTTTACACAAAAAAATACTTAGTCGAATCATTTTTGTGGAAGAAAAAAATAAAAAATCGAAAAAGCGTTGCATTTCTTTCGGAAAACTTTGTGATTAGTGTAAAAATGGCTTGTAAAAAGTTGTAGACCTTCATATTACCTAAAACTCTTGTGTTTCATTTTTATCGATAAGATTCATAGTTTAGCCGGAAATCGCAAAAAACTGTTTTTTACCCCTAAAAATCACTTACAATTCACCCCAATGCGGTGCTGGTGGTTCGGATTATTTTTCCTTCATTAGTTATGATATTACCTATAATAGTAGGGGAGCCCAAGAAGTTAAATGAGTAGTTACTCGAGCGTTGTCAGGACCTATTGGATTGTGAAGATTAGATGCTAAATAGAAAAAAAGTTTATATGATGTATGCCCCAATACTGGTAGGGGAAGCGAGTATAAATTTTCAAAAATGTAAAAAAAAAATCAGTCACAAAGACATACTCAAGCGCGTTAGACATTAACAATGTATACGCGCAACCTGTTTCTGGCAACGGAGGGATGTTAATCTGACGGCTTGCTAGATGGGGGTAGCCACACGAAGGGGTGGAAAAAATTAGAAAAAAAAAGTTATTCGAGCGCGTCAGATATTCAGAGAGAATGTTAAGTGAACCCTTAAAGATGTCATATTAGAAAGACTGACGATTATGACGCAACTAAAACTCATAGCCGATTTGTGAAAGTGTAAAAAAAAACCTGACCTTGAAATACTCGAGCGCGTCAGATTTATATACAGTCGGTTCAGCATGATGTCCTTATCATGTAGACCTATAATCTGAAAATGGTGTGGAGGAATTTTTTAAATCTGACAGTCTAATTTTTTTTTATTAATGAACCGAATAATTTCAATGAACAGCAAATAATATATAATGTCATAGAAAAATATATACATGTACAATTTTATCATGTATTTATGAGAAGAATGTTGAATGAAAAAAAAATCAAAAAGAAGATTATTTCATCGTCATCAGTGGAATCGGGAGTTCGAATGAATCACTTTGGTCATTTTCATTTACATCTTGCGTATCTGTAATCAGAAATGGTTATGATATTTAACAATATTTAATTTATTTCATGATATTATTAGTATTCTAAAAAGAAAACATACCTGAGTCTGGAGTATTCCCTAAAATGTCAGGTGTTATGACAATATCTTCATATGCTTCTGGGAGTTGATTTCCAACGAACCAAGTCCTCTCCAACTTTCCATCCACATTTTTCCACCCAAAATCTATTGGTGACATCTCAGTGACGATTCGAAAGAGGGCATTCTTCCATAAGTATGCGATGTTTTGCGTTCGTAATAATTGTTGCCGTAGCTCTAATTGGCATGGGGGCAAGCTACAAGCGTCATAATAACACTGCGCGTGATAGCCGTCATTTAATGATGTTTTCTCTGAAATTTCAATTTCAGTGTAGGTGATGTGTGATTTTCTTCAAACCAGCATGGTTAGGCGATATTCCAAAATCACCATGTATTTTTTTAATGTTTCTGGTGTAAATTTTATTAATTTTTCATATATTTCTTGACCACAAAATACACAGATCACTCTTTTATCACTATTATCACTCATTGTAGTAATACATAAAAAAACTTACTGTATTTAATTCGCTAAACTTTTTGAAAATACAATAAACAAACATTATACATCTAAAAGCACAAACGCGTTGTTGTAATCAGCTGGAATAACATCATGGCGGCAGAAAGTAGTGTGAGGACGGTGCGAGAGAGTGAGAAATAGAGAAAGAGTGAGAAGGGGAAAGAGGCGCGGAGTGGGAAATACATTATTCTCATCACCTGCACGTACTACACTTGATTGATGAAATTAGCTTTTTCGGCTTGCGAAAATCGTCAGATTATATTATTTCCGTGATCCTTACATGATTTCCATTTTCTGCATGTAATTAACTTACCTTGTCTTAATCTGACGAGCTCGAGTTACTTTAAGGATCGATTTTTTTTTACTAATCTGATCGGCTGCCCTAGACGCACCCCCTATATTTAAGGTTCATAATAGGTTGATAGTTCATAATAGGGTACAAACTTTCTTCCTTTATAGTATTCTGCCGAGCTTGCATAAATCCCAAAATCCCCGCTTGGGCTCCCCTACTATAATATTTCGCTATCAATTTGCTGTAATGAATTATTTTTCCCAGTCCTATTTTGATTGGTGTATTAAAACCATTTTTTTACATAACTTACATAATTGCATAATGTAGTGCTGTTTTTCCTGTCTCGTCACTTGCATTTATTTTAGCAGAGACATCTCGTTCATCCGACATCTTCAATTTTTCTAAAAGCTCCTGGTAACAACCCATGTGGTCGGATTCAGGATTTATATTGTCTAGATGTTTAATTAAAGTAGGCAATAGTTCTATCGGTATTTTCGATATGTGAGTATATCGGTTTAATAGTTTTCCAAATATATCTTTGAATCCATTTTCAGCTGCGATGATTATCTAAAAATAAGAAAGCTGATATTTATTTTGTATTCATAAAGAGTTCATTGATTACACAAGATCACATTTTTTCATTTCTTCGCGTAAGACAAGATATTTTATATGGTTTTCGAGTTGCTGAACACACCGCTATTGTCCGTTTTGGCCTGGCATGTCGGAATTTTTAATAAAATAGGATAAAATGTCTCAAAAACCACCTTAAAATCTTGATTACCATAACACCACAACTTTCTTACCTAGAAATTTATTTTGTATTTACGAAGAGATCATTGACCACATTTTTTCTTTTCTCCGCGTAAGACAAGATATTTTATATGGTTTTCGGTTTGCTGAACACAACTCTATTGTCCGTTTTAGCCTCGCATGCCGGAATTTTTAATAAAATAGGATAAAATGTCTCAAAAACCACGTTAAAATCTAGATTACCATAACACCATAACTTTCTAACCCAAGAATTTATTTTGTATTTAGGAAGAGACCATTGACCACATTTTTTCATTTCTCCGCGTAAGACAAGATATTTTATATGGTTTTCGAGTTGCTGAATACAACTCTATTGTCCGTTTTAGCCTCGCATGCCGGAATTTTTAATAAAATAGCATAAAATGTCTCAAAAACCACGCTAAAATCTAGATTACCATGACACCATAACTTCCTGACCCAGGAATTTATTTTGTATTCATGAAGAGACCATTGACCACATTTTTTCATTTCTCCGCGTAAGACAAGATATTTTATATGGTTTTCGAGTTGCTGAACACAACTTTATTGTCCGTTTTAGCCTCGCATGCTGGAATTTTTAATAAAATAGGAAAAAATGTCTCAAAAAGCACCTTAAAATCTAGATTACCATAACACAATAACTTTCTTACCCAGAAATTTATTTTATATTCATGAAGAGACCATTGACCACATTTTTTCATTTCTCCGCGTAAGACGAGATACTTTGTATGGTTTTCGAGTTGCTGAACATAACTCTATTGTCCGTTTTAGCCTCGCATGCCGAAATTATTAATAAAATAGGATAAAATATCTCAAAAACCACCTTAAAATCTAGATTACCATAACACCATAACTTTCTAACCCAAGAATTTATTTTGTATTCATGAAGAGACCATTGACCACATTTTTTCATTTCTCCGCGTAAGACAAGATATTTCATATGGTTTTCGAGTTGCTGAACACAACTTTATTGTTCGTTTTGGCCTCGCATGCTGGGATTTTTAATAAAATAGGATAAAATGTCTCAAAAACCACCTTAAAATCTTGATTACCATAACATCATAACTTTCTTACCCAGAAATTTATTTTGTATGCACGAAGAGATCATTGACCACATTTTTTCATTTCTCCGCGTAAGATAAGATATTTTATATAGTTTTCGGGTTGCTGAACACAACTCTATTGTCCGTTTTGGTCTTGCTTACCAGAATTTTTAATAAAGTAGGATGAAAAAATTTAGATAATTTATTGGAAGACGTATCACTTGATGCACATGGGGATGGTACGCCACCTCATTTTAATCAAATATTACGTCAACATTTAACTAACGTTTTTGGTCCTCGATGGTGAGCCTGACCATCAAGGTCTCCATAGAAGTGCGAAAATATACCCATTTTAACACCGCGCTTCTACATGCGCTACACGGTTTACAAAAGGAAAAAAATATATATTTATCTTGCCAGATTCATTCACCAAAAATCACAATCCTGAAATGGAGTCAGTTGTGAGCAATTTTGGAAATCTATATTTTGTGAATTAGAAATATTTTATGACATATTTAGTTGCATTTTTGAAAACCTAGATAGGGTAATGTGAAAAAAATTTAGGTACTTTTTGCACACGATTTTTATCCAATTTCACCTCAGGTGTGTTTTTGAGTTAATTCAAAGACTCTTCCTGCAAAATTTTACCTTTTTGACGATATAGGTTCAAATTCAAAATAACTTCTTCCCATACAAAGGAATATTTTTTTAGTGACCCCATATAATTTTTGAAATCATGCACCTTCAAGTTCATATTTTTTTAAAGATAGAGAAGTATGAATTTTGGCTTACCGGTTTAGAATTTTTTCGTGATAAATTTTCTTCCTCATAATCGGCTTCAATATTTAATAAATATTCAGCAGATTCTTTAAGATTTTTTTTGCAACACATTTGGAACAATGTATGATTTCCCTCTTTATAGTTAACATCACTGCTACCAACTTGACTAATAAACTGCGTTTCATTCTTTTCTCTCAAGTAGTCCATTAGGGTAGGCATATTATTGTTATCCACCTAAAAATATATCTTGTTATCTTGGCAGATTACGTAAAAATTCTTTGGCCGGAGTCATCGAATCATGGTTAATAAAAAAAAATTCAAATAATATTGAGATATCTTCAGGGGTGCGACAGGATTCTGTACTGGGGTCCTTATTATTCTTAATATATATATATATATATATATATATATATATATATATATATATATATATATATATATATATATATATGTATATATATATATATATATATATATATATATATATATATATATATATATATATGAATGTATGGTAACTTCTTTGGATGAGGTTTCAAAAATTAATACTACTATTCTGTGCTTGACGTTTCGTCCAACGTAGTGGGCTTTTTCAAAAGTATAATCTAAAATAAAAACAAAATACAACTAACATGGTCACAAACGCACACTCATAAGACTTAGAATTAACACTTAAATGGTACAAAATTAATTAAAAATATCAATTGAATAAAATAATGTGACATTAAAAATCAAAAATTAAAATTAAAAATTACAAATTAATCCCAGATACGCACCTCAATTTACCTTGGCCATGTTTCTCAGTGAAGTATTTGACGATTCCTTCAGTTACTATCAACTTAAATATTTTTTTTTATTTGGAAACATTTTTACTCAGTTTTTTCTGATTTATAAATAAATTTTATCGATATTAACTATACAGTGTGTTGCAAACAATAAGGGCTACAATAGGTGGTTTAGTTTATTAGGTTAAAATATATTTGGCTCAGCTTTTTGATATTTTGTTTGTCATTGATTGCTTGTTTTTCTGTTTTTATATGTAGCATTTCCTTTATTTGAAGTTTATGGTAGTTTCTTTCCTGGGTTAGAATCTTTGTGTTTGAAAAATTAAATTCATGTTTAAAATTTGTCTCGTGTTTGTGTAATGCTGTCGTTGCCTTTTTTGTGTATTTATGTCCGTCAGAAAAAACTGAGTATAAAGGTTTCCAAATAAAAAAAAATATTTAAGTTGATAGTAATTGAAGGAATCGTCAAATACTTCACTGAGAAACATGGCCAAGGTAAATTGAGGTACGTATCTGGGATTAATTTGTAATTTTTAATTTTAATTTTTGATTTTTAATGTCACATTATTTTATTCAATTGATATTTTTAATTAATTTTGTACCATTTAAGTGTTAATTCTAAATCTTATGAGTGTGCGTTTGTGACCATGTTAGCTGTATTTTGTTTTTATTTTAGATTATACTTTTGAAAAAGCCCACTACGTTGGGCGAAACGTCAAGCACAGAATAGTAGTATTAATTTTTGAAACCTAATCCAAAGAAGTTACCATACATTTATATAGAAAGATGGTTTAAGAAAAAATTTTAGAAAATTAAATGTACATATATATATATATATATATATATATATATATATATATATATATATATATATATATATGTACATTTAATAATATATATATATATATATATATATATATATATATATATATATATATATATATATATATTACTCCTTCTCATACTCTTAAAATCAATGTTAGGAAATCATATGTTATGTTGTTTGGCCGCAACAAGCAAGTAGAGAAAACTAAAGAAAAGAATTTTAATCTTATAATTAATAATAATTCCTTGCTCAGACGTAGAAAAAAAATCTTAATTTATTCTGGTTAAATTTAAGAATTAAGGCAATCATACTGTGTTCTAAAAATTCTCTACAGTAATAAGGGCTCCCTAGATGTTTAATCTCAGAAAAAAGTCGTCTTTTTTTCGCGCAGGAAGGACGGATCCAGAAAGGGGCCATGTGCCAAAAAAATATCGAAAAAAAATACATAGTATATCTTTCAATATACATCAATTATAGTACATGATATTGACATTAAGAAATATAAATGTACTATTAAAGATCTAATAGAGGGCCTAAGCAATTATCTCAATCAAGGTATTTGTCAAAATTTTGCTCATTCGATGAAATGTAAATTAATTTTACTCTAATTTTTTAAATAAAACATCCTGTATATAACTACTTTATCATGTAAAGTTATTATTTCTCTATAATTTACACAAACCACGATTGTAGAGTATACGAAATTCCATGCGGAGAATGCAGCTCACCTTACCTAGGTCAAACTAACCGCTAAATAAAAGCTAGAAAATATATATATATATATATATATATATATATATATATATATATATATATATATATATATATATATATATATATATATATGAGACAAAACGCGAATAGTAAATGCAAACATCGCTCCAACCATATCACTTCCGTGTTAGAGGTTGCAAAGTTTGAACAAATGGCTAAGAAAACACAATTTATCCTATTTCACCACCATCGATATGATGGCCTACCTGTACCACCATACCGAGAAGAAAGTCAAAACTTACCCTCCCCGCCACAGTGATATGGCAGAGGTACATGTTTCGTCTCTACTAGACTCATTAGGGTACCGACATGCACCTGGCTGTGCAAAGGACAGATCGGAAGGAAGCATGCAAACACTGAACGCGGCTTCGCCGACCTCCCACCGGATGGCGTATATATGTTTATGCGGCTTTCACGGAATCCTCCGTGTGAGATGCAATAGCAGTGGATATATCCACATTATGCCGTTGTAGTGCTGAAATCACATTCAGCAAACGTACAGCTATATGCAGCTCCATGCATGAATGAAGCAAAATTCGAACAGTAAATGCACACTTCGCTCCAACCATATCCCTTCCGTGTTGCCAATTGCTAAGAAAACCCAATTTATATATATATATATATATATATATATATATATATATATATATATATATATATATATATATATATATATATATATATATATATATATAGGGTGGGTGGTACCTGGTTTACCAAGTGACCCTCTGAGAAACCGGGCGATATTTCAGAGTATTTAGCCTTGCACCCGAGCAGGGGGCGACCTGGGTGTCGAAAGTTTATTTCACTCTTCCTTGTGGGATCACATTAAACCAAAAAATGAAGAGGGAAACTCTAAGGACCCTCTTCCTTCACCACCTCCACTACCACCTCTCCCGTTAGGACTACAAGGAGCCGTGTGGGTACTTTTAGTCCTTGCCGACCTTCCTGGTCCCAATAATGCAGGAGGAACTGGAACATTACCTCCTGTTGAAGATCCTTTACGAGGACCTACAACCAAAATCAACGTTTGTGGGGCCGAAAAAAAAAGGGGGAGGACGGCTCGATTGAAGCGGGGACAAGACACTGTTCCTCCCTAAAAGGGCACTCTGAAGAGACTGCATGGGAAATCGACCGAGTCGGGAGTCTCTGAAAAGGTGCTTCCCAAGAAATCTGGAGGCGATCCTGCAAACAAATGTCAGAGGGTACCAGACTCAACGCCCCAGGATACCGCAAGGGCAAATAAGCATCTCAGAAGGGAGAAATCCATTGGGATGCACGCCACTTATGCTCAGGTGTACAGAGACGAGTCCTTATGCTTGGAGGTGAGTAGAGCAGAGCAATCTGCCGACTTTACCAACATCCAGACATTGGAAATCTCGGTTGCAGTAATGGTGGCCATTATGAATACTCCCTTTAGCAGCGGTGCTCCAACTCTTCGCTTTTTAACGACGAGGCTATGGAAAGGCTAATTATTGCTCACTGCTATGGACCAAATGTCACGGGACTGGCTCACTGGGAACTAGCGAAGATCAGGCCCTGGGGGGATAATTTGGTGGTCACAGATATAGCCGCATTTAAGTTACGCAGGGCCATACTTTAGATGCCAAGAAACCACCAAACGATATGAAATGTCTGGAAAGGGTTAATCCTGGAATCTCGTACTCCAAATGGCGGATCTGGGGACGAAAAGAGGAAGGAAGACTTCGGCTTGTTCTCGAGATCGACGAGGGATCAGGAAGGATCCTAAAAGGACTAAAATGCAAACCAACTTATGGTGCGACGAGGGCAATTGTTAGATTTAAAAGGCAACCATTGAGAAGCGACAAGGAAGGAATTGGAAGGTCAGGATCTTCTAGAAAAGGACAAGGATGGAGCAGTCCAAGACGAGGCCCAAACCAGTTCCAAACACGAAAAGGGGTTATCAACTAAACGCTGCCCCTTTAATTAGAAGAGTTTCGAACATTTTCCTCATTGCATTTACATTGCCTTTTCTTGCGTTGGATTATTTTTCTTTTTAACGCTTAGAGTTAGGAATGGGTTAGTAAGGATATTCTTAAAGTAACATATAAATATTTATATACTATAATATACCTATTAAATTCACACATCTTAACTTACAACATGGAAAAGCACCATCCGCTGTCCTATATAAAAAAATTCAATAACTTGTGAATTTCGCTTGTTCTAATAGAGGAGAATCGTAAGAAGAGCAGGGGCCTGGATTCTGCGCGAGGAACCCTAGTGCATTGCACGTCCTGTGGAGCCCTAGAATTTGTATAATAATTCAAAAACAGCTGGAGTATTTTCCTCTACTAGGGCTCAATAGTAGAGACCGAATAGAGGTAAGAATCTTTCTCAAATCTGGTGAGAATTATGTTGTGGCATCAGCATACTTTCCCATGGAACGAGAAAGTCCTCCAACCCAGGCAGTGGAGTAAAATATTACGAGAAAGAACATTCACCACTTCTTCTGGGCTGCGATTCCAATACGCACCACATTTTATAGAGGTGCAGGGATACCAGTCCCACGGGAGGGAATTTATTGGACGTCCTCAATATTAACAATTTGGGATTTATTAACGGAGGAAACATGCCTAGTGTTATTACAAGTAGAAGAGAGCCTGCTACAGATCTAACGATTTGTTCTTCAACTATGCAGAACTTGGTGAAGAAATGGGAAGGTAGTCTGGAAGTTTCTTTGTCAGGTCACCGACACATCCTATTTGAAATTGACGTTAAACAAGATGCAGCAATAGCGGAATACCGAAACCATGTGAATACAAATTAGGACCTCTTTTGGGAGGAACTGGGTAGCAGAGTCATAGAGTTCTTATCAAGATAGCATAATTTGGAAATTGCTGCTAAACAAATCAGTGATGCACCTCGGGGTTCATTTAATATCCTGGTGGAATTCTCAAAATGAGAACCACCGGAAAAATGTTCGGAAGCTTTTTAATAAAAATACTAAAATATAGAACAAAAATAAGCTGGAAAGACTATAAAACTGCCCAAAGAAAATACAAGAAGCTAATGCCCTCAGCATCCCGCCTCTGCAAAACACTATCTAGAGAGCCTGGTGCCCAGATTGAAGCACTGACTTTTCCTGATGGAGGTCAAACCATGACAGAAGAAAGGACCCTAGGTAAGTTACTAAGAGTGCACTTGCCAGGCTCAAATCAATATGAGAGTGAATCTAAGGAACGAATGCTCCCCTTAGCACATAATTACTAGTTACTACTATAGTTAGTTAAAACGATAGTGGCATATAAAAGAGTGAAATAGTTGATAGAAACCTTTGTCCCCTTCAAGTCACCTGGTAAGGATGGTATATTTCCAGCTTTACTACAAAATTCTTCCGATATTGTAATAAGCAACTTGGTGAAGTTATTACGCTCATGTTTGAGCCTGGGGTAGATGCCGATGGCATGGAGGGAAACAAAAGTAGTCTTTATTCCCAAGGTAGAAATAACAGACTACACAAATCCAAAGTCTCTATCAACCTGACCAGTTTCTTGTTGAAAACACTGTAAAGATAGGTGGATCAACACATTAAGGAACAATTTGCAGTTAGGCAGGAAAATCCACAGACACGGCGCTATATCAACTCGTCACAAGAGTCAAAAACGCGCTGTTGGGTGACCGATCTTCCTTAAGTACCTTTAGCGATATCGAGGGGACATTTGAAAACATGTCCTACGATTCGATATATAATGCTCTGCAATGACGAGGCTCTGAACCGACAGTAGTGGCATGGATCAACACAATGTTAACTCAGAGATTAATATATGCTGAGCTTAGCAATATAACTGATAAATCACTTTAAGTAGGGACTGTCCACAGGGAGGAGTTCTATCACTTTTGTTGTGGAGCATTGTAGTGGATAGCCTGCCGGGTGAACTGAATGACGCGCTTTTGTGTATACAAGACCGAGGTCTTACTCTTTAAAAAAAAAGGGGAAAATGGGGAGACTTCCTACAATTACATTGTCAGGAAGGACTCTTCAGTACAAAAGGATAGTTAACTACTTGGGAGTAATTCTGAACTCACGACTGAGCTGGAATGAGCATATTGAGGCTCGTACCAAGAAGACCATATGTGCTTTCTGGGCTTGTAAACGGGCTTGTGAGTGCACATTGGGGCTGACACCTAGAGTACTATTTTGGATATACACTATGGTGATCCGCCTCATGATAGCGTACGCGGCTATTGTATGATGGCGTAGTACAACAAAGCGCAAACACATTCTTCAACTTGACAAAGTTCAGAGAATGACTTGTATATGAGTGCGATGAGAACTGCTTCAATCGGGGCTCTGGAAGTCCTGGTGAACCTGCCACCTCTTCATTTATACAAAGAGAACGAGGCCCTGAAGACTGTTTATCGTCTCAGTTGCCTGGGACATCTTGGAATTGGAACGGGCGGCGACTCAGGTGTCTGGGAAAGCGCGATGCAGAGGTTTCCATCACTGACCATGCGGACAGACTACATGACGCCGCTTTTAAAACCCAACTTCTCCCTGGAGATACTTGTGCCAAGTAGAGAGGATTGGGAGGGAGAACAAAATGTTCCAAAAAATGGATCCTGGTAGTATACTGATGGATCTTGACAAGATGAAAGAGCTGGAGCCGCAATATTCGGCAGGAGCACAGAAGTCAGAAAGTAATACGCTCCCGGATAATAAGCCACAATTTTCACAGCGAAAATTTATGCTATTCTGCAATGTGCCCATCTGTGAGAGGGATATAGACAGGAATAGAGTAATAAATATATTCTCAGAGAGTAAGGCTGCGATATTGGCACTGAAGTCCAATGTCGTGACTTCGCGACTGGCGTCTGAGTGCAAGGATGTACTAAATAGTATGACAATAAAAGCCTGCACAGTCAGACTCGTATGGGTCCCGGGTCACTCGGGCATACGCGGGAGTGAGGAAGCAGACCATCTGGCGAAGTTGGGTTCAGCGACCGAACCGTATGGACCCCAACCAATATTACCTGTGCCAATTGCTATTGGCAAAAGGGAATCAAAATTGTGACTGGAAAGCAAATTTATTGAATCGTGGGGGGAAGCTCCTGGAATGAGGGGTGCTAAGGAACAACTGAGTCTACTGCACGGCGTACTAAGGAGCTTCTCTCCTTGGGAAGGAAGGAGCTACGAATTGTGGTGGGATTGTTGACAGGACATTGTCACCTCAGGGGCCATTTTCATAGAATTGGTGTCGAAGGCGACCCGACATGGAGATAGTGTTCGGAGGAGGATAAAACTGTTGACCATGTTTTCAGAGAGTGCCCAGCACTGAACGGACTGAGACAAAGATATTTCGGAGATACAGTTTTGTTACCGGAAGCAGTTCATCATCATCATCATCATCAATTAGCTCAATCTTGTCCACTGTTTAACATAGGCCTCTCTTAAGTTTTGCCACTTATTTCTGTCCCGTGCCGCTTGCATCCAGTTTGATTCTATGCGCCTTATATCGTCAGTAAAGGCGGGCGGCCTCTTCCTCGGTAAGCCTCCTGTCTTGGTCGGAAACAGTTAGGCAAGTTCAACTAACGAGACTGCTTTGGATTCGCAAAGGCGATCGACCTCGAGTAACCTGCAGATATGGTGGGATGTAAAAGGCTCAATGGAGGCCTAGGCATCGATGATCTAGTATCACCAACCCTTTTTCATTCATTCAATCATTCATCATATTTAGTTTAAAATAGTTTTATATTACTCTTGTTAATTCACCCACCTTTTTGATTTGATTAGTCTATCTTGCCTAATTTAATAAAAAATCTGTCAAAGGTTTTTTATTTAAAAAATTCTTTATGTGGTGGAAAACTGAAACCTGAAATTCGAGTTCTTTGCTTGCCCACTGTGAAAGACTAAGGTAGGTTTATTATCCACTTAGGATCTTTCGCAAATTTTGGCAGGTATTTTTGTCTGGAGATAGACACTACCTTTTATTTTGCGTATGCATGTTTGAATGTATCTGCAGAGCATAAATTTATTTGGTAAGTAGCGATATTATTCATATTTACAGCAATTTTTCTTAATTCATGGTCAGCCATTTTGACACGAATCCAGGAAGCTATCTTAAAAAACTTATTGCTGGTTTAAATTACCTATTTTATCTACTTAAATTACCTGTTGCCAAACGTTTTGACAACCCAATATTGTGGGAAAAGTGTTACTGCCGAGTTTGATGTTTTTTGGCGCTACCACCAGAGAAATTGTACCTAAAGGGTACTTGCTATTGTTCAATCTAGGACTTCTGAACTGATACGATGCTTATCTAAGAGAATTTGGCAAACAAACAATCCCACAAAGCATACTGAGGCCAAAACAATTGAAGGATACTCGAGTTTCAGTCTACTTTGTCAGGATTACAGCAATAATTTCTATTCTTTGGTTGGTATGAAGCCTATCTTTAAAATTTTTGACTCTACCTACTGGTCTGTTACTATTTCAAGGAGCTCGACTATCTTTCATCATCTTATAGTATCTTTTTAGAAGGCAATTCTCTTTTTATCTTGTGTTTTTATAGAAAAAAAAAATCTATTAAATTACCTGATCACATAGTATCTCTAAGCAGCAGGTTTTATCTTATTAACTCCTTTATTAACATTATATTATAAACATTCCATTGGTCGTTGTCTTTGGCTAATATTTGACCAACTTTGTTTCTTGTATTATGTACTATTGTAATTTTCTTTTCTTTATATTTTGTTAATATGGTGAATGTTAATTTTAAATATAATAGAAATTTTAAGAAATTATAGAAGCGCAACTTATTTACGTTTTGTCATACGGTCGGCACAAAATATTTTTTTGATTAAGAAATTGTAACTTCTAAATTACTGCGTCAGAGGTTCTAACTAATCTTGTAGTCATATATTCTCTTGAGTGTAAAAATTGTCAATACTTAGGCCAATAAATTGTTTATTGTTCTTTCCGATTTTTATTTTGCACACACACTACTTTTCCTAACCCTGAGCTTTATTATCAATAATTTGAAGGGGATGCCAATTTAAAAATAACATCCCTCACATGATTCTAACAAGGAAGGTACCTTTGGTTGCGGCTCCGATTTTAATGAAACTTCAATATGTTGTACACGATACAAAAATAAGAGACTTATATTTTTTTACCTGCGGAGATTCATTTTAACAGGGTGAAAACCGTCCCTAAAGTTCACCTCTAAATACAGTGTTTTTGGAATATCTCAGGTTCTAAGTGAGATATATTTACAAAACACAATGAAAATTATTTGTTGTTTGAAATGATATTAAACTATGGTTTTTTCACCCGCAAAGATGTTATCCGTCATTTTTTATAGGGGTAAACAATTTATTCGCGCACGTAACTTAATTCTAAAAATTACGAAATTTATTAAAATTGTTTGAAAATATTTTTTTCACGAATACCATAAATAATATAAGTTGCCGTGTTTCGGGACTTCTAAATATAACAAGTAAATATGGTGAGCCACCCCCAAATACCTTTTTTATTCTGAAATCTCAAGTTCGAATTACTTGTTATTTAAAATGATATTGAACTAAGGTATTTTCATCTCCAAGAATATCATCCCTTATTTTATATAAGGGTAAACCATCTATTCGCGCAGTAATTTAGTTCTAAAAATGACAAAATTTAATAAAATTGTTTGAAAATAATTTCTCACGAATACCATAATTTACTCAAGTTGACATCTTTCGGGGTTTCCAAAAATAAACTAGTAAAAGAGGGTGAGTCACCCCCAATTACTTTTTTTTAATATCAAAAGTTCCAATTAAGGGGTCTTCTAGGTTACAATTTTTCAAAAATAAAAAATTTTTATTAATATTTTTTTAATAGAAAGAAAAGTGATATCATTTTGTAATTTTGCACATATATTTATTTGTATTTTAAGTATACAAAAAAAAAAATTTTTAATTTTTTTATAGGTTTTTTTACCCATAACAATTTTTAAAAAAAAAACATCAAAAAATGACGGCGGATGTGATCCAGGAGACTTATTCATCTGAAAAAAAAAAGAAAATATCAAATTAATCCTTGTTCAAGTGTCCATGGTCGGTACCGAAATCACTTTGAACGGTAACAAATTTTCCGATTTTTACCCGGTTTTTCACCCTCAAAAACGGATTTTTTTTTTCAAATAGCCGCCATTTTGTTAATTTTTGACGAAAAAAATCAATTCGGTACCGACCATGGGCACTTGAACAAGAATTAATTTGGTATTTTTTTTTGAGACGATTCAGTCACCTGGAATCACGTCCGCCGTCATTTTTTGATGTTTTTTTTTTAAATTATTATGAGTAAAAAATCCATAAAAAAATCCAAAAAAAATATTTTTATATACTTAAATTACGAATAAATATATGTGCAAAATTATAAAATGATATCTCTTTTATTTCTATTAAAAAAAAATTTTTTTTGAAAAATTGTAACCTTAAAGACCCCTTAAGATAATTTTACAAAACAAAATGAAAATTATTTGTTATTCGAAATGATATTAAACTATGGTATTTTCATCCCCAAAGATATCGTCCCTTATTTTTTATTAAGATAAACTATATATTAGCGCACGTAATTTAATTGTAAAAATTACGAAATTTAATGGAATTGTTTGAAAATATTTTTTCCCGAATACCATAAGTCACTTAAGTTGTAATATTTCGGGGTTCCTAAAAACAAACTAGTAAAAAGGATGAGCAACCCCCAAATACTGCTTTTTTACATCTCAAGTTCTAATTGAGATACTTTTAAGAAACAAATTGGAAATTACTTGTTATTTGAAATGAAATTAAACTTTGGTGGTGAAAATACCATAATTTAATATCATTTCAAATAACAAGTATTTTCCATTTGGTTTTGTAAAGATATCTCAATTAGAACTTGAAATTAAAAAAAAAACGTTTTTTGGGGTGACTCACCCTCTTATATTAGTTTATTTTTAGAATCTCCGAAACCAGTCAACTTAAGTTACTTATGGTATTCGTGAAAAAAATATTTTCAAACAACTCCATTATATTTCGTTATTTTCAGAATTAAATTACGTGCGTAAATATATGGTTTACCCTAGTAAAAAATAAGGGATGATATCTTTGTTGGGTAAAAATATCATAGTTTAATATCATTTCTAATAACAAGTAACTTCATTTTGTAAAAATATCTCACTTAGAACTTGAGATATTTCAAAAATATTTTTCTTACGGGTTGAACTTCTGATAAAAAAAAATACGTGTCTATTATTTTTGTACACATTGAAGTTTCATTAAAATCGGAGCCGGACACTTTAGAAAGCTTCCTTGTTAAGTTTTATGAGTAGGAATAAAGTTTGAATTAATAACAACAAGTCCTTCGCTTTTAATTATATATAAAATAAAAGAGAGGGTAACAGATTAAAAAATGAGGATTGGGAAGATTATATAGAAATAATCGACTGCAAAGTAAAAATTAAAAGTTGTGATTCTGCCTAATTTTTAAAAAGTTAAAATTTGATATTAATTTTACTATATTTCAGACAGTAGCGATTACGTGTCTATCAGTTATGTATAAGTAATTCGATAATTTTTCTGGGAAGAATCTGGAAGGTTTGATTTTTAAACAAGAAGTTTCAGCCGATTACATGTGTTCCAAATTTCTTGTTTAAAGGTCTTGAGATATTTATAAAGGACCTCTAAGAGTTCCGATGTGAACTCTTGATATTTTTTCCCTTGGCTCTCATTTCGTTAAATTAAATGAAATTCTTCATTGAAGGGTTATGATAAAAACAGCTATTTAAGTCGCTCTAAACCAGAGGTACTCAATACTCCTGCTCAAGTTCTTTCACTCGCTCGAGATCTGTCTGAAACTACCAAAATTTATTACTCTGCAGAATATGCTCTTTGTCTGCTTGGAAAGAGTATCTTCAGAGAGTGTTTATGTTTCTTTCCACCAGGCTTCCCCGGATAGCTGCCAGTTCCAGCACTGAAATGCATTAAGCATCTGATACGATAAATAGTTTTGAAGACCTGGTTCTCTATGAATAAATGAAGAAAAGGGAGGTCCATTAGAGCCTTCAGTGCCTTAGTAGGGGTAGGCATTATTACACTCATTATTTCTTCACAAGCCACTACTAGAATATTGCCAAGTTAACGACGATATTTATGCTTGGTTATATCGGCATACCATACAATTGTGGAATACGTAATCATAGGACGGATCACTATAATGTACAACAGATAGTTCACGTTCGGTGCCAGCCCCCATGTGTACTCTAAGGCTCGCATACAATCCTACATTGGTCTTCTTGGCTCAATTTGAGCATTCCAACACAGGATTACTCTAAGGTATTTAATTTGTAATGAAGAGTCTATTCCGACAGTGGGTAATATCCCCATTTTCTGTTTTTCTGAAGACTACCACCTTGGCTTTGCCTGAATTTTTTCATAGCCCTTTCTTTTAGCACTATCCTTCTGCGATCCAAAGAACTCAACATCATTGCTTTCCCTAGGTCCCAAATGTCGCGACAAGAGAACAGGAAGAACAGGTAGCCTCTGGTTAACAGTACTTTATGGATTTAACACGAAGCTCAGTATATATTTGTTTCTGAGTTAACATTACTCTGATCCATCCAACTACACTCGGTTCAGTATGTTACAAAGTATTGCATATCGAATGATAAAATGTATTGTCAGACTCGTCCTCGATGTCAGTAGAGGCACCTGGCGCCTACCGGTTATTCAACAAGATTTTTCCAACTCGTGCAACGAGTCAATGTAGCGCCGTGTCTGTTAATTTTCTTTCTAGATAAGCAAATTGATATGTCAGTCTATCAACTTTTCCAATGTCTTTAATAAGAAACTAGACTGATAGGACCTAATGACCCCAAGCTCAGACACGAGTAGCACAACCTTACCAAATTATTATGATATCAGAGACATTTTGTATTAAGGTTGAAAATATGTCATCCTTTCCAAGTGATTTGAAGAGTGCAAAATCGAACCCCCTCATATAATTTAGATATGTTGTTGTGTATGTGCTAAGAGAGCTGTATATTCTCTAGAATATTGATTTGAGCCTAGAGAATGCAATAATAGTGGCTTCCTTAAAGTGTCTTCTGTTGTTGTGATTTAACCTACGTCAGGGAGGACCAGTGCTCCACTCCAGGTGGTAGGATCTCTAGATGGTATCTTGAAGATGCAGAATGCCGAGAGAATATTCTAGTAGAATTTTCTTCACTCATTCTTCTGTAATTCCCTTATTCATTTTTTATATACTCTCTGGGCAGTTTCATATTTTTCTCATTTTATTTCAGATATTTTGATTTAAATACAGTTGATTAAGAGTTGTCCGGACGTGAACCACTGAATATGTCATAAACTGTGGCTGTAGATTTAGTAGAAACCTTATCTTTCCGCTACGTGCCATCAAAGGTACCAGAAGATATACTTTTCTTGTGCAATTTTTCTGTTTTGTTTTGGGACCTTTTGGATGTTTTAATATAGAGTGTTTTTGTTGTGGTTTAATGTTTTCTCATCAGTCGATTATTTTAGTTACTTTTTCTGTGAACTATTTTACTATATATCGCCATGTGATTAATCTTTCTTGTAATATAAATTTACCGCAATACCGACAAAAAAAAGTAAAACTCCAGCAGTACAATGTTAGCTGATGAAATTCCTCAGTGTTGCTTCTTCATGGTAGCTTTCGTAATTGCCGGTGTGTTGAGGGATGGTTTCTACAAAATTCAACAGCGCAGAGTTGTATATCTTTATTTAAAACTGAGACAGGATTCAGCAGCAAATAACATAAAGAGATGACAGAGAAAATTAATTTGTTGCAGTGAGTAGAGAAAGTACTATACTATGAATACAGCCTAGAATTTATATTGAAGAATAACGGGTTTAAGCTATATTAAGATCAAAATACGCTTGCTGATCATATAATTGCTCATAATAAACCAGACTTCATTTTACTAAATAAAACATCCAAGCGAGCAACACTAATGGAAGTGGCCATCCCTAACAACAACAATCTAAGGGACAAGCATAATGAAAAAATCGCCAAATATAGAGACCTGAAGGTAAAAATAGGCGGACAGATTCTATCAAGAACCGGCCTAGTGCCGCACGATATTTTGTGCGGTAATCTCCCCTATAATACTTTCGGCCGTCCTTCTATTCGTTTCCCATCTACTGCACTTAAAAAATGTATGTTCGATAGTGTCTACTTCTCCACAATATATACATTGGTCACCCTCCGCCACATTAAAGCGATGTCTGTATGACTGAAAGCATCCGTGACCAGAGATTAGCTGGGTGAGATGATACGTCACATCCCCATGTTTTCTTTTAACCCATGGCTCCAGGTTTGGTATCAGCCTTTGTGTTCATGTTCCTTTATTTGTATTTTCCTGCCATTCTTTCTGCCACTTTCTGAGAGTTTATTCTCTAGATATTTTTCTGTCAGTCCCTTCTTGTATAGAACTTCTCTCCTCCGCCAGTAGATAGATCGACGGAGTTCTAGCGATAACCAGAATGGCTTTGGTTGATACAGTTCTATAGGCGCTCGCGATTCTTATTGCCGCTTTCCTATGGACATTCAGCAGGATATTTCTGTAAGTTGTCCTCTTCATGGCTCTTCCCCATATTTCTGCTCCATACAGGATAATAGACTCTGCAACAGTAAGGAGTATTCTCCTGTTTCTCTCTGGTTCCTCCGATGTTAGGGAGAATTCTACTTATATTCCCTATGGCGTTTGTTGCTTTTATAGCAACACTTCTGACATGCTGTTCCATGGTCCTATTTCTATCTAAGAGGGCACCTAGGTATTTTATATATTATTTGCTTTTAATTGTATTATTTTCTACCTTTACAACAACTTCCTTTACAGTGCGCCCACCCGCCAGAACAACTACCTCGGTTTTTTGTGGGGCTAAACTAAATTGTTTTTGCCCGAGCCATTCCGTTACTCTTTCCAAGACTCTATTTGTTGATTCCTGTAATCTGCACGTATCCTTCTCAACCACCGTTATTCCGATATCATCCGCATATCCAATAAGTTTTACCGTACGTGAAACTGGGATCCTTAGTATGCCATCATAGTAGATGTTCCACAAGGTCGGACCCAGGACTGAGCCCTGAGGTACGCCGCATGTCATCCTCATCTTTCCTCAAGGTAGCTTGCAATCATGTTGTACAAATAGGGGGCAATTTGTCTTTTTCTCCATTCTTCTAGTATTCCAGCCCATGGAGCTGAGTTCAATGCATTGCAGACATCTACAGTTACTAGTATGCACCTTTTCGTGGCCCCTCTTTGGTTGGCCTCATCAGCAATTTCTTGAACCCTTTTTAATGCCTGGATAGTAGATCTTCCTTTTCTGAAACCAAATTGTTTGTCAGCGAGGTCGCCGGTCCGTTCTATTTCCGTTTTAAGCTTTCCTAATATCAGGTGTTCCAATAGCTTTCCTAGAGCGTTCCGAAGGCAAATGGGTCTATACGCCTTGTTGTTCTGTCCCTGTTTAATCTTTTCTATAAGCACTAGCTGTGCGACCTTCCACTCCTGTGGGAAAACTCCTTTCACTAGAAATTGGTTTAGGATCTTAAGTATATTATTCGAGTGTCCCTTGACTGTTGCCTTAATGATTTCTAGGGGCAGATGATCAGGTCCTGGAGCCTGCTTTTCTTTTAGCTTGTCACGGGCAGCTATTATTTCTTTCCTGGTAAACAAAGGAGTTTCTGCTTCTTTGACTGGTATTCTATCCCATTTTCTAACTTCGTGTGTAGGGAATAGTTCTTCAGCTACTTTAGTTTGTTCTTCATCGCTGAACACTGTTGGTGATATTCTTTTGATTTTATCCATAACGATTCTGTATCCTTTACCCCACAAGTCGTGTTCTACTTCTTCCACCACTTTAGTCCAAGCATCCCTTTTCGCCTTATAGATAGTTTTCTTTAAGTTAGCACGACTTTGTCGGTAGTTGTTTACGGCTTCCTGTTTCTGTCTTTGATTTTCGTTTTTGTTAGCCCTAGTCATATCTCTTTTCTTTCTAATACATAATTTTCGTGTTTCCGCTACCTCCTCTGGAGGGAGTGCGATAGCTGTTTGGCTAAGTATTTGAATAATAATTATAATAACAATAATATGAAAAATGATGACTGCCACCAGAAATCAGCTGGAACAAGTGCTTAAAATTGTGGAGTTCTCCGGGAATATAGGAATATAATGTTCGGCCTTGATAAATGCCGCATTTTGAACTGAACTAGAAGAAAGATGCAACCGAAAGCATTTGAGATACAGGACGATCAAACAATTGCGGTAATGGAGGCAGAACAGATCTATAAATACTTGGGCATTAAACAGGCACAAAGAATTGACAAATGAGCTAAGAAGATAGTCTTAACCAACCAGTTCATAAAAAGGGTGAGGCAGGTACCGCGAACCAATTTAATCAGCAAAAACATATTTAAGGCGCTAAGCACTTGCGTGTTCTGCACTCAGTTACTCTTTTAAAATTGTGAAATAGAGCAGGACGGACAAAGAAAGTCAGCAGACGAACGGCATAAAACTCCTGACCAACGCACACAAATAACATTCTAGTAGTGCTACAAAAATTCAACGGAGAAAGGGAATTGGTAGATATTGATTGACAATTAAATCAACAATTAACTAGGCTCATATTTTCACAGGCTAGTATAATCTTCTGTGCGACACAGATGATTCAATACCGATGCAGTTGAGGGATCGTGAACTAACTTGTCATCACCAACCAGACCATGAAAAGCTTTAAGCCTAGTTACAGAAGTCCCTTCATGGATGACATTCAAATGAGATAATTCAGGCAAATTTCGACAAATTAGCCACGAACAACTGGTTGACGTCATGAAAAATGTTTCCTGAAACCGAAGGCTTTGTACTAACTATCCAAGATATAGGTTCAGAATGGCCAATGCAGATATGTATGTCGAACATCAGAGACAATTCAGTAGATAACAGGAAAACTCCAAGCATTTGCTGAATCGCAGTACAAGGACAGACACTATTCAATCGCCAAGATTATCGATTAACAGTTGACAGAGAAATTGCAGATAGATAAAGTACGATACTACGAATATAGCCTATATTAAAAACATCGAGTTCAAGTTGTACTGGATTACTTGTAACAAACTATACATAATTTTATTCAATAAAACATCCATCCCTAAGAACAGCAATCTAGGGAATAAGCATAATGGGAAGATCGCCAAATACAAAGACCTGGATGTACAAATACGCAGACTGGGGGCGAGTAGCATGCAGACGATAATTCTACGAGCCGAAATTTTACAATTTCTCAGCTAATTATGAGCAGGCTGGGGGGAGTGTTGGTCATTATTACAATGTATTAGGAGTGAAAAAAGTTCTCGATGAGCTGTTTCACTCAGTTATTTTGTCAGTACAGCCATGAGTGGGTTACAGTTTCTACCGTCCGTTGGGCAACGGGTTATAATAAAATTTTTAAACAAGCAAGGCGTTAAACGATTCGAAATTTTAACTCTTTTGAGGGCTCAATATGGCGACGATACCCTATCTAAGACCCAAATGTTTGGTTGGGCCAAAAAGTTTAAGAGAGAAAGAAAGTGTAGCAAATGTAAGTCATAATCGACGTCCCAGACCAAGTGCCAGTATTGATAACAGTGGTACGTTCGAAACCTTATCGAAATTGGCACTTACTATCAATGAAATCACTTTAAAGGTAGGTATTAGCTTTGGAAGTGCACAAACGATAATCAGAAATATTCTTGGTTGCACTAATGGATGGATTCCAAAGTTGTTGACTGAGAATCAAAAAAAAAAACATCAGAAAGCAAATCAGTAAGATACTTGTGAATTGATTTCGGCGTGGATGAGAGACTTTTTTGAAGCATGTCGCGACATATGATGAAAGGTAGGTACATCAATACACTCCAAAATCAAAAATGGCGAGTAAGGAATGGCGAACGAAAGAAAATCGGCCATGTGAAGACCAGAACTCATCTCTCAACCGGTAAGGTTCTCGCGGCCGTTTTTTTTTGGCTGGAAGGGCATTTTTCTGATTGAGTTTCTATATGATCAACCTACTGTTAGTACTACCTACTACTGCCAGCTATTGAAAGCACCAAAAGCCGCTTATGGGAGCAAAAAAAAAACGGTGTCGCCATCAGAGACGCCAGGACAAATACAAAGGTTTTGACCATGTGATTATTTTTTGTTTGCACCCTTGAAGGATACACTTGGGGTGGTCGATTCGACAACGATCAAAATGTTGAGAACTTCTTGCGCTATTGGCTGCTGATTCATTCTCAAATTTTCTACGAGCAAGGATTTCACAAGCTTTCAAATTGCTAGAAAACATGTGTAGAGCGTGGATGAGACTATGCCGAAAAATGGTCAATAGTAATTTTTTTTGTATTATTTTATGAATAATATATGTGTATAAAAAATTCCGGCTTACATTCGATCCACCCCTCTTGTCAACAACCAGCGTAATACCGAGGAGTTTCTTGCTTAATATTAAGGAATGGGACCGTAAAGAACCCCGTTTAACACTTTGCAAAAGGTAGTGCTACTCGAGGTGCTCGAATTGTCCGGAAGTTTATGGATAATGCAGAGGACCCCAACACCATCTAGGATCCGACAACATGGAAAAAGTTCCCACATAGCTTCATACTTGTGATATTTTTGTGTATCTGGGATGAGTGAACGTTCCCCGAAGGGAATGCGAAAGCCTTTTGGCATTCACATATACATGTTTAAAAAGAAAGACATTTCATTAATAAATAATCATATATGTTACATTTCTAGCACTTATAAATACATGCAGCTAATCCTTTTACGAAACATCGAGAGAATAAAGCCTAAAATATCAAAAATAAGAACAAAAGAAAAAATATAATAAAACTAAAAATTAATATTTTCAAGAAAATTATATAAAAATAGCAGTAAATAAAAAAGTCGGTTTTTCATCACTTAATACTAGACTTAGAAAGGATAAATTGAAATTTATTTAGTGTCACTTATGAATACAAGTTATGTAATGACTATATTCATCATGTTACAAATTATAAACATTAATAGTTGTCGAACTAAAAATATCTAATTTTGATTTAATAAAAATAAAGTTTGGACTTTTAAGTAGTTAACTGGGGCAGTCAACGATAAAACATTCGAGATTGAGAACCTATCGAACATATCGATTTTTTCGTTTTAATGAATAACTTAATATAATAGCGATGTAGTACTTGGTGGTGGTGTTTAAAGCGGCTCTCAAGAAATCGAGAAACCCAATTTAATAATAACCTGTGGACCCACTTTTTCCAGCAACTTATCGGAAACTAGAATCATATTGTTTGGTTTCGCAGAGACCAGGATTTTGAGAAGGATCAAATCGCTAATCGAAACCTGTTCTTTATATAAATGAAGACCACAGCTGGCTTTACTTTAATGTAAGTATAACTAAATTCTATATCCGAAATTGATAATATCATTGATAATTTATCAAATTTGAAATCTGATACGCCTTCAACTGACTCTGTTTCTAGCAATTCTTGAAAATTTCAATTATCAAAAACAATAGAAGGAACCTCTTGTAATCAAATAATAAATGACAAGGTTAACGAAGTTAATGAATTTTTAAGTAATAGCACTAATCAACTACGAAAAATTTGTTAAATGCATTTAAATGCATTTATCTAATACTTTAACAAAATTTTTCATCAATCCCAGATTAATGTGCAATGGAGGTAACAGTACTCTTTTGGGATCAATAAGAGGTATATTCTTCACGTCAGCTTGACCTGGAGTATATTGATCCTTCGGAAGCCTTCCTTGAAGGTTGTATACAATGTTTAAGAGTGACTAAAATGTAGTTGTCGGACTTGCATTGTCTTTATTTATTTTTACGAGGTCTCGATTAGGTTTTATCTCTAATCGTTATCAAGCATAAACTGTTTAGACTTGATAACGATTTGAGATACAACCTAATCGAAATGTCGTAAAAATAAATAAAAATAAAGACAATGCAACAGCAGAACGGTTTTTAAGCTTATTTTAGAAGAATTTATACAACAGGGCCATTCTTCTGAGTTATGTGCAAATCCTAATTTTTCCACATCGCTATTTGGATTAACACACGTTTTATCTTGCAGAATAAAAAAGAGGATAGCTCCAGGTTACGGTTCCTAAATATTGTAACTTCTATTTCAGTGGCTAGTAAATTCCATCGCTGTAATCTAGACCCTAATACTTCAGCATGCTCTTTGGACAAGTGGACATCCCGAACTAGACTATTTAATTCAGGTTGTTCGATTAAATGGGGTGCTTTTCCTTCACTTTCGGGAAAATAAGAATCGTCCTTTTCTGATACATTATCAGGTTTTGCCTTATTAACATACATTTCTAAATTTTCCTCCCATTTTACCGATGGCGCTAGAACTAGTAAACCTTCTACATGAAGAACCGGTTTTATTGCTGAGTGAATATCTGGATATTCAATATTATGTTTGATCTTTCTTGAACAACCAGGTACTTTTGGCATGCAAAAGTAAGAGTCCTAAAAAGGATTTGTTGGTGCTTGTCAAATCATGGGAACTGCAAAAGGCATAGAAGAGCATTTTGCCATTTAACCAGTTACTTAGATTTGCTGCACAGGTTTGGCAACATATGTGAGGAGCCCAGTCTCGATCTTGATAGCCAACAAGACATCCAAAATACTTATGATAAGCTTCTTTGTTCATTTTATTAATTGTCCTTTTCTGCTATTTAGGGGTAAACTGACCACATATGTAGCAAAAACTATCCGCGTAGTGAATACAGCCATGTTTTTGTACTTTAGACATTTTTATACTGTCGCGTACGTCGGTTCATAGATGGGATACTACGTTTATAGACGTCAACTAACTTTATTTAACATAAAAATTACACAACACAAGTCTCTTATTATTGGCTTCTTTGCGCACTTTGCTTCTCTATCTAATGACCATTACTCGTGCTCAACCAATACTGATGATATGACTGCCGGTCACCTACTTTACTAACCGTTCCGTACTTTTGATATTTTCTAGAAACATCGGGTTCGGAAGTTCGAAAAGCGACGGCGTACTTCTCGTATGCTGGGGCCATCTTTAAGTACATACAGCTAGAGGGATGAGTGAAATTTGGAATTATATGGGTTCTTCCGTTATTTTAAGCTCTAGAGGATTCAGACTTCCTGGTTAGCTTTTCATCACTAGACACCGGTACGTGGTGTTTCCAGATTGTGCACAATTTCCCTAACTTATGGAAAACGTAAATCGGGCAACGTCGCGCTTCGGTATATTACAAATTACTTTTTAAAATAATATGATTAAAATACTCATTCATTTTGGCTAAAAAAATCATAATTCAAAAATCTTACGTGTTAAGAAGTTTTAACATCATTTTAAAATTAACCAGAAGCTGCCTTTTACATTACAGTCGCAAATTGTCTGTAACGTAATATTGTTAAATAGAAATATATCTATCTGGTATATTGAAAATCTATATTCTCTTTGTGCGTGAATTATGCAGCAAATTTATTTATAGCGCTAACCAGAACCAAACTGAATAATCTTTTTTACACCACAACCATAATCATACCCATGTGTTCATCTGTAATAATAATTTAGTATAACTATAATCAACTTTAGATGTTCAGAAATGTTCCCAGTCAATTTCAGATTTCTGGGAAACTAGGAAATTAAATGTCTTGCTAACAAAAAAAAAAAAGAATTAATAATTTAATTTATAGTCGAGGTTTCTTTTTAATATTATTTTAAGTAAACTTACCCTATTTTGGATTCTCGATCTAATAGCATCAATATTCTTTCCTTTGGCGCAGTCGATTGGATACTCGTTGTTACAATTTTTTTGATTTGTATTTATTCCTTTTTCACAAAGGATTTCAACACATCTACGGAAACTAGAAGAACTAGGATCACCGTGAGAAATTAAAACATGGAGAGCGTTGTTATCTAGAAAAAAAAATATCATTAAATTAAATAAATACATTTTACAAATATCCTGACATTTTATTTATCAAAGGCAATGTTTTATATTTAACCGACTTCTAAAAGAAGGAGGTTCTCAATTCGTCGACTATTTATGTTTTTTTTATGTATGTACACCGATTACTCCGGAACGGCGGCACCGATTTGAATGAAATTTTTTACGTTATGTTCAGGAAGTTGCTGCGGTTGTCCCATATTTTTTTGGATAAAATTAGTGCAGTAAAATCCAAGATGGCGCTAACAATATGGCGGCCAAAACCTGGTAAAAGTATTCCGCTCATGTTTGAGCTTGGGATACATACCGATGGCATGGAGGGAAACAAAAGTAGTCTTTATTCCCAAGGCATTAAGAACAGACTACACAAATTCTAAGTCTTTCGGCCCCATCAGCCTGACCAGTTTCTTATTAAAGACACTGGAAAGGTTAGTGGATCCACGCATTAAGGAAGGAATAATGGTGCAATATCCCTTACATCCTTTGCAATTTGCCTGTCAGACAGGAAAAAACACAGATGCGGTGCTACACCGACTCATCACAAAAGTCGAGGCCGCGCTATTGGGTGGACGATCTGCCTTAGGCACCTTTATCGATATCGAGGGTGCATTCGACAATACGTTTCACGATTTGATATGCAATGCTCTACAACGACGAGGCTCTAAACCGACAAAAATCGCATGGATCAGAGCAATGTTAACTTAGAGAATAATATATGCTTAGCTTAACAATGTAACTATTAAAGCACTGTCAAGTAGGGGCTGTTCACAGGGAGGAGTGCTATCGCCTTTGCTGTGGAGCCTTGTTGAGTGAACTGAATGACACAGGCCTATGCTGATGACCTAGTCATTTTGTGCCCTAGTCGCCATGTCTGGGAGCTGGAGGGGCCAATAATGTGGGCCCTCCGGATCTCTGAACGATGGTGCCGTAGCGAGGGGCTCGGAATAAATCCGGACAAGGCCGAGATAGTGCTCTTTGCAAAAAAGGAGAAAATGGGGAGACTTCCCACAATTATATTGGTGGGAAGGACTCTTCAACTTAAGGGGACATTTAAATATCTGGGAGTAATTCTGGACTCACGACTGAGCTGGAATGATCATATTGAGGCTCGAACTAAGAAAGTCATGTGTGCTTGTTGGGCTTGTAAACGAGCCTTTGGGTGTACATGGGGACTGACACCTAAAGTGCTATTGTGGATATACACTATGGTGATCCGCCCCATGATAACGTACGCCGCTATTATATGGTGGAGTAGTAGAACAAAGCGCAAACACATTCTTCAACTTGACAAAATTCAGAAAATGGCTTGTGTGGGAATATTGGGTGCGATGAGGACTGCTCCCACCAGGGCTCTGGAAGTCCTGGCGAACCTGCCTCCTCTTCACTTATACATCGAGAACGAGGCCCTGAAGACTATCATCTCAGTTGTAATTGGAACGGGCGGCTACTCAGGTATCTGGGAAAGCGCGGTGGAGAGGTGTCCATCACTTCCCATGCGGACAGATTATATGACGCCGATTTTAAAACCCAACCTCTCCCTGGAGATATTTCTGCCAAGTAAAGAGGATCGGGAGGGAGAACAAAATCTTCCAAAAAATGGATCCTGGTGGTATACTGATGGATCTCAACAAGATGGAAGAGGTGGAGCCGGAGTTTTCGGCAGGAGCACGGGAGTCAGAGAGTAGTACCCTCTCGGACAATGTGCGACAATTTTTACAGTGGAAATTTATGCTATTCTACAGTGTACTCATCTTTGCTCAGACAGTAAGGCTGCGATATTGGCACTGAAGTCCAGTGTCGTGACTTTGCGACTCGTATCTGATTACAAGGATGTACTAAATAGTATGACAAAGAAATTCTGTCCAATCAGACTCGTATGGGTCCCAGGTCACTCGGGGATACGCAGGAATGAGGAAGAAGACCGTCTGGCAAAGTTGCGTTCGGCAACTGAGCCGTATGGACCCCAACCAATATTACCTGTCCCAATTGCTAATGGCAAAAAGGAATTAAAACCGTTGCTGGAAAGCAGATTTATTGAATCGTGGAGGGGAGCTCCTGGAATGAGGTGTGTGGGAAGAAAAGAGCTGCGAATTGTGGTGGGATTGTTGACAGGACATTGTCACCTCAGGGGCCATCTTCATAGAATCGGTGTCGAAGACGACCCGACATGCAGATGATGTTTGGAGAAAGATGAAACTGTTGGCCGTGTTCTCAGGGCGTGCCCAGCACTCAACAGACTGAGGCAGAGATATTTCGGAGATACAATTTTGTTACCGGAAGCAGTTAGGCAAGTTCAACTAACGAGGCTGCTTGGATTCGCAAAGGCGATCGGCCTCAAATAACCTGCAGATATGATGGGATGTAAAGGGCCAATGGAGGTCTAAGCATCGAAGATGTAGTATCACCACCCCTTTTTCTTTCATTCGTTCATTCAATCCAAGATGGCGCTGACAATATGGCGGCCAAAAAAATTAATTTTGTCAGATTTTCTCCAAAATCGATATGGGGAAATTTTCGGTGTTGTACGAATTTAAAATTATTTTGAAAAAATTCAATATGGCGGATCCAATATGGCGGACAAGAAAATTAAATTTTGTCCGGTTTTCTCCAAAATTTGTGTGGGGCAGTTTTCAAGGTCGCACATAACGAATCCAAAATATTTTGAAAAAATTCAATATGGTGGATCCAATATGGCCAACAAAAATATCAATTTTGTCCAATTTTCCCCAAAATTAGTACGGGGGCGTTTTTGGAGTCGCAAATGACAAATCTAAAATCATTTTTAACAAATTCAATATGGCGGATCGAATATGGCGGACGAAAACATCAATTTTGTTCGATTTTTTCCAAAACTGGTATGAGAGAGTTTTCGGGGGCATACATAACGAATCTGAAAATATTTTTAAAAAATTCAATATGGCGTATCCAAATAAATTTTGTCCGATTTTTTTCAAAATTGATATGGGGGAGTTTTTGGGATTGTACATTACGAATCGACGCCAAGTTATATCTAAATGAAACAAATAACTACTAATATGTACAAATTATGGTAAGAAAGCAATTACAAATAAAGTATTTTTAATCTCTTTATGCGAATCACATTTTGTCAGGTATTAGTTTGGCGCCGACTTCAAAAATTTCAATTTCATATAAAAATTTCTAGTTATTTTTCCCTTTTTAGCGCACTTTTAGAAGTCGGTTCAATTTTTTATAAAAATTTTATTTAAATTTTTGTTTTCATTATATTTTATTGTTTAATGTTGATATATTTTTTTATTTTTTATATATTTTTATTTTAGTGTGTCCCACTCTTTAATTTTATATATATTTAATTCCCATCAGCAGTAAGTTTTTTAATATTTTATTACTCTACTTGTGTCTTTTTCTTAAGCATGTAGAATTAACATGTTTATTTTTTTGGGGGGATTTCCATATAATAAAGTAAATTAAAGTAAGATATCAGTACAATAGAAATAAAAATAAGTAGGTCTAATTATAACTGTAACATATAAAAACTAATTACATTTGAGTCGCATTTTAGTGTTTAATTGTAATTCTGCAGATGTTTTAAGAAATAAATAAACTGAAACGTCAAATGTCCTAAAAATGTTTTCAATTAATAATAAAATGACCGATAGCCCCAAAAATATTTTAATATTATACGGACGAATTTATTTTTTATATAAGTTTAATTTTTTGTATTTTTGACAATGGACATTTTGTAAGTATTTAAATTACAACTTAGAATTTTGTGAGAGAATAAGGCTACATTTTAGTCTGAATGTGCCTAAAACAGTTTATATGACAAAATTAAAAATAATAAAAATACAGTTGTGATTTGTGTTAAATATGTCAAAATTATTTACATTTTGTAATGTATGTGAATTATTAAGACATCATAAGAAATAAAATAATATTATAAAAACTTTTTATTTCAAGTTTATTACCGAAATAATATTCTATGCCATAAATACTTAGTGATAAAATAAACCTCTTTCTAACGCTTATGACAAGGATTAAAATCCTCTTTAACACTTCACACTTCCAAATATCTATTGTTATCCAACCCAAATAGTCCATTATTATAGAACGGTATTATTCTTTCATAAAATTAATTATTTTGTTATATCAGTGTTAAATAAATAAAGTTCTTTTTTAAAAAGCAATTTTACTCGGTCACGATATAACAAAATTGGCGCAGTCGTTCGAATATTTCAACGTGATCAAAAATCGCGGTGAATTCCCATTCTTAGTAAAATACGAACCAAGCACTCATCAAACCATCAAATCAAGAAACATTCAAGGGACAAAGCAGTCCACATCATCCAATCTTCAAATCAAGAAACTTCAAGGGACAAAGCACCCCACATCATTAGAATAAGAAAACTTCAAGGGACAAAGCAGCCCAAGGGACAAAGCAGCCCAAGGGAGAAAGCAGCCCACAATATTAGAATAGGAAAAACTTGAAGGGACAAAGCAGCCCACATCAACAAATCAACAAAGAAATCAACCCTCCGAGGATCTTCGTGGAACAGGTGGCTCGAGATCAGAATCTAACCACAAGAACTCGTCGTAGCAACCCCAGTCGACATGAAGAGCTCCGTGGAAGCTGGCGCAAAACAGCCTACATACCTTACGTGGAAGGAACATCTAGTGACATCCCTGGCGTAAGAGGAGCACCGATGAGCTTCAAATTAGAATAAGTCTTCCTTCAAATTCATTAATTCATTGTAAAATTGATAAAATCTTACGCATAACTTATAAATAATCAATAACTCTTCAAATCAAAAAATTAGTTCGAATTCAGTTCGATTATCTTATTAAATAAAAAGCCTTTTAATTTGCTTAACCGAACTTAAAAATAACAACTTAAAAACCAATTAATAAGCAAAAATTGCAAACAATCAGGATAACGATGACGGCGCAGCTGTCGAAACATACAAGTTATCAGACATATTCAGCTTAATACCTGAATACGAGGGCGACCAATTAGGTCTAAATACTTTACAACATCTTGCGACCAAGCATATCAATTATGCACAGACGAACAAGTACCCTTATTAGTAATCAAAATAAAAAATCAATTACGCGGAAGAGCAGCGCGATTAATAAATTCTAGAGACTTAACAACATGGGCAGACATACAAGACCTTCAACGAATGAGTCAAACGCCAAATGAAAACCCCATAACATTCGCGGGTAGATTACAAAGTCATCACGCAAAAATGTACGCGGCAATTTCGAAACAAAATCTCGCACAAAATCAAAAACACACACAAATGATCTTAATTGATGGAAAATGTCTAAACACACTTTTAACAGGCTTAGAACCTAAGCTAGGACAAATAATACGTGCAGGAAACCCTTCAACCATAGTTGATGCAATCAACAGGTTGAAACGCGAATTACAACTCTCGTATTTCGAAAATCGAAAATACCAGAGAGCCAAGGCGCATCCACAAAACAGTCGATTTTAGGCGCAGCCACAAAACAGCCGATTCCAGGTGCAGCCACAGGGAATCCAAAGGCAAAATGCGAATCCAAATAATCAAAGATTTCAACCCTAACAAAGGTGAGTTATAGGACCTAATCCGAATTATCAAAGACCTAGTCCACAAAATACACATCACGTTAATTTTGAACAAGATAATCAAAATTGTTATAATTTTGAACCCAATTATAGTAATTCAAATCTTGATTACTACAATAATGGCAATAAGACATTTAACCCTGATTACGAAACTTTTACTCCCAATTACGAGATAAACCCCGCCGTTAACCCAGACTTAATGTATAATTCCAGTTATTGTCCGAATACCGAATTTTATTCCCAAAATGCTGAAGTAAATTTTAAAAATAATTACGAACAAAATAATATGTCCGAAAATTTATTTTCTCAAAGTAACGAAAATTTTCGAGTACAAGTCTCGGAAATAATAGAACCTACAAACCAAATACAAGCGTTACATGTCCAACAAAACAACAAACAACCTTTCAACCAAAACGAACAACATTTCATTTAAACATAGTCAGTTCCCAAAATTTATTTTACATTTATGATACTTCTAATACATATAAATTATTAATTGATTCTGGAGCAGGCATAACAATGTTTAAAGCTAAAACGTGTGAAAAATTCAAAAATAGATTTCCTGAAAATTTAACAATAAAAGGTATAACCGAGGAAGATATTCCAATTTATGAATCTGAACTTGTATCTTTTAATGCTTACGATTCACTAAAATGCTACATATGTAATCTTCCGATTAGTTTTGACGCAATCCTTGGCATAGATTTCCTAGAAAAATACGAATGTGTCATTTACTTAAAAAACAAAGTCTTAATCACAAACTTTAAAACAATTTCGGTGCATCAAGTTCCATCTTTGTGAGGTAATTCTCTCGAAAACGTGCAGAAAAAAATTAAAAATCAAAATTTTGAAAATAATCAGATTACGATAGAACCTCGTGTAGAGCAAATTTTTAAATTTAAAACAAATAAATTACGCAACACAGAAGCAATACTTTTAGCGCAAACAGTTGAGAAAGTTAGAATTCCAAACGCCATTGTAAAAATCAACGAAAAGGATGAATTTTTAATTTCCGCCTTAAATATAAATGCTATTGAAAAAACAATAAATTTTAATAATCTACAATTTGAAACATTTATTAAAAATGTCAGTTCAGTGTACAGTTATAATAAAGAAATAATTTCACAAAACGATAGGGAAGATGAAATATTAAAGCAACTACGCATAGATCATCTAAACGACGAAGAATAAGAACAAATAACTCAAGTCTGTCTCGACTTTCCTGACATATTTTATCTGGATGGAGATAAATTAACATTCACAAACTAAATCAAACATCAAATTCCAACAGGACACGCAAAACCTGTATACCGAGTGTCAACGAATCTATTAGACAAGTCATAATTTCTAGAGTATTATGTGTATCAAAATGAGAATTGGTACAGGTAAATGGTATGTGAAAGGGAGAGATTTCGCATATTTTCCACTTTCCGGTCACTTCCGGTTTCACCGGAAATGGCCCCGGTTTTGAATTTTTAAATGGAACACAATGTATATTTTAACATTTTTCGATTTCTGGGACAATTCTAGATCAGAATGTGACATTTTAAAAACTTTTTAAGTCGACTTCATTTTATTAGAGCCACTTTTAAAATTGCATCTAGGTGGCCATGATCGGACGCAAACTAATTTAAGGGCCTTAGGTGATGTCAAAAAAATACAATCGCAAAGTTTTAGTGACTAGTATGAAAGACAGGAATAAGACAAGTTGACAAAATTACGTTTTCATTTCTAACTATTAATTTTCAAATGGCGACTCCTTTTTGACAACTACTTTTCGAAAAAAGCATTCTTTGACGAATCTAACGGTATTAATTTATTTGCGATTGGATTAGACATAAGAACAGAAATTAAATATTATTAAGCAAAATACTGGATAATTTATTTACTTATGACAAGTGCGCCATGGGCACCCATGATGCATAATAATTTGCAACTATTTTTATCAAGTCTTCTTTGGAAAATAAAGCACTCACTTAAGTAGATAATGACAGTGACATACGCTCTAAGAACAGACGTAAAAGTTTCTTAATTTTCGGCAGCGTTCCTTCAATTTCTATGACACTCTCCAAATATTAATAACATATCCACTTTTTCACTTTGAGTATACATTATTTTAACCAAAATTTAAACTAAACTTAACGAAAATTAAGAAACTTTTACATCTGTTCTTAGAGCGTATGTCACTGTCATTATCTACTTAAGTGAGTGCTTTGTTTTCCAAAGAAGACTTGATAAAAACAGTTGCAAATTATTATGCATCATGGCTGTCCATGGCGCACTTGTCATAAGTAAATAAATTATCCAGTATTTTGCTTAATAATATTTAATTTCTGTTCTTATGTCTAATCCAATCGCAAATAAATTAGTACCGTTAGATTCGTCAAAGAATGCTTTTTTCGAAAAGTAGTTGTCAAAAACGAGTCGCCATTTGAAAATTAATAGTTAGAAATGAAAACGTAATTTTGTCAACTTGTCTTATTCCTGTCTTTTATACTAGTAACTAAAACTTTGCGATTGTATTTTTTTGACATCACCTAAGGCCCTTAGATTAGTTTGCGTCCGATCATGGCCACCTAGATGCAATTTTAAAAGTGGCTCTAAAAAAATGAAGTAGACTTAAAAAGTTTTTAAAATGTCACATTCTGATCTAGAATTGTCTCAGAAATCCAAAGATGTTAAAATATACAGGGTGTTCCATTTAAAAATTCAAAACCGGGGCCATTTTCGGTGAAACCGGAAGTGGCCGGAAAGTGGAAAATATGCGAAAACTCTCCCCTTTATATACCATTTACCTGTACCAATTCTCATTTTGATACACATAATACTCTAGAAATTATGACTTGTCTAATAGATTCGTTGACACCCGGTATACTAAATCATATAGATATCCATACGTATACAAAAAAGAAGTTAAAAGCCAAATAAATAAAATGCTCGATCAAGGAATAATACAACCATCTGTATCTCCATGGTCAAGTCCTGTATGGGTAGCACCTAAAAAAATGGACGCTTCAGGTAAACAAAAATTTAGAATTGTTGTAGACCTACGTCGCGTTAATGACATCAAAATACCAGACAAATATCCACTTCCAAATATCAGTACTCTATTAGATCAACTAGGAAACTGTACTTATTTTACCAGCATTAGGATTTCATCAGATTGAAATTGATCCTAAAGATGTAACCAAGACAGCCTTTTCAGTAGAAAATGGATATTACGAGTTTCTCAGAATGTCCTTCGGAAGCAAGAATGCACCAAGCACATTTCAACGTGTAATGGGCAGCGTATTAACAGGATTACAAAACGAGAAATGCGCAGTTTATATGGATGATATAATTGTTTATTCAAAAACCCTTTACGAACATATCCAGATATCAAAAGAAGTCTTTACAAGATTAATAAATGCAAATTTGAAAATACAAGCCAACAAGTGTGAATTCCTACGGAAAGAAGTTGCTTACTTAGGACACCTTATAACTAAAGATGGAGTAAAACCAAATCCAGAAAAATTAAAAGCTATTCAAGAAATTTCAACCCCCAAAAATGTAACAGACATTAAATCATTCCTTGGACTCGTAAGATATTACAGACGATTTATCCCTGAATTTGAAAAAATATCGAAACCCTTAACAGCTCTGTTAAAAAAAGATACAACTTTCATATTCGATCAGCAATGTACAAAAGCCTTTGAAAAATTAAAAGAATACTTAATATCGCAACCAATACAACAATTTCCAAATTTCGAAGAACCCTTTGTTCTCACAACAGGCGCTTCACTATATGCAATAGGTGCAGTATTATCACAAGGACCTGTAACAGAATTTGATTACAGACTCTTGCCGATGACATATTGAGGTAGCGTTAATTATCTTATCTATAATCATTTTTGTCCCATATTAATTAGTAACTATTTTAATAACCTACAATTAAAATTTCACAGTAATAAAGACACTCTGGAAGTCTGGTCGTTCAACTTCTCTCTTGCAGCTTTAGTACCAAACACTACGGTTATTAAAGCTTACCACAACCATGACTCAGATCTTCAGGACTCAGGAAAGGCTGCTAATTAGTTGGTCAGTAGACATCTCTTGTTTTGTAGGTCTCGCAACAGCGCGCCCGCGAGATAATTCGCGTAAAGGTTTTAATTAAATTGAATAAAACAAGTTTCTCAAAACACTTAGTCTATTAACAAAATAAATAGAATATAAACGAACTATTTACAATGAGAAACTTAAAACTAATAACAATTACGAAAAACTAACATAATTGCTCTTCTCGGTCGTTAATTTAACCAAAAATATAAAACCCAATTTAAAAAAATATAAATAGCTTAATAAAATACTAATCAAAAAACGAAATAAAACGCGAAAAACAGCTATTTATATTACTTAATCAAACCGTATGAAAATCGCGATATCCCCACTAAAATAACACATGATACTCCCTTAACTTCCCGAATTAAACAAAGATAAATCAAACCAAGAAAACCTTCATTCCCGCCAAATATACACTACGGCACTGGGCTTATAGAATGGTACCGATCACCCTTATTCGACTTTCAGAATGGAACTAAAATTTACTATTCCTTAAAAGAGTGTATTCGAATCTTACACCCCCTCTCCTTTGTTTTCCGTTTTTATCCAAATTAGGCGATGGAACCCGGTAAACGACAATTTCTTTCCCGTAAAGTTCGAAGGTTTCTATCATTACATGCTGAGGGCGTTAGCTATTCTATACCGGATGTTTGATTCACGAATTGACCTGTGAGCATATTAAGCTTAATTTTTATATAACACAATTGATAAAACTATTCTATTTCTTTCTATAACTAAAAGAATATATGTTAAAGACTGTAAAAAAAACTATTCACTTTTCTTGGCTGTTTTGGCAATAAACATCTTAACTCATTATTTCTTGTGAATAGAAAAAACAATTATTAATCATAATTCTTTTTACAAATGGTCAAACGATATATTTCTATTATAGTGAGTGTATTTGATCATTCTTTTGTTTCCTAATAATGGGAAAATCGTTCAATAATTTAAAACATTTTAACGGTATTCCACATACCATATATTAAAAGTACCCTTATCACATCTGGTTTTACATACTTAACCAGGGCAGGATTACTTGGACGGATTTATAGGCAATTCTAAGAGAGGGTCTTTTACGTCTTCATAAATTAACTGACTTTATGTATTTTTTTTAAGAAAACATTTAAACGACAAAGATCATAAAAGTTAAGTTCGATAACTGATTTATTCTTCTTTTAGACCTTCGTGGATAGTGATAAAAAATATAACTACCCTGTTCCCACGGAATATCTATTCGCAGAGTGATTCTTTAATTATTTATTTTAACAGAAAATAGTTGACATTGAACAATGAAAAATAATTAACATTTGTTCCATTACAGACCTATTGGAAAGGACTTACCAATAGCATACGCATCAAGAACATTATGGCAGAAACCCGATACAGCGAAATAGAAAGGGAATTGCTAGCTATAATTTGAGCAGTTAGACATTTCAGACCTTATCTATCTAGAAGAAAATTCAAACTCATCACAGACCACAGACCCCTAACTTGGTTATTTTGAGTCAAAGACCCTGGCTCAAAACTCTTAAGATTGCGATTAAAACTAGAATAATATGACTACGAAGTACAATACAAATCCGGCAGAATTAATAAAAATGCAGACGCCTTAAGTCGCATGAAAATAAATCATTTTGAAAAAATTTGTGCTTTCAACAAAAATAAAAATAAGCCTTCAACTTCCAAAGAAAACTCAGAATCAGAAATAGACGAAAACGAAACAGTTCTTATGTCACCACAAACAATGGAACAAGAGTAGAAACGCTTCGCAGAACTTTATCAAACTACGTCACTAATAGATTATTCAAAAGTTAGATACTCAAATGAACAACTTTTAGATAAAGAACACAAAAACATAATAATTATTTTTCAAGAAAATAAATTGAAAGATTTGCATTATAAAATAATTAACGATTTATTTGAGAATCACCCAACCTTTGAAGATGATAAGATAAATGTTTTAAATTACAAAACAATAAAGAAAAGAAAATACTACATCATCACTTTACCATTTCTAAATGACGACGCAATACCAACTCTTTTTAAAGTGCTAACAAATTCCTTAAATATTTTAGATGAAAGAAAAACTTACTACGTCGAAAATAAAGTCGATTTACCATTAGTAGAACAATTATCGTTTATATTTTCAGAAAAAGACTTAAAAATTGTCGTATATCAAGACACAAAAGTTTTACGAAAAAATATGGATAGTCCATTGATAATAACCGAAAGGCCAAAAATACCATTCGAAAGAGTTAACATAGACATATTAGAGATCCCAGAAAATAATTACATTTTCACAATTAATGATCCGTTGATCGATAAAACATCGAAATCCGTTGTAAACATACTTTTACTATTTTTCCAACATTATGGAATACCACTTTGAATACATTGGGATCAAGGTTTACAATTTACCTGACAATTGATGAAAGATCTTTGTAACCTTTACAATATAAAATTGACATATTCTAGTGTGAATCATCCACAGTCAAATGGATCTTTGGAAAGATTCTTTGCTACCTTGTTAGAGATGATCAGAGTAATGACATCAGAAGACCCAACATAACACCCATGTCAACTAATTCCGTATGCGTGCATTTATTACAATAACTCAGTAAACAAAACAACAGGATTTATACCTTATGAGTTAATTTTTGGACATACGTCATCAAGACCCCCTGAAACCCTGTATAATCAGAAAGATTTTATTTCCAAATATATACGAGACCTTTATGCCAAAATAAAACACTATTACGACATTGCTAGACAAAAAACACAACTAGCAAAAGAAAAAGCAAAGCAAAGATTTGACGAACACGTTTCAGCTCACCCTGTATACAAAGTAGGTGATATGGTATATGTGCGGGAATCACAAATTAAAAATAAACTGGTAAATATATTTAAAGGATCATACGAAATCAAAGAAATTAGGTTAAATTCCGCAATTTTGGAAAACCCTGAAACTAAAAAAACGACCAAAATAAATTATGACCATTTAAAATTATGCGACAATCAGTCAGTCATAAAAACTGATAAGCACAATATACAAGAAATCTTCATTAAACCAGACGATAATAATGCAAGAAATCAAGAATAATTTCTTTGTTACAGAATAATATTCGTCATGGCCTTAACCTTCAATTTAAATAACTTCAACAAAGCAGGAAGAAAATCAAAAATATCTATTTACATTAACCCCAGTTGAAAATAATGTAGGAGTTTATTTTACTCGCGAATGTAGACTCAAAATCAGTAACGAAAGATGGACGTTACTAGTCTATAAAGATTTACATGGTTTCAGTAAAACTTACGAAAATTGAATAAGAATTTTACATTCAATAACGTCAACCGTTAATCAACAATCTGACATAATGAGATCATTTAATGTTGATATTAAAACTCACGTAACTCTACTGGATCTAATTGCGAAAAACATCAATGAAAAACTTGAAGAAATCGAAATCAGCGTAAAACCAAATATCCAAGAAAGAAGTAAAAGAGGTTTAATTAATGCAGCTGGTAGCATCGGGAAATTTATCACAGGTAATCTAGACGCTACAAATGGAGAATATTTTAACAACTGTATAAATAAAATAGAAAAAGACGAACATGAGGTGGAAAACTTAATGAAAAAACAGATTATGGTAACAACCACAATTATCAAAATTTTCAATGAAACCCTTCAAAAATTTATATTCGATGAGGACACCTTTAATACAGATATGCATATAATCGAAAATAGAATCTACGGTATTATGGATACTCTCGAAACAATGGATGCAAAATTGCAAATCATGAACGTATTTGAACATTTGACAGAGTCGTTCACATTTATTGAAAACGAATTAAATAACGTACTAAACTCTATAAAGTTTGCTAGACTAAACATAATTTATTCTTCTATAATAACGCCTAAAGACTTAATCTCAGCCTTACAAACAATTTCTCAAAACTTACGTAAAAATAACTTACCCCTTTCACCCAACGAAGGTAAAATATCTACATATTTGGATATAATAGAACTATCAACATTTCAAACTAATAAAAAGCTAATATTTGTATTATACATTCCCCTGGCTTCATCCTATTTCAATCAAAGATAATCAAACTCAATTCCACTACATTTTACCAACAATACAAAAATATATTGCAAAAGGCGAAGATTCTGATCAATTCATATCTTTAGCAAATGTTGAAAAATGCAAAGAAATAATGTTAAATGTAAAACTTTGTAGAAACTTATACTCATATCCAATCGATTTACAATCGATGTATGAGGCTCAATTACTCAAAACCAATAATATGAATATATTACCTAAAAACTGTCAAGTTATTCCGTTTTTTGCACAAGAATATAAAGTCCAATTACTTAAAAAAAATGTATGGCTTCTTATTATTTCAGATCAAGTTTCAATTACTATAAAATGCTCTGATTTTGATCCAATTTCAAAAATAATTAATATTAATGCTATTATGGCATTACAACCAACTTGTGTGGCATATGTTGGAAATACAAAAATACAAGCAACTATAGCCAAAGTTTCTGAGTGGCATTAAAACTATACAAATATATTTAAAATACATTTTAATTGTTGCCAAAATTATTCTAAAGATATTAAAAAATCTCTAAATTTGAAACCATTGAAAATAGGAGAGCTAAATCTTGAAAATTTAGAGATAGCCAAGCATAAATTAGATCAGTACTCGAAAGAAGTGGATAACTTGTTAAATGAGCCCATGATTAAAAAATATACACCCTGGTTTAATTATTTTTCAATAATTTTAATAATCTGTTTAATTATTGTATACATTTTCTGCAAATGCAAGAAACGTAAAAGAATGCTCAGAATAGGGATACTGTCAAACCCTTTACCACCACCACACCCTATGGGACTTAAACAATCTATTTTAGGGAAAAGATTTTCGAATATATTACCACGTAGACAATCCAGCATTAGAGATGTTAGGATTGGTGAACCAGTAGAAGAAAACTTTGAATTAATGGAAAATATAAATTTAATTAAATCTACTGCTTAATTGTGTAAGTTTAAATAATAACATAATTATTTTAAAAATGTAAACAGTTAAATTTGTAACAATTTTATTTTTATATAATATGCCATGTAAGTCAAAAGTTATCGCATGGTAACAACGGGAGTAATGTTATAAGGGAAAATGCCCCTTTTTGTTCATAAATTATACTAAGTCGATTATCAGCCGGATGCAGGTGTTTATCTTTAAAGATCGTATTTCAGTAATTTACAGTAAGCTACGTCAACATAATTAAATAAAGACGCAGTTTCTCACATAAATAGCTGATTTAGCATCAGACTTCTATAGAAGTTTATAGAACAAAGAAACAGACGTGTCATCCTAATATGCAGAACCTATAAATACCTGCAGCCACTAAATAAGATTAAGTCGAACTACTAACTCAAAAGTAACGTGCATTGTTGTCAATTCGAACTTAACATTGTTAACGTGAAGTACTATTATTTAAAATTCAATCTAATCATTGTAACTTAAACTTAACAAACTTAATATTCTTTCATAAAATTAATTATTTTGTAATATCAGTGTTAAATAAATAAAGTTCTTTTTTAAAAAGCAATTTTACTCGGTCACGATATAACATATATATAAATAAAAGCATAAGTGACAAAATAGGTAAATTTTCATAATTGCTTTTGTACGAAAAAAATATGTAGCTTTAAGAAGAGAAATAAACCGAGCAGAAATTTCTGTAATTTATTATGTGTAAAGCAGCGATTCTCAACCTATGAGGCAAGCGTTCTTCTCCCTTAGGGAAGTGGCATGTAGCCAAAAGGGTTGTAATTTTACTGTTTGTATGGACATATTGAATTTGTGATGGTGTATTGAGACTTAAGAGGAAATGGATAAAATAAATTTAGTTAGAACTCGAAAAACCTATTAAAAGAGGAGAATGCTTAAAATTTGTACGGAAACTTGGACTGTAAATACCGAAAGATGTAGACGGATTTTTTGATGTTAAATTGATCATTTAGACGTTTAAGAAATAACAAAATATACAGTGTCATAATAATTTATAGACGAGCAACAACAGAGTAATATTTCTATAGAGAATCTAAAAATTTTTAAATAACAAATTTAAATGAACTCATACTCATAATTAGCCGATACATGTAATTTTTAATATAAAAGAAACTTACCGTCCTTATCTAGAGCTTTAATAGTGTCAGGACTGTCTTTTAAAAGGATTTCAAGAATGTTATCATTACTTTTACTTGCTGCCCAGTGTAATGCTTCCCAGCCATTATTTTTGGTAAATTGTCGGCAATTTAAATTCAAATGCAGCAAGGCTTTTACTGTCTCTGCCTTAACACCATTTTCAGAACAGGCCACAAGCAAAATTGTTTTATTTTCTTCAGCATAAAAATGATTTAGTAATTCTTCATTTTTGTTTATTGTTTTATTTATTGTTTCGATGTCATTTGCTCTCACTGCTCTTAAAAGTGTAATTGTTTCTTCATTGCCCTGCATGTTTATAAGTAAAAAACCAGCACCTTTGTTCTTAAACTTGGAATTTTATGATTTTCATTATATGTTAATAATTAATTTTATGAAAAAACTGTTTTCAAAATGAAAGGTGTGGTGCTATTTATATGTGTAATGATAACATTAAATTATTATTGGAACTATCAATTTAAATATTTTTTTTGTTCATTATCAATAAAGATAATAATTATTCCAACGAATGTAGCTTATATGAATTACATTTTTTGAAAACTTTTTTTAAAAATACTATTAAATATAATTCTTATTAGGCCTGGGGCGTACCTCTATTTTAACCCGTCTAGCGGCAAAGGTGTGATAAGCTGCTCAAACTCATTGTAATCGATAGTTTATATAAACAATTTTTAGCCCAGGAAACGGAGTGTTAAAAAAACTCAAATACTGCTTGCAATCTAATTGCAGAAATGGGTAGGGAAAGGTAGTAGAGATGACGTCTCATCTCGTGTCTCAACAAATTTTGATTGGAACATTGTTTCTTTTTTACCAAATTGGTCGAAAAATTATTTTTCTCCGGTTTTTTGGATTTTACGGAAAATCTAAGGGATGTTCCAAAGATAAATTGTACGTCTTGAAAGTATCCTCAAAATGAGTTTTTGTTTGTCCAAATCAGTCTGTAAAGAAAAAAGTTATTGGAAATTAAACATTAAAAATGGCTTATTTTTCAATTGTTAATAACTTTCTTAATGTTTATTGAATTGCTTTCGACTTTTACCAGAATGTGAGTTTTGCAGTGCTTAAAAAGTGTACGGAAGTTGGGCGTTGTTAGTCCAATAATTTTTGTAAAATTGCAATTGTTTAGTAGAAAAATTAAAAAAGTGACAATTTTTGATTGGCTGTACCGTAGTCCAGAAAACTGATAGAGAGTTCTGTCAGTCCTCATTCTCTTCGTAAATGTTTAAGCTATAATGCAGTAAAACAAAAAGTGGGTATTTTTCATATTTTGTTTATGCAAAATTGTCATGAAAATATGGGTAGTTTTTCGCTTATAAATAAATTAATTTTCCAGACACCTGAGTCGCCGCCCGTTCCAATTCCAAGATGTCCCAGACAACATAGTTACATACCTGAGGATAAAGGTTCCATTTACTTTAGCGCGAAACTACTCTAAAATTGCACGTAAATGACAAATACTGAATAGGTCAGCACGCAAGATATAAGTTTACTTCACCATAATAACGAACTGGGTTTGTTATGGGGCATTTAAATACTGTCAAATCGTATCTTAGTTAGTATTCTAATTTAGTAATATACTGAGGATATTCTGAAATCACTTTTTTTTTAATTTTCGGAAGTTTTTGAAGGTATCTGTCAAAATGTGTGCTGGATCACGGTTCGCTGAGCATCAGTTAGGTATAAATACCGGGCTGTTGCTCCTCGATAGTCATTCAGTGTTCTCATCTCGAAAGTAAAGGTCCCTGAAGATGTCTCGTCACGGTCTAAACTCAGAATCATGATTTTCAACGCAAGAATTTCATCGCAGATGGGGACTCAAGCGTTTTTGCAAAAATAAAAGGTACATAAAAGACGAAACATCTGTAAACATTAATTTTATGATTAAAGTGTGTTTCGATTTAATTATTATTTTTCACGCTTCATAAATTCACCAAAATGGTTTTGTACCTAGCTGTAAGCATTACAGTGACTGGAAGATTAGACACTTTTTTGCGTTTCCTGCAGACCCAACGGAAAGAAAAAGATGGAGTTCTTTAATAAGGTATCTAATTATAATGGCATTTATGCGAGGAAATACAATTTTATTTATAGTTTTAAATCTGTAAGAGAGAAGACAGAGAACCCTCAAAATATTGATTACTTTGCAACTGTCATTTTGCATATATGAATCAAAAAAATGATTCAATCACATTTAAAGTTAACATTCAAAGGAAATTTAAATTTCCTTCTCCAGAGAAAGGTATGCATCTGTATCAAAACAAAAACTTTCTTTTAAAAGGCTTGTTCGTTATATTTTTTTTGCTAAAATTCACAAATATGATAAAAGACAATATTTAGAAAGGAAATTTTAAAAAACAATATTACTTTTTTAAGAGAATTCCATATTTATATAAACTTTCTTCCCTTCAGCAAAATAATTTCGAAAAAAATACATAACAAAATCGTCCTTTCGACATTGGAAAGATGTAATAACAACTGGACCTTATACAGAAACCGATTTTGACGCTATGGGCACTTCAAGGTGTAGAAGATATACCATCAACATGCAGAAGTGTAAGCAAGAGTTTGAGGGCATTTTTAGAAACTGAAAATTAAAATAAATTTTCAAAGCGGGAATTAGAAAAACCATGTAAAAATCTCTCCATACAATTCAGTTATGAGCACATAAAAAATATTGATTCCCATGTGCACGTACACTGGAATGCCAACACGTGCATATGGTAGGTTGAAAATTTTAACTTATTCGCATTTTTCCAGATTTGAAATTAGGGGGTTTACGGGGCTTACTAACCTGAACTAACCTGAATTTTTAGATTGATAAGATATAAGGAACTGAATATTTTACATTTTCTGATTTTGTCTAAAATTTATATTGCGGGCGTAAATAAACTCAATATGCAGTATGCAGCACTGAGACGTTTTGTACAACGAACAATGCGCTTTGTTGAAATTAAAGTTTCAGACGTTGAAATACTCAAAATAATTTCAATAAGATTTGATTGCAATTATCGTATAGCAATAATTGTTATAACATAAAAATGTTTTTTTTTAAATCAAAATTTCAGTAAGAAATAAAGAAATCTTTCTGCCGTATTTAAATATTTTGTTATATACGTAAATTCTACTTTCAGGCAGAGAATATGAAAAATATATATACAAACAGTTTATTTCCTGTGAATATCGCTCTGGTCCTCTCTCCATACGCGTTTCGATCACCTCATGATCTTGTCAGTGGAGCTGTATCGGACCGAAATTTCACATTATTCCAATGATTTATAAATGTCGTTCGACTGGCGATATTTTTCAGTCTGACAGGTGCAATATCCTGCCGACGTACCTTAAAATTTATATTTCTTATATTAGTTGTTTCCTGCTAATGTTGCTCTCGGTCCGATACAGCTCCACTGACGAGATCATGAGGTGATCAAAACGCCTATGGAGAGAGGACTAGAGCGATATTTGCAGGACATAAACTGTTTGTATATATATTTTTATATTCACTGCCTGAAAGGAGAATTTACATATATAACAAACCAATAAAAATGGTTAATAAAATATATTTTTGCGATATTTCCAATGTGTTTAAAATTCTTCGATTTTAAATGAATTAAACGCTAAATCATAATACAAGAAACATTTAATTTAAGCTGTTATAATCTCATAAAAAGTTAAACTAGAGAAAAACAAAGCAAATATTTTATTTGTGTATAAGAGGAAAAGTGACATTTTCTCTTCAACAATTTATTTTAACAACTTTCAAAGTCACAAAAATTAAAATTTGTACGGAATTATATATCTACGTACGCCTGTACAACTTTTAAGCAACATTTATCATCAAAAATGTTTATTTTTAACCAAAATATAAAATGGCAGACCAGAAAAATCAGGGAAATTTATTCATAAATATGAAACCAGCATGTTGTAACATATGTTTTCAAGTATTAACTTTTTTTTCATTTATAAATTTGCGAAGCACTGTACTTGTCTGCCAATGTAAGTAAGAACATTTTATGATTCCTCTGATCGAAATACAAAATTGCTGACAAAAATAAATCAGGGAACATACAAAAAGTTTTTTGTCGAATTTTCCTTTGTCTGCCCCAATTTTCCCAACTTCGAATTTGTCTGCCAAATTTATAGCCCTCATAAATTAATATTATCTTTAAATAGCCACATCGGCAGACAAATTCTAATAGTGAAAACTTGGTCGAAATTTTCTCATAATTTTCCACTGGAAAAAATATTTCGTTATGGCCAAACCGTCTGCCATTTTTTTACACACAATGTGTTATTTTATCTTTCATATTATTCATTGGCGGACGAAAATAAATCAAGATTATTTTTTGTAAGTTCACCCCTACGTTTCCACCCCTTGGACCATTGCAACTTGTCTACTATTTTTTTATGTGAATTCAATTTAGGTGACTACCCTTTCACTTTAATGGCAGACAATTTGAGTTCAGGAGAAAATAGATTTTTTTTTGCAAATGACAATTGTTTTTCCTAATTTTCGAAGGGGCTGCCAGGGTTGACCCCATGGACTCTTTTCACGAACTCACTTAGGTCTTCTAGTCCTCCAAAGAGCAGACAAAAAAAATGAGGCCATTTCACCTTATGGACAGCTAACGGTCTAATTCTAACGCTACCAAACTTAGAAAGTCAATCAATAGTTTAATATCACTTTCCTTCGCCCCGCCATCGGTATTGGGCGCATAACAGTCAAAACAAAAACGGAAAACGTTGTGAAACACCCTTAATCAAATGATTGCCTTATTAAACTTAAAATGAATTTTTGCCTCATAAGGATTTGGATCATCCGCTTTAGTTGTCGTAGCACTACAGTACCAAATATGGGGCAATATGAAGCTCTTTTTAACAAATTAATGAAAACAAGAAAAACCAAACTCATTTTCCAACAGCATTTTATACAATTTGAAATTGTAGAATATTATATTGTACATAAATTTATACAGCGATTCCAACAAATCTAGAGTGTCAAAGGTTGACTTATAGTTTCTATAAACCTAGAAATACACATTATACATACATATACTAGCTGATAAGAATTCCTGATCAAGGATGTACTTCCTGAGGCGTCCTTAAATATGCTACCATTTTTTATCTACTCCTCAATTCACAGAATTAAAGTGTTCGAAAATTTGTTAAGCTATGATTTTTTCACCCATGTAATCCTTTCGGGAAATATTTAAAAAGGAACTACTATGTTTTATACCACTAAATTTATTCAGAAACCAGTGACTGCAGTTTCAACTCACAGAGTCATTTTCAAACTGAATTACAAAGGTAGACTAAGTATTCAATACAGAAACGTGAGAAAATTTAACAATAAATAAAAACTACCTGAGAAATTACATTATTCCAAAGGGGAGGTACTAAATTTTGGGAACTAATTATTATTTGGCGACAACAAATAACGGGGAAAACCCAAGTTCCGTCTGGTCATTAAGCAAATTTACATTTTTATTTTTACTATGTTTATATATTTCTAAAGATTCAAGAATATTTAACTTTTGGCCCTTTGTTGAATAATGTAATATGTCAGTGTTGCTTAAATTAGGGAAATTGTGGCTGTGTTCTAAGCAATGGTTGGCAAAGCTCGAGTCTGTTTTTTGTAGTCTATATGATCGGTGGTGTTCTGAAAAGCGAGTTTTAAAGTTTCTACCACTTTGTCCAATATACAAGCTATCACACTCTGAACATTTTAACTTATAAACTCCTGATTTATCAAACTTATTAATTTTACCTTTAGCATTGTAAAGGATAGTGGACAGATTGTGTTGAGATTTAAAGGCTACTTTTATGTTATGTTTGGAAAGAGTATTAGCTATGTTTTCTGATAGGGTACCACAGTATGACAAAGATATATAAGATGAACTATCTTTATAATTTTTTATTTTGGGATATATTGAATTAAAAGCTAGTTGTTTTTGGTTTTTAGTTATTAATTTTTTTAAGGTTTGTTGGGAGAAATTGTTTGATATTGCAATCCTTTCAATGATATTTAGTTCCTCTTGAAGATCTTCTTCAGAGAGAGGCAAAGAGAATGTTCTATGTATCATTGAATAGTATGCAGCCATTTTGTGTTGAAAGTGGTGAAAAGAGTCATTAGATATAGTATTACCTGTAAACGTTGGTTTTATAAAAATTTTAAAATTACACTGATTATTGAGGTGAGATATGGTGAGATCAAGAAAATTTATTTTATGGTTATTTTCCAAAAAAAAAATTATAAAGATAGTTCATCTTATATATCTTTGTCATACTGTGGTACCCTATCAAAAAACATAGCTAATACTCTTTCCAAACATAACATAAAAGTAGCCTTTAAATCTCAACACAATCTGTCCACTATCCTTTACAATGCTAAAGGTAAAATTAATAAGTTTGATAAATCAGGAGTTTATAAGTTAAAATGTTCAGAGTGTGATGGCTTGTATATTGGACAAAGTGGTAGAAGCTTTAAAACTCGCTTTTCAGAACACCACCGATCATATAGACTACAAAAAACAGACTCGAGCTTTGCCAACCATTGCTTAGAACACAGCCACAGTTTTCCTAATTTAAGCAACACTGACATATTACATTATTCAACAAAGGGCCAAAAGTTAAATATTCTTAAATCTTTAGAAATATATAAACATAGTAAAAATAAAAATGTAAATTTGCTTAATGACCAGACAGAACTTGGGTTTTCCCCGTTATTTGTTGTCGCCAAATAATAATTAGTTCCCAAAATTTAGTACCTCCCCTTTGGAATAATGTAATTTCTCAGGTAGTTTTTATTTATTGTTAAATTTTCTCATGTTTCTGTATTGAATACTTAGTCTACCTTTGTAATTCAGTTTGAAAATGACTCTGTGAGTTGAAACTGCAGTCACTGTTTTCTTAATAAATTTAGTGCTATAAAACATAGCAGTTCCTTTTTAAGCATTTCCCGAAGATGATTAACTACCACATAGTAACGGCTACCAGCATCAACTTTATATAATCCTTTATTTTTTATAAAGGTAAACCATTTATTTGCGCACATAATTTGATTCTAAAAATTACGAAATTTAATATTATTGTTTGGTAATATTTTTTTCACGAATACGATAAGTAAGTTAAGTGGACGAGTTTCGGTGTTTCTAAAAATAACTAGGAAAAGAGGGTAAGCCACCCCCAAATACTCTTTTTTCTTAAATTTCAAGTTTTAATTAAGATACCTTTACAAAACAAAATGGCAATTACTTGTTATTTGAAATGATATTATTCCTTATTTTTTATAAGGGTAAACCACTATTCGAGCAAGTAATTTAATTCTAAAAATAACGAAATTTAATTAAATTGTTTGAAAATATTTTTTTACGAATACCATAATTAACTGAAGTTGACATCTTTCGGGATTTCCAAAAATAATCTAGTAAAAGGGTGTAAGTCACCACCAAATATATTTTTTTAACATGTCAAGTCAAGATAACTCTTCAAAACAAACTGAAAATTATTTGTTATTCGAAAAGATATTAAACTATGGTATTTTTACTCCTAAAGATATCATCCCTTATTTTTTATTTGGATAAACCATATATTGGCGCACGTAATTTAATTGTACAAATTACGAAGTTTAATGGAATTGTTTGAAAATATTTTTTCCACCAATATCATAAATCACTTAAGTTGTCGTGTTTCGGAGTTTCTAAAAATAAACTAGTAAAAGGGGGTGAGCCACCCCCAAATCCTTTTTTTACATCTCAAGTTCTAATTGAGATAACTTTACGAAACAAATTGGAAATTACTGTTTTGAAATGAAGTTAAACTATAGTATTTTCACCCTCAAGGATATCATTTAGTATTTTTTTTGCTGTTATTTATATATAGTAAATCATATAATATAATTTTATTTAAGTATGAATAGATAGAAAATATTGTTGTATCTTTTGTTTTATTTCTTAAAATTAAGACATTTCTGTTCATTTTATTTTAAATATTTCTGCAAGTAAAAACTAATTTATTTTTACAAAAAAAAAAAATTTGATACATACAAAAAAAAATTTTGAATACTGAAGTAGCTAAATTAAATAATAATTAGTAAACTGCGAGTCACTATCTATAAACCATAGATAAGATAATATATGTATACACAATTTTTAAATAGTAACTAAAATTTAGTTAAATATGTGGATTATATTTACAAGTTTTTGGTAAATATTTACTTAATTTCCTAAAAGTTTTGGTATGTGCTGATGAATATAAAAATTCTCTAACATTCTTTAACTTTATTGCCATGAGGAACCATATTCTCTCTCTACTCATACTTTTTATAATGTTCAGATACGTAATACATTAATTTTCTTAAAATATAAAGATTTCCCTGTATCTGGTGATAATAATTATGAATTGTATTTACTATTATTTCTCCATTATCATTGTACGAGACATATCTCTCATTGTTTTTCAATTTTTCTGCGATGAGGTCATTTCTAAAAGAATATGGACTTCTTATCTTGACAATTGCATTGTTTCAACTAATCCATCTGAATTCACTCCCAAAGTTCATGTATTGGAAAACTAAATACGAGTTTGCCTGATATTCACATTTAGTTTTTTTTTAAGAAAATCTATGACATTTTTTATAGGTTCTTCCCCACTGAATAGATTTGATACCACGAAAATTATAGAAATATAATTAAATTGTGTTACTAATAGCAACTTTATCAAATAAGATATGAAAAAGTATAAATAAAATACATAATAATAAAATAAGTATTGAAAATAAATATAGAAAATAACGAAAAAGTTTCTAATTTAATAATTTCTAAATAAATATTTGTTTATATACTTGTTAGAATTTTAAACAGGTCAACAAAATATGGATTTCTCTGACAAGTTGATAAAATGATCCAAAAATTACTTGCAGTTAAGTGAAACTTTTTTTTACTTACCAATTTTGATTACAGATTTATCTAGTGGTAACTTTTGCAACTTTCTTTATATCATCATTAATATTTTATTGTTCATAATTTATTTAATTTGTTAATTTCCTCATGAGACGTCTATGAAAGAAAATCTAAAACTTTTTAGAAAATTGTATTTCTTTATTTTTATCATGGAACGCTTATGAAAGAAGATCTAAAAATTACCAGATTATTCCTTTTTCTTATTTTTATTGCACCATGTAGTATGAAAATTCTTCTAGAAGATTCGGGGATCTTCTGGTATCGACAGAAAAGGTATATAAAGGTCTAGATCGGTTTTCGTAAAACATTTAAGTGTGTATAAAGACAAGACATCCAGAACAAATTGGTACTGGAAGAGGGATAAAATTCAATAAAAATTAAAGAAAAAAAAAAGAATAGAGGAATTGAAATTGTATGCCAGTAGAAACTAGAAAACGGAAAGCGAAAATAGAAAAGCAACTTAAAACTAATTTAGATCGGATGCTGTTGATAATACCATACATGAAAACAAGCCAAGAAGAGATATAAAAAGAGTTGAAAGAAGATATGACGAAAAATCAAGATGATATGAAATAAGAATTGATGACACTGGAAACAATCCAAGTGTTATATTTGCAAATCGAGAAGGTCGCCAGTATAGGTATAATAAAGGTAGATGGTGTTCCTGCAACTAGTGTGATAAAGCCACATATATTAGACGGCAGAGTATCGTGGCTTACCTATGTCCATCAACCGGAAGTAGCTTCGGCCGACAATAATTGGAGTCCACCGGAGAAGACACGTGCTGGTCTTCTAGCACTACGAGGTAAAGCTATAGAGGTTCTACGTAGCATTCCCGAAGAAAAATAGGATGATTACGAGTTTATTGTTACTTTTCTGAAAATGCACCGTGGGGAAGCTCACCTCCGAGAAGGTTATAAGGTCCAATTCCGAGGGAGAAGACACAAATACAACAAAGGTCTTCAAAAATATGAAGCAGTTATAATGAGACACATAAATTTGACCTACCGAACATATCCAGAAGAAATAAAGCAAGAGTTAGTAGTAAATAGTTTTATCGGAGGTTTGCGCGACCAAAAACAAGTCGCACTCTAGGAATGGCCCGACTGAAGAAAATATTCGTGGCTCTTGCTTGGACGATTCGGTTTGAAAAGGCTAAACAGATTTCAAGGAACTAAGGAAAAATCATAAGAAAAGTCAACGTTTTCCAGGATGATCGCAAGAACAACGAGAACATCTTCTTGAGGGAGAATTTTTAAACAAACAAAAAAAACCATGACAATAAAAACACAACCTTCCATAGAAGAAATAAAATTCGTTATTGGAAGTGTGGCCAAGAGGAGCTTGTCCAAAGCTGCTGTACTGCTCGTAACAGTGATCAAAATTAGAGAAACTCTCTTAAAGGGGCGAAAGCTGGTTAGATGCTACCAAAACCCACCAACAATAACAATTAAGGTATCCCGGCAGCAAAACAATGGTTCCAGCTTGGTAGAACCCGGAAAGGTTTGCGGTCGGAAATGTGAAATGGTATTAGCTACAGGTTCTACTCACATTGTAGAGCCAAACATCCTTACTTAATGTAAAATTTGTCTTCCGGAAAGGCATTATGTCCTGCACACCGTCAAAGGTGAAGTAATACCTGTGAAAGGGATAGATGAGGCCGAAATAACCCTAGAACTTTCAGACATGTAGTTATGGTGGCTGATATTTTGGACCAAGTAATATTAGGTCTAGATCTAAATGTCATGGAACACCAGAAGTGTATCCTTGATCTTCCTCAACGAGTACTGCGAACTAGAAATTATCTTGAATCTAAAGAAAAAATAATAAAATATCGATCGGGGAAATTGTACTTCTTTAAGATGCGATGTTCAGAAAAATAGACCCGACCCTGCCTTTTACATCAGAAGTGGGAATGTTGCTGGTGTATCCCCTCCCTCCGTCGACAATTTACTTTCGCTTGTCACACTGTACTTTTGTGATATCACCGCCTCGATTCAATACAGCTCCACTAACGAGACCATAAGATGGTTAAAACGCGTATGTAGAAAGAGCCAGAGTTGTACTTACAAAAAACAAACTGTTTTTGTATACTCTTTCCTTTTTTCTGCTTGAAAGGAGAATAAATATAGGCAACTATTTGGACACGACATAAATACACGTATTGTTTTTTAATGAAATCTTAGTTTTAAATTTCGTACTACTCTGTTGAGTAAAGAATGAACGCTTTCATGGCTTTAGTCAAGTTGAAAATCATGGTTTTTGGGTTTAGACTGTGTCAAATTGGAATTATTATCTGGCGTCTAGCCTGCGATTGCACGAGGTATCTTCAGGAATCGGTACTCCACGAGGTCAAAACACTTAATGTCTATCGAGAAACAACAACCCGGTATTTATACCTGACTGGTGCTCAGCGAACCGTGATCCAGCGTTACAATCGATTTTCACGTGTGATGTACCTGAATCTCTATTAACATTATTTGGATATTTTCAAATTTCGATTGATTCTCTAATTTTACGTTTAAAAAAAATCAGACACTAATGCTCTAGCTAGTACGTTAGTTTATTTTACATTAAAAGTGTGACATAAGCAATGCTGGTGTTCAGCTACTGCAAATTGACAATTTGTTTCTTTTTTATACCTCTTTCATGTTCCTTAAGCCTAGTTGATATAGACTGTCCTGTTTCACCTACATACACTTTACCACAAGAACAAGGTATCTTATAAACGCCTTCTGTTTGAATGATATTTCGTCCTTTGGAGACTTCAAACATTGTCCAACTTTCTTACATGTGTTGAAAATTGTCCGAATGCTCCGATTTTCGGAGCAATATGACAGTTTTTTCGGTGGTTCCGTGTATGTAAGGTAAGTGCCATAGGGGACACATTTATGACATATTGTACATAAGTTGGATTTATATATTTATTAATAGGACGTCTTATATCTTCAGCGCAATATCCGTTGTTTTTCAGAGCATTAGTCAGTTTTTCTGTTTCTGATTTCAGTGATTGCTCATCATACATTGAAAGGGGTCATATGTACCAAAGAGTTTATGACGGATTGTTTTTGAGAAGGATGATGATTTCATGTTACATTGAGATATCGATTTATATGTGTTGGTTTTTTGTGCACAGAATGTGCTTATTTACCATTCTCTTTCATTTGTACCAGTACATCAAGAAAGAGAAGGATACCATTTGATTCAGTTTTCATAATGAATTTTATGCTAGGGTGTTGTTGATTTAGAAGAAATTATGGAGGTTATCTGCGCCATGCGGCCAAACTACAAACGTATCATCGACATATCTGCACCAAAATTTATGTTTTAGAGGAGCAGAAGACGAAGCGTTTTTTTCGAAAGCTTCCATGAATATCTTAGCTACCACAGGTGATAGTGGAGATCCCATGGCCGTTCCTGAAGTCTACTCGTAGAAAGTTCCTTGAAAAGTAAAATGAGCGGGAATCATGTATGCTTTAATTAATTCTAGTGGCCCTAATTGGATGGTTTTAATCTCTGGATAACGTGTCCAGAGTTTTTAACGAAGGATTTAGTTTTTTTTGTAAAGGCATGTAAAATCTTGGCCAGATATGGCCAGTTGATGAGTCGATTGCGCTGACTATTGAAGGTTCTTTATGTATTTTACAAGTCACTATGAAGCAAGAAAGAAAATTCGAAGGACGTTTAAGCAACAATAATCCAGCAAGCGCATCAATGAACACAGTCGTCAATTTGTCAAGTATACAACTTACCGAAGCAGAGAAAACTATCTTATCCAAAGGACAGAACTTCGCCATCACTCGAAGATGCATACAAGTAAAAAAAATAATTTCTAGTGTCGAAGTTTCCATTAGAAAATTACCTTCAGACAAAGCAGACGCGATTCGATATGAAACAGCGAATATCAAAAAACACGCACAGCCACCTAAATCAACTATTACATCAGCAGAAATGAACGCTATTAAAAAACTGAACAAGAACAACAGTGTCTTAGTTCTCCAAGCTGACAAAGGAAATGTACCTGCTGTTACGGATAAGCATAAATATACTGAAAAGATAAAGCAGCTCTTGGACGACAATACTTACAAAGTCATTCGAACGGATCCATCAAACAAAATCGAAAGGAACCTCACATCTCTAATTAACGCCTCCAGCGTCACTCCAGAACAAAAGAAAGCCCTTAAACCAGGCAGCTCTAAGATTCTACGCCTCTACGGACTACCTAAGATACATAAAGAAAATGTACCTCTATGTCCAGTCGTCAACGCAATAGACTCATCAACCTAGAAAATAGTTAAATATCTATCCAAGCTTTTACATTCCTTTACAGGAAAACCCGTTTTGTTATAAACTCAGGACACGTTGTCCAAAGATTATAAACCATCCATTTAGAGCCCGGAGACATATTGGTCAGCTTTGACGCAGAATCCCTGCATACAAATGACCCTATAGATGATTCAGTTTCCATAATATTGGACATACTATGAAATAATAATATGGACTCCACCCTACTAGAATTAATTATAGCATGTCTGATTTCCACTTATTTTACTTTTCAAGGAACTTTCTACCAGCAGACTTCAGGAGCGGCCATGGGATCTCCACTATCACCTAGCTAACATCTTCGTGGAAGCTTTCGAAAAGAACATCTTGTCTTCTGCTCCTCTAAAGCCTAAATTTTGGTGCAGATATGTAGATGATACGTTTGTGACGGAATTTGATCATAGACTCCTGCCAATGACATATTGAGGTAGCGTTGGCAGTCCCATCTATAATCATCCTGCTGTCACATATTACTAGCTATTTTATAAACCCTATAATTAAATTTTATAGTACTAAATACACTCTGGAAGTCTGGATATTCATCTTCTCTCTTGCAGCTTTAGTTCCAAATAACTACGATTATCTAAGCTTACCACAACCATAACTCAGAATTTCAGGACTCAGATAAGGCTGCTAATTAGCTGGTCAGATGACATCGCTTGTTTTGTAGCTCTTACAACAGGGCCCTCACAAGTTAATTCGCATGAAGGTTTATAATTAATTTAAATAAAACAAGTGTTTCAACAAAACACTTGGTCTATTAACAAAAATAAATAGAAAAACGAATTATTTACAATGAGAAACTTAAACTAATAAAAATTACGAAGTAACTAACATAATTGCTCTTATTGGCCGTTCTATTAACCGAAAATGAAAAACCCAATTTTGACAAACAGCTTACTAAAACATTAAACAGAAAAAAGAAAAAAAGCGCGAAAAACAGCTATTTATCTTTCTTAATCAAACACTATTAAAGTCGCGAAGTATTCGACTAAAACAACATTCGATATTCCCTTAACCTCCCAAATTAAATGAAAAACAAAACAAAATCAAGATAACCTTCGTTCCTGACGATTATACCCGTCACGTAATTTTCTACACTGGTACACACGGTACCGACCTAAGGATTTCCACATTGGAACTGAAGTTTAATATTCCTTAAATGAGCGTTCTCGTATCTTACCCCCTCGACAACCCTCTGTTTCCCGTTTGTACCCATATTACCCCATGGAATCCTGTAAACGTTAATTTCAGTCTCGAAATGTAGAGGACGTTAGCCATTCTATACCGAATACTTAATTCCCGAACTGGCCTTTGAGAGTCTTAATCTTAATTTTTATATAAACAGAGTTAATCAAACTACTCTATTTCTTTCCATAACTAAAGGAATAAGATAAGATAGCATCTGTGAAAAAACCTGAGTGCCCTTTTATTCATATTACTGGTATTTAAATCATTCTTTCTTGCAATCAGGAAAAACAGTCGCTATATTAATTCCTTTCATAGGTCGAATGTTATATTACAGTATAATCAGTTTATTTGATTATTCTTTTGTTTCCTAATAATGGGAAAATTAATACATTTTAACGGTATTTGCATATACCATATGTTAAAAACCACCCTGTTTGGTTTTAGTTACATAACCAGGGTAGGATTACTTTGACGGATTTATAAGCAAATTTTAGAGAGGGTCTTTTACTTTATGTCTTCATTAATTGACAGACTTTATATATTTTTAAGAAAACATTTGGATGACAAAAATTCCTTTAGACTTTCTTGGATAGTAATAAAAATATATATACTACCCTGTTTACAGAGTTATTATTTAATTATTTACTTTAACAGAATATAATTCCCATTGAACAGTCTAAAATAATTAATGTTTGTTCCATTACACAATCGTAATTTGGCCGCATGGCGCAGATAACCTCCATAATTTCCTGGATCATATAAATCAAAAACATCCTAGCATAAAATTCACTATGGAAACTGAATCAAATGGTGCCCTTCTCTTTCTTGATGTACTAGTACACAGGAAAGGGAATGGCAAAATAGCACACTCGGTGTACAGAAAACCAACACACACAAATCGATATTTCAATACAAAATAACACCATCATCCTTCTCAAAAACAATCCGTCATAAATTCTTTGGTACATAGAACCCTTTCAATATGGGATGAACAATCACATAAATCGAAAACAAAAGAACTTACTAATGCTCTGCGAGGCAAAGGATATTGCGCTGAAGACATAAGACTTTCCATTAATAAATATAAAAACCCAACTCCTCAACAAAATGTCATACATGTGCACCTCCTATGGACAGTATTGTCTTATTTTACATACACGAAACCACCGACAAGATTGCCAGATTGTTCCGAAAATCAAACATTCGGACAATTTTCAACACATGTAAGAAAGTTGGACAATGTTTTAAGTCTCCAAAGGGCGCAATGCCATTTCAAACAGAAGGCGTTTACAAGATACCTTGCTCTTATGGTAAAGTGTATGTAGATGAAACAGAACGGTCTATATCCACTAGGCTTAAGGGACATGAACGATGTATATAAAAGAAACAAATTGTACAACCTGAAGTAAAAGAAACTAAGGTGCTAGCATCATGTGTCTGCTTTCTTTAAATGTAAAATTAGAGAATCAATCGAAATTTTTAAATATCCCAATAATATTAATAGAGATGCAAGTTACAGTCTACATCATACGTGGAAATGGATTGTAACGCTTGATTACGGTTCGCTGAGTACCAGTCGGTTATAAATACTGGGCTGTGTTGAAAATGTACGTTTTCTAAAAAAGAAAAAGCGGAAAAAACAATTATAAATTGTTTTTCTTATTTGCCCAAATGTAACAAAAGCATTTTAAAAGAATTTACGCATATCCGGCGAAGAAATTCAACGTTAAAATTTGCGCTTGAATATCACTCCACTTCGTTGACACATCACCTGATTTTGGGGCGTGATTACCTGGAAAGTATAATGAGCTTTAGATTTTATACAGAAATCAGTATTAGTAGCAAAATTTAAGTAGTATTAGACAGAAGCAGATCAGATCTAAGGAAAGAGAATACTCAAGAGGAGTAGCGGAATTCAGTTGTCTTAAGAAGTGGCTGCAAGTTGAGAAGAAAGTTACAGAAAACGTCAAATTGGTCGAATCTCGGGATTTTTAGGAAAAAAATTCGTTTTTAAAAAAGAAATTCAAAAAGAGACGACAAATTCCAGAACTTTCATCGCTTTTAGGACGGCTGAACAGCCAAGAAGAGGTTACAACATCAACGATCTTTTAGAGGGCTGCGTTGCTGAAAGTGATAGTGTTCTTTAATCTTATTTAAAATGAAGTACCTCCAAGGCCCCTGGACGAACTAGTAGCTTTTACCCGGGTAATTGCCAAAGGCTGGGGCGCCTGAAGACTTCAAAAATCATAAACATAGTGTAAAAATATCGGTTTAAATACGGTGTATCGGGAGTACTCTGGATAAAAATAAATAGTGTCTAGGTAAGATAGGTTTCATTTCTCAGAGCCCGGTACACTACAGTTCTAAAGACGGGCGATATTCGGGATTGTATACGCGAACTGGTATTGCAATCTCGGATCACCGTCATAAAGATCGCGTAGCTATTCTAAACTGAGTTTCCAATACTCAATAAACAAAATAATATAATTTCTCTTTCAGTCAGAAGATAAAGAAGAAATAATAAGAAGATTTTTCACGGAAATTTAATGAAAAATACATTCTAAATTTTCAGGGAAAAAATTGGATTGGAAAACATCATCCTCCAGAGACATTATGCTCGTTAAATTTTCCAAATTTACTTGCGGAAACCCTTTATTAGTTTTTCGTGATAATCTAATTTTAACTAAAAAATTTCTTCTTGAAAACATATCTGTTACCCTTACTTTTTGCGACTCTAAAATTTATAAAATTGCGTCCAGTTACTCATACTTTTCTTGCGCACAAATTTTACGATAAACTCCAATTACCCATACTTCTTTCCTAACTAAATTTGCGATTGCGCTCGTCAAATTTTAATTGGATTTGAAAAAAATAGTCTAATTGCATTAAAATTTCGGTGTTGGAAATTATTGCGGATTTCAACAATAAATAAATAAATTGAGACTTGCGGTGCGATTTTAGCGTTCGACTCAAGTTAAACAATTTATCGGCAAGTTAGAATAAATAAATAATTATTCGAAAAAGTTAGGATCCCTGCGCTTCCAAAAATATTTGGCCACGATAAAGTATACTTGACCCTTGCCCCTTACTAATTATTTTTCATCCAATAATTAGTATAACCTTGAACTCTAATAAAATTAAAAAATGTCTTCAAATTTTTTCTGAAGTCGTCTTGAGCATCCACGCTCGCTTCCCAGACGCATAACCCCATAGTCCCTTTTTAAATTTTGGTATAAAAGTTTTTTCTTTTTCCAAATTGAAGAGCATGGTTCATCTTCCTCAGATGCCCTCGACAAACATTAAGAAAGGGGAGGCGGCTTGGCTCTTCGCCAGGTCGGGCGTTATGGTGGGGCCTCTTCGGCACTACCTGCGCGGTGCCCTACCTTTCCATTTCCGGAACAATAAACTAACCCTGTGCGTACGTCATCCTTTAATGCGGAGTTTAGGCAATTTCCGGGATTCATTGATGATAGTAGCATAGAGTTTAACCTAATGTCAGCTAATCCTGAAGCATTGGCATTTAGGCTTCACTAAACACAACCAAAAGAGACAACTCATGAGTGCTACAGGACAAATAATTCTCAAATATCAGAAACGATTACTAGCGCAGATGTAATGTCAAATTTAGCGGTGATCGTATCAGATAATGGCACCGGCATACCCTTACGACAGGTACGCAATTCAGAGACTGACCGACCGACGTTGCGATAGCTGTTGCTCCTCGATAGTCATTCAGTGTTCTGATCTCATGCAGTGAAGATCCCTGAAGATGCTGTCGCAGATGGCGGCACACTCAGAATCTAGTTTATAGGTTCCGACGCAGAAAGGTTTAAATATGAGTATGCAGATGGAGAAAGTGTACCAAAGGTGTCTGGGGAAAGCTCCGACGGACCCACTGATGAGTCGGTAGCGAGGACGAAACACCTCTTTTAGAGTCTAAAATTAGATTATGACGAACCGATCGCCTCGACACGGGTGCGGTCTTGTTTACAACAATCCCTCGTGCTATCTTAGGCGAAACATCGCATAATAATTCGAATTTTACAAAGTCTAAAATCCAAATAAGAAATATTTATTACTATGTCTTACTCAATAATTTTATTTTTTGGTTTAAAGTAATATTTAATTTTTTTTATTAAGCTACGTATATAGGCTTTCTTTGTATTACGAAAGAACTTAACTAAAATTTGTAAAAAATACAATGAGTATTTTATTAAAGATTGATTGAATATTTTGAACACCCTATATACGTTATCATGACTTTGATCACTGATTTTGATATATGAGAAATTATTTTACTTCCTTTTTTGAGACAAAGGCTTTTCATACCATCAAAAATATATCTCGTTTGATTAAATTAAATATTTTCTTTTTAAATTACCCCCGACATACTTGGATTATTTGATTGTAAATCACTATAAATTAAATTATAGTTATCATTTATCATTCCCTAAACACGTTAAAATTTATCATCTATTTAATTGCGCGTAATAATTAGACAAACTAGATCTTTTGTTCGATTCTATATTTTCTACATATATAAAATATATTGGCCCTAAAAGTTGAACCATAAGTTAACTGGAATAAAAAAAAAAAGAATTGGAGTTGTCCTAGTTTTTGCTGCTTTCTCGCAATTTTCCATGTCCATATAGCGCCAATAACAATACAACACTTTGGCACTACACAAGTGCGTCTGATCATGCGTGGGTCTATCTGTAAAAATTTTTACTTTTTTATACAGGTTATTTGGGAAACCGAAAAAGACTTGTAAAACCTGATAAAGTAGTCCCGAGCTCTTTTTTTGAGAACTTTATAATGGCGAAAACAAATCACGGCTATCGCGATCGGTTTCATATTCAGGGGACGATTTTGGAATTTTTTCATTTTATATAATGTCCTTTATTTTATTTATCAAACAACTACAATAAAATTAATAACGAATTCTTAAAGTCCTTTTTTCTGCAGAATCTAACGGCGTAGTCTGATTTTTAATTTTAGTATTAATTACGGAGGTATAATAACAAGTTTTAATTGTATAAATGGAATACCTTGTATTGTTTTAAATATTTTTTTTGCATTTTGCATTTTGTTTAAGGATATATTATATTGTCAATATGAATTGACAACAAATATTCTAAAAACATGTTTTTTATTTTGTTATTAGGTTCACAGACTAGGTCATAAGAGCTGGTGGCTTAGAACAGCCAAGTTGTCCATGTCTATGTTAATACATTTTAAACGACCAATAAGTTGTTAAAATACACAAATGAAAAACACACTTAAATAAAACTGAAACAGGCAAAAAATATGAATAAAAAACTCAAATTAAGCACATTAAATGTTCAAACTGTTGTCCATTGTTATCCAGACACAGTTGGCAACGTCTTTGCATTTAATGTAAGCTGCTTCTATAAATTTTCTTTTTTTCATGCTGGGTTCCATATATATTGCCGCAGCCTCAGACCATTTTATATGGTGTTGTTTATGCCAGGCCTGTTCCGCAATACCTGATCACGACGTTTCCCCTTTTTGTGCATGAGTTTTATGTTCCTTAATTTTAACTTCTAGTGGTCGTTTGGTTTCTCCAGTATACATTTCACCACACTCACATGGAACTTTGTAAACACATTCTTTCTTATCGGTACTGTTTGATTTTGTTAAATGAGCTCTGAGTGTATTTCCCGTTTTAAAGGCTGTTTTTATATTATAACTACTGGCAATTTGTCTTATTTTCCGCGAAGTTCTCTTAATGTACGGAATTGTGAAGAAGGATTGTGTTTCTTGCTGTCCAGTGTTCGTTGTTGTAAAGTTATTTATAATATTGTCAATTAGTTTTAAAGGATAACCATTCTGTTGTAAATCGGATTTAATATTTGCCACCTTTTTTCCAATGAATCGGCATTATTGCATATAGATATAGCGCGATTATAGAGATTGCGTATAATTCCCCGTTTTGTTACAACAGAATGATTAGAACTATGATTAAGATATTGTCCAGTATGTGTTGGGTTTCTGTATACTGAAGTTTTAATAGTTTCGTTTGAGCGATTCACCATGACATCTAGGAAAGGCAATTGATCATTTACCTCTTTTTCCGTGGTAAACTTAATTGTAGGTCGAATGTTATTTAAATGTTTCAAGAAATCACTAAGTTCTTGATCATTGCCATCCCACATGATGAAGGTATCATCAACATATCTCAGCCAGACTTTCGGTTTTACTGTTGCCGTTTCTATGGCATAAGTTTCAAACCATTCCATATATATATTGGCGACGACTGGAGAGAGTGAAGAACCCATCGGAAGCCCGTCGTCCTGAGCGTAGAACGTGTCCTTTACTTGAAAGTAAGCACTACGCAGGCAACACTCCAAAAGATCCATCACCCCGTCCAGTGGTAACGTGGTTCGATCTGATAAAGTAATATCATTTGAAAGTCTAGTTTTGATTATGTCTAGTGCTTCCCCTAATGGTACATTAGTATACAGACTTTCCACATCAAAGCTTATTAGTCTGTCGTATGGGTCTAGGTTGATGCTACTAATAATGTTCACGAAATGTGTGGAATTTTTAACATATGTGTTTGTCTTACCTTCTAAAGGTTGTATGTTTTTTAAAAGAAACTTCGCCAGTGCACTTGTTGGGGATCCTCTGGAGCTGGTTATTGGCCTCAATGGTATGTTCATTTTATAAATTTTTGGTAGTCCGTAAAGATGTGGTGGCTTACTGTAGTGTGGTGTGACCGCCGATCGTAGGTTGTCAGGTATATGGTCTTGGTATTTCTTTAGTAATCTGTAGATTCTTGACTCTATAGATTTAGTGGGGTCACGAGGTAATTGTCTATATTTTCCTTTTTCCTGGATATCTCCGATTTTTTGGTCGTACGTTACGATGTATATTATCACCGTTGCATTTCCTTTGTCCCCTGGTAGAATCTTTATGGATTCATCCTTTCGAAGTGCTTTTAAGACTAATGCTTCTAGCTTAGAGAGATTTTAAACTGGATTTTTCTTGTCTTCCAAAGTTGATTTTATTTTCCACCTAAACTCGTCGGAATGGTTTTCGTCGACTTGTATAGATTCTACAGAGCTTATGATGTCTAGAATAGGCATGCTTTTTGGTGTTACTGCGAAATTGAGCCCCTTGCTTAGTAGTTGTTCTTCTGCTGCTGAAAGTATTCTTGAAGATAAGTTTATGATGTTTTTTCTTGAAGGCGTTTCAGATAGAGTCGATTGTTGATGTGATTTTAGTTTTTCTAGTTTACTTCGGTGTTTCCTCGCCATATTTTCTTTCAATTTGTTGCATATGTTATCTATTTTATGCCTCTCCTAGGTGTCATGGTGAATCGCTCAAACGAAACTAGTAAAACTTCAGTATACAGAAAGCCAACACATACTGGACAATATCTTAATTATAGTTCCAATTATTCTATTGTAACAAAACAGGGAATTATATGCAAGCTCTATAATCGCGCTATATCTATATGCAATAATGCCGATTCATTGGAAAAAGAGGTAGCAAGTATTAAATCCGATTTACAACAGAATGGTTATCCTTTGAAACTAATTGACGATGTTATAAATAACTTTAGAACAACGAACACTGGACAGCAAGAAACACATTCCCTCTTCACAATCCCGTACATGAGGGGAACTACGGAGAAAATAAGACGAATTGCCAGTAATTATAATATAAAAACAGCCTTTAAATCGGAAAATACACTTAGAGCTCATTTAACAAAAACAAAACCAAAAAGTACCGATAAGAAAGAATGTGTTTACAAAGTTCCATGTGAGTGTGGTGAAATGTATATTGGAGAAACTGAACGACCACTAGAAGTTAGAATTAAGGAACACAAAACTCATACACAATAATGGGAAACGTCGAGATCAGGTATTGCAGAACACTCCTGGGATAAACAACACCATATAAAATAGTGTGAGGCTGCGGCAATATATATATATATATATATATATATATATATATATATATATATATATATATATATATATATATAACGTCTTTGTAGTCATAGCTTTATGAATATTAGTAATATTTCTCATATCCGCCACAAAACTTTCTTGTAATTCTTTTAGAGTTCTATTGTAGTATTTAACTTTACCAGTATTCATTAATGTTGCATGTTCTTTATAGACCAGGGCTTATCTGTTTTTAGGTGGATGTGAAATAGAACATGGATATTTTTGCATGACAACCTTCAGAATAACCTGAATAACAATAATTTTGATAAGCGTCATTTCAAAAAATTGGGCAACATTGTTTTTATTAATAGAAATATAAAATTAACAAAAAAAAAAGGTTTTTTTTTTCAAATTTTCTCTCGTATAACTTTGAAGGTATCCATTTTAGGGGAAAGTTGAGAAGGAAAAAAAGTTTTGATATTAAATTTTTTATAAGAGGTTGATCGAAAATCTCAAAATATATTTCCCTTATTGAAAAATAGCAACAATTAAAAAAAAAGTAAAAAAGAAGTTTTTAATCAACTTTTTTCGACCATTTAAATTTCTCTGCGGACCTTCATATTAGAGCAACGAAAATTTGATGCCATAATAAAATAAGACGCTAAAATTCATTAAGATCAAATCGATAGTTTTTGCACAATAATTTTGCAAAGTGATTTCGTTTACAAAAATTGACTATTTTTCAAGTTTGTCCGAGTCCAAAATATCACGATAATGTATTTAAATTTATTTTCGACATATTGTAGGAAACCCAAGTTTTCTAACGCTTTTTTCAGAATCAAAATGGGATTATTTGGACGCACACTCAGGAATTGTTTAAAGACATTGTTGATATTTTTGCTTATAACAAATAAATTTTCTCTGCGGATTTTCATTGGATTTGTTTTTGCAATACATGGTTTGAAAGTATTTAGAAAGACGCTTCTTTTCGTGAAAAAAAATCAAATCCGTCAATTAGTTTCCCAGATACAAATTGTCAAAGTTGACTGTTACGGTGAATCTATAAACAATACAGACCTGGGCCCCTATCCTCGAAAGTGTGATGTGAAAGGTGATATGAATGGCGATGAGAATGGCGATGTGAACTTTTTGACAGTAAAAGCCGTATTCTTGAAAAGGCAATATTGCCAGATACGAACGTGGCAAAACACGAGAATTTCAAAAAATAAAATGGATCACAGATTGAATAGAGCTGTCAGATCGAAAATGTCAGTAGTATGTTTGGTTGCCATTTTAGGCAAAAAGTAGTTTTGGTACGTTAAATTAATCGTCAAAAGTAAAAAATAGTGCTGTTGTTGTTATTTTTGTGAAGTTATTGATTGCCATTACAATATTTGTACTTTTCTAGATTAAATTTATCTTAAATTGACTAGAACTGTTTAACAAAAATGCATACAAAGAGCTAAGTACTTTAAGATTCTAAAATATAAAGAAAAAGGGATATTAAAAAAACAGCAATCATATATACAAAGTAATATACTGACAGTAATTTCAGTAAGCCAGCACTGATAAACCTTGAAACGGTGGAAACTACAACTCTACGTAGTATGACTAAAAGCCATCATCCCAATTCACTACGGGAACTCTCAGTAGTGAACATAACCCGATTCTCTCAATCCCCCCACTCCTCGACCTTGACCTTGACCTTGCTTCACCCCTCTTTGGCCCCGCCCACATGTCCTTGCCATTGACCTTGAAAGTGCACGTGTGCTTTGGCCTTGGCCTTGTGTTCAAGGTCGTGTGTGTGTGACCTTAACCTTGGTCGAGACGACCTTGACTTTGTTGAAGGTCATCTTGGATGTGTGACCTTGAAGATATGTTACGTGGTTGGGGGTGACCTTGAATGGTTTTATATAAGGTATGGGGCAGTTTCATTCATCAGTTGGCTCTGACTTGTAGTACATGTGTTAATATTTGACAAATCATGGCATATGTTTGTGAAAATTGCGGTTCTAAGTTTACTAATATTTATAATATGAGACGTCATCAAAGAGAATCGTGTGCGGCGAGATTTAATGAAGTGCCTGGAGGAAAACGGCTCCGAATTGAAGAGTATACATCGACGATTCCGGTAATTAATTGCGCTACATGTAATGTAGACGTTCCAATAAATCATATGTCAGCGCATAAACGAACACAACAACATAAAAATAATTCATGTTTGCCGGTATGTCATGGTGTGCAACTCGTTCAATGTGCCTTCAAAAGGAGAATTGCAACCTATCGGGTTAGCAGTGATATGGAGCATTCCGATTACGTAATGTTCTTTGCAGACATTAAATCCAAGGTGGTGGAACTTGTTAATAATTTATTGCGTGTGCATCATGCTTTAAAAGTTAACATGACAGCTGTTGGCGAGTACATGCTTCCATCACAAGAAATATTCAGTGAAAAATCCTTCAACACTGCTAATCAAATAATTAGTGTAGAAAGTGATTTGGATGCCGTTTACCATTCTTTCACCGAATTAATAAAAACGCAGGCGACAGAGTTCCAGGAGAAAGATTCAGGTATGGAAAAATCAAAACCCGATATATTAAACTGATTTTTATATATTATTTTTCTTGTTATAGGATGGGCTCTTGTGCGAATTTTATACTTGGAAGTTGGTATCAACAAGTATATGCCTATGGGTGGCTCATCATACATCAAGTTGCCGTATTCTATTGAAAGGAAAGGAGCTGTCGTCAATGTGATTAACCAGGACGAATTTTGCTTTGCGTGGGCTGTAACATCAGCATTGTTTCCTCCAACAGCAGAGCCTTCACAGAAGACATCCTACCCCCATTTTTCTAGAGTGCTAAATGTAACAGGTATGGATTTTCCAGTAAAATTACGTGACATTAAAAAATTTGAGGAAATGAACAACATATCAATTAACGTATACGGTCTGGAATCTAAATATGAAAATAATGAAGTAATACATGAAGTTATTGGTCCACTGAGGTATGCGGCAAAAAAGTTGGATAGGCATGTAAATTTATTGTTAATTACAAAAGACTGTAGTAGTAAAGATGGCGGTGAACATTTTTGCGATACGACTTGTTCAAAGAGTCATTATTGTTGGATTCGGGATTTATCACGTTTAGTTTCAAGTCAAATTAGTTGTCAACAACATAAAATATATTTCTGATGGTTGCCTCATTTATTTTAGTACACCGTCAGCTTTAACTTTACATCAAAGCTACGATTGTAACCACATTTTCACGCAAACACCCTCAGTGGATTTAAAAATCGATAAATTTGGAAAGAGTGTGCCGGAAAATATTTTAAAATTCGAGAGTATAGAAAAGCAAATGCGCGTTCCATTCGTGGTTTATGCAGATTTCGAATCTGTTTTAAAACCCGTTGAAACGGTACAACCAAACCCACAAAATTCTTACACTGTAAAAAGTTTTAAACATGAACCATATTCTTTTGCTTATTTAATTAAATGCTCTTTTGACGACTCACTTTCGAAATTTGAGCTATTTCGGGGGAATAATGCAGCTCAAGTCTTTGTGGATCGTATCGAGTGTGATTTAAGGGCTCTATACAACACATATTTAAAAGACATTAAGCCTATGAAACCGTTAACGCCTGAAGAAAAAAGGGAGTTTAATGATGCTAAAATATGTGGTATATGTGAAGGCCCTTTTGAAGAGGGTGAGATTAAAGTACGAGACCACTGTCACATAACTGGTGCAAAAAGATTTGGTGCTGCACATTCCGTTTGTAATTTAAATTATAAATTACCCTCTTTTATCCCTATCATATTTCATAACTTAAGCGGCTACGACAGCCATTTATTTATAAAAGAGTTATGTAAATATGGGGATAAAATTGGTGTTTTGGCTCAAAGTAAGGAAAAGTACATATCATTTACCAAAAGCATTTATGTGCACGATTATTTTGATAGTAAATGTGGAAAAGTCAAGAGGAAATATTTAAAGTTGCGATTTATTGATAGTTTTAAATTTCTGTCAACGTCTTTGGAAAATTTAGGCTGCGGTTTAAACGACGACGATTTTATTGAAACGCGGAAACATTTTTCAAATATCAACCAATTTAATTTGATGCGTCAAAAGGGTGTTTTTCCCTATAGCTTTATTGACTCTATAGAAAAAATGGAAAATACATGTCTTCCAAGTAAAGATGAATTTTATGATAATTTACGGGAAGAACATATTAGCGATGAAAGCTATAGAAGAGCAAAAGAAGTATGGCGCTTGTTTGGGTGTAAAACTTTGGGGGACTATTCGGACGTGTATTTAAAATCAGATGTCTGCTATTGTGTGATGTTTTTGAGCAATTTCGGAATAATTGTTTAAAATTCGATAAACTTGATCCAGCACATTACTATACCCTTCCAAGTTTATCATTTGATTGTATGCTACGTATGACTAAGGTAGAGTTAGAGCTCTTAACTGATATAGACATGATACATTTTTTTAAGAAAGGTATACGCGGCGGCATAAGCCAGTGTACAGAAAGGAAGCACATCGCTAATAATATTTTTTTACCAGACTATGACCCAACAAAACCTTCTTCATTTATAACATACCTTGATGCTACAAATCTATATGGTCATAGTATGTCACAAGCATTACCATATGGTGGTTTTCGATGGTTAAGCGAGCGCGAAATTCTGGATTTAAATATTATGGCTGTTGGTGATGATAGTTTACATGGCTACGTTTTGGAAGTGGATGTGCATTATCCGACTGAGTTGCATGATGCACATTCTGATCTTCCATTTCTAGTAGAAAATATCATACCGCCAACAGAAAACGCTAAATTACCGAAATTAATTCCTAATTTACAAGATAAAAAAAAATACATTGTGCACTATAGAACTTTAAAACAAGCCATCGCCAACGGCTTAGTGGTAATGCAAACCCATCGAGTATTACAGTTTAAGCAATCAAAATGGCTAAAATCGTATATTGATTTTAATACCAATTTACGTAACAAGGCCACCACAAAATTTGCGAAGGACACTTTTAAATTAAAAAATAACGCGATATTTGGTAAAACTATGGAAAATGTGGAAAATCGAAAGGATATAAAATTAGTAACACTTTGGGATAACAGTGTAGGCAGAAATGGAGCTAGAGCACTAATATCCCGCCCCAATTTCAATAGTGGCTCGATATTTACCGAGAACTTTGTTGCTATACATATGAATAAAGTTAAAATATTGTACAATAAACCAATTTATATCGGTTTTTCCATATTAGATATATCAAAGACTGTAATATACGATTTTTATTATAATTTTATTAAATCCAAGTTTGGTGATGATGCTTCGTTACTTTACACCGATACTGACTCGCTTATATTAAAAGTGTATACGGAAAACTTTTATCAAACTATATCAGAAAACCCCGAAAAATTCGATACATCAAATTACCCCGAAATTAATAATTTCAACATAATTAAAAGTAATTCTGTAGTTGGTAGAATGAAAGATGAGTTTCCTGGTGATCCGATAATAAGTTTTTATGGTACCGGCGCGAAGGCTTATTATGTAAAGTCCATTAATAATGAATTAAAAAAAGCCAAAGGTATCAAAAAATGTGTTATCGAGAAAGACCTTCATCAGGAAGACTACCAAAGAATTGTTGAACGGGGTGGTTTGATATTAAGAAAGATGAAGACATTTAGAAGTGAATTACATAACATTTATACCAACATAATAAATAAAGTAGCATTGTCACATAGCGATGATAAACGTTATGTAATTCCCAGTTCAACCAAAACTCTACCTTGGGGGCATGCAGACATAGATTTTTACAAAACAGACCTGGAAGAAAACTTAGCAAATTTAGTCACCGTGTTGGAATCATTTCTAAGTCAGGACAGCACGTAATCTGGAAAATTCATATTTCATTATTTGTATTGTTTTTATTATTTCTATTAAACATACAACATTAATATGTAACGATAGTATTGTAATTTTTTTTTTTTTAAATAAAAAACATGTATTTATTACTTGATTGCTTTTTTATTGAACCTTTATTTTAAAATTATAAATATATAATGAAGTGTCGACAAATAACAAACTGTAAAAGTTATTGTTGAAAAATTTGTCTAATAGTAAATTAAACGCACAGGTCTACGAGTAAGTGTTTAATGTGAAACAGGTTTGCTGACAAGATCCTCCATAGTCTTTTCAATTTTCAACATTCTAGAGTTAAGTTCATCACGCAGTTCGTCTTGCCTAAGTTCATATATTGCAATAACAGTATCATCAATGTATCCTCTAAGTTCTTGACCGGTTTCAATTAATTTCTTGCGTACGTAACCTTCAAGTTGGTTTCTGAATATATCTTTAATAACAATTGTTGAGTCATGTAAAGCTTTCTGCGTATCTTGCACACACAGCAAGGTTATTATCAACATAATTTCATGTGGTCGCATCGTCTCCTTCAAGAGGTTCTGCTAAATAGCACAATCTTTTGCTTCCCATGTCGTAATCTCCATTAGGTGTAAGTTTAAAACCTATTCCTGAAGGACCTCGCATAAAGTTAAAATCCTTAAATTTTCTTTTGCGACCGAACTTATCAATAGTGTTTACTTCTGACATTGTTATGTGAGACTGATTTGAAACCATTAGATTTCACCCTAATATATGGTTCTATTTCATTAATAAACGGACTCTGCAGAAAAATATGGATTGCAAAACGTATTTTAGGCGATGTTTAATAAATACACATACAGATTCATTTTACTATTGTTTTATTGAAAAAAAATTAAAATATAACAAAAGATTGAGTTTACTTTTTATTATTAAAAAAAATAAAAAAAATAACAAACAAAAAAATTAAAAATTAAGAAATAAAATACATGTTAATTTCTTCTGTACAGGTAAGCTTCTTCTATGACCCAATTTCTTCTCTGGATGGCACGTTCATTAATGCCCTTGAACTGGTAGTAAACTAGTCCACAAAAGCCGCATTGTACAAATTTAACCCTGAAAAGGTCAATGTAGTTGAAGTCGTACGTAAGATCATTTCGCCAGCAGATACCTAGTCTTTTACAATGATGACAAGTTAAATAAAAAGCTTTTGGTATATGACTGTATGTTTTGGCTGCTTCACTAGGTTGTTCATCGGTTGGCAACATGATGTTTGAATATGTTGTACTTTTCAATCGCGGTACTCTAATTATGTATTACTTTTTAAAATAACCTTGACAGGACCAAAAAAAATCCTTGAAAATTACAACCTCGAAAACGACCCTGACATTGACGGGTACTTTGACCTTGGCCTTGGCCTCGCATCTAACAAGTTTAGTACTATATTTATATGCTTCTTTAAAATAACCTTGACAGGGACAAAAAAAAAATCCATGAAAATTACAGCCCTGAAAACGACCCTGGTATTGCCGGTTACGTCGGCCTTGGCCTTGGCCTTGCATCTGACAAGTTTAAATATTATACTTAATGCATCGAACAAAAGGAATAAAGGCGGTGTAGTGGGGGAAATGGGCATAAAAGCAGACTTGCTGGCTCGAGCTCTTCACAGTTCGTCAGAACAGCAAACAGTACAGTGCTAAGAAAAAGTTAATTGTGTGAGTTTGAATATCGAAAATGTCTAGTGTACGGTCTCTTTTAGATGCTCTTGACGTGAGCTGCGGTTCACAGCAAGGCATGCTGGATAACATGAGTGGTTTAGAAGTGTTAAGTCCGGGGGTGTTCGAGAACTGGAATGGCGTGGAGCATGAAGATGCCGAAGACCGAGCCCTCAACGATGGTCGCGACGAAGAGTTAGTTCAGTCGGCAGCGCAATTCCTGGAATGCTGGACGGAGGAGAAGGAGCCAAAGATAAATGTGATTAGTGATGTGGTTGTGCGAAAAGCATCGCGGCCTAGGGAATCTTCTCCGAAAGCTTCGAAACTGAAAAAGCTCTTGACTATGCGGAAGTCGGAAATCGCCGATAAAAAAACATTTTATTCGGCGATTAAAGGTGTGGGACAAGGGAAGAAGAAAAAGTTCAACTTTAAGCGTCCCTCCACCCCTGTTCCATTACCCGACTTCCTAAAAACAGAACCAAAAGAGCCATTGTCGGTAGAAGTGGAAGTCATAGAAGGCCCCGATGGACCAACACCACCAACACCGGCCAGCGTAGAGAATGAAATAGTGTCGGAGGTGAAGTCTTCCCCAGCGCCAGCGCCACTGTCGCCGATATTGGGGTGCCGGAAACCCATGAAGAAGCGGTTTAAGCGTTGTTTTGAAGGCGATGAAGTTTCCGCTGCTTCGTCGTCGTCGTCGTCGTCATCGTCATCGTCATCGTCTTCACCAAATAAAACCGCTTCTTCTTCGTTAATATATTCCGAGCCATCACAACCGGAGTGGGTCGAAGACTTCACCAACTCCCAGAAGTCCAAATTGACAGACATTTACGAAATGAAAAAACGCTTAGTGAAAGAAGTGAACGAGTGTGACAGTGACATTATAGAACTTGAAAGACAATTAGAGATAAAAAAGGTGAAATCTGCGCGGTTAAAAAGACAATTAGAGGACTTATGTAGTAGGTGTTAGGTAGTTGTAGATATTAGCTTTTAATTTATAGTATTAAGTTTGTAAATATATATATATATATATATATATATATATATATATATATATATATATATATATATATATATATATATATATATATATATATATATATATATATATATATATATTGTAGTTAATAAAAAAGTGTTTGATCAAATTTTTTATATTTTATAATGAGAATAAAAATGACTTGAAAATTTATTTTTGTGTGTTATTTCATATAGGCCCTGTCCCACATAATATTAGGTAATAAAAAAAAAGAGTGAATAATCCACTAAAACTACGCAATAGCAAAAGTTGTAAATATTTTCTGATAATATTTACAAGTATGCTAAAACATGGTTCGGTTTATGAAGTTAAGGTTCTGTCGCCAGAACTTCTAATACTTTGTATCTCAATATTGTATGTTTTTATGAAAAAAACATAAAATATTGGTTACAAAGTATTATAACCAACTAAAACTACGATCAAATTATTTTGTGGTCCTGAAAAGGACCGTTTGGTTGTAAAACATGCGACTCTTTTATTGTGTTGTGGAGTCGCACGGCCCGTCATCATCAGCGGGGGTGGTGGTGCTGTCCTCTGTATATTCGATGATGAACCGCCAAAGTTCATCCCATCTAGGATCGTTCGACTCCCACTCCAAACAATTCTCTGTGGTAGAATCTACCACAGGGCATTGGATGGGTTGTTGTTGTTGTTGTTGTTGAGTCGCAGACAAGTTGAACTAAAATGATTGTAATAAGTATTGGTATTCGTATATATAGAGACAAATTAATGGTGGGGGGTGAAAACAAATGTCGTATTACGTATTGAGACCAAAAGTTGTTTGTGGTCTCAAATACGAACGAACGATTTAGCTGGGTTCCACCAGCACTTAAAGTTTTAATACTTTGTATCTAATATTGTATATTCTATACATACAATATTAGTAACAAAGTACTAATATGTACTAAAACTACGATCAAAGTATTTTGTGGTCCTGAAAAGGACCGTTGTTGTGTGCCCTTAAAAAGGGCCAGGGAGAGTGTGGGGCTTATGGTGCCCCATCCTCGCTGGTCGACCACCAGCTTGACGAATCGCAGGGGCCTTGTGGGTCGTCGGGTGTTGGTGATGCTGAAATTTCCAGCACCGCATCTTCCGTCGAGTCCGGCTCTGGCTGCGGCGACGGAGTTTCGAGTCTTTGTAAGACCCAATCGCCCGCATCGTCTAATTCCACTAGACCCGGATCATGGTCATATACTAGCGGAATCGGCTCATCCAAGTCGTCCCAACGTAGGACGTCAATTTCAAAATCCACTTCGTCGTCGTCATCGAAGACTTGCAGGTCTCCAACGTTGTCGGCTACGGTGTCATCACTAAAGATGGATGAGCCTCGGCTGGCGGGTCTTTCTTCCTCCATGTTCATCGTATGAGGGTTGATGAATATATGACTGTGTAACTGGCCCAGTCTCATATATATAGAACTACCCCCACCCCACCAACGGATTCTAAATGTTATGTATTGGTGAGAGCTTATAGAATTATTGATTTTTTCAAAAACTTTAAATAAGGAATTAGATTTGTTTAGACAATAAGACTTATTCTTAATATTTTGTGAAGAATACATTACAAAAAAAAAATAATAGAAACCTTGTTTGAACTGTTAACATTTTCATAGGTTCTCAAGCATATAACTTGGCACTTAAGCTACGAGACAAATCGTCGTTAAACGAATATCTCGCCCCATAAGTGACGATTACTAAACTACGATCAAAATATAATGTGGTCCTGAAAAGGACCGTTTTTGTGGCCCTAAAAGGGCCTGGGGGGAGGGTGGGGTGCCTACCGTGGAGTAATACCCAACGATATTAACACCGACCTAGGTGCAGCCCTTGGTCTTCTCATTGGCGGCACCGTCGTCGTCGCTGGTGGTGTCGGCGTTGCAGGCGGTGCCGAAGGTGCCGCTCCTGGTGCGGTACCCCCGCACTCCTCACACTTGCATATTTTGCCGGGCACGAATGGCCTGACAATGCCAATGATCCTTTTTGGTATATCTTCCATCTTGCCGATCGAATGTGTAATGATGAAATAATTCTAATACCGGCCTCTATATCCATTCAAAAAGTTGGAGGGGGTAAGGTGGAGTGCATATATGCATTATATAAGTTTGAGAATAATATGATTTTATAACTCACTCATAAATTTTTTTGATATTTCTAACCATTACTTTGCTACATATTTACAAAAAATGCGAATTATGCATATATTTTAATTATTTTCAGGCAAGGTAAGAAAAATTTTGAAAATGTTTTGACGGAATCGTAATAAGGAAGAGTTGAAGTATATCACACTATTTTTCCCGATTCGCTAATATAAAAAAAATTTTTTCATCTCATTTTGGATGGGCTCTGGCGTCGTAATGGTTGACGATAAAAAATTGGAAAAATACATATATTGTGGGAAATTTTCTCTAGAATCCAAAAAAAAAAATTCCGAACTTCTGTCACCGCAAATAAAAAAATCGATACCTCAAAAATTGCGCGTAGCGCGTTAGCGCGGAGCAGGCACACTAAAAAAAAAAAAAAAACCTCCCCTACAACTTCCGCATACTCCCGTTCGGCGCTCTAGCCTCCTAACTCGAGAATTTCAATTTTTTCGTCTAAATTTTTTGTCATTTCTAAGATTTTCCAAATTTTTTTTTCACCATTGCATTCTACTCAAAATTCTAGGTAATTAAAGTGCTTTTATTTTTTCTCTATCTTGAACGGTTCCCGAGCTACAGCGCTTTAAAAAATCCAAATTACTAACTTACTATAACCCTTTTCTTCAAATTTCATCTTTCCGAATTTTGAAAAGTACTACCATATGTAGAAAAAAATTCTCTTTCTAATTTCCTAATATCATTTTGCTCCAAAACTTCAACTTTGGCGCGCATTCACCATTTTTCATTTTTTTTTGAAAAAATTTTTTTTACGTTTTTACTATCGACAAAAATGCTTGCTTATAGTACTCGATTTCCTCTATAATTTTTTCTTATAACTTTTTTCCCTATTCCTAACCGTTACTTTCCTACAAATTTTCTAAATCGTTGTTTTCATATTTTGCCTTAAAAATTTTTCTTGTGTTATTTAAGCTCTTTTTTCCACTTAATAAAATACCATTTTCTAAACTCCCGTACTCCTTTCTTAAAGAACGGGCTTTTCCGCCAGCTTTTTTTTTTGGTTGGGTTTCAAATAAATATAAAACTACTACTTCACTCATTACAAATTTATTGATTCAAGAACATTATTTTGTGTTACATATAATAGATACATTAAAATATAGATTTATTGGTCACCGAACCGTTTAATACATTATAACTAAAAAATGGGTCGTGAATAACTAATGCGTACACTTTAGTGTCTTTGGGGAATTTATTCTTTCTCGTTTGGAACTCCAATTTTACATCCACTGTCGATGAGTTAATCGCCTCTGGTTGATGACTGCAATTGATAATAAAAACGGGGTTTTTCATATATTCCGCGAACGTTATCATCGGATCGTTTATCTCGCGCCCGTAGTAGCTGCTTTGGAAGTTTTCGTAATTGTAATAGGCTGCTGCGTACAGTTTCTTGGCGAAATCTAAATTCCATCTTTCGTAGGAATAAACGGTTGAATTCAGATACAGTCTAATGTCGCATACGTCGGCGTGGGTAAACTGGGTTGCGTTTTTTTCTTTCTTGTCGCAATTATTACTGTCTTGAAACCCGACGATTATATAGCGCGGTCTTTCCAGACTTCTACTCGTTCTCAAGGCCCACACGTCGGAAGATGTTTGCCTTAAAGCCGGTAATTCGTACAGATCCCATTTACGATATGCCATTTGAATACTGGCATTGTTTCCTCCTTTATTAATGCGAGACAGTATTTTAAATTTTTGCTTGTCGTCTGGAATGATGTGACGAATTTTCCATTCGATTTTGTCGATACTAATTTCTGCCTCTACTTCGCCGACGTAACAATTGGTAAAAGTGCGAGCTATAATCATAATAAGCTCTTGTTTTACGTTGAAAACACCTTTTGCGTAATCTTCGGCGAATCCCATAAGATATTTTAAGGGTAATTTCCCGGAGAATACGTTACTTGCCGTGTCTACGATATCTTGGTTTGCTTCGTCGAGACCCCATCCGCACGTCATGAGAGATCTTTGTTGCAAACTTCCGAATGAAACCATGGTTTTTAATGTCGTCGTAACTCCAGGTTTACGAACCACGGCGACCTGCTCACCTCCCATCTCGTAGCGAATTTCATCGAACAAAAATGCGAGGGCATTATTTGATAAAAAACATCTTTTCGTTGCGTCTATGGGTTTAAATTTTCCTTCGATATATATGTAACTTTCGGCGATATCCAGTATAATATCTTGAAAATTAATGGGGACACGGACTTCATCCGAATTGTTGAATGATGGAGATCCGTATGGTTTATACATATGCTCTTCTAGACTTATAATGGAATTGTCCAAGATGGGCTCGGAGAAAACCTCTATTTTATCGCTGGTGGTGGAAATCATTTTCGCACTTTAAGACCGATTGATTTTAAAAATTTATAGTCTTCGGCAGATAACTGTTGAGATGTTTGTGATCTAACGTCTGGACGACGACTAACCTTGACGTTAACTCTTCTTTTACTTTTATTATGTTCCGGCGGTTCCCCCATCTTAGTCGACAGCACACACAATTGACGATTGAAGCAAAAACCCATTTCTATGAAAGTTTCTTCAGTTCCAATTTCACGATTATTTTCTCGCCTTGAAAATTGATTAGATCACCGCTATCGTCCAAGATGCGAAGAGTAATGTTGTCGATAAACTGACGTCCTGCCGGCATTAACGGCATATAAATATTATTTTGTGGTTCTTTACTGATTTTGTAACCGGGCTCCACGTCGATATCGAATTCGAACAAGGTATTACCTTCCACCGAATTCATATATGCTCCGGAAATTATATTACAATCTACGCGTATGATGCGTACTTTCATTATTTCCACCATCTCGGTTGATTCGTGCTTTTTGTCTCTTTTTAACACTGTATGATTAAATCCTAACATTTTACCGATACTCGCCTCTCCCCGGAAATCTATAGTATATTGGGATTTCAGTTCACATTTCAGCGTATTATTATTAGCGACCAAGTAAAAGATTCCATCGTTCTTTTCTTCAGTTGAAATCCTCAAAGCCTCCGACATAGCTTTACCTATCTCATCTATTTCATAGGCCCCAGGTGGAATCTGCAATTGTATCGACTCGGTGGTGTAACCCTCCTTCATGTGGGCAAACTTATTGTTGCTTTCGTCCACATTAAAAATTGAATTGTATGTGTAAAATCCCAGCAATGCCAGACCATATTTGTTTTCTCTATTTAATTCGACTGGTGGATAAAAATCTGCGCTTAAGACGCTCGAGCGTCCTGTTAGTGTGAACGTATAAGACATGACTAACCATTAAAACATCACACATCTCGGTTTTATTCTTAGCGGCAACATTTAAAAAGATTCATCTTCACACCTTTTCTCACTGCATTAGATAGTGATGTTTTTATGCTATTTTCTGCTTTTATGCGCACATCGCTGATTTTGCAATAACAACAAAATATTTTTCTAGCTGTAAGATCCTCATCAGTCGTAACCTCGTTTAAATTGCTGCTGCTGCTGAAATAATGTTTGCAACCGCACTGATATTTTAATATATCGATATCGCTTTTGAGGTGCTCGGGCAACTTTTCCCAAACGAATGGAATTTCATTTGGGGCTAATGCAATCATTACTTCCTTGGGCATGTTTTCTAACTGTTTCACGGTCATTTTCCTTAATCCACCGGCTAGATGAAATGCTTTCAGTGATTGCAACATTTTAGTATAGTTATTGCGATCCATTTGCGGTGTTAATGGTGACGATGATGATGATGACATCTTTTACGCTGATGATTCGACAAGAAACTTTAAGCACAAATGTCCACACCAGACTGTTCCAAAATCCTGCTGACGATCGTATGTATAGTAAATAATTTTTGATGGTTCCGATCCCGTTTGTAGATATCGTACCAATTCGATCGGTGGGGGTAAATCGCCGAAGCTGTCATAATATGTCACTTTAGAATTATTTTTTCTATAAGCTACCCAATGAGTCCCTGCACCACGCGTACTATCCAAATTCACTATTGCTGCTTCGTAACGTCGAGGACCTTGTCTAGGTAATAAATCCCTCATATAAACGCCTCGAAAGTGTCCTATTCTTTTCTTTTTGGCATATTTTTCTATATCGATGTTAGATAGTGGTCTTCGAGGTAGGGATTCAATTAGTTTTTTGATCTACGATTTAAAAATAATCCCATACCTTTACGATATGGCTTTAGAAACGAACCATTTCCTTTCGATTTTAAATACAGGCCGGCACCGGTTTTATCTTCGCTGCTTTTTTTTACTGCTTTTATGGCGCGCACAATTCCCGCTGCCCCACCGGCTAATGAACCCAAAGCTTATAACCCGGCAAAAATTGGTATTAATGGTAATATTCCACCAGTTTTAGGAATCGGTATTATTCTCGGTGTTCGAACCTTCCTTTTGCCACCTGCCGCTTTTACCGATCTACGTGCTGCCGACAGAGCTATTTTAGATGCATTCATGACATTTTTTTCCAACACATTTTTACTTCCGGCTTTTAATAATTCCCTTCGAACTGCTTGTCGAATAGCTGTTCCGAAACTGGCGTTCCGAACATGTCGATTTTTATTAACACCTTTCCTTTTTGTATGACGTGTGCCTTTACTAGATGTTTTTTTTGTTGATAATGATGATGGTACACCCATACCAAAACGTTGTTTTCCTTTCATAATGTTTGTAACTAACCAAGCTGCTGTTTTTTCACCTAAACTGGAATCTTTCGATTTTACTCTATTCCAAGCACTTTGTTCGAGCTCGTAATCCGCTCGATGTCTCGCACTTATGTTGTCTTTATTATGTAAATAGGCTAAATCGTGTTTTTTGCATGCGGCATCCAAAGGATTAATGCCTGGATCACCTCTTGTTACACGTTTTATTACTTTTGTTCCGGGTCCGCAATATTGATAACCAGGAATGTGTACCTCGAATGGTAATTTATTTATTAACGAATTCACAATACCGTATCCAGTTTTGTTGGAAACGTGAGACCGTCCACTTCGTTTGACGCTCGGCATCTGAATGACAGTTTTTGTGAAAAATTGCCTATAAAATATCAAATTTTCCCAAGATGCGCGTTATCGATCTTAAACAAAAACTTCCTATTGACAATCTCGATGAAAAAGTCGGACTTGGATTTGAAAAGAAGATAATGAAGAGACACGGTCCTCTACTTCCTTCCTCTATTCGCGGCCTGTTAATTGGTCCATCCAATTGTGGAAAAACTAATGTCATGATTTCGCTGCTTACACACCCCCTTGGGCTACGTTTCGAAAATGTCTATATTTACTCGAAATCTCTGTATCAACCGAAATATGAGTATTTAAGGAAAATTTTAGCGCCCATCAAAGGTTTAGGCTACTATGCCTTTAGTGATTCCAGTAATATTGTGGAACCGTCCGATGCAAAACCAAACTCTATATTTATCTTTGATGATGTTATATGTGAAAAACAAGATGTTATAAGATCGTACTTTAGCATGAGACGTCATAAAAATATCGACTCCTTTTACCTAGCGCAAACATATTCGCGAGTGCCTAAACAGCTTGTGCGAGACAACGCCAATTTTATTATTATGTTTAAACAAGATGAGTTGAATATGAAACACATATTTTCCGACCACGTTTCACCGGATCTAACTTTTACTCAATTTCAAGAAATGTGCTCAAAATGTTGGGATAATAAGTATGGATTTTTAGTAATTGATAAAGACAGCGATGTGAAATCGGGAAGATACCGCAAAGGATTTGATAGCTATATATTACTGTAATAATAAGAGAAAACGCTCATTTGATTGTTGAAACGTCCTTTGTTAACATCATGAATAACGCGATCGACTTAAAACGTAAACTAGTGGAAGCTACCAATGCCGTCAAAAAAAAATTTAAACAAATTAAAGCGGCTCAAGAGTTTAATGTTGTGGAATTGGAAAAGTTTTACGAACCCATTTCTAAGCCGTTGACAACTATATCTGATGTGGTTAAGCAACGTCAGCAGCAGCAGCAACAACAACATCAACAACAACAACAACAACAGCAACAACATTATCCAGCTACAAAGCCACATAGTCTCAGTACATCAGTGCAGTCGACTCAAATATCAGGTTTTCCCCAACCTACACATTCCTTTCAAACCTCCACACCTATTCAGCAGCAGCAGCAGCAGCATCGCATTTCAAAAGAAGATATTAGCCAATCGGTGTTTGATACACCCTCGACATCAACTAATACATCTCTCGCATCCGCTAACACCACAACTTCCGATACTTTAAACGCACACCTGAAAGGATTACGTTCGAAACCATCTCTATACGATACTGTATATGGTGTACGTTTTGGTTCAAAAACAGATCATAACAAAAATTTTATTGGTAATTTAGAGGTGCGTTTTCGAAATGGAAATATTGTCTTATACAAAAAAGGGAAAAATATTGCAGAATATGGTGGATCACCGGCACTTTATGATTTGTTATTTCTTAAAACACCCCCAAGTGTAGGCAAGGAACAACAACAATTAAGTGATAATGTACTTTCAACGTACAAGGAAATTTTGGAATCAACCAGTGCTGTCTACAACAATTTTAAAAAAAGTGATGGTTTACGGGAGACCAGATGGAACAAATATTTACGAATTATTAAACCTCTGATAATGGGCACAAAATTAGGTGGTACTATTACAAGAAAAAATCTCTCGGAAAAACTACAGTTATCCACAAAAAAGAAATTATCTTCGAAAAAATTTCAATATGTCTACTGGAAGTAAGCTAAAGAGTTGGTGGATCGTTTACGTTTGTTGTGGAGTTCCAAAATGGCCGGTCACACTGGACACGAAAATGAAATTATGTCAATCATAGAGGAATTACGAGAAGAAGATATAATATATTAAGCTCAATATTTAATGATATTATTCAGTTCTTCCTTCGATCTGAAACCTTTAGTATTACTAATAATATGGAGCCCAGTTTAGAAAAAATCAAGATTGTTAATGAACTACATAGAACGGCTAGAAAAAATTTTGTAAGACGGCGCACGATAATAAAAGGATACAGAGATTTGTGGCAAATTGATTTGGTTGAAATGCAACAGTATGCTGATGAAAACGATGGTTATCGTTATATTTTGGTCTGTATAAATTGTTACTCGAAATTTGTCTATATCAAAGCCATAAAAAACAAGACTGGTATAGAAGTTACTAATGCGATGAAAAGCATCATTGAAGAGGCATCATATACACCAACAAATCTGCAAAGTGATCAAGGAAAGGAGTTCTATAATACAAACTTTCAAGCCCTGATGAAAAAATATAATATAAATCATTATTCCAGTTACAGCACAAAGAAAGCTGCAATTGTTGAGCGAGTCATAAGGACTTTAAAAAATAATTTATATAGACAATTCTCGACAAGAGGATCTTACAAATGGATACATATATTATCGGCAGTAACAAAAACCTATAACCATTCGAAACATCGCACCATTGGAATGAAGCCTGCAGACGTGCAAGAAAAAACACATATTAAAGCATATGATTATTTAAAAATTGTACCTAAAAAAGTTTTCCATGGGTGACATTGTGCGTATTAGCAAGTACAAAAGCTTATTCGAGAAAGGATATACGCCCTCTTGGTCAACCGAATTGTTTAAAGTTGTAAAAGTTAACGTTACAAATCCACCTACTTACTTGTTAGAATCGTTAGAAGGTCAGCCTATAAGAGGGTGTTTTTACGAATCAGAACTACAAAAAACAAGCAGTCCTGACGTTTATCTAGTAGAAAAGGTCCTTAGACAACGCAAGAAAAATCACATCGAACAATTATTTGTCAAATGGCTAGGATTTCCCAACCACTTCAACTCTTGGATAGATAAAGCTAATATTGTTTAAATAACATATTGTATGACTATATTTTTTATTTAAAATGTAAAATAAATAAACAATATATTGTAAAATAAAGTTTTTTATTTCAATCTTCATTATTAAAAACAATGACAATAAAACATCATACACATAAATAACATTTCAATATTCTTGGAGGGAAGGTCCAATTCACCGACGACTACGACGTTATCTTCAAGGCTATGCCACTCAGAGTGCATTCTCCTATTCTTTAACCTGCCTTTTTTATATTTTTTTTGAAGTCGAGTCGTACGACAGTGCGCTTAATGAGTCATTTAAAGGCTGATGATAGAGTATTTTCTGCATAACTTCAATTTTTGTTTTAAGCTCACTATTATTTTTGTATATCATGGGGAGGACATCCTTGTTAAATATGTCACATATTACAACTGCAAAATTGTAAAACTTTCTATTAACAAAGTGTTTTGTCACAGCATCGTCATCATCTTTAGGTTCGCCTAAGTTGGTTATGATTTTTCCACCCATATCATACTGCCCATCCGCTGTAAGTTTAAAACCAATCCCTTGTGGCCCAGATAATATATGATATTTTTCATTATATTTCTGACGACCAAATTTATCAATTGTGTTGTTTCCTCGACTCATTTTCAATCTTTACTAAACTATTTTATTTTTATTTGCCCTACTTATATTAAATATTTCAGCTGAGAAAAAGAAACACTGACTATGATCTACTGGGTTGGTATGTTTATAAAAGAAATAAAATAAAACTGTGATTGTAATAGATATTTATTTACAGTTATTTAATTGCACAAATACAAAAATTATAAAAAATTAATTTTCCATGTCTTCGTTTTCGTTGCTCAAAATTCTATCCCATCCGACACTATTTCGATCGTCAACGTCTTGGGCTGTTGCTGTTGCAGAAACCAATTCATATTTTGCAGCAAGCTCACCTGGTAAATGTGGAATATTGACGAGGTATTCTTTTAATTCTTCTTCAACCATTTCAGCACAAAATGTATCCATGTCTATGGAACCATATAAAAATTTGTCGCACAAGTGTGCCCCAGCCATAAAATTGATTGTATCCCTGATCTCGTTCTTATATTGATCTTTGGTTACATCAATATGCGACCAATCATTTACGCTATCTAACATATCGTGAGCCCTATTTCTTAATTCTCTCCCCAACCAAAATATGTATCTATCTACACATTCGTTGGCGGTCGTCGTCGTCGCATCAGCAGACATCTTTAACAGAAATAATGAACACGCGTAAGTATTCTGACATGTGCAACTATATTTTAAATTTCATTACATCCATAAAATTGATTGTATCCCTGATCTCGTTCTTATATTGATCTTTGGTTACATCAATATGCGACCAATCATTTACGCTATCTAACATATCGTGAGCCCTATTTCTTAATTCTCTCCCCAACCAAAATATGTATCTATCTACACATTCGTTGGCGGTCGTCGTCGTCGCATCAGCAGACATCTTTAACAGAAATAATGAACACGCGTAAGTATTCTGACATGTGCAACTATATTTTAAATTTCATTACATCCTTTTTTTTTTCAAACAATTTACATACAATTCACTCCAATGAGCCAAAACGTAATAATGTTCGAGTATTGTTTCCAAAAACTCTAGTGCCCTGCCCCAAATAAGTTAGAGTGTATTTATCTTTAGTTTTACTCATAATATCTACAATATCGTCAGATAGTGTTTCGGCCACACGTTTTGGTAAAAAAGTCTCAAATGTGCTATTATCACCGTCATCGTGTAAAGCCACTAAAAGAGTTTTACCAAATCGTGTAGTCATTGAAACCATCTTTACAATTTTATACACTTTGCCTACAATCATTTCGGTAACCTTTTTTCTCTCTAAAACCTCGAAATCTTTGCTAAACATTTCATTAATTTCATCTAGAGTTTCTTTTGCATTACTCATTATTGAAAAAAATGGTATATAAATCCAAAAATTACCGTGAATATAAAAGCACTTTCAGAACACTACACGAACACAATATTTGATGTTTATGCCACTGATATCTGCGACTGTTTGAAGTCACTTCTTTTCCCACGAACCTTTATAGCGTGGTTTCAAGGTCGAATTGTAACAATGGTGGGAGTAGCTTAACGATAGAAATAGTGGGAGGAGTGTTCAAGGTCAAATGACGTCACACATTTAAATTGGTATAAGGATAACTTCAAGGACAAAATATAATGAAACAAATAACTACATTTTATGTACTTTATTCATTGATTTTTTTCTGCCATTCTTCTATGCGTTTAACATTATCACCTAAACCTAATTTCCTTAATTTGTTCAATAATAATTGTTTGTTTTTATATCTAAGAAAATTTTTACAAACTATACTAGCTAAAAGACACACTTCGGCATGGTCCATATACTTAAAAAATACACTAAAGTCCTGAGCCTCCGAATCTTGCATTTCATATGCGTAAAATTCCGAACAGGCTGCAGAAATTAGAAATTCCTCGTACATTTCTCGCACTAAACTTTCCATATTAACTACTACTACTACGTTAAACTTAAGTCCTACACTCTAATTTCATCTAACACAACCGGATCTGCAATGAACCTAATCAGTTTTTTCAAACAGTCACTAAACCCCAACTTTTTTATCTCATGAACAAAGTCTTGTAAATTTATTGTTTTGCTGCAATATTTACGACATGCATTCGCAGCCTTTTCATATTCATAAGCCAAATCACAATAGCGCGACGCCCATTCTGCTCGACTTTTCATTGCATCATTGAAATAATTACTAGCCGTTTCAGTGCAAAGCACTATTCATATTATTCACTCATTTTTACATTCACGACACTTTTTTATTGCTGGTGGTGGCCCATCTATATAATGACGATATATTTGTTCATAGTGAATGTAACAGGGTAAGCTTAACTGTAGTTCCTTGTCACACCGATATGGCGCTGGCAGCTTATCCCAAATTTGCCGTAAACTCAGCGTATCAACGCAAGTTTTTAAATATTCGAGAGGAAAAAATGCTAGATCCTTCTCTTCAAAATCACACAAACTTTTTAAATTACTCTGATATAAACAAATTACTCTGCCGACTTGCTCTATAATTTTTTCTTTAGATAGTTCCGTATCTGACATTTCACACTGAATGAATGCAAATAGACTCACACAATTTATAGAACAATTTGCAAGGTCAAAATCATTTCAAGATCATCCCACACTATTACAATGCACAAATAACTACTTCAAGGTCACACACCCAAGATGACCTTCAACAAAGTCAAGGTCGTCTCGACCAAGGTCAAGGTCAAGGTCACGCACACAACCTTGAACACAAGGCCAAGACCAAAGCACACGTGCACTTTCAAGGTCAATGACAAGGACATGTGGGCGGGGCCAAAAAGGGGTGAAGCAAGGTCAAGGTCAAGGTCGAGGAGTGGGGTGATTGAGAGAATCGGGTTATGTTCACTACTACTCTCCAATCAGTTATTTATTGTATGAATTCATAAAATATCCAGCCTCTTACTGCAAGATGTTCTGTCCTGACAACTAAATTTGAAAGAAAACCTGAAACTTGAACAATGATATAGAAATCGTTTATGGCCAGGGACCAAAACCAAAGGCCAGACAGAAGACGTCCATTAAAGATACTGGCGGATCTCACATTCAACTTTTAATATATTTTTTTTTAAATTTTATAAAGATTTCTAGAGGCTTGAAGATCAAATATACCATAAATAAGGTTTTTATGCTGAAGGACCTCATTCGTTGGTCTGTAGGGTTCATATTTATATGCCCCAATAAATTATAATCATAATATTTATTTAATTGTAGTGTCGTATAGTGTTTAACCACAGTCTAAGTAAGAAGTGCTGTAATTAACATAATTTAAATATAAAATTTGTTATTTATTTAAATAAAAGTTTCAGATAGCTTACAAATTGTGATTTATCAAATTTATTATAAGTTGCGTCGTGAAAAGAATTATGTTAGATTTAACTGTGTATCTCGGCTGTTATGGACACAAGTATTTGTGTTAAATCCATAAGCAGAACTGGCCCTAGAAAAACACTCATGCTCATACAATTGAGTTATGAACAGAATCTCCTGAAATAATTTGAAAATATTAAAAATATCGGGGTACCACCTAATTAACGTTTCAACTGTTTATTTAAAAAATAAAGCGTCTTAAAGAAACGGTTCGTCAACATATTATTTTTTTAATGACGAGTTATTTTGAAGAATCAAAAATAAAATAAAAATTTTTAATATTTTATTTTTTGAAATTCCTGCGTTAAATATGTCATTTAGCGGCTGACATTTCATTTTGTTTCACCGTTCACTTGCCTTCCACCGGGCGAACGAGGATATGAATGATGAGCATTTCAAGAATACGCGTTCGCCACCTTTTCACCGTTCACTTCACGTTCCCCAGTTCGAGGATAAGGCCCCTGATTCTTGACCCAAAAACTTTGTTTTGCCGAATTCTTTTTTGATACAAATACTTAATTATTTATGTTATCGGAAACTTTAATAAAAAATGAAAAGAATATCGCCTACGCGCATGAAAAATGAAAAAAAGAGGGAGGAGCTCTCATTTTAAAATTGAATTCGAATATTCAAAATACATATTTGAAAAACATTTTTATTTTCTCGGCTTCTAATGGAGCGATTTTGATCATTTTTTTTTTGAACCGATGTACCGCGAAACATGGAGCTCAAATATTATATTGCCATGTGCCCATCATGCATTCATTTTGTTAAAAACGTTATTTATGCATCATACCTCCAGCATACTGCACCTAAATTTTCTAGGTAATGGAGGTCACAGAACTTTTTTGGAATCAATAAGAGGTTTATTTTTTACGTTAGCTAGACCTGGAATATATTGATCTCTTGGAAGCCATTATTTCACCTGGTAATGAGTCTGTGTTGCTCTACTATTCTAAAGACAAAGAAAACAGCAATACTTCGTAAATGCACCCTGAAGCCGTGGTAATAGTCCTATGACTTTCAGGTCACCATGTATCAAAGCTTATTTCATTAAGAATAAGTGACATCTTTTCATGTTTCCCTCATGTCAACTGCATGTGCAAGAGGGATAGAGGTGTCTTTTTTGCCATTATCGAGCACAACTGCTTTTAAACTAATTTTAAGCGAATCTATAAATAAACGCCATTCGTCCGCGTTATGTGCAAATCCTAATTTTTCCAAAACACTGTTTGGATTAACACAAACATACATTTTATTCTGCTGAGTAAAAAACGAGGATAGCTTCTGTCTACGATTTCTAAGTATTGTAACTTTGGTTCCAGTGGCTAGTAAATTCCATTTCTGTTATGTAGCCTTAATACTTTAGCATGCTCTTTGGATAAGTGGAAGTCCCAAACTAGACCATTTAATTCAGGCTGTTTGGTTAAATGGGGTGCTTTTCCTTCACTTTCCGGAAAATAAGAATCATCCTTTTGTGCTAAGTTATCAGGTTCTGCCTTATCATCATATATTTCTAAATCTTCTTCTCATTTTGCCTGGAGCACAGGAACTGGTAAACCTTCTCCATGAAGAACCGGTTTTATAGCTGAGGGAACACCCGGATATTAAATATCATGTTTGCTCTTTCTTGAAAAACCACTTTTGTCATGCAAAAGTAACAATCGTTAAAATGATTTGTTGATTCTCGCCAAATCATTTGAAGTGCAAAAGGCATAGAAGAGCGTTTACCTTTTAACCAGTTTCTTAGATTTGCACAGGTTTAACAACATATCTGAGGAGCCCAGTTCTGATCTTTATCGCCAACAAGACATCCAAAATACTTATGATAAGCTACTTTAGTCATTTGTTAATTGTCCTTTTCTGCGATTTACGCGTAAACTGACCACATATGTAGCCAAAACTATCTGCGGGGTTAGCACAGCTACGTTTCCGTACTTTAAACATTTTTGTACTGTCGCGTATGCCGGTGCAGAGATGTGTACTACTACGTTTACAGGCGTCAGCTAACTTTATTCAACACTAAGATAACACTAATACAAGGCTCTTACTATTGGGTTGTTCGCGCACTTCGCTTCTTTATCTAATACTGACCACTACTCAACTGCGATATATATGCATGCTTTGTGGATTACCAGAAGGCATTCGATAGGGTAAAACACGACGAGCTTATATCAATACTTGAAGAGATCAGCATAGATGATAAAGATCTGAGAATAATCAAAAATATTTACTACAACCAAACTGCTAACATAAGAGTAGACAACCAGTTGACAGAAGCAATCTCAATAGAACGCGGAGTACGGCAAGGATGTATACTGTCCCCGATGCTATTTAATGTTTATTCTGAGCATATCTTCAAACTAGCCTTGGAAGAATGTGATGAGGGAATACTAATCAACGGTGAACGTCTGAACAACATCAGATACGCAGACGACACAGTGGTATTCGCAGACAGTCTGGAGGGATTGCAGATGTTGATGACAAGCATAACTGAAGTAAGTAAGCACTATGGGTTAGATTTAAATACAAAGAAGACAAAATATATGGTCATCAGCAAACGCCCAATCCTAAACACACAACTGACCATCAACCAACAAACAATTGAAAGGGTTGAAAGCTATACATACCTTGGCACCAATGTAAACAGTCAATGGGATCACTCATTGGAAATAAAACAACGTATAGCAAAAGCCAAAGCAGCGTTTACAAAAATGAGCACCGTCTTCAAAGGCCGTGATCTGCCGCTGAAAACCAAGGTCTTCATACTACAGTGCTATGTTTTTCCAGTTCTGCTCTACGGAACAGAGGCTTGGACGCTCTCTGAAGCGTCCATTAAAAAACTTGAAGCGTTCGAGATGTGGTGCTATAGGCGCATCTTAAGAATCTCCTGGGTCGACCGAGTCACAAATAATGAAGTCCTGCGCAGAATGGGAAAGGAGTGCGAAGTGATCAAAACAATTAAAAAACGCAAATTGGAATACTTAGGACATATTATGAGAAATGAACAGCGATATAACCTCCTCCAATTAATTCTGCAAGGGAAGGTGTACGGCAAGAGGGGGCCAGGACGAAGACGAATCTCTTGGCTCCAAAACTTAAGAAGATGGTTCAACATGAGCACGACTGGACTGTTCCGCGCAGCTGCCAACAAAGTAAGAATAGCCATGCTAGTCGCCAACATTCGGAACGAATAGGCACCGCAAGAAGAAGAAGACCACTACTCGTGCCTGAACCAATACTGACGAGACGACTGCCGCTCAGCTTCTTTTATAGCCGTTTCGTACTTCTGGCACTTTCTCGAAACATCGGGTATCACAAATTCGAAAAGCGATGACGAACTTTTCGTATACAGGAGCCATCTATAAGTAGATTCGGCTACGAGGCAGAGTGAAATTTTGAATTATATTGGTTTAAATGGATACTGCGGTTATTTTAAGTCTTAAGGTGTTGAGACTTCTCATCCCTAGATATCCCCACGTGATGTTGCCAGATTGTGCGCATTTTCCCTAACTTGTGGGAAAATTAAATTTGGCAATATTGCGCTCAAGTATATTACCTACAAATTATTTTTAAAATAATATGATAAACTACTCATTCATTTTTGCTGAAGAAATCATAACTCAAAAATCTTACGTGTTAAGAAGTTTTTATCATAAATATCGCATTTACAGACCAAAAATTAAATAAAAACTGCCTTTTACATTACAGTCGCAAATTGGTTATAAAGTAATGTCTTCTATCTGTTATTACATTTCACGACTCGCCGCGTTGTGCTTTCGATAACCAGACTAAGACTTCAGATGTGAGAAACACGTTCAGTTGATAAAATTGTAAATCTGATATCAGGATAAAAGATAAAAAGACCAAAGGATTAATAAACAACTACAACACTATGCACTTCGGTTTAAGAAAAGCTAATTTTCCGGCTATGTATCAACTATTTCAAAATGTTGACAGGAATGATCTAGAAGACTTTAGTGATGTGAACTTAGCAGTTAAGCATTTTTACGATAAAGTTAATTCTATTTTTGAAATATGTGTTCCAAAAGTCAGCTACCATAAAATATACCGCGTTTGGTTTAGCAAAACCATAATTAAAGATATTAAAACTAAGGATAAGCTTCGAAAAAAAGCAGAAATCAAAGAATTTAAATTTATTAAATCAATTTATAGAACTTAGGACAAAAATTAAAAGAGACGTAAAAATAGCTCATATTAAATATTTAAATAAAATTCAGCAACATGTACGGATCCCAGGTCATTCTGGAAGTATATTAATGATAAAACAAGTACTCCCGGAAAAATGCATTATGATGGGAAGAGTACGTTGAAGGCAGGGCAATTTCGAATGCATTTGCTTCATACTTTGGATCTGTATATAGAGGTGATAACTTGGATGATATTGACATCAAGGATAAAAATAATATCTATGAGCTTTTTGATATCAAGAAAATTTATTATGATGATGTGTGTGATGCGGTTAAAAGTCTTAAAATTAACAAAGCAGTTGGACCTGACAATATACCATCGTATATAATTAAAGACATGATTGGCTTTTTTGCGGAACCGCTTAGAATATTGTTTAATATGTTAATTAGTACGGATTGTTTTCCTAAAATGTGGAAAGAGGTCAAAATATGCCCAGTATTTAAAAAAGGTGATTTAGCAGAGATTAAAAATTATAGACCAATTGCTATTTTGTCATGCCCTGCAAAAATATTTGAATCGATTATATCGTGTATATATATATATATATATATATATATATATATATATATATATATATATATATATATATATATATATATTGTAAGAGGAAAAATAAAACATAAAAGATAAAGAACTTATTTACTATTTATTCCCCTAATTAATTATAATAGATTTACAGACACGTACTATTTCAGTATCAAAAGTAATTCGAGCAGCGTTTTATCCGAGCAGCCAGAATAGAATGACGACACATCTTTCTTCCAAAAGCAATAATAAAAATATGTCAAATATCACTACGTCGTCGTATCTCTATTCCCGCTGACCGGCGGCGGCTCATGAAAAGAAGCAATATTGTAAACAAAATAAAAACGAGTCGTGTTAGAATTATTTTTAAATACTGGATTATTCTCACAACTGTCAGGTTCCTAACACGGCCATTCTGACATGAGCGACGATCTCGAAGCTCCATTCCAAAGGTATGTCCAAAAGAAGCCACTAAATGTGCTAACCTATACTAGTGCTCATATCTTATAGCTTCTACTGTGCTTCATTGACCACTGCCACCCATTGAGCATAGAATGCTACTTATCACGTAGAGTCCGCAGTCTCTACTTGACTTCATCACTTATGCAACCAAGGCTAATAAATGGTTATTATTAAAAAAAAAAAATTTAATTATATTAAAATACAAGTATTCTCCAACATGTAGGGACCGCAGTCACCTCCTGGCTCCACCTCGCCCAGGACAGAGACCAAAAATTTAACATTCACAAACATGTGGAGACATCAGTCACCACTTGGCTCTACCTCTAACGGAACAGAGACCAACAATTTAACATTCACAAACATGTGGAGACCTCAGTCACCACTTGGCTCTACCTCTAACGGGGCAGAGACCAACAACTTAACATTCACAAACATGTGGAGACCTCAGTCACCACTTGGCTCTACCTCTAGCGGGACAGAGACCAACAATTTAACATTCACAAACATGTGGAGACCTAAGTCACCACTTGGCTCTATCTCTAACAGGACAGAGACCAACAACTTAACATTCACAAACATGTGGAGACCTCAGTCACCACTTGGCTCTACCTCTAGCGGGACAGAGACCAACAATTTAACATTCACAAACATGTGGAGACCTAAGTCACCACTTGGCTCTATCTCTAACGGGACAGAGACCAACAACTTAACATTCACAAACATGTGGAGACCTCAGTCACCCCTTGGCTCTACCTTTAACAGCACAGAGACCAACAACTTAACATTCGCAAACATGTGGAGACACCTCAGTCACCACTTGGCTCTACCTCTAACGGGACAGAGACCAACAATTTAACATTCACAAACATGTGGAGACCTCAGTCACCCCTTGGCTCTACCTTTAACAGCACAGAGACCAACAACTTAACATTCACAAACATGTGGAGACCTCAGTCACCACTTGGCTCTACCTCTAACGGGACAGAGACCAACAATTTAACATACTCAAATGACTCACCTGGGTCATTTGATTCAGCAGCTTCATTAGTTTCTAAGAACTTCAATATTTCTTCCATATCACAAGAAAGATACCAGTGAGTTGGTCATGATCTTAGCTGCTCCCGTACTGTCTTGGTAATAATATTGGTGCCAACCTTCTTGACGTCGTAACGGTCATTATACAGACATTTTATCACTTCATATGGTAAAAAAAAATTCTTATTCCCTTTTTACTTCGGTGCATCTGTGAATTCCGATGCATCAAAACGAAATCACTCACCGAGAACCCAACACTATCTCTTCGCTGTCGATTTCTTTTAGATTAGGCTTCAACGACAATCTTTCCGCAACACGTTGTCTATTCAGCTTCCGATTGCGAATTAGATTTAAATCAGCTGAAAGATGTTTCAGTAAGGCCGGAATTAGTGGGGTTACGCTTTTAACTCCAAGCAAAAACTGTAGAGAAGTAGTTTTTGTAGATTTCTGAATTCTCGTATTTAGACCTAGTTGGATTTTACACAATCCACTCGGCCATTCTGACTTAACTGTAGTTTCTATCCACAAAAAATTTCTAAGTTCGCATATACCTTTTAGCTTGGCCGTTACCCCCATGAACGTTTGGCGTCATAAAATGATGCTTAATTTTCCACTGTTCCAAATATTTCGAAAAAGTAGTGTTTTTAAATGATGTTTCAGCATCCATTATAATCTTCTTAGGTGTTCCAAACAATGCTGATACTTTGAAATTTCTCACGAATTTCAGCACATATTACCGATTTCATAGATATAAGGATGAAATATTTAGTAAATGTGTCAACTATTATTAGAATACGTTTGAACCCATCTGAAGACAAAAGAAGATGGCCCAAATAATCCATATGCAACCTCTAATTTTTTTCTTTGCTTCTGTGGTGACATTTATGCTTTATTTTAATACAATGCTGCAAGGAAACAACTTTTGCCTTGAATAGTTCTAAAAATTCTCAGAAATGAGAAAAAAATCTGCACCTGTGTCAACTAAACCCCAAAACTGATATCCATCCATGACAACCTCCGTAGCACCAAATGGCTTCTTCGTGCGGCAAAAATTTGTACTTCAGCGTTTATCAATGGCTGCTTTAGTAAAACAATTCGAAATATTATGACTACATTTAGCACAAAATGCGCACGCTTCACTCTGATCCAAGGCAGTTACGGTAGATGAAGGTGGTCGAGAAGATGTTTACCCTTGATTAATCCTTGATGATGGAAAAGTGGACGAAAATTTTGTTTATTTTTTTTTACATGACAATTTGTCTTAACATGCTCCAATTTACCACACTGGAAACACCGTTTGAGAGAATTCCCGGAATTTCCCGAATATTTTTCATCAAAGGAATATTTCCTTTTATAAGTCAAAGATTCGCCAATTTTTTTATACATTTCATGAAAGTCTTACTTACTACGGGCTTCACAAAAGATGACAAGAATATCAAAAGTTCAGATTTAGTTTGACAATTAGCATTTATTGCCGCAATACGTACATCTAGCTCAGAAATCCTGTGCACAATAACTTCCACTAAATGATTTCCAGTCCAATTTGCACATAAACTGTTTAACATAGCCGATTTTGAACTTCAGCCTCTTCAAACAGGCGCCCTAAATTCTATTTTGCAGAAAATGAATCAGTAAATTGTTTTCGAAAAGTATCCCAGCCTCGGGTTTCTGGATTCCATCTTTCAAACCATCATTTTGCGTCATTTATCAAAAATCGACCCATTCTGGCTAACGTCTGTACATCAGACCAATTAAGTTCGTATTTTAGAGCTTCAAAGTGACTTACCCATTTAATGGATTCATTTACCTCCGATCGAAAATACGATCAAAGTCAACTTGTTCACTAGATCTTTGAGATTGCAATGCTCTAACTAATTCACTAAATAAAACTTGAGCTGAGTCACTAGCACTTTCAAGAAGCTCCATAACAAATGTCCACAAAATTATTTAAGTCGCACAGTTTCTTTAAACAGTATCACAGTCCACAAATAGTCTTTGGATACTATCCCACTTCTGATGTAAGAGGGAAAAATAAAATATAAAAGATAAAGAACTCATTTACTATTTATTTCCCTAATTAATTATAATGGATTTACAGACACGTACTATTTCAGTATCAAAAATAACTCGAACAACGTTTTATCCGAGCAGCCAGAATAGAATGACGACACATCTTTCTTCCAAAAGCAATAATAAAAATATATCAAATATCACTACGTCGTCGTATCCCTATTCCCGCTGACCGGATTTAAAGACACATTCTAACCAACTTCTGGCATAATATTTTCCAGTATTTGTAAATAATGATCTGCGGTGAGATTTCCTTCATATATGTGATATTTCGTTCTAGATCTGATTATAAAGCAACAGACGCTGAACCTGAATCTCCATTGCCGTCTGCGAGGACATATAATGTTATGGTTTTCTTGTGACCAATGTCTGCTATTATGTCTATTTAATATACCTGCTCTGTTAATAAAAACTACGCCAGACTATTTAATTTTTTGTAAAAATATTTATCTATGTTTAATTTTGGAAATACCCATTACAGAAAATGACTCTTCGTTGTGTACGAGCTTAAATTTAAACCGTTTAAATTTATATTTCTTCAATATTTCCTGACATCTAGATTTTGGCACTCCTACTTCATTTTGAAGCCTTCAATATGAAGTCGAAGGCTTGCCAAAACATTTGTTTCCTGGATTTCTTGCTATGGCTTATTGTAAACTTTTGCCCGCGGCTTGAAGAATGTTCCGAAATTTATTAAATTGCTTTTAATGCGATTAAATATCGCTTTTCACCGATGTCTCCTGTCCGGATACTTATATATAATAATATGAACATAAAAATCCAATAATACTTAATTAAACATATTTTCGTAGCTTTATCACAATACGAGAGATGTCCTAAAACGGCAAATTTTCAAAAAATCACTAAGAGTGCTGTTAAAATTCACTCTGTTTGCGATCTTTCGTTTCACGTAAAACTAGCACCGCTTCGCGGAAACCGCATCCCGCTCACTTTAAAAATAACGGAGCTACTCAATAAAAACTACGAAATTTATACACCCTGTCCATCGATTTCTCCGGAACGACGGCATCGATTTGAATGAAATTTATTATATTATATTCAGGAAGTTGTTGCGGTGGTCCCATGTCATTTTAGAATAAATTGGCGCAGTAAAATCTAAGATGGCACTGATAATATAACACTCAAAAAAATTAATTTTGGCCTATTTTCCTCAAAACTGGAATAGGAGAGTTTTCGGGTTCCGACATAACGAATCTGAAATTCTTCTTAACAAATTTAATACAGAGGATCTAACATGGCAGACAAAAAAATTTAATTGCATTCGATTTTCTCCGAAATTAGTATGGGGAAGTTTTCAGGGTTGCATATAACATATCTGAAATTGTTAATCTCATTCATCTCAGAATTTACGTCAAAAACAGCACTAATTTTTACTTATGGCTTGGACTAAAAATCGAGTGCCGTCTTGTGTCATCGTTAATATAAATTAGGAAAATTGTACTCTTCAACAAGTCAGTATCTCCTAGGTGTTGAATGAGAGATATTAAATAAGGATCGAAATTATGTTCTAACACAATTCTATGTATTAAGCTATTCGAGATTCCAATTTGTAGAGTCACTCGTCTTAACGGTGTTCTAGGATATGTCACAAAATATCCCGAAATTGCATTTTCGACATTTTCATTATTGAGAATAGGTCCCTATTAACGATTTTTTGCTTTAACGGTGCCCAAAGTTTTTGAAATTTTCCACTATTCATTTAAAACTGTTCCCTGACGATTTCTGTTTTCTAGGTATCTATCAGCAAATGTCTGGCATTTTCTTTATAAAACTTCGTTACATAATAAAGAAATTTAAATAATCTTCGTGGGTATAATTTAATTGCCCCGGCATGATTTTTATTAATAATTGTCAAATGGCAAGAAATAGTGACATTTCTGTAATGCTCTATTGTTTCCTTTTATTGCGTTTCACCATCATGGCTAATCGATAACAAACTTAAAAGCTGCTTTTCGAGAACTACAAATTTGTCAAATAGAAAACCTTATTCAAAGTCGCCTTTATTTTTAATGCTAAATAAGACAACATTATAAAAATAAGGGGTTTATGTTTAAAAAAATTGACTTTTACCGATTTTTTCAAATTAATATTTAATGGTAATTTTTAATCACCCTGTTTTTATTTATTATTAAAATATCAACACAGTACACTAAAGTAAACCCCTTCTAAAATGAAATCAACCCCAATTAAATAATACAGGCTTTCATACATGAGAAATTGACAGTTATGTTTAGGCCTACAAATGCCATTTTTGACATAAAATTTAAAATTTGTCAAAAACACTTAGACTTATGTATAGGATACATACACGAAATATGTCTATAATTTTGCGTAGAATCTAAAAATTAAATAATATATAGAGTATTTCATTTAAAATAAGTTAGATGGAATCAAATTCCGGTATAACTGCCATTGCAAAAATGTAATTGTATATTGCCAAATCAATCACCATAAAATGTAAGCTTCTCTTGACTTAGGTGCAAAAAAAAACATAAGTAGTAATGTGAAAATATTTTCCAAAAATTTCAGTCTATAGAATAAAATTATAAGGCGGAAAATATCTTATCATAAAAAAAATGAAACAATAGATTCGAAAAAAAATGATCCGATATGGCGACATCAAATTGATTAATACCTCATAAGCAGTAGGGTAACCCAGGGTAATGGCGCTCCCTGGGTAATGGCGCTCACCTCTATAACTCTGTCAAAATGGAACGTAGCAACACGCGACGTCGCGTGAAGAGCGGGGGGAGGGGGCCGCTAACAGACAGCGATGCAAATGGACAGTCAGCTCGCGTCATGCGACCGTGAAGTGAGTTTGTTTGTTTGCGGGTGCGCTGATCTAATTTTCGGTTAGGTGTTTTTTGTCGGTAAGTTCAAAACTTTATGCTTATTTAATTATTAATTTTACTTTTCTGATAATAAAGCTATTCTATTTTATGATAATGCAATCAATTTTCAACAAATGTATGTGATTTTTTAAATTTTCAAATTAATTACAAAACGACCGTTTGGGGTTATACCGCTCACCTGAGCGCCATTACCCCTTAGTGACTTATTTTTTTATTGTTGTAGATATGCCAAGAAATCGTCAAAGGACCACCGCTAAAGCGGTTTGGACCGAAGAAGACCTTCAATCTGCTAAAACTGCGATTGAAGAAGGTATGTCCAAAAGAAAAGCCGCAAAACAATATAACATATCATTCACTACTTTAAGAGATCGCCTAAAAAATGAAAACATAAGCAACCCAAGACTAGGTCGCAAGCCCGTTTTCACCCAACAGCAGGAAGCTGAAATTGCTGAACAAGTTAAGTTGCTGGTTTCGCTATACTATGGACTCAATATCGCAGGTTTGCGTAAGCTTGTTTATAAATATGCTGAGCTCAACAATATCAAAAATAATTTTGATGAAAGCAGCAAAACAGCTGGATTGGATTGGGTACACGCCTTTATGAGGCACAATCCTTCATTTTCTATACGCAAAGCTGAAGCGACAAGCTTAAACAGAATTTCTGCTTTCAACAAAGAAGAAATAACACATTTCTATGATAAACTTGGCGATGGAAAAACATAAGTTTATTCCCAACAATATTTACAACTGTGATGAAACAGGTATTACCACGGTGACAGACCCAGGAAAAGTGCTCGCCGAAAAAGGACAAAGGAGAGTCGGATCTGTTACAAGCGGCGAACGAGGAAGCAACATAACAGTTATGTATGCAACGAGTGCAGCGGGAAACTTTATACCGCCCATGTTTATTTTTCCCAGACAGAGAATGACGCCTTTATTAGAAAAAGATGGACCAGCTGGTGCATTATACACCAACTCGAAAAATGGCTAGATAAACGAAGACTTATTTGTCACTTGGCTCAAACACTTGCAGCATTTGCAAAGCCTACCCAAGAATCACATGTGTTGTTAATTCTGGACAATCACAGCAGTCATATTTCCCTCCGGGGTTTTAATTTTTGCAAGGAAAACCACATCACAATGCTTTCCATTCCACCACACAGTTCTCATAGAACACAGCCGGTGGATGTGTCTTTTTATAGGCGGTTGAAAGCTGCTTATAGGGATGAATGCAACAGGCACATGAAGACACATCTACTGTCTAAAATAACTCCATACAATATTGCAAATATTTTCAACAAAGCATACGTACAAGTTGCGAATATAAGTAAAGCAGAATCTGGATTTCGAGCCACGGGAATTTACCCATTAAACCCAAATGTTTTTACTCATCAAGATTTTCTGGCAGCGTCGCTGATGGCACAAGAATCTGAACAAATCGCTAAAAACCAAGACTCAAATGTCCAGAATTTTGAAGATGCGCAGTCTGATGGTATGGACATAATTTCAGGACATATATCTACTTTGGCAGGACCATCAAACAAAGATCAATGCTCTATACCTGTTTTGGCAGTTGTTTGTAAGCAAGAACTTGTTGATGAGCAAAGAATCCCGGTATAGCAACGACACCATCTTCTAAGCCAGGTCAAAGAAAGCGAAAACAAGATGCTACCATATTAACTTCGACTCCTATGAAAATAAATTTAGAGGATAAAGAAAAGAAAAAAATAGCGAAACTCAATAAGACTGGAAAAGATGATAAATCAAGACCAAAAAAAAGTTGTCAAAGAAAAGAAAAACAAACAAATGAAACAAAAATCTTACAAGAGAAAAATTTTACAAGAAAGTTCTTCAGAGAGTGAAGATGAAGAGCACCTTTGTGATGATGACAGTGATGACGAAATGAATGTGGATGATGAAGATTATAACAAATGTATTATTTGCGAAGAATTTGGAAAAAATAACGAGTTGTGGTATCGCTACATCAACTGCGGACTGTGGGCTCATGCTATATGTTCAGGGTGGGATACGCCAGATGAATATATCTGTGATTTATGTGTTCAAAACTAAAATATTTCTATTTCTAATTTGTCGTACCTCTAGTAACTAATAGTGATTTTATATTATGTTATAATAATTGAAGTTGATTTGCCATAGAAAACTTTACTATATTTGTTAAATTGAAAAAGGCTAATCTTACGTGCAAATAGGGATAATTGATGCAAATTTGTGATTGTAGACTTTACTTTTATTTTTTAAGGTTGATCTCATTATATTTCTTTAATTAAAATGTATCTTACTTGTTATATTCCAAAAAAAACATATTTTAGCGTCATTACCCCGTACCCCGAGCGACATTACCCAAAGTCAGGGGCAATGCCGCTCAAACATGTTTTTTTAAATGTTTTCCTACTACTAGTAGGTCAAAGATATATGCTTTTGTTGTTAAATTATTGATTACTCGATAATTAAGGACTTTGCTACTTTTCTTAATTTTGATGCATATTAAATAAATTAAAAAATACATCATGTTTTTCTTAAGTGAACGCCATTAACCCTGGTTACCCTAAGTTTACATTTATAAATAAATAATGAGTAAGTGAAACGGGGAAATACAAATATTACCCGACTTCTGCCAAATTCGAAAACTAAATGTTTTTTATGTACATACGTGGAATTCTTCGGAACCGCGTCAAAGATTTAAATGAAATTTCTTACGTTATATTCATGAAGTTGCTGTTGTCGTTTCGTATCATTTTTGCCCATAATCGGTTTAGTAAAATTAAAGGTGTTTTTTGCGCTATTTTCTCCGTAATTGGTATTGGAGGTTTTCTGAATATTTTAATTACGAATTTACAATTATTCTTGAAAAATTCAAAATGGCGGATCTAATACAGGGGCGGATCCAGCCTCTCTCTTTGGGGGGGGGGGGCGAGAGACATAAGCAGCATTCCAATTTTTAGTGTAAAAGGTGGGTCTATTTTTCTGAATTTGAAGCTCTTGGACAGGGGAGGGGGGCGATCACAAGAAAAAACAAGTTTCCGACAGCGGGGGATGCATACACATTCCTAGTGAGAGGCAGAATCGGGTCTATTTTCCTGAACTAAAAACTGTTGGGGGGGGGCTATCGCAAGGAAAACAAGTTGTCAACGGGGGGGGGGGGAGTGCCAGCAGCATACACATTCCTAACATAAAAGGCAGAATCGGTTCTATTTTCCTGAATGCAAAACTCTTGAAGAGGGGAGGGGCGATCGCAAGCATACACATTTCTATACTCTATTCAAGAACCAGAGAGAGTAATAAAACTGTTACCGAAATCCCCAACGTACCTGCTCCAGTGCCGCAGGTAACTAGAACTGCCATAAATCTAATTATATTTAAATATTATTAGCTTTTATAAATTTACTTCAACAAAATTTCTGATAGTTCAATTTAGTTTCTGTCAGTGAGCCAAGTACACTTTACAGTGTGTTCTTAGTGATTTATCTTGTTTTAGCTTGTTTTTGTATATTATTTGAGATTATTGAGATAACCAATGGCTTCCACCTCTATATTTATTCCAAAATCGTTAAACCAGGGCATTTTTCCTCAACGAAAAACTTATTACGACGAATGTTTATGATGCCTTAAGATATCAATATCTAGATAATAATGTTAAAAGCTCTGTTGAGATGTGTTTCAACATAACAGGAGTTGGAAAATCTACTATGTACCGAATACTAAAGGAGAAAAAAACGACTGGAATTGATAGTACTCCCATGTCACATTCGATCACAGGCAGACGAAAAACCTCGTTCGAAGAAGAGATGAAAACTGCAATAAAAGTAGTTGTACAGGGCGAGTCAACGATTGGATGAAGTAAGTTTGTGCCTTTTCGGTGAAATTAACAAAGAAACTATATTTATTGTTTGATACAGTTTATTTTTACGCAGATTTTAAAAATATTTAGGACTCTACAGGGTGAGCCAAAAAACTAGGACAGCATAAAGTTGTATTTTTTTAAATAGAACACCCTATATACGAATCGTATTTTCGATTTAGCTTATAATTTTAAATCTTTTTTATTAAGGGTTTACTATAACAAAACTTTATAGTTTCTGAAATAATTAAGTTTAAAGAAAAAAAGTTACATTTTCAAGCATCAATTCAATCCTAAATAACGTTTTCAATTTTGTGACAAATATATTCAAATTTGGAATTTAGCAAGGCCAAGGACAAGTTAACATAATTTTTACCTAATATTTGCAATAAAAGCTACAGGGTGTTGAACACATCGGCTCAAATTTGAACAAGTTTAAATGAATAAATATCTTTTTTTTTAAATGGTACACCCTGTATATTTTCACGTTATTTAATAGAGTAATAAAAACCCTAAAAGTTTTCTTCAATATATCCTATACCTGTTTATAATAGTTTTTGAGATATTTCAGTTTTTATAATTTTCCATACTTTTTTACAGAAATAGTCTTCATTATCATAGTAGCCATGGCAAAAATAATGTAAAAGAACATTTTTCTGTGTGTCAAATTTATAACCGCAATCGCTTCTTTTGGTTTTTATGTATTTGCCTTGTCGTTATTGTTGTGTTAATTTTTTCACATTATGTTTAATTAAACTATTGCCGTTGTAATATAACGAATAATGTATTTCATCATATTTAACCACATTCTGTTTGTTTCTGTAGTTTCTTTTTGTTATTTTACATGGCTACTATGATAATGAAGACTATTTCGGTAAAAAAGTATGGAAAATAAGAAAAACTGAAATATCTCAAAAACTATTATAAATCGGTATAGGATAAATTGAACAAAACTTTTAGGGTTTTTATTACTCTATTAAATAACATGAAAATATACAGGGTGTACCATTTAAAAAAAAAGATATTTATTCATTTAAACTTGTTCAAATTTGAGCCGATGTGTTCAACACCCTGTAGCTTTTATTGCAAATATTAGGTAAAAATTATATTAACTTGTCCTTGGCCTTGCTAAATTCCAAATTTGAATATATTTGTCACAAAATTGAAAACGTTATTTAGGATTGAATTGATGCTTGAAAATGTAACTTTTTTTCTTTAAACTTAATTATTTCAGAAACTATAAAGTTTTGTTATAGTAAACCCTTAATAAAAAAGATTTAAAATTATAAGCTAAATCGAAAATACGATTCGTATATAGGGTGTTCTATTTAAAAAAATACAACTTTATGCTGTCCTAGTTTTTTGGCTCACCCTGTAGAGTCCTAAATATTTTTAAAATCTGCGTAAAAATAAACTGTATCAAACAATAAATATAGTTTCTTTGTTAATTTCACCGAAAAGGCACAAACCTACTTCATCCAATCGTTGATTCACCCTGTACATACATTTTATTATGAGAAGCAGATCCAAACCGTCGACTAAATTCTAACTAAAATCAATGAAGATTGCGATTTACCTGAAATTAAAAGAACTGAACTCTGGAAATTGCTCAGAGAACTTAATTTTTGCTGAGAAAAACCAGATAAAAAATCTGTTCTTATACATCGTCAGGAAACTGTCCATTGAAGAGAGAAATATCTCTCTTAAGTAAAAGGTAGAGTTGCTAGAAATAACACACCCACAAAACTAGTAATTTAACTAAACTTTTGAAAGATTTCCTTGAATAAAGTTACTGCAGAAAATTGGGAAAAATCCAAATAATAAAAGAATAAAACAAAATATGGAAATTCGATCTCAGGATCGGTGAGATAGAGCAACCAATTATTATTATTTGAGCGAAGATGGCTACTGACTTTGATTAAGAATTACATACGTAATGTTTACCAGTGTGAACACAATTTATTATTTAAATTTTTGTTTTTGTTTATTTTATTGTTGAATGTTGTTTATATCTTTTTTATTTTTTGATATATTTTTATTTTAGTGTGTCCCACTCCTAAATTTTATATATATTTAATTCCAATTAGCTATAAGTTTTTTATTATTTTATTATTGTATTTGTATCTTTTTCTTAAGCGTGTAGATTTAATATGTTTATTTTTTTTTGGGCTATCGGATTTCCATATAATAAAGTAAATTAAATTAAGATATCAGTACAAGTAACATATAAAAACTAGTTACATTTGAATCCCTTTTTAGTGTTTAATCGTAATTCTGCAGATGGTTTAAAAAATAAATAATCTGGAACGTCAAATATCTTAAAAACGTTTTTAATTAATAATAAAATGATCGATAGCCCCAAAAATATTTTAATATTATATGGACGAATTTATTTTTTTATATATGTTTAACTTTTTGTATCTTTAACAATGGGCATTTTGTAAGTTTTTAAATTATAACTTAGAATTTTTTGAGAGAATAAGGCTACGTTTTAGTCTGAATGTGCCTAAAACGGTTTCTATGACAAAATAATAAAAATACAGTTGTGATTTGTGTTAAATATGTCAAAATTATCTACATCTTGTAGTGTATGTGAATTATTAAGAAATCATAAGAAATAAAATAATGTTATAAAAACTTTTTATTTTAAGTTTAGTACAGAAATAATATTCTACGCCATAAATACTTAGTGATAAAATAAACCTTCTTCCGACGCCTATGACACTTTCAAAGATCTATTGTTATCCAACCCAAATAGTCCATTATTATAGACGGGTATTTTTGGTTATAAAATTTCTAACCGATTCCTATGAAAAATATATGATTGTGCCAAAGACACCGGACTAAAGAACACAGGTAGTTTGCGAAGAAAAAGGGTAAAAAATGATTTATTACTCTCTCTAGTTCTTGAATAAACTATAATATAAGAGGCAATATCGGGTTTCTTTTCCTGAACTCAAAGCTCTTGGGGAGGGGGGCGATCGCCCCCACCGCCCCTCCCTTGGATCCGCGCCTAATCTAATATGGCCTCCTATAAATATTACACCTCTTAGTTTTGCCCCAAGTTGCATACAGGGTTTTTGAAGGTACAAATTACGAATTTGATATATTTTTTAAAAATTCAATATGGCGGATCCAATATGGCAAACTCAAAATTTTACTTTTTTCGTTTTTGTTCAAGATTGGTACCAAGGGTTTCTGAAGGTACAAATAACAAATTAAAAATTATTTTAAAAAAATTGAATATGGCAGATCCGATATGGTGGACGAAAACATTAATTTTGTTCGATTTTCTCTAAAATTGATATGATAGAGTTTTCGGAGTCATACATAACGAATCTGAAAATATTTTTAAAAAATTCAATATATCGTATCCAATATGGGGGATAAAAAATAAATTTCTTCCGATTTTTTCAAAATTGATATGGGGATCGCACATTACGAATTTGACATTATTTAAAAAAAAATTAAATATGGCGGATCCAAGATGGCGGATTAAAGGTTTTTCATCTTTAGATTTTGTCTAAAATCAGTATTGGCTGATTTTTGGTAATTACGAATTTAAAATATTTTTTGAAGAACTCTGGCGGAGTCAACATGGCATCCTAAAAATTTTACATTTTTCGATTTTCTCCAATACTGATAGAGGGGATTCTTGAGGGTGTAAGTTACGAACTTAATAGTATTTTTTTCAGGATTCAATATGGCGGACTAAAAATTTTAGGTGTTTCGATTTTGTTCAAATGTGAGACTGAATCGTTTTTAAGGATGTAAATAACGAATATAAAATTATTTTAAGAAAATCTAATATGTTAGAGGCAATATGACGACCTAGAAATTTTGAATTCCTGGATTTCATCTAAAATTGATATTAGGGAGCTTTGAAGGGTTTAGATGTAGATTACATTAAGACGTTAAAATTTTTTTTTTTTGAAATTCAATATGACGGATCCAATATAGTGGTTGAAAATTTTACCGTATTCGTATTATCAGATTTGGTATTAGGGTGTTTTCGAGGACGTGTATAATAGTATAAAGTTAATTTCTTACAATATTAGGTTGACAAGATACAATATGAGAGAGTGAAAATTTTACGTTTTCCGATTTTGCCTAAAATTGATATTGCGGGGTTCTGGGAGCGTAACGAGTCTTACTTCCCGAAATCTTGGAAATCTGTCCATGTTCTATCGTTACGTAAAATTAATCATCCTACTGAATTTACACATCTCAGATCTATATCTATTTTATCAACATTTTCTAAAAGTGAAAATCGTGGTTCTTGGGTTTAGACCGTGTCAAATTGGAATTATTATCTGACGTTGCCTATGATTACACGAGGCATCTTCAGGGATCTTTACTCCACAAGATTAGAACACTGAATGACTATCGAGGAGCAACAGCCCAGTATTTATACCCGACTGGTGCTCAGCGAACAGTGATCCAGCGTTATAATCGATTTCCACGTGTGATATACACTGTAACCCGCATCTCTGTTAATATTATTTGGATATTTACAAATTTCGATTGATTCTCTAATTTTACGTTTAAAGAAACCAGTCACTGATGCTAGCACCTTAGTTTATTTTACATTAAATATGTGACCTAAGCAATGTTGGTGTTCAGCTACTGGAGACTTCAAACATTGCCCAATTTTATGACATGTGTTAGAAATTGTCCCTATGTTTGATTTTCGGAGCAATCTGGGAATCTTGGTAGTTCCGTGTATGTAAGGTAAGACAACACTGTCCATAGGAGGTTCATTTATGACATTTTGTTGAGGAGTTGGGTTTTTATATTTATTTATAAAACGTCTTATATCTTCAGCGCAATATCCGTTGCCACTCAGAGCATTAGTCAGTTTTTCTGTTTCTGATTTCAGTGATTGTTCGTCACATATTGAAAGTGCTCTATGTACCAAAGAGTTTATGACGGATTGTTTTTGAGAAGGATGATGGTGTGATGTTGCATTGAGATATCGATTTGTGATTGTTAGTTTTGTACGCAGAATGTCCTAATTTACCATTCTCTTTCCTTTGTGCATCAAGAAAGGGAAGAACACCATTTGATTCAGTTTCTATAGTGAATTTTATGCTAGGGTATTGTTGATTTAGATGACATAGGAAATTATGGAGTTTTTCTGCGCCATGTGGCCAAACTATGAACGTGTCATTTACATATTTGCACCAAAATTTAAGTTTTAGAGGAGCAGAAGACAAGGCATTTTCTTCAAAAGCTTCCATGAAGATCTCATGGCCGCTCCAGAAGTCTGCTCGTAGAAAGTTCCTTAAAAAGTAAAATAAGTGGAAATCAGACATGCTTTAATTAATTCTAGTAGGGTAGAGTTCATGTCGTTGTTTTGTAATATGTCAGATATTATGGAAACTGAATCATTTATAGGAACATTTGTGTAGAGGCATTCTACATCAAAACTGACCAATATGTCTCCGGGCTCTAATTGGATGGTTTTTAATCTTTGGACAAAGTGTCCAGAGTTTTTAACAAGGGATTCGGTTTTTCCTGTATAGGGATTTAAAGGTTTGGCCAGATATTTACCTATTTTGTAGGTTGGTGAGTCTATTGCGCTGACCATTGGACGTAGAGGTACATTTCCTTTATGTATTTTAGGCAGTCCGCAGAGGCGTGAAATCTTGGAGCAGCTTGGTTTAACGCCTTTCGTTTGTTCTACAGTGAGGCTGGAAGCGTTAATTAAAGATATGAGGTTCCTTTCGATTTTGTTTATTGGATCCGTCCGTTCTGGTTTATTTTTTCAGTATATTTGTCCTTATCCATAACAACAGTCGCATTTCCTTTGTCAGCTGGGAGAACTAAGATGGTGTCGTTCTCGTTCAGTTTTTTAATAACCTTCCTTTCCGTTGATGTGATATTTGATTTAGGTGGCTGTGAGTGTTTTACGATCTTCGCTGTTTCGTATCGAATCGTGTCTGCATGCTCTGGAGATAATTTTCTAATGGAAGCTTCGACACTAGAAATTATATCTTCTACTGGTATACGCCTTGGAGCGATGGCGAATTTCTGTCCTTTAGATAAGATGATTTTCTCAGCTTCGGTAAGTTATATAATTGACAAATTGATGACTGTGTTCGTTGGTGCGACTGCTGGATCATTTTTGCTCAAAAGTCCTTCGAATTTTCTTTTTTGCTTCATAGTGGTTTGTTGATTTTTTCTGCTTGGGCGTAGGTGATTTTATTCAACGTTACAAATTTGTCCTATTCTATTAGAGATGACAATCTTAGATGTTTTTATAGAGATTACGGGCATTTGTATCCAAATCACGACGAATTTCCTTGATCCTTTCTCTGACGAGGGCCGTGCTTGCATGCTTGTAGATAACCTTGGCACTTCTGGAAGTTATGAGGTGTTTTATTTGCAGCGATTTTGGTATTACATTTTGGTCACGACATCTTAAAAGAAAGGTTAACTGGCATATCATCTTCATTTTGCTGCTGGGGAGATCGCCAAAGGTTTTGGCATCTTTTTTGATATCCTCCCCATAGAGGCGGGCATTGCTCAGGTCACACATTTAATGTAAAAGAAACTAAGGTACGAGCATCAGTTTAAACCTAAAATTAGAGAATTAATCGAAATTTGTAAATATCCAAATAATACTAACAGAGATGCGGGTTACAGTCTACATTACATGTGGAAATCGATTGTAACGCTGGATCACGGTTCGCTGAGCACCAGTCGGGTATAAATACCGGGCTGTTGCTCCTCGATAGTCATTCACTGTTCTAATCTCATAGAGTAAAGATCCCTGAAGATGCCTCGTGCAATCATAGACGAAACGTCGGATAATAATTCCAATTTGACACGGTCTAAACCCAAGAACCATGATTTTCAACTTGACCAAAGCCGTGAACGCTTCCGTTCTTTATTGTCTAAAATACTTGAAAAAGTAATGAAAAATTAATAATTATGTGGCTCTATATGATGTCATTCCAGAAAAATAGTCTGGTTTTAGAACGGGATTCAGCTGATCAACTGCCCTCTCTGAGGTGACAGATAATATCATGGGTGCACTCGATAATTCTCAAGCAACGGTATTCATCCTGTTAGACCATACGAGGGCCTTCGATATGCTCGATCACAATCTACTTGTTGTTATTCTAAAATATTTGGAGTTTAATGACCATTCTTCATCTCTTTTTGTCTCACTTGATTTTATTTATAAATTTATATAATGACTATCAAAATAGATACAACAGGTTGACATCATTTTGCAAGAGACCCACGATCTTATTCTGTCACAATGTTTTTTTTTTAAGAAATCAAAAAATAAAGTTGAAATACAAAATTTTTCTTACACTGAAAGTTAACAATAAGTTCATAAAATAAGTAATAGTTTTATATTCTCTATTTCTCATTTTATTTTATATCTTGTTGCTTTTTCCATTAAAAAAGAAAATATGGTATATGAATATTATTTTCACATTTTTTAAAAAGAAACTTCAAAAGAATATCAATTAAATTGATGTTGAATAATATATAAAATTCTTATCAAGAATAAAACTCAGGGACCCAAAGATTTAATAAGGTTTTTTATTACATGGAATTAAAAAAAAACTATACTGACCTAGAGAAAAAAAAAGCGACACGCCGTATATCAATATACACAAATAATGTTAAGAATATTATATTTTATTAACAATCTGTAATATCTACCACAAGATACTTACTATTTTTAAAACCCACTGTTCAAAACAAAAATGTACTCTAAAAGTTCAAACTCGTTAGACAATCAATAAATCATTTTGCACATGCGCCAATTTTTTCAATCGATATTGATTTGGGTGTACGTAGACGCTTGTCTTATAACATACTAAATAAAAATTTCAATACAAGTTGCGCCATCTCCCGGAATCTCATGCAATGTACGTTATCGAATAATAAATAATATAAATTCATGAGTCAATAATGGGCATCTTTTCCAGGATAACTGATCTAGGATGAGAGATGATCGGCTACAGGCAACCACTTCACGCCAAATTCTGCATGGAAGTGCCGTATTTTGAACATCGTTAAAGGAAAAATACAACCGGGAGCATTTGAGATGCAGAACGGTGAAACTATAGCTGCAATGGAAGCAGAACAAACGTACAAAAACCTAGGTGTGAAATAGGCTAAACGAATTGAAGGACGAATTGGCAACCGAATTTGTCAGGAGGGTAAGACGGGTGTTACGAAGAAGTCTAAATAGTCGAAATTTGTTTAAGGCGCTCAACACGTACGCATGCTCTGCTCTTAGCTACCCTTTTGGAATTGTAAAATTGAGCAGGACAGACATCGAAAACCTACACAGGTTAAGAGCATTCCTAACAAAAGCACACGAACACCATCCTCGGAGTGCTGTTGAACGTACAATGCTTCCAAGACACCAAGGAGGAAGAGGATTAGACGATACTGGTAAGCAGCTCGATCAACAAATAATAAACTTACGTTCTTATTTCCACAGGTTAGCGGGCTCTTCCACACTACATCGAGCAATATGCTAGGCAGACGATTCAACGCCGCTACGGCTGAGGGAACGGGATATTGCTTCTCACCTCCGAACAGACCAAGAGAAGTTACAAACCTGGCTGCAGAAGCCATTTCATGAACGGAATCCAAATGAGGTCATCCAGGACAATGTCGACAACTCAGCATCGAACTACTGGTTGATTTCACAACAGATGTTTCCGGAAACGGAACGCTTCTTGTTAGCTATCCAAGACCAAGTTATTCCGACAAAGAACTATCGGAAGTTCATCATCAGAGATCTCTTAATAGAAAACCAATGTAGATATGGCTGTCGAACACAAAGACAATCCAGCACATAACTGAAGGATGCCAAGCATTTGCCGCAACCAAATATAAGGAAAGATACGACTCAGCCGCTAAGATTCTCCAGCAAGAATTAACAGATAAGTTAAACCTATTGCAGGTAGGAAAAGTGCCCTATTACAAATACAATCCGGAGCCTATTCTTGAGAACAACCAGTTCATATTATATTGGGACCGAAAGGTTCTGACGGCAGACAGTTGCTCATAATATAGTAACAGATAAAATTTCTAGGCGAAGTACATTAATCGACATTGCTGTACCTAACAACAACAACCTAAGGCCGAAATACAATAAGAAGATCGCCAAATACAGAGAACTAGAGGTGCAAATCCGAAGACAATGGGCCATAAACAGCGTTCAAACGATTCCCATAATACTGTCAACAACTAGAGTGATACCAAAGAACCTGCTGTAGACCATCAAGGGATTGAGCCTTACTGAGCATCTGTATAAACCGATGCAGAGAGTAGTTCTCCTTGGAACTGCGCGAACCGTCCGAAAATTTGTAGGAAATACAGCAGATCACGTCACCTAGGACCCGATAACATGGAAAGGGTTCCCACAGAGCTTCATACTTTTGGTGTCTCTGTATACCTGTTATGAGTGAATAATCCCTGGAGGAACTGCGAAGCCGTTTGGCTTGTAAATCTGAGTATATAGATTCCTTTAGTAGTAAAGTATATATGAATTAATTGTAATGTACAGAAGTTGAAATATCTTTTCAGATACTTTACTGAGATTTAAGATACCATTTAATCAAATTTAATGTACAACGAACTGATATTTGAATGAACTGCTTTAATCTCAAAGTAAATGTAAATTATTTACGATTTTTGGTACAAAACAATTAAATTTAATATAGAATGGATATTAGATTTGCATTAAATTTAAGGTTATTTTTAAAAGTGTATGTGAGGTTTGATTGTGCACTAATAATATGTTTCATTATTTGTGGGTCCAGTTTTCTCCAGTACTTTGTATATTATTTGCCAGATTAATATTTACTATAACGTTTAATTGGTTTATATTTAAATTATAATTTTTTTTATTAAATCCTATCTTGATTTGTTTTAGAAATAATTTGAAATTTTACTGTTTCCATTTAGACCAGAGATAAAAAATGTAAAAAAATCGACATAGATACTTAGTAAATCCGAGAATTGTTACGGTGAAGTTACGTTTACTAATTTATGAAATACAAGAAAAATGAATAAAATGTATTCTCCGATGAATCAATATTAAGATAAAAAGTCCATCTTCTATAATAAGAATTTTTAGACGTATGCTTTCAATCAACTTAGAGACACACGTTCAGCGAAATTACTGAAAAAAACTAACAACTTCAGTAATATCTATGAAACGGTAACATAATACGCGTTCGACAAGCACCTAATCAATTTTTTAATTAGAATATTTTTAATCGATTCATGAAAGAAGTGAGAAAATTAAACAAACTTGAAATTTTACGAGTTAACCTTTTTAATATTCAGAACTATGCAAATGACTTCATAAAAATGTCATTCGGTGGAAGATCCTTGAGTAATAACTCGTTTTTACATAAAAATTACTATTAATATTTATTGATGATCATTAAGGAATATCTTTGCTTGCGTGCCCTAAAAGCATAAATTTTTTTAAAAAAAATATTTCTTGGTTGAAAAAGAATTTTCAATTCACATCGTTTTATTTAATTTTATTGGCCGGATATTTTTGAAAATGTGATTTAAAGTTTTTCCAATTTTTATTCCTACAACTTTTGACAAAATTTTAAATATTATATTCAAATAAGCAGTATCAGAAAGGTCACAAACTCACAGTTGATGTATTTTTAAACTTTATTAATTCAAGAAATTGAAAAATTAATTTAATTATATATATATTAAGGTATTTTTAAGTGGTACATACTTTTAATGATATTAGAATAATATCAACGAAATGATTTTGTTTGAAGGGTTAAGGTCTAAGGGACAAAGGTCTAAAGTGAACTTGCTTTTAATATGACTAAAACTGTTTTAGAGTATGCTATTAGCGCTGATCCTAACGATATATATATATATATATATATATATATATATATATATATATATATATATATATATATATATATATATATATATATATATATATATATATATATATATATATATATATATAATTTATTTTTGTATCTTAAACCTTTTGTTAAATATTTTTTTCTAATATTTTCTTGGGTATAGGTTTTTCATTAGAGAAACAAAGGACAACAATTTTCTTTCTGACGTTTCGCTCTACATAGCGAGCTTCTTCAAAAGAGCTTGGTATATTTATTTTACATCTACAAAAATTACAGAATTTTTTATATAATAAACATATATCACAGCAATTACATTTTTATATTTTTAATTTAATTAAAATTAATAAAAACAAAACAGATTTTAAAACAGTCTTATAGTTTAAAATTTAAAACAATACAAACAGGTTAAAATAGTGAAAATTATAAAATAGTACATACCTTGAAAGTAGTTTTGTGTGTGTGTTTAAAAATAAATTCAATTATGATCTTTGGTATGCAATTTGTATAGATAGATTTATTTTTATAAAAAGCAAAAAATAGGAAAAAAGATTATTATTTATTTTTTAATGACGTTCTTTCACCTGCATCATCATATACACTCATACAGGTGAAAGAACGTCATTAAAAAATAAATAATAATCTTTTTTCCTATTTTTTGCTTTTTATAAAAATAAATCTATCTATACAAATTGCATACCAAAGATCATAATTGAATTTATTTTTAAACACACACACAAAACTACTTTCAAGGTATGTACTATTTTATAATTTTCACTATTTTAACCTGTTTGTATTGTTTTAAATTTTAAACTATAAGACTATTTTAAAATCTGTTTTGTTTTTATTAATTTTAATTAAATTAAAAATATAAAAATGTAATTGCTGTGATATATGTTTATTATATAAAAAATTCTGTAATTTTTGTAGATGTAAAATAAATATACCAAGCTCTTTTGAAGAAGCTCGCTATGTAGAGCGAAACGTCAGAAAGAAAATTGTTGTCCTTTGTTTCTCTAATGAAAAACCTATACCCAAGAAAATATTAGAAAAATATATATATATATATATATATATATATATATATATATATATATATATATATATATATATATATATATATATATATAGGTGTGAAAAATCCAAACCGGAACCTGGACGTTTCTTAAGTAAGATAAAGAAAATACTATACTATTCATCAAATCAGAATGAGACAGTCGTAAGCATCGACATACGGGTAAATTACCAGTTAGGCCCTAGGATGAGGGGTAACACAATGCTGGCGTGGTGAGAGCGGGTGGCGGCACATACCATGCCCTAGCACAATAAGAGGATTCCAAGTTATTTGCTTTCATTCAAGCTGTCGAAGCGTAAGTACCGAGTTCCGTGTTTCGCACCAATTTTTTTTTGTATGGTAGTTTATTACAGGGAACAAAAAGAGCAGATTATTAAGTGGTACTTTCTGGTAAAGGTATGGATGAGATAATCGGCAGATTTGCATTTACGTGCGAAAATCATCCTGTTCCTTGAAAATTTAGAATTTCGGAAATTATTAAAAAATTTGAGACAACCGGTTGTCTAAAAATTTGTAAAAAATGCACTGATAATAATGAGGAGCAACCGGTTCCTCAAATTACTAAAGAACGAGCAAATCGGGAGACTGACGTTTATAGTGTAGCAGAAATTAATTTTCCTTGCAATAGTATCGTAATTGCCGAAGAACTTGATATGAACACTCGAACAATTCGGAATATTTTAAAGCGGAACAAATATCGTTGCCACAAATTGTGAATAACTCAAGAACTTTTTCCGAATGACCAGGAAACACATATGGTGTTTTGTGAGGACATGATAGAAAGAGGTAATAGGGATATAACCCCCGAAGTTTTGGCAAATACGCGAACTGTATTCTAAAATAAACTGGGTTATTGTCTAGCTCAAAGAAGAGGCCTGTTTGACCACCTTTTGAATTTTAGGTGTTTTTGTTGATTTAAATTGAATTTAATTATTTGTTTATTTATTTACAATTACTGAATGTGTTACTTTTATTTTTTACCAGAATAAAAGTTTATTTTTGAGAATGATTTTTATTTTTAAAATTTTTAATCTTAAAGTGGTCTATTAGCTTATTTACTTAGAAATTACCGTTGCGTTTCACTAGTATTTTTATTAGAATAAATGTTTATTTTGTAACAGAAACATCAATTTTCTTTACGCTCAACGGCCAACAAAAACTTTTTTTTTTCGACTATTTGATGTATTTAAAACAATCAATGTATCAAATAGTCATTAAATATTCCAAATTCCGTCGATTACGTTATAAGTTTAGACGAAAAGTAAATACTCCCTTTCATTCGTTTCAAGGTACTGCTCGTCTTCGTGTCGCACGGAAGTTAGCGGGGGTAATATTGCGCGTTCCCTACGATCTTCTGTCCCGAATTAACCTGAAAGAAGTTAGATGGGTTTGGTGGGTCAGAATTTGAAAAAACGGTCAAAATCATTTCTATTTAAGAAATTTAAAATAGAAGGTTGGCTATAGTAACGTTTCTATTAAACCTCGGTAATATGAACGGCAAGTCTTTTCTTTCTAAAGTTTCGTCTCAGGTCAAAGGCAACAGTGTTGTGGTTGTGTCGCACCCAGTTACATTTGTGCGCCGCTCTTTTATTTGATATTGGATTGTCGAGAAACAAATATCAACGATTACAAAATTGAGCTAAACAGAAAGGCAGTAATATATTTTCGCCGTACTTTGGTATGTTAAATACAAAAAAAGCATGTTATCCACATGACGAGTATCTAACTTTTACTAAATCAAAAGCCAAGGTTAAATTCCAAGGCTTACTGGATCATACAGTGGATCGAATTATATTGCTTAAAATTAGACGCCCTTGAACAAATCGATCAATTAGATTTGTAGATATGAGTCTCATTTGCAAATGGAGCTTCGATGGAACGTCAGGTCAGAGCCAGTACAAAATGAAATTCACTGATCTGAATATTTCTGATACAAACTTATTCCTGACCTCTCCTATTCCACTTTAATTAGCAGATAATAACACGCAGACTCAACAAGAACAGATTGTGTTATACAATTCCAAACCCTCCTCTAATATGAATTACGGGTCTCTGAAATTTAAATTTATTAAGGAAACCGAACAAAAGACTTTAAAGAAAACAGATAATTATGAACTCGAACTAAACAACTTGCACCATGCAAAAAATTTCTCTTTGCGACCCCAGCTTCAGTACAGTACAACGTATCTATCACGATGATGACGGTTAGGTGAATGCTTTGGCTGGAAGAAAATCGGTTCAACGTTGTTACCTCTGCCAAACAACATCTCAGTTCAACAACATTGATACTGTGTTCCAGTAAATACAGCGTATTTCAAGATACATATGATAACTCTACACGCATGTATTCGATTCTCCGAATACTGCTTGTATTTGTCGTATCAACGTGACATACAGAAGTGGTAAGCTCATAAGCAAAATGACAAAGAGGTGAAAGCACAGACAAAAGCTACCATCCAACAGGCCTTTAAGGAGGCAGATTAAGACTTCTTGTTGACATGCCAAAGAAAGGGTTAGGAAACACTAACAATGGCAACACAGCTCGACGTTTCTTCGAAAACAGTGATGAGCCAGCTATTATAGCAACAGTAAAGCGAAAACTGATCCTCCGGTTGGTTTCCCATCATTTTGCAAACTATTGGAAGCGGACATTAAACTGCAATAGAGAAGATTTGGGATACACACTTCAAACAACAAGATTGTTTATCAAAAGATATTCTTGGTAAAACATGCCAACAGAAATCTACAAATTACTTACTCCATTGACCAAAGATCATATCATTTGAAATATTACCGATAGGTAAACTATCGAAAGATGCACAAAAATCAATGGACAAGTTAATAAGAAACTATCGTCTAGACTTTGCCCGAAAATCTTCTCGAGAAAAAATATGGAGGATGTGTTCCAAAACTTTTGGCGTCGATGGATCCTTACACTGTTTTTGACATAGTAAGGATTCGGATAACAATTCATACGTATTGGAGAATGAGAAAAGATCTGTTAACAAAGAAGGCAGTGATTAATAAGTTCTTTTTATTATTTTTATTACAGTCGTATTATTTATTCATTATGTGAATTAATATTACTTACAAATTATTTGCATTGGTATTTATTAAGAAGTCTTAAGCATAGAGGAAAAAGTACTTTCGCCTTTTTAAAGATTATCGATATCCATGTATTTATTATTAAACTATTATATTTAAAATGTACCTTGAAGTCAAGCGCAATATTTTATTCATAGAAATACAATTATTCTTTTTATTTTATTTTTAAAGCGTTGAACCACATTAGACGTTTTTTGAATTTATTTTCATGGTTTTAACGTTTCACTCTGCTATGCTGGATCCGATTTTTATTTGTAATATCAAATCCGGCCTTTCGACCCACTGTGTTTTGACGACCCGAAACCAGCAAAATTCCTTGCCCGACACCATTTTTGCTGGAAACCAGGAATCAAGCAACGATACAACAGTATGCTTTATTTCGCTTCTTCAACAGAGCTAAACGGGTTGTCCGTCTCTTTCTGCTACCTTTTCATTATTTAGAGGTTTCGTTTTGGATTTTCCACACCTGTACATGTATGAAATAACATCCTTAGAACGATATCCTTGAAGATGAAAATACTATAGTTTAACTTCATTTCAAATAACAAGTAACTACCACTTTGTTTCATGAAGTTATCTTAATTAGAACTTGAGATGTAAAAAAAGTATTTGGGGGGTGGTTCACCCTATTTTAATAGTTTATTTTTAGGAACCCCGAAACTCGACAACTTAAGTGTCTTATGTTATTTGTGAAAAAAATTATTTTCAAGAAAATTTATTAAATTTCGTAATTTTTAGAATTAAATTACGTGCGCGAATAGGTGGTTTACCTTTATCACAGATAAAGGATGATATTATATTATTATTTTATATCTTAGTTCAACATCATTTCAAATAACTGTAAGGAAACAAAACTTCAATGTGATTTTTAATTATTTTAACATATATTAACTCTAAATAAAATTCTACTAAATGGAAGAATCCCTCTGTATAAAAATTTGAACCGTTGAAATGTATATCTCATGTCTAGCCAAAAATAGTCATGTATCAGGGAATATAATTCCATTAACATACTTAAACTTAAGCTCAGTTTTATTACTTTTGGGGCAGTTAATTTTTTCTAAAAAACAACATAAACTGAGTCAATTTATGAAGACATAATAAGACCCTCTCTAAGATTTGCCTATAAATCTGACAAAGTAACTTAATAGTGTTAAAATCCACAACGTTAGGGGTTAAGGTTAAGTACTAAAGTGATAATCACATGTGGCCGACCGTGAGAGAGCTTTCTTTTATTTAAACTGAGCAAATTTTACCATCATAAGAAAACAAAAGAATATTTAAATAAAATCCCTAAAATGCAATATTAGTATTTGTTATTATGTACAAAGTACGCGTCTGTTACCCATTTTTTCCCCAATTGACGAAAATAAAAATAAGAAAATATGAAAATGGTTAAAACCTTGGGGTTTTTTCTATGCGTTCTTACACGATCTTTTAGTATAATTGTAGAATAGTTGCCAATCACACTTGTATAAAATACAGGGTGTCTCAAAAGAAAGTTCACATTTAAAAAATCGATTTAAAAAAAAGTCAGGACTTTATTGAAAAAATGTTTATTACATATTAAAATACATTGTTTGGGAATTTATTTTTTTTAAATGATATCGTCCAAATGTAATCCGTTGCGCTCACGGCATTCATTTAATCGAGCACTAAAATTGCCCATGATGGCTCGGCAGGTATTCTCCGTGATGTCTGCCATTTCGTTGCGGATATTTTCTTTTAATTGTGCCAGGGAAGTCGGTTTGTTGGCGTAAACTTTTGATTTGACATAACCCCATAGGAAAAAGTCCATAGATGATAAATCAGGACTGCGTGGAGGCCAACTTATGTCACCTTTCTTTGAGATCAATTTGCCAGGAAAAATTTCACGCACTCGTGGCAGAGACATGTTGAACGTGTGTGAAGTTGCTCCATCTTACTGGAACCATGTTCTTTGGTTATAGCCAGGAAAATTTTGCAGTTCAGGCACGCAGAAGTCGTCTAACATCTCCACATATCGCTCTGAAGTCACTGTTACTGTGCGTTTCCTTTCATCTTCAAAAAAGTACAGGCCGATAATTCCTCGCGCCGACATCGCAGCCCATACAGTCACTTTCGATGAATGTAGAGGTTTCTGATGTTTGTATTTTGGATTGTGTGCACTCCAATAGCGGCAATTTTGCTTGTTTACATGACCATTAAGATGAAAATGGGCTTCATCCGAAAAGAAGATGTTGGTAAACGTTGAAAAGCGTTCAGTCATCTGGTTTACGAAGTCAAGCCTCTGACCAGCATCCTGAGGTATCAATTCTTGCACCAACTGAATTTTATAGGGGTTCAGCTTTAAATCTTTGTGTAAAATGCGGAATAATGATGACCTATGCACATTTAAAGCAACAGCACGCTTACGAATCGAAACGTTTGGGTCGTCACGAACAGACTGAGTAACACTCTCTACGTTTTCGACCCTTCTCGAAGACCTCAGACGCTCGGATTTTGGTTTATCTAGTGTTAAACCGGTCTCTTCAAACTTCTGGACCCATTTTCCAATAAGCGGAGTGCTTGGCGCATCATTTAAGTGACGAATATGTCGAAAATTGCAGAATTTTCTACGCGCTACAGTCGCCGAATTACCTTTTTTGTAAAACTCACGTACGCACAAAGCACGGTCCGCTCCCGAGAAACGCTCCATAGCGACTAAATTCCCAAGAGCCAGGCTACCGATTGACATACCCCCCGCGCCGCTCGGAATAGTTTCGTTCACGCAATAAGCAAAACAAATGTGTACTTTCTTTTGAGACACCCTGTAATTATTAGTTTTGAGCTCTGGTCAGTTTTAATATTAAATTAAATTCGACGCATGGATGACTTATGTCATCTATGAACCAGGGAACCGAAAACGTACAGACGCTCGGAAACGAAAACTACCCTTCGCGCGCAGGGATGCATCGCCTAAGTATGTTCCATTGGTGGAAAAATACGCTTCTAATAGGGGGATAGGAGAGCTTCCAAGGGATGAAAGTTGAGTTTGATGTTCCGAAATTAATTAAAGTCAGTTATAATTTGAAATTCGTTAGAATCGGTACCGCCGTCCAGTGACGTGGAAAAATTACGTAACGGATATAATCGTCGGGAAAGAAGGTTTTCTTTGTTTTGTTTTTCAATTAATTTGGGAAATTAAGGGAATATCGTGTGTTATTTTAGTCAAAATTGGGTTTTATGTTTTTGGTTAAAAGAACGGCCAAGAAGAGCAATTATGTTAGTTTCTTTTTGTAATTGTTATTAGTTTTAAGTTTCTCATTGTAAATAGTTCATTTTTCTATTTATTTTTGTTAATAGACTAAGTGTTTTGAGAAACTTCTTTTGTTTAATTTTAATCAAAAACCTTCACGCGACTAAACTCGCGGACGTACTGCTGTGTGAGCTGTAAACAATAGATGTCATCTACCCAGCTAATTAGCAGCCCTGCCTGAGTCCTGAAGTTCTGAGTTATGGTTGTGGTAAGCTTAAATAACCGTAGTTGTTTAGTACTAAAGCTGCAAGAGAGAAGATGAACGTCCAGACTTCCAGAGTGTCTTTATTACTGTAAAATTTAATTATAGGTTATTAAAATAGCCACTAATTAATATGAGACAGAAAAAATGATTATAGATAAAATGGTTAACGCTACCACAATATATCATTTGCAAGAGTCTATGATCAAATTCTGTCACATAACAAGTAATTTTCATTATATTTTGTAAAGATATCTCAATTAGAACTTGACTTTAAGAACAAAAATTTTGGGGGTGGCTCACCCTCTTTAACTAGTTATTTTTAAAAAACCCCGAAATCCGTCAACTGAAGTTACTTAGGATATTCTTAAAAAAATGTTTTAAACAATTATATTAAATTCGTAATTTTTACAATTAGATTACGGGCACGAATAGATGGTTTACCCTTATAAAAATAAGGGATGCTTTCCTTGGGGGTAAGAAACCACAGTTTAACATCATTTCGAACAACAAGTAATTTTAATTTGGTTTTGTAAAGATATCTCACTTAGAACCTGAAATATTTCAAAAATACTGTTTTTAGTAGTGAACTTCAGGGACGTTTTCACCCCGTTAAAATCAATTTCCGCAGATAAAAAAATACGTGTCTCTCATTTTTGTACCCTTTACAACATATTAAAGTTTCATTAAAATCTGAGTCGGACACTTTAGGTACCTTCCTTGGAAGATGGCTTTAATCAACCTGTTTTGACGTCAAGAGCCTGTCATCAAACGTTGTACGCGTATTTACTGCACATCCTGTATACATTTTGTTCTCAGCGAAATAATATTAAAAAAGCTGAATTTTTACGCCTTAAGTACTCAAACCGTAGATAGCCTTTAACATCCATCAAAAAAATATTGAGAGCAATTCTTCCAAAAAAACGCGTTATCACTCAATGTTCCCCTACCTAATGAAATTTTATAAAATTCTTTACATAGTTGTGAAGATTGAATACTAAAAAGGTTACGCTGTAAAATTATGCATTTTTTATTGTTTCACCTGTTTGAAAAACCATTAATAGACTAAAATATTCTAAAAAAAAAACGGCAAGGTTTACCGTTACTTGTTAATGACGTTAATATATTTATTTTTAATTTCGCGTGCATATTATGCCTTAAATTTAACTGAAAGTACATACCCGCAAAATTTCATTGCGGATAAAAACTGGCCAATCATATATCGAACACGCATAATATTAGAGGTCTGTAACAGTTATTGAAGTTGTTAGCTCTTTTTGGAATTTCCCTGCACTTTGGTCTTTGAATTAGCTGAAAACATTTACATGCACAATTTTATTACAAAGGTAGGCAAAAGGTATATTGACACATAGGAAGATTAAATTTAATTTTTTTTTTCGCAAATTGGGAAACGTAACTTTTTCGCACTAATTTTCATCGAATAAATTTACTAAATGCTTTATATCGCAATTTTTTAGATTTTTAAAACATAACCTCAACTTAAAAGGAGCACAGTAATTCGATTTTGTCTAAAATTGATATTTCGTGGTTCTTGGGGCGTATAAAAACTCATATATGCAGTATAAAATACAGGGTGATTCAAAAATCGATCACGAAACTTAAGGGGGTGATTCTACTTGACAAAATAAGGGTAGAGCTTCATATAATTTTTTTTCAAAATGTCATTCGTTTTCGAGTTACAAGCCGTCCAAGTTCAAGTTTTTATTTTTTGTTTTTTGAATTACTCGCTTACAGGAAAACCGATTTGACTAATATTTTAAAGATAGGCTAAGTCTTCTGCGCTTCATCATTTTAGTAACAATTCACATTGATTGTTTGCCGCTAGAGGGCACTTTACCTACATTGAAAATTGTTTTTTTGTCATAATTTTTTAGTGTTGACAGCTACAGTAGTTTTTGGTATAATTTCTGAAAGACTGATGCCAGGCCTTTAAAAAAGGTGCTCTTTATTTACATCGCTAAACCCAACGGTTTAGACGTAAATCACCCTTAAAAATTAAGTGGTAAATTTACTTTTCTCATTTCATTACCACCAGCTACCAGGTAAATAGCTATCAAAGTATACTAGAGCTGTCAGTTTAACATCAAATAAATTCGCTTTTTAAACTATTTAATTTATAATCTTAAAATAACTAATAATGGCTAATCAGTAAATATTCATATTATGGATTATTGCGATATACATTTAATTGATAAAAATTAATGAAACAGTACTAAACAAACTAAAAAAGATTCTCAAAATGTCTCCCATTTTCTTCCATACATTTCCTAACACTCTTCAAAAAATGTCGCCTAACTCGATGAAAAATTTCTGGTGTTTCTTTAATAATTTGGCACTTTTCGATTATCCTGAAGCGAAGATCCTCGAGGTTGATTACTGGAATATCGTACACCAATTGTTTCAAATGACCCCAAAAGAAAAAATCCATAGGATTAAGGTCTGATGACCTCGCTGCCCATGCCAATGGTCTACTTCGTCCTATACATCGCTCAGGATACGTTGCATTCAAATACTGTCGGACACGTATACTAAAGTGGGGCGGAGCTCCGTCTTGGAGGATCCACATGTTGGCCCTTACTTCCAATGGCACATCTTCCAGATACAATGGGAGACGATTTTGGATAAAATCTAAGTATACGTCACCAGTTAATGGGCCATCAAAGAAATGAGGATCAATAAGGTAATCTCCTATTATCCCTGCCCACACATTTAGTGAAAATCTACGCTGATGTTTCGTTTCTACCACATTGTTTGGGTTCTCGTAAGCATATGTGTGGATGTTGTGTAGATTTGTTATGCCATCACGAGTGAAACCAGCTTCGTCAGTGAATAATATGACGCCAATTAATCGATTATCGTGTTCATACTTAGCTAGGATCTGATTGCACATTTCCAACCGTCTCGGCCGATCATCGTCATAAAGAGCCTGCACCTTTTTTGAATGAAACGGGTAGAGTTGTTCTTCTCTTAGTATCCTCCATGAACTAGCCTGACAGAGCCGCACTTCATTCCCAATTTTTCTAGTACTAATACCTGGATTATCTTCAATAATTTCAAGCACTCTTTCTTCTTGTTGCACGTTTCTAGCAGTTCTAGGTCTTCCCCTATTTCCATTATAACTTTTAAAGGAACCACATTCCGCAAGCCTCCTGTGCACACTGGAAAATGTTTGAGCATGAGGGATATTTCTTTCCGGATAACTCTCCATATAATATCTTCTTGCCAACTCTGCATTACCATTTGCTTTTCCATAACAAAAATGGATATCACAATATTCGATATTTGAATATTGGTGATTAGCCATTATTAGTTATTTTAAGATTATAAATTAAATAGTTTAAGTAGTTAACATAACCCGATTCGCTCGATCCCCCCCACTCCTCGACCTTGACCTTGACCTTGCTTCACCCCTCTTTGGCCCCGCCCACATGTCCTTGTCATTGACCTTGAAAGTGCACGTGTGCTTTGGCCTTGGCCTTGTGTTCAAGGTTGTGTGTGTGACCTTGACCTTGACCTTGGTCGAGACGACCTTGACTTTGTTGAAGGTCATCTTGGGTGTGTGACCTTGAAGTAGTTATTTGTGCATTGTAATAGTGTGGGATGATCTTGAAATGATTTTGACCTTGCAAATTGTTCTATAAATTGTGTGAGTCTACTTGCATTCATTCAGTGTGAAATGTCAGATACGGAACTATCTAAAGAAAAAATTATAGAGCAAGTCGGCAGAGTAATTTGTTTATATCAGAGTAATTTAAAAAGTTTGTGTGATTTTGAAGAGAAGGATCTAGCATTTTTTCCTCTCGAATATTTAAAAACTTGCGTTGATACGCTGAGTTTACGGCAAATTTGGGATAAGCTGCCAGCGTCATATCGGTGTAACAAGGAACTACAGTTAAGCTTACCCTGTTACATTCACTATGAACAAATATATCGTCATCATATAGATGGGCCACCACCAGCAATAAAAAAGTGTCGTGAATGTAAAAATGAGTGAATAATATGAATAGTGCTTTGCAAGAGACAGTAAAAAAATTGGGCGATGAGTTCACTGAAACGGCTAATAATTATTTCAATGATGCAATGAAAAGTCGAGCAGAATGGGCGTCGCGCTATTGTGATTTGGCTTATGAATATGAAAAGGCTGCGCATGCATGTCGTAAATATTGCAGCAAAACAATAAATTTACAAGACTTTGTTCGTGAGATAAAAAAGTTGGGATTTAGTGACTGTTTGGAAAAACTGATTAGGTTCATTGCAGATCCGGTTGTGTTAGATGAAATTAGAGTGTAGGACTTAAGTTTAACGTAGTAGTAGTTAATATGGAAAGTTTAGTGCGAGAAATGTACGAGGAATTTCTAATTTCTGCAGCCTGTTCGGAATTTTACGCATATGAAATGCAAGATTCGGAGGCTCAGGACTTTAGTGTATTTTTTAAGTATATGGACCATGCCGAAGTGTGTCTTTTAGCTAGTATAGTTTGTAAGAATTTTCTTAGATATAAAAACAAACAATTATTATTGAACAAATTAAGGAAATTAGGTTTAGGTGATAATGTTAAACGCATAGAAGAATGGCAGAAAAAAATCAATGAATAAAGTACATAAAATGTAGTTATTTGTTTCATTATATTTTGTCCTTGAAGTTATCCTTATACCAATTTAAATGTGTGACGTCATTTGACCTTCAATACTCCTCCCACTATTTCTATCGTTAAGCTACCCCCACCATTGTTACAATTCGACCTTGAAACCCCGCTATAAAGGTTCGTGGGAGAAGAAGTGACTTCAAACAGTCGCAGATATCAGTGGCATAAACATCAAATATTGTGTTCGTGTAGTGTTCTGAAAGTGCTTTTATATTCACGGTAATTTTTGGATTTATATACCATTTTTTTCAATAATGAGTATTGCAAAAGAAACTCTAGATGAAATTAATGAAATGTTTAGCAAAGATTTCGAGGTTTTAGAGAAAAAAAAGGTTACCGAAATGATTGTAGGCAAAGTGTATAAAATTGTAAAGATGGTTTCAATGACTACACGATTTGGTAAAACTCTTTTAGTGGCTTTACACGATGACGGTGATAATAGCACATTTGAGACTTTTTTACCAAAACGTGTGGCCGAAACACTACCTGACGATATTGTAGATATTATGAGTAAAACTAAAGATAAATACACTCTAACTTATTTGGGGCAGGGCACTAGAGTTTTTGGAAACAATACTCGAACATTATTACGTTTTGGCTCATTGGAGTAAATTGTATGTAAATTGTTTGAAAAAAAGGATGTAATTAAATTTAAAATATAGTTGCACATGTCAGAATACTGACGCGTGTTCATTATTTCTGTTAAAGATGTCTGCTGATGCGACGACGACGACGACGACCGCCAACGAATGTGTAGATAGATACATATTTTGGTTGGGGAGAGAATTAAGAAATAGGGCTCACGATATGTTAGATAGCGTAAATGATTGGTCGCATATTGATGTAACCAAAGATCAATATAAGAACGAGATCAGGGATACAATCAATTTTATGGCTGGGGCACACTTGTGCGACAAATTTTTATATGGTTCCATAGACATGGATACATTTTGTGCTGAAATGGTTGAAGAAGAATTAAAAGAATACCTCGTCAATATTCCACATTTACCAGGTGAGCTTGCTGCAAAATATGAATTGGTTTCTGCAACAGCAACAGCCCAAGACGTTGACGATCGAAATAGTGTCGGATGGGATAGAATTTTGAGCAACGAAAACGAAGACATGGAAAATTAATTTTTTATAATTTTTGTATTTGTGCAATTAAATAACTGTAAATAAATATCTGTTACAATCACAGTTTTATTTTATTTCTTTTATAAACATACCAACCCAGTAGATCATAGTCAGTGTTTCTTTTTCTCAGCTGAAATATTTAATATAAGTAGGGCAAATAAAAATAAAATAGTTTAGTAAAGATTGAAAATGAGTCGAGGAAACAACACAATTGATAAATTTGGTCGTCAGAAATATAATGAAAAATATCATATATTATCTGGGCCACAAGGGATTGGTTTTAAACTTACAGCGGATGGGCAGTATGATATGGGTGGAAAAATCATAACCAACTTAGGCGAACCTAAAGATGATGACGATGCTGTGACAAAACACTTTGTTAATAGAAAGTTTTACAATTTTGCAGTTGTAATATGTGACATATTTAACAAGGATGTCCTCCCCATGATATACAAAAATAATAGTGAGCTTAAAACAAAAATTGAAATTATGCAGAAAATACTCTATCATCAGCCTTTAAATGACTCATTAAGCACACTGTCGTACGACTCGACTTCAAAAAAAATCTAAAAAAAGCAGGTTAAAGAATAGGAGAACGCACTCCGAGTGGCATAGCCTTGAAGATAACGTCGTAGTCGTCGGTGAATTGGACCTTCCCTCCAAGAATATTGAAATGTTATTTATGTGTATGATGTTTTATTGTCATTGTTTTTAATAATGAAGATTGAAATAAAAAACTTTATTTTACAATATATTGTTTATTTATTTTACATTTTAAATAAAAAAATATAGTCATACAATATGTTATTTAAACAATATTAGCTTTATCTATCCAAGAGTTGAAGTGGTTGGGAAATCCTAGCCATTTGACAAATAATTGTTCGATGTGATTTTTCTTGCGTTGTCTAAGGACCTTTTCTACTAGATAAACGTCAGGACTGCTTGTTTTTTGTAGTTCTGATTCGTAAAAACACCCTCTTATAGGCTGACCTTCTAACGATTCCAACAAGTAAGTAGGTGGATTTGTAACGCTAACTTTTACAACTTTAAACAATTCGGTTGACCAAGAGGGCGTATATCCTTTCTCGAATAAGCTTTTGTACTTGCTAATACGCACAATGTCACCCATGGAAAACTTAAATTTTTTAGGTACAATTTTTAAATAATCATATGCTTTAATATGTGTTTTTTCTTGCACGTCTGCAGGCTTCATTCCAATGGTGCGATGTTTCGAATGGTTATAGGTTTTTGTTACTGCCGATAATATATGTATCCATTTGTAAGATCCTCTTGTCGAGAATTGTTTATATAAATTATTTTTTAAAGTCCTTATGACTCGCTCAACAATTGCAGCTTTCTTTGTGCTGTAAGTGGAATAATGATTTATATTATATTTTTTCATCAGGGCTTGAAAGTTTGTATTATAGAACTCCTTTCCTTGATCACTTTGCAGATTTGTTGGTGTATATGATGCCTCTTCAATGATGCTTTTCATCGCATTAGTAACTTCTATACCAGTCTTGTTTTTTATGGCTTTGGTATAGACAAATTTCGAGTAACAATTTATACAGACCAAAATATAACGATAACCATCGTTTTCATCAGCATACTGTTGCATTTCAGCCAAATCAATTTGCCACAAATCTCTGTATCCTTTTATTATCGTGCGCCGTCTTACAAAATTTTTTCTAGCCGTTCTATGTAGTTCATTAACAATCTTGATTTTTTCTAGACTGGGCTCCATATTATTAGTAATACTAAAGGTTTCAGATCGAAGGAAGAACTGAATAATATCATTAAATATTGAGCTTAATATATTATATCTTCTTCTCGTAATTCCTCTATGATTGACATAATTTCATTTTCGTGTCCAGTGTGACCGGCCATTTTGGAACTCCACAACAAACGTAAACGATCCACCAACTCTTTAGCTTTGTTCCAGTAGACATATTGAAATTTTTTCGAAGATAATTTCTTTTTTGCGGGTAACTGTAGTTTTTCCGAGAGATTTTTTCTTGTAATAGTACCACCTAATTTTGTGCCCATTATCAGAGGTTTAATAATTCGTAAATATTTGTTCCATCTGGTCTCCCGTAAACCATCACTTTTTTTAAAATTGTTGTAGACAGCACTCGTTGTTTCCAAAATTTCCTTGTACGTTGAAAGTACATTATCACTTAATTGTTGTTGTTCCTTGCCTACACTTGGGGGTGTTTTAAGAAATAACAAATCATAAAGTGCCGGTGATCCACCATATTCTGCAATATTTTTCCCTTTCTTGTATAAGACAATATTTCCATTTCGAAAACGCACCTCTAAATTACCAATAAAATTTTTGTTATGATCTGTTTTTGAACCAAAACGTACACCATATACAGTATCGTATAGAGATGGTTTCGAACGTAATCCTTTCAGGTGTGCGTTTAAAGTATCGGAAGTTGTGGTGTCAGCGGATGCGAGAGATGTATTAGTTGATGTCGAGGGTGTATCAAACACCGATTGGCTAATATCTTCTTTTGAAATGCGATGCTGCTGCTGCTGCTGAATAGGTGTGGAGGTTTGAAAGGAATGTGTAGGTTGGGGAAAACCTGATATTTGAGTCGACTGCACTGATGTACTGAGACTATGTGGCTTTGTAGCTGGATAATGTTGTTGCTGTTGTTGTTGTTGTTGATGTTGTTGTTGCTGCTGCTGCTGACGTTGCTTAACCACATCAGATATAGTTGTCAACGGCTTAGAAATGGGTTCGTAAAACTTTTCCAATTCCACAACATTAAACTCTTTAGCCGCTTTAATTTGTTTAAATTTTTTTCTGACGGCATTGGTAGCTTCCACTAGTTTACGTTTTAAGTCGATCGCGTTATTCATGATGTTAACAAAGGACGTTTCAACAATCAAATGAATGTTTTCTCTTATTATTACAGTAATATATAGCTATCAAATCCTTTACGGTATCTTCCCGATTTCACATCACTGTCTTTATCAATTACTAAAAATCCATACTTATTATCCCAACATTTTGAGCACATTTCTTGAAATTGAGTAAAAGTTAGATCCGGTGAAACGTGGTCGGAAAATATGTGTTTCATATTCAACTCATCTTGTTTAAACATAATAATAAAATTGGCGTTGTCTCGCACAAGCTGTTTAGGCACTCGCGAATATGTTTGCGCTAGGTAAAAGGAGTCGATATTTTTATGACGTCCCATGCTAAAGTACGATCTTATAACATCTTGTTTTTCACATATAACATCATCAAAGATAAATATAGAGTTTGGTTTTGCATCGGACGGTTCCACAATATTACTGGAATCACTAAAGGCATAGTATCCTAAACCTTTGATGGGCGCTAAAATTTTCCTTAAATACTCATATTTCGGTTGATACAGAGATTTCGAGTAAATATAGACATTTTCGAAACGTAGCCCAAGGGGGTGTGTAAGCAGCGAAATCATGACATTAGTTTTTCCACAATTGGATGGACCAATTAACAGGCCGCGAATAGAGGAAGGAAGTAGAGGACCGTGTCTCTTCATTATCTTCTTTTCAAATCCAAGTCCGACTTTTTCATCGAGATTGTCAATAGGAAGTTTTTGTTTAAGATCGATAACGCGCATCTTAGGAAAATTTGATATTTTATAGGCAATTTTTCACAAAAACTGTCATTCAGATGCCGAGCGTCAAACGAAGTGGACGGTCTCACGTTTCCAACAAAACTGGATACGGTATTGTGAATTCGTTAATAAATAAATTACCATTCGAGGTACACATTCCTGGTTATCAATATTGCGGACCCGGAACAAAAGTAATAAAACGTGTAACAAGAGGTGATCCAGGCATTAATCCTTTGGATGCCGCATGCAAAAAACACGATTTAGCCTATTTACATAATAAAGACAACATAAGTGCGAGACATCGAGCGGATTACGAGCTCGAACAAAGTGCTTGGAATAGAGTAAAATCGAAAGATTCCAGTTTAGGTGAAAAAACAGCAGCTTGGTTAGTTACAAACATTATGAAAGGAAAACAACGTTTTGGTATGGGTGTACCATCATCATTATCAACAAAAAAAAACATCTAGTAAAGGCACGCGTCATACAAAAAGGAAAGGTGTTAATAAAAATCGACATGTTCGGAAAGCCAGTTTCGGAACAGCTATTCGACAAGCAGTTCGAAGGGAATTATTAAAAGCCGGAAGTAAAAATGTGTTGGAAAAAAATGTCATGAATGCATCTAAAATAGCTCTGTCGGCAGCACGTAGATCGGTAAAAGCAGCAGGTGGCAAAAGGAAGGTTCGTACACCGAGAATAATACCGATTCCTAAAACTGGTGGAATATTACCATTAATACCAATTTTTGCCGGGTTATCAGCTTTGGGTTCATTAGCCGGTGGGGCAGCGGGAATTGTGCGCGCCATAAAAGCAGTAAAAAAAAGCAGCGAAGATAAAACCGGTGCCGGCCTGTATTTAAAATCGAAAGGAAATGGTTTGTTTCTAAAGCCATATCGTAAAGGTATGGGATTATTTTTAAATCGTAGATCAAAAAACTAATTGAATCCCTACCTCGAAGACCACTATCTAACATCGATATAGAAAAATATGCCAAAAAGAAAAGAATAGGACACTTTCGAGGCGTTTATATGAGGGATTTATTACCTAGACAAGGTCCTCGACGTTACGAAGCAGCAATAGTGAATTTGGATAGTACGCGTGGTGCAGGGACTCATTGGGTAGCTTATAGAAAAAATAATTCTAAAGTAACATATTATGACAGCTTCGGCGATTTACCCCCACCGATCGAATTGGTACGATATCTACAAACGGGATCGGAACCATCAAAAATTATTTACTATACATACGATCGTCAGCAGGATTTTGGAACAGTCTGGTGTGGACATTTGTGCTTAAAGTTTCTTGTCGAATCATCAGCGTAAAAGATGTCATCATCATCATCGTCACCATTAACACCGCAAATGGATCGCAATAACTATACTAAAATGTTGCAATCACTGAAAGCATTTCATCTAGCCGGTGGATTAAGGAAAATGACCGTGAAACAGTTAGAAAACATGCCCAAGGAAGTAATGATTGCATTAGCCCCAAATGAAATTCCATTCGTTTGGGAAAAGTTGCCGGAGCACCTTAAAAGCGATATCGATATATTAAAATATCAGTGCGGTTGCAAACATTATTTCAGCAGCAGCAGCAGCAATTTAAACGAGGTTATGACTGATGAGGATCTTACGGCTAGAAAAATATTTTGTTGTTATTGCAAAATCAGCGATGTGCGCATAAAAGCAGAAAATAGCATAAAAACATCACTATCTAATGCAGTGAGAAAAGGTGTGACGATGAATCTTTTTAAATGTTGCCGCTAAGAATAAAACCGAGATGTGTGATGTTTTAATGGTTAGTCATGTCTTATACGTTCACACTAACAGGACACTCGAGCGTCTGAAGCGCCGATTTTTATCCACCAGTCGAATTAAATAGAGAAAACAAATATGGTCTGGCATTGCTGGGATTTTACACATACAATTCAATTTTTAATGTGGACGAAAGCAACAATAAGTTTGCCTACATGAAGGAGGGTTACACCACCGAGCCGATACAATTGCAGATTCCACCTGGGGCCTATGAAATAGATGAGATAGGTAAAGCTATGTTGGAGGCTTTGAGGATTTCAACTGAAGAAAAGAACGATGGAATCTTTTACTTGGTCGCTAATAATAATACGCTGAAATGTGAACTGAAATCCCAATATACTATAGATTTCCGGGGAGAGGCGAGTATCGGTAAAATGTTAGGATTTAATCATACAGTGTTAAAAAGAGACAAAAAGCACGAATCAACCGAGATGGTGGAAATAATGAAAGTACGCATCATACGCGTAGATTGTAATATAATTTCCGGAGCATATATGAATTCGGTGGAAGGTCATACCTTGTTCGAATTCGATATCGACGTGGAGCCCGGTTACAAAATCAGTAAAGAACCACAAAATAATATTTATATGCCGTTAATGCCGGCAGGACGTCAGTTTATCGACAACATTACTCTTCGCATCTTGGACGATAGCGGTGATCTAATCAATTTTCAAGGCGAGAAAATAATCGTGAAATTGGAACTGAAGAAACTTTCATAAAAATGGGTTTTTGCTTCAATCGTCAATTGTGTGTGCTGTCGACTAAGATGGGGGAACCGCCGAAACATAATAAAAGTAAAAGAAGAGTTAACGTCAAGGTTAGTCGTCGTCCAGACGTTAGATCACAAACATCTCAACAGTTATCTGCCGAAGACTATAAATTTTTAAAATCAATCGGTCTTAAAGTGCGAAAATGATTTCCACCACCAGCGATAAAATAGAGGTTTTCTCCGAGCCCATCTTGGACAATTCCATTATTAGTCTAGAAGAGCATACGTATAAACCATACGGATCTCCATCATTCAACAATTCGGATGAACTCCGTATCCCCATTAATTTTCAAGATATTATACTGGATATCGCCGAAAGTTACATATATATCGAAGGAAAATTTAAACCCATAGACGCAACGAAAAGATGTTTTTTATCAAATAATGCCCTCGCATTTTTGTTCGATGAAATTCGCTACGAGATGGGAGGTGAGCAGGTCGCCGTGGTTCGTAAACCTGGAGTTACGACGACATTAAAAACCATGGTTTCATTCGGAAGTTTGCAACAAAGATCTCTCATGACGTGCGGATGGGGTCTCGACAAAGCAAACCAAGATATCGTAGACACGGCAAGTAACGTATTCTCCGGGAAATTACCCTTAAAATATCTTATGGGATTCGCCGAAGATTACGCAAAAGGTGTTTTCAACGTAAAACAAGAGCTTATTATGATTATAGCTCGCACTTTTACAAATTGTTACGTCGGCGAAGTAGAGGCAGAAATTAGTACCGAAGACAGGTTAGCAACGGCCTTTGGCAACGCTGTCGATTTCCACCATTGGTGCATAATTAAATGTACGAAAACTAAATGTCTTAATTAAATAAATAAATTTATTTGCATTTTGGAAGATAAATATGGGAAGCATTTATATAAAATCACTTGCGAGTCTGTCTGTATGTTTTTATTAAAAATCTGTTAACACACATTTTACACATATCCACAAGTCTGATTGAGCTCAAATTTTGCAGGTATGTATAGTCCCGATGACAATACAATAATATAAGTGCGTCTGTCCGTCTGTCTGTCTGTTTGTAATAAGATTTTGTTATATATTTTAAAGAATATTTCACTCGTCCGATTGGGCTGAAGAATGCTACGACATTTCAGTGTGTCTGTAAGATACATTTCACTCACTCCCATGCGGAATCTGTATATAATACACAAGTACGATAGAGCTGATAATTTTATGGTATTCGTAGTCCCGTTAACAATGGAATTTTGTGACGAAAACAAAACTTTGAATCAAAAATAAATTAAGGAGATGATTCAAAGTGAAGAAATACAAATAATTTTTGGAGCAGCGATGAAAAATCATAATTTCATTTAAAGAAGAGTATCGTTTCTGGGAATTTTATTAGTTACTATGACTTTTCAGCTATTTTTGTTATAAAATAGCAAAGGCTGACATAAACAAATTTAGAAAAAGATCTAAATTTAAGAAATACAAAAAATATGCTGGAGCGACGATGGAAAAATCATTGTATAATGTAAAAGCAGAGCGTTGCTGGGAGTTTTAATACTTCAAAAAGAAGATAATATGTGCCTCAACATATCCATGTTATTATATAGCAAAAGCCGGCATAAACAATTTAAGGACGGGGATCCAAATTTAAGAAATACAAAAAATATATAGAAGCGACGATGAAAAAATCATTGTATAATGTAAAAAGTGAGCGTTGCTGGGAGTTTTATTACTTAAAAGGGGAGATACCATGTTGCTTAAGCTATTTTAGTCATAAAGAAAAAAAGGCCGGCATAAAGAAGTTCAGAAAGGGGATTCTAATTTAAGAAATACAAGAAATATGTTGGCGCGACGATGAAAAAATCATCGTATAATGTAAAAGGACAGCGTTGCTGGGAGTTTTATAACTTCAAAAAGAAGATACTATATGCCTCAAGATATTCATGTTATCATATAGCAAAAGCCGGCATGAACAATTTAAGGACGGGGATCCAAATTTTAGAAATACAAAAAATATATAGAAGCGACGATGAAAAAATCATTGTATAATGTAAAAAGTGAGCGTTGCTGGGAGTTTTATTACTTAGAAGGGGAGATACCATGTTTTTTAAGCTATTTTAGTCATAGAGAAAAAAAGGCCGACATGAAGAAGTTCAGAAAGGGGATTCAAATTTAAGAAATACAAGAAATATGTTAGCGCGACGATGAAAAAATCATCGTATAATGTAAAAGGACAGCGTTGCTGGGAGTTTTATTAATTTAAAGGGAAGGTACTATGTGTCCTAAGATATTTAAGTTATAAAATAGCAAAAGCCGACATAAAAAAATTCAGAAAGAAGATCTAAATTTAAGAAATACAAAAAATATGTAGAAGCGACGATGGAAAAATAATTGTATAATCAAAAAACGGGGCGTTGCTGGGAGTTTTAGTACTTAAAAAGGGAAATTCTTTGTTCGTTAAGCTACTTATGTTATAAAATGCAAAAAGCCGACATAAATAAATTCGGACAGAAGGTCTAAATTCAAGAAGCATAAAAAATATTCTGAAGCAAAGATGAAAAAATCATCGTATAATGTAAAAGGACAGCGTTGCTGAAAGTTTTATTACTTCAAAAAGAAGATAATATGTGCCTCAACATATCCGTGTTATTATATAGCAAAAGCCGGCATAAACAATTTAAGGACGGGGATCCAAATTTAAGAAATACAAAAAATATGTAGAAGCGACGATGAAAAAATCACTGTATAATGTAGAAAGTGAGCGTTGCTGGGAGTTTTATTACTTAAAAGGGGAGATACTATGTTCCTTAAACTAATTTAGTCATCAAGTAAAAAAAGCCGACGTAAAGACGTTCAGAAAGGAGATTCTAATTTAAGAAATACAAGAAATATATTTGCGCGACGATGAAAAAATCATCGTATAATGTAAAAGGATAGCGTTGCTGGGAGTTTTATTACTCCAAAAAGAAGATAATATGTGCCTCAACATATCCATGTTATTATATAGCAAAATCCGGCATAAACAATTTAAGGACGGGGATCCAAATTTAAGAAATACAAAAAATATATAGAAGAACGATGAAAAAATCATTGTATAACGTAAAAGGACAGCGTTGCTGGTAGTTTTATTACTTCACAAAGAAGATAATATGTGCCTCAACATATCCATATTATTATATAGCAAAAGCCGGCGTAAACAATTTAAGGACGGGGATCCAAATTTAAGAAATACAAAAAATATATAGAAGCGACGATGAAAAAATCATTGTATAATGTAAAAAGTGAGCGTTGCTGGGAGTTTTATTACTTAAAAGGGGAGATACTATGTTCCTTAAACTAATTTAATCATCAAGTAAAAAAAGCCGACATAAAGACGTTCAGAAAGGGGATTCAAATTTAAGAAACACAAGAAATATATTGGCGCGACGATGAAAAAATCATCGTATAACGTAAAAGGACAGCGTTGCTGGTAGTTTTATTACTTCACAAAGAAGATAATATGTGCCTCAACATATCCATATTATTATATAGCAAAAGCCGGCATAAACAATTTAAGGACGGGGATCCAAATTTAAGAAATACAAAAAATATATAGAAGCGACGATGAAAAAATCATTGTATAATGTAAAAAGTGAGCGTTGCTGGGAGTTTTATTACTCAAAAGGAGAGATACTATGTTCCTTAAACTAATTTAGTCATCAAGTAAAAAAAGCCGACATAAAGACGTTCAGAAAGGGGATTCTAATTTAAGAAATACAAGAAATATGTTGGCGCGACGATGAAAAAATCATCGTATAATATAAAAGGACAGCGTTGCTGGGAGTTTTATTACTTCAAAAAGAAGATAATATGTGCCTCAACATATCCGTGTTATTATATAGCAAAAGCCGGCATAAACAATTTAAGGACGGGGATCCAAATTTAAGAAATACAAAATATATATGGAAGCGACGATGAAAAAATCATTGTATAATGTAAAAAGTGAGCGTTGCTGGGAGTTTTATTACTTAAAAGGGGAGATACCATGTTCTTTAAGCTATTTTAGTCATAGAGAAAAAAAGGCCGACATAAAGAAGTTCAGAAAGGGGATTCTAATTTAAGAAATACAAGAAATATGTTGGCGCGACGATGAATAAATCATCGTATAATGCAAAAGGACAGCGTTGCTGGGAGTTTTATTAATTCAAAGGGAAGGTACTATGTGTCCTAAGATATTTAAGTTATAAAATAGCAAAAGCCGGCATAAACAATTTAAGGACGGGGATCCAAATTTAAGAAATTAAAAAAATATAAGAAAGCGACGATGAAAAAATCATTGTATAATGTAGAAAGTGAGCGTTGCTGGGAGTTTTATTACTTAAAAGTGGAGATACCATGTTGTTTAAGTTATTTTAGTCATAAAGAAAAAAAGGCCGACATAAAGAAGTTCAGAAAGGGGATTCAAATTTAAGAAATACAAGAAATATGTTGACGCGACGATGAAAAAATCATCGTATAATGTAAAAGGACAGCGTTGCTAGGAGTTTTATTACTCCAAAAAGAAGATAATATGTGCCTCAACATATCCATGTTATTATATAGCAAAAGCCGGCATAAACAATTTAAGGACGGGGATCCAAATTTAAGAAATACAAAAAATATATAGAAGCGACGATGAAAAAATCATTGTATAATGTGGAAAGTGAGCGTTGCTGAGAGTTTTATTACTTAAAAGTGGAGATACCATGTTGTTTAAGCTATTTTAGTCATAAAGAAAAAAAGGCCGACATAAAGAAGTTCAGAAAGGGGATTCTAATTTAAGAAATACAAGAAATATGTTGGCGCGACGATGAAAAAAATTATCGTATAATGTAAAAGGACAGCGTTGCTGGGGGTTTTATTACTCCAAAAAGAAGATAATATGTGTCTCAATATATCCATGTTATTATATAGCAAAAGCCGGCATAATTAATTTAAGGACGGGGATCCAAATTTTAGAAATACAAAAAATATATAGAAGCGACGATGAAAAAATCATTGTATAATGTAAAAAGTGAGCGTTGCTGGGAGTTTCATTACTTAAAAGGGGAGTAACTATGTTCCTAAAACTAATTTAGTCATCAAGTAAAAAAAGCCGACATAAAGCCGTTCAGAAAGGGGATTCCAATTTAAGAAATACAAGAAATATGTTGGCGCGACGATGAAAAAATCATCGTATAATGTAAAAGGACAGCGTTGCTGGGAGTTTAATTACTTCAAAAAGAAGATAATATGTGCCTCAACATATCCATGTTATTATATAGCAAAAGCCGGCATAAACAATTTAAGGACGGGGATCCAAATTTAAGAAATACAAAAAATATATAGAAGCGACGATGAAAAAATCATTGTATAATGTAGAAAGTGAGCGTTGCTGGGAGTTTTATTACTTAAAAGTGGAGATACCATGTTGTTTAAGCTATTTTAGTCATAAAGAAAAAAAGGCCGACATAAAGAAGTTCAGAAAAGGGGTTCTAATTTAAGAAATACAAGAAATATGTTGGCGCGACGATGAAAAAATCATCGTATAATGTAAAAGGACAGCGTTGCTGGTAGTTTTATTACTTCACAAAGAAGATAATATGTGCCTCAACATATCCATATTATTATATAGCAAAAGCCGGCATAAACAATTTAAGGACGGGGATCCAAATTTAAGAAATACAAAAAATATATAGAAGCGACGTTGAAAAAATCATTGTATAATGTAAAAAGTGAGCGTTGCTGGGAGTTTTATTACTCAAAAGGAGAGATACTATGTTCCTTAAACTAATTTAGTCATCAAGTAAAAAAAGCCGACATAAAGACGTTCAGAAAGGGGATTCTAATTTAAGAAATACAAGAAATATGTTGGCGCGACGATGAAAAAATCATCGTATAATATAAAAGGACAGCGTTGCTGGGAGTTTTATTACTTCAAAAAGAAGATAATATGTGCCTCAACATATCCGTGTTATTATATAGCAAAAGCCGGCATAAACAATTTAAGGACGGGGATCCAAATTTAAGAAATACAAAATATATATGGAAGCGACAATGAAAAAATCATTGTATAATGTAAAAAGTGAGCGTTGCTGGGAGTTTTATTACTTAAAAGGGGAGATACCATGTTCTTTAAGCTATTTTAGTCATAGAGAAAAAAAGGCCGACATAAAGAAGTTCAGAAAGGGGATTCTAATTTAAGAAATACAAGAAATATGTTGGCGCGACGATGAATAAATCATCGTATAATGCAAAAGGACAGCGTTGCTGGGAGTTTTATTAATTCAAAGGGAAGGTACTATGTGTCCTAAGATATTTAAGTTATAAAATAGCAAAAGCCGGCATAAACAATTTAAGGACGGGGATCCAAATTTAAGAAATTAAAAAAATATATAGAAGCGACGATGAAAAAATCATTGTATAATGTAGAAAGTGAGCGTTGCTGGGAGTTTTATTACTTAAAAGTGGAGATACCATGTTGTTTAAGTTATTTTAGTCATAAAGAAAAAAAGGCCGACATAAAGAAGTTCAGAAAGGGGATTCAAATTTAAGAAATACAAGAAATATGTTGGCGCGACGATGAAAAAATCATCGTATAATGTAAAAGGACAGCGTTGCTGGGAGTTTTATTACTCCAAAAAGAAGATAATATGTGCCTCAACATATCCATGTTATTATATAGCAAAAGCCGGCATAAACAATTTAAGGACGGGGATCAAAATTTAAGAAATACAAAAAATATATAGAAGCGACGATGAAAAAATCATTGTATAATGTAGAAAGTGAGCGTTGCTGAGAGTTTTATTACTTAAAAGTGGAGATACCATGTTGTTTAAGCTATTTTAGTCATAAAGAAAAAAAGGCCGACATAAAGAAGTTCAGAAAGGGGATTCTAATTTAAGAAATACAAGAAATATGTTGGCGCGACGATGAAAAAAATCATCGTATAATGTAAAAGGATAGCGTTGCTGGGAGTTTTATTACTCCAAAAAGAAGATAATATGTGTCTCAATATATCCATGTTATTATATAGCAAAAGCCGGCATAATTAATTTAAGGACGGGGATCCAAATTTTAGAAATACAAAAAATATATAGAAGCAACGATGAAAAAATCATTGTATAATGTAAAAAGTGAGCGTTGCTGGGAGTTTCATTACTTAAAAGGGGAGTAACTATGTTCCTAAAACTAATTTAGTCATCAAGTAAAAAAAGCCGACATAAGGAAGTTCAGAAAGAGGATTCCAATTTAAGAAATACAAGAAATATGTTGGCGCGACGATGAAAAAATCATCGTATAATGTAAAAGGACAGCGTTGCTGGGAGTTTAATTACTTCAAAAAGAAGATAATATGTGCCTCAACATATCCATGTTATTATATAGCAAAAGCCGGCATAAACAATTTAAGGACGGGGATCCAAATTTAAGAAATACAAAAAATATATAGAAGCGACGATGAAAAAATCATTGTATAATGTAGAAAGTGAGCGTTGCTGGGAGTTTTATTACTTAAAAGTGGAGATACCATGTTGTTTAAGCTATTTTAGTCATAAAGAAAAAAAGGCCGACATAAAGAAGTTCAGAAAAGGGATTCTAATTTAAGAAATACAAGAAATATGTTGGCGCGACGATGAAAAAATCATCGTATAATGTAAAAGGACAGCGTTGCTGGGAGTTTAATTACTTCAAAAAGAAGATAATATGTGCCTCAATATATCCGTGTTATTATATAGCAAAAGCCGGCATAAACAATTTAAGGACGGGGATCCAAATTTTAGAAATACAAAAAATATATAGAAGAACGAAGAAAGAATCATTGTATAATGTAAAAAGTGAGCGTTGCTGGGAGTTTTATTACTTCAAAAAGAAGATACTATGTGTCTCAAGATATCCACGTTATAAAATAGCAAAAGCCGACATAAAAAAATTCAGAAAGAAGATCCAAATTAAAGAAATACAAAAAATATGTAGAAGCGACGATGGAAAAATAATTGTATAATCAAAATACGGAGCGTTGCTGGGAGTTTTATTACTTATAAAGGGAGATTTTATGTCCGTTAAGCTACTAATGTTATAAAATGCAAAAAGCCGACATAAATAAATTCGGACGGAAGGTCTAAATTTAAGAAGCATAAAAAATATTCTGAAGCGAAGATGAAAAAATCATCGTATAATGTAAAAGGACAGCGTTGCTGGGAGTTTTATTACTTCAAAAAGAAGATACTATGTGCCTCAAGATATTCATGTTATTAAATAGCAAAAGCCGGCATGAACAATTTAAGGACGGGGATCCAAATTTTAGAAATACAAAAAATATATAGAAGCGCCGATGAAAAAATAATTGTGTAATGTAAAAAGTGAGCGTTGCTGGGAGTTTTATTACTTAAAAAGGGAGATATCATGTTCTTTAAGCTATTTTAGTCATAAAGAAAAAAAGGCCGACATAAAGAAGTTCAGAAAGGGGATTCCAATTTAAGAAATACAAGAAATATGTTGGCGCGACGAAGAAAAAATCATCGTAATATGTAAAAGGACAGCGTTGCTGGGAGTTTTATTACTCCAAAAAGAAGATAATATGTGCCTAAACATATCCATGTTATTATATAGCAAAAGCCGGCATAAACAATTTAAGGACGGGGATCCAAATTTAAGAAATACAAAAAATATATAGAAGCGACGATGAAAAAATCATTGTATAGTGTAAAAAGTGAGCGTTGCTCGGAGTTTTATTACTTAAAAGGGGAGATACTATGTTCCTTAAACTAATTTAGTCATCAAGTAAAAAAAGCCGACATAAAGACGTTCAGAAAGGGGATTCTAATTTAAGAAATACAAGAAATATGTTGGCGCGACGATGAAAAAATCATCGTATAATGTAAAAGGACAGCGTTGCTGGGAGTTTTATAACTTCAAAAAGAAGATACTATATGCCTCAAGATATTCATGTTATTATATAGCAAAAGCCGGCATGAACAATTTAAGGACGGGGATCCAAATTTTAGAAATACAAAAAATATATAGAAGCGACGATGAAAAAATCATTGTATAATGTAAAAAGTGAGCGTTGCTGGGAGTTTTATTACTTAGAAGGGGAGATACCATGTTTTTTAAGCTATTTTAGTCATAGAGAAAAAAAGGCCGACATAAAGAAGTTCAGAAAGGGGATTCAAATTTAAGAAATACAAGAAATATGTTAGCGCGACGATGAAAAAATCATCGTATAATGTAAAAGGACAGCGCTGCTGGGAGTTTTATTAATTTAAAGGGAAGGTACTATGTGTCCTAAGATATTTAAGTTATAAAATAGCAAAAGCCGACATAAAAAAATTCAGAAAGAAGATCTAAATTTAAGAAATACAAAAAATATGTAGAAGCGACGATGGAAAAATAATTGTATAATCAAAAAACGGGGCGTTGCTGGGAGTTTTAGTACTTAAAAAGGGAAATTCTTTGTTCGTTAAGCTACTTATGTTATAAAATGCAAAAAGCCGACATAAATAAATTCGGACAGAAGGTCTAAATTCAAGAAGCATAAAAAATATTCTGAAGCAAAGATGAAAAAATCATCGTATAATGTAAAAGGACAGCGTTGCTGGGAGTTTTATTAATTCAAAGAGAAGGTACTATGTGTCCTAAGATATTTAAGTTATAAAATAGCAAAAGCCGGCATAAACAATTTAAGGACGGGGATCCAAATTTAAGAAATAGAAAAAATATATAGAAGCGACGATGAAAAAATCATTGTATAATGTAAAAAGTGAGCGTTGCTGGGAGTTTCATTACTTAAAAGGGGAGTAACTATGTTCCTAAAACTAATTTAGTCATCAAGTAAAAAAACCGACATAAAGACGTTCAGAAAGGGGATTCCAATTTAAGAAATACAAGAAATATGTTGGCGCGACGATGAAAAAATCATCGTATAATATAAAAGGACAGCGTTGCTGGGAGTTTTATTACTTCAAAAAGAAGATAATATGTGCCTCAATATATCCGTGTTATTATATAGCAAAAGCCGGCATAAACAATTTAAGGACGGGGATCCAAATTTTAGAAATACAAAAAATATATAGAAGCGACGATGAAAAAATCATTGTATAATGTAGAAAGTGAGCGTTGCTGGGAGTTTTATTACTTAAAAGGGGAGATACTATGTTCTTTGAGCTATTTTAGTCATAGAGAAAAATAGGCCGACATAAAGAAGTTCAGAAAGGGGATTCAAATTTAAGAAATACAAGAAATATGTTGGCGCGACGATGAATAAATCATCGTATAATGCAAAAGGACAGCGTTGCTGGGAGTTTTATTAATTCAAAGAGAAGGTACTATGTGTCCTAAGATATTTAAGTTATAAAATAGCAAAAGCCGGCATAAACAATTTAAGGACGGGGATCCAAATTTAAGAAATACAAAAAATATGTAGAAGCGACGTTGAAAAAATCATTGTATAATGTAGAAAGTGAGCGTTGCTGGGAGTTTTATTACTTAAAAGGAGAGATACCATATTTTTTAAGCTATTTTAGTCATAGAGAAAAAAGGCCGACATAAAGAAGTTCAGAAAGGGGATTCAAATTTAAGAAATACAAGAAATACGTTAGCGCGACGATGAAAAAATCATCGTATAATGTAAAAGGACAGCGTTGCTGGGAGTTTTATTAATTTAAAGGGAAGGTATTATGTGTCCTAAGATATTTAAGTTATAAAATAGCAAAAGCCGACATGAAAAAATTCAGAAAGAAGATCTAAATTTAAGGAATACAAAAAATATGTAGAAGCGACGATGGAAAAATAATTGTATAATCAAAAAACGGGGCGTTGCTGGGAGTTTTATTACTTAAAAAGGGAAATACTTTGTCCGTTAAGCTACTTATGTTATAAAATGCAAAAAGCCGACATAAATAAATTCGGACAGAAGGTCTAAATTCAAGAAGCATAAAAAATATTCTGAAGCAAAGATGAAAAAATCATCGTATAATGTAAAAGGACAGCGTTGCTGGGAGTTTTATTACTTCAAAAAGAAGATAATATGTGCCTCAACATATCCGTGTTATTATATAGCAAAAGCCGGCATAAACAATTTAAGGACGGGGATCCAAATTTAAGAAATACAAAATATATTTGGAAGCGACGATGAAAAAATCATTGTATAATGTAAAAAGTGAGCGTTGCTGGGAGTTTTATTACTTAAAAGGGGAGATACCATGTTCTTTAAGCTATTTTAGTCATAGAGAAAAAAAGGCCGACATAAAGAAGTTCAGAAAGGGGATTCTAATTTAAGAAATACAAGAAATATGTTGGCGCGACGATGAAAAAATCATCGTATAATGTAAAAGGACAGCGTTGCTGGGAGTTTTATTAATTCAAATGGAAGGTACTATGTGTCCTAAGATATTTAAGTTATAGAATAGCAAAAGCCGGCATAAAAAAATTCAGAAAGAAGATCCAAATTTAAGAAATACAAAAAATATGTAGAAGCGACGATGGAAAAATAATTGTATAATCAAAAAACGGAGCGTTGCTGGTAGTTTTATTACTTAAAAAGGGAGATACTATGTCCGTTAAGCTTCTTAAGTTATAAAATGCAAAAAGCCGACATAAATAAATTCGGATAGAAGGTCTAAATTTAAGAAGAACAAAAAATATTCTGAAGCGAAGATGAAAAAATCATCATATAATGTAAAAGGACAACGTTGCTGGGAGTTTTATTACTTCAAAAAGAAGATACTATGTGCCTCAAGATATTCGTCTTATTATATAGCAAAAGCCGGCATGAACAATTTAAGGACGGGGATCCAAATTTTAGAAATACAAAAAATAAATAGAAGCGACGATGAAAAAATCATTGTATAATGTAAAAAGTGAGCGTTGCTTGGAGTTTTATTACTTAAAAGAGGAGATACTATGTTTCTAAAACTAATTTAGTCATAAAGTAAAAAAGACCGACGTAAAGACGTTCAGAAAGGGGATTCAAATTTAAGATATACAGGAAATATGTTGGCGAGACGATAAAAAAATCATCGTATAATGTAAAAAAACAGCGTTGCTGGTAGTTTTATTACTTCAAAAAGAAGATAATATATGCCCCAAGATATCCATGTTACAATATAGCAAAAAGCGGCATAAACAAATTCAGAAAGTAGATCCAAATTTAAGAAATACAAAAAATATGTAGAGGCGACGATGGAAAAATCATTGTATAAGGTAAAAGGACAGCGTTGCGGGGATTTTTATTACTTCAAAAAAAAGATATTATGTGCTTCAAGATATCTATGTTATAAAATAGCAAGAGCCGGCATAACAAATTCAGAAAGAAGATCCAAATTTAAGAAATACAAAAAATATGGTGAAGCGACGATGAAAAATTCATTGAATAGTGTAAATTATTATATATATTTTATTGTCTTTTAGTACAGATTAAAATTTCTATGTCATGACAATGACGAAATATGTGCCCTAGCATGCATCGAATTATGCTGTAGCTCTTTCTACCTAGACCACAAGAAATGCGAGGCATAGCAATTTTATTAATTCGGTTTATTATGCAAAGCCTGCGCAAATCTGCTAGTGCTTTCCAAATAAAAATATATTTTGGTTTGCCATGGGCCAGTTTTTTAGTAACAAGGTAAAAAAATTTTTGTGTTCCCCAGTTCTTATTTGCACAATACCCCATTTTTTTTTCGTTGGAGAGATAAAATATTAGACACTGGAAAATTTCATTGTGGTTATGATTAAGCAAAAATTGTTGACTTTCTGAAACATATACCATTTTGTAAATAGTGGCCTACATTCAGCAAGGTCCTCTGGATGAATTCCTATTATATTACATAATTATCAAAAATTGATAATTTGTGACATATCAGTTTTATTTTGAAATACTTTTAAAATTGATAAAAAATTTATTAATAACCAACTTAATAATTTTTGCAATCCCTTTACTCATTTTAACATCGGCCGAAACGCAGTGTGAATGAGAATACTCCTTGTCGAGTTCAAAAAGATCTATATTTATTTCTTTAATATTCCTACATGGTATTGCCTTTTGATGAAATTTACTTCACAATTCTGTAAATTTATAGTCTATGACTGACCTCTTGCTCCAAAAAATGGAAAAATATATTCTATTAATTTTTTAACGGATTGAATTCCATTCAAAATAATATATTTAATTATCTTATTTCGGATGAATGCCACTTTTAATTGCAGAAAAACTTATTTGCGGCTTATTTCATCTATTATTAACACGCTTTCTCCCAATAAAATCCGTGTTACTAGGGCGGTATACCCTTTGATGTCAACATTTACTGTCTTGCCGACAGTCGTTCCATTTGGATGTTTTTATGACTATAAAGTTCACAATTTTCTTTTAGATATAAATATACATATAGATTAAATGAAGGCGAATTATTCACATTAAAATTTTTTAAACCCTGCCAGGAGAATCTTTAGCTAAGTAAAATGACGATCGATAAATATGGCAATGTTATTAGTAATTAATTTCCGTAAAAATTATCTTTTAAAAAATATGTCTTCTTTTAAAATTACGATTATGTGGGGCATTTCAAATAAGTAATGTACATACATTTTTAGGATCTCGAAAACCATAGAAGATAGAAATCAATTAGAGAGTTTTAGAAAATTTTATAGGTAATTTAATGATGCTCATGGAGGGGTTTTAGCTGTTCGGGTTTTTGAAATATTTTGAATAAATTGATATGTTTCATATTAAAATATTTCCATAATAATTTTTACGCCAAATGCTCTTCTGTATTTAAATTTCAGTTACATTTCGGTTTTCTGGAACTATTATCCACTTTCTATCAGTAAGCGTCATATTCAATTTTACCTCTCCTCAATATTAAATAATAAAAAAATATAGAATTTTTCGATGAACTAGCCGACACCTCACAATTGAACACCAGCAAATATTATTTATTTTGTTATTATATTATAAATTGAATAATTATAATTGATTCCGCATCTAGGTGTCCATTTAATATATATATAAAAATGGTATTTACTTGTTACATAAACAATATTCTGTAGTGTTATATTGTTCGATTTATAGAAAGCTCTTTTTTATTCCTAAAATTATATATAATTCGTGTTGCTGCGTAAGATTATCATTGATATGGTAAACATTTTGATGACTTAATATAATGGAATATAGCACCAATAAGAAAAAAACACGGTAAATACAGATTAAGAAAGTCGAAATATTGTGAGAGGAATCTTACTAAAGACGTTTGCCTCAAAAATTGGTTTAGAATTATTTTTTGAGTTGTAAAAAATTGTCCTAAGTAAATAATTTACAATTATTTTTTGAAATATTCTTAAAATATCTTAAAAATGTAACAAGCAAAAACTGCATACAAGCCTTATTTTTCTATTTAACCTTTCGTGTATAGCAATATATTTCCAATTAATTTTGAAAACCCGATCTAGTTAAAAAATTTTACAATTTAAAATTTTCTAAATTTTAAATTATGCTTATAAAATTGACAACGATGGGTTTTCAGTGTGATGGTTCGAAACCTATGCCATACAAACAGCAACAGTTAAACCGAAAATCTGCTTGAGATGATGCTTTGAACGTAGAAAAGGGTAAAGATCAAAAAGTAAATGATTTCTTGACACACCTAAATCCCATTCGACATATAGACCATATTTTGTATTTCTTAAATTTGGATTTTCTCTCTGAATTTGTTTATGACGGCTTTTGTTATTTTATAACATAAATATATTAAGGCAAATAGTATCTTCTCTTTGAAGTAATAAAACTTCCAGCAACACTCAGTTTTTATATTAAACAATCATTTTTTCATCGTCGCTCCAACATAATTTTAAATTCTTAAATTAGAATCCTCTTGAGTTTCTATATGTCGGCCTTTTTTTACTTTATAACTAAAATAGCTTAAGATAGGTGGTATCTCCTTTTTAAATAACAAAACTCCCAGCAATGGTCTAGTTTTACATTATACAATGATATTTTCATTGTCGCTTCTACATATTTTTTATAATTCTTAAATCAAAATCCTTATTCTGAATTTCTTTATTTCGGCCTTTTTCATTCTATAACTAAAATGGCTTAAGAAACATCGTGTTTCCTCTTTTAAGTAATAAAGCTCCCAGCAACGCTCAACTTTCACTTTATACAATGATTTATTCATCTTCGCTTCAGAATATTTTTTATTATTCTTAAATTTAGATCTTCTGTCCGAATTTATTTATGTCGGCTTTTTCCATTTTATAACATAAGTAGCTTAACGGACATAGTATCTCATTTTTTAAGTAATAACACTCCCAGCAACGCTCTGTTTTTTCATTATACAATTATTTTTCCATCGTCGCTTCTACATATTTTTTGTATTTCTTTAATTTGGATCTTATTTCTGAATTTGTTTATGCCGGCTTTTGCTATATTGTAACACGGATATCTTGAGGCACATAGTTTCTTCTTTTTGAAGTAATAAAACTCCCAGCAACGCTGTTTTTTTACATTATACGATGAATTTTTCATCGTTGCGCCCGCATTTTTTTTTTGTTTATCTTAAATTTGAATCCTCTTTCTGGATTTCTTTATGTCTAAATTGTTTATGCCGGCTTTTGCTAGTTTATAACTTAAATATCTTAGGACACATAGTACCTTCCCTTTGAATTAATAAAACTCCCAGCAACGCTGTCCTTTTACATCATACGATGATTTTTTCATTGTCGTGGCAACATATTTCTTGTATTTCTTAAATTAGAATCCCCTTTCTGAACTTCTTTATGTCGGCCTTTTTTTCTTTATGACTAAAATAGCTTAAAGAACATGGTATCTCTCCTTTTAAGTAGTAAAACTCCCAGCAACGCTCACTTTTTACATTATACAATGATTTTTTCATCGTCGTTTCTATATATTTTTTGTATTTCTAAAATTTGGATCCCCGTCCTTAAATTGTTCATGCCGGCTTTTGCTATATAATAACATGAATATCTTGAGGCATATAGTATCTTCTTTTTGAAGTAACAAAACTCCCAGCAACGCTGTCCTTTTACATTATACGATGAATTTTTCATCTTCGCTTCAGAATATTTTTTATTCTTCTTAAATTTAGACCTTCTGTCCGAATTTATTTATGTCGGCTTTTTGCATTTTATAACATAAGTAGCTTAACGGACAGAGTATCTCCCTTTTTAAGTAATAAAACTCCCAGCAACGCTCCGTTTTTTGATTATACACTTATTTTTTCATCGTCGCTTCTACATATTTTTTGTATTTCTTAAATTTGGATCTTCTTTCTGAATTTTTTTATGCCGGCTTTTGCTATTTTATAACGTAGATATCTTGAAACACATAGTATCTTCTTGTTGAAGTAATAAAACTCCCAGCATCGCTGTCCTTTTACAATATACGATGATTTTTTCATCGTCGCGCCAACATATTTCTTGTATTTCTTAAATTTGAATCCCCTTTCTGATTGTCTTTATGTCGGCCTTTTTTACTTTATGACTAAATTAGTTTAAGGAACATAGTATCTCCCCTTTTAAGTAATAAAACTCCCAGCAACGCTCACTTTTTACATTATACAATGATTTTTTCATCGTCGCTTCTATATATTTTTTGTATTTCTTAAATTTGTATCCCCTTCCTTAAATTGTTTATGCCGGCTTTTGCTAGTTTATAACTTAAATATCTTAAGACACATAGTACCTTCCTTTTGAATTAATAAAACACCCAGCAGCGCTGTCCTTTTACATTATACGATGATTTTTTCATCGTCGCGCCAACATATTTCTTGTATTTCTGAAATTAGAATCCCCTTTCTGAACGTCTTTATGTCGGCTTTTTTTACTTGATGAATAAATTAGTTTAAGAAACATAGTATCTCCAATTTTAAGTAATAAAACTCCTAGCAACGCTCACTTTTTATATTATACAATGATTTTTTCATCGTCGCTTCTATATATTTTTTGTATTTCTTAAATTTGGATCCCCGTCCTTAAATTGTTTATGCCGGCTTTTGCTATTTTATAACTTAAATATCTTAGGACACATAGTACCTTCCATTTGAATTAATAAAACTCCCAACAACGCTGTCCTTTTACATTATACGATGATTTTTTCATCGTCGCGCCAACATATTTCTTGTATTTCTTAAATTAGAATCCCCTTTCTGAACTTCTTTATGTCGGCCTTTTTTTTCTCTATGACTAAAATAGCTTAAAGAACATGGTATCTCCCCTTTTAAGTAATAAAACTCCCAGCAACGCTCACTTTTTACATTATACAATGATTTTTTCATCGTCGCTTCTATATATTTTTTGTATTTCTTAAATTTGTATCCCCGTCCTTAAATTGTTTATGCCGGCTTTTGCTATATAATAACATTTATATATTGAGGCACATATTATCTTCTTTTTGGAGTAATAAAACTCCCAGCAACGCTGTCCTTTTACATATTACGATGATTTTTTCATCGTCGCGCCAACATATTTCTTGTATTTCTTAAATTTGAATCCCCTTTCTGAACTTCTTTATGTCGGCCTTTTTTTCTTTATGACTAAAATAGCTTAAAGAACATGATATCTCCCCTTTTAAGTAATAAAACTCCTAGCAACGCTCACTTTTTACGTTACACAATGATTTTTTCATCGTCGCTTCTATATATTTTTTGTATTTCTAAAATTTGGATCCCCGTCCTTAAATTGTTCATGTAGGCTTTTGCTATATAATAACATGAATATCTTAAAGCACATAGTATCTTCTTTTTGAAGTAGTAAAACTCCCAGCAACGCTGTCCTTTTACACTATACGATGATTTTTTCATCTTCGCTTCAGAATATTTTTTATGCTTCTTAAATTTAGACCTTCTGTCCGAATTTATTTATGTCGGCTTTTTGCATTTTATAACATAAGTAGCTTAACGGACATAGTATCTCCCTTTTTAAGTAATAAAACTCGCAGCAACGCTCCGTATTTTGATTATACAATTATTTTTCCATCGTCGCTTCTACTTTTTTTTTGTATTTCTTAAATTTAGATCTTCTTTCTGAATTTTTTTATGTCGGCTTTTGCTATTTTATAACGTAGATATCTTGAGACACATAGTATCTTCTTTTTGAAGTAATAAAACTCCCAGCAACGCTGTCCTTTTACATTATACGATGATTTTTTCATCGTCGCGCCAACATATTTCTTGTATTTCTTAAATTAGAATCCCCTTTCTGAACGTCTTTATGTCGGCTTTTTTTACTTGATGACTAAATTAGTTTAAGGAACATATTATCTCCACTTTTAAGTAATAAAACTCCCAGCAACGCTCACTTTTTATATTATACAATGATTTTTTCATCGTCGCTTCTATATATTTTTTGTATTTCTTAAATTTGGATCCCCGTCCTTAAATTGTTTATGCCGGCTTTTGCTATTTTATAACTTAAATATCTTAGGACACATAGTACCTTCCATTTGAATTAATAAAACGCCCAGCAACGCTGTCCTTTTACATTATACGATGATTTTTTCATCGTCGCGCCAACATATTTCTTGTATTTCTTAAATTAGAATCCCCTTTCTGAACTTCTTTATGTCGGCCTTTTTTTCTCTATGACTAAAATAGCTTAAAGAACATGGTATCTCCCCTTTTAAGTAATAAAACTCCCAGCAACGCTCACTTTTTACATTATACAATGATTTTTTCATCGTCGCTTCTATATATTTTTTGTATTTCCTTAATTTGGATCCCCGTCCTTAAATTGTTTATGCCGGCTTTTGCTATATAATAACATGAATATCTTGAGGCACATAGTATCTTCTTTTTGAAGTAGTAAAACTCCCAGCAACGCTGTCCTTTTACATTATACGATGATTTTTTCATCTTCGCTTCAAAATATTTTTTATGCTTCTTAAATTTAGACCTTCTGTCCGAATTTATTTATGTCGACTTTTTGCATTTTATAACATAAGTAGCTTAACGGACATAGTATCTCCCTTTTTAAGTATTAAAACTCGCAGCAACGCTCCGTATTTTGATTATACAATTATTTTTCCATCGTCGCTTCTACATATTTTTTGTATTTCTTAAATTTGGATCTTCTTTCTGAATTTTTTTATGTCGGCTTTTGCTATTTTATAACGTGGATATCTTGAGACACATAGTATCTTCTTTTTGAAGTAGTAAAACTCCCAGCAACGCTGTCCTTTTACATTATACGATGATTTTTTCATCGTCGCGCCAAAATATTTCTTGTATTTCTTAAATTAGAATCCCCTTTCTGAACGTCTTTATGTCGGCTTTTTTTACTTGATGACTAAATTAGTTTAAGGAACATAGTATCTCCACTTTTAAGTAATAAAACTCCCAGCAACGCTCACTTTTTATATTATACAAAGATTTTTTCATCGTCGCTTCTATATATTTTTTGTATTTCTTAAATTTGGATCCCCGTCCTTAAATTGTTTATGCCGGCTTTTGCTATTTTATAACTTAAATATCTTAGGACACATAGTACCTTCCATTTGAATTAATAAAACTCCCAGCAACGCTGTCCTTTTACATTATACGATGATTTTTTCATCGTCGCGCTAATATATTTCTTGTATTTCTTAAATTAGAATCCCCTTTCTAAACTTCTTTATGTCGGCCTTTTTTTCTCTATGACTAAAATAGCTTAAAGAACATGGTATCTCCCCTTTTAAGTAATAAAACTCACAGCAACGCTCACTTTTTACATTATACAATGATTTTTTCATCGTCGCTTCTATATATTTTTTGTATTTCCTCAATTTGGATCCTCGTCCTTAAATTGTTTATGCCGGCTTTTGCTATATAATAACACGAATATCTTGAGGCACATCTTATCTTCTTTTTGGAGTAATAAAACTCCCAGCAACGCTGTCCTTTTACGTTATACGATGATTTTTTCATCGTCGCGCCAATATATTTCTTGTATTTCTTAAATTAGAATCCCCTTTCTGAACGTCTTTATGTCGGCTTTTTTTACTTGATGACTAAATTAGTTTAATTAACATAGTATCTCCCCTTTTAAGTAATAAAACTCCCAGCAACGCTCACTTTTTACATTATACAATGATTTTTTCATCGTCGCTTCTATATATTTTTTGTATTTCTTAAATTTGGATCCCCGTCCTTAAATTGTTTATGCCGGCTTTTGCTATTTTATAACTTAAATATCTTAGGACACATAGTACCTTCTATTTGAATTAATAAAACTCCCAGCAACGCTGTCCTTTTACGTTATACGATGATTTTTTCATCGTCGCGCCAATATATTTCTTGTATTTCTTAAATTAGAATCCCCTTTCTGAACTTCTTTATGTCGGCCTTTTTTTCTTTATGACTAAAATAGCTTAAACAACATGGTATCTCCCCTTTTAAGTAATAAAACTCCCAGCAACGCTCACTTTTTACATTATACAATGAGTTTTTCATCGTCGCTTCTATATATTTTTTGTATTTCTTAAATTTGAATCCCCGTCCTTAAATTGTTTATGCCAGCTTTTGCTATATTATAACATGAAAATCTTGAGGCACATATTATCTTCTTTTTGAAGTATTAAAACTCCCAGCAACGCTCTGCTTTTACATTATACAATGATTTTTCCATCGTCGCTTCTATATATTTTTTGTATTTCTTAAATTTGGATCCCCTTCCTTAAATTGTTTATGCCGGCTTTTGCTATATAATAACATGAATATGTTGAGGCACATATTATCTTCTTTTTGGAGTAATAAAACTCCCAGCAGCGCTGTCCTTTTACATTATGCGATGATTTTTTCATCGTCGCGCCAACATATTTCTTGTATTTCTTAAATTAGAATCCCCTTTCTGAACTTCTTTATGTCGGCCTTTTTTTCCTTATGACTAAAATAGCTTAAACAACATAGTATCTCCCCTTTTAAGTAATAAAACTCCCAGCAACGCTCACTTTTCATATTATACAATGATTTATTCATCGTCGCTTCTATATACTTTTGTATTTCTTAAATTTGGATCCCCGTCCTTAAATTGTTTATGCCGGCTTTTGCTATTTTATAAATTAAATATCTTAGGACACATAGTATTTTCCATTTGAATTAATAAAACTCCCAGCAACGCTGTCCTTTTACATTATATGATGATTTTTTCATCGTCGCGCTAACATATTTCTTGTATTTCTTAATTTAGAATCCCCTTTCTGAATTTCTTTATGTCGGCCTTTTTTTCTCTATGACTAAAATAGCTTAACGAACAAAATATCTCCCCTTTTAAGTAATAAAACTCCCAGCAACGCTCACTTTTTACATTATACAATGATTTTTTCGTCGTCGCTTCTATATATATTTTTTATTTCTAAATTTGGATCCCCGTCCTTAAATTTTTTATGCCTGCTTTTGCTATTTTATAACTTAAATATCTTAGGACACATAGTACCTTCCATTTGAATTAATAAAACTCCCAGCAACGCTGTGTTTTTACATTATACGATGATTTTTTCATCGTCGCGCTAACATATTTCTTGTATTTCTTAAATTAGAATCCCCTTTCTGAACTTCTTTATGTCGGCCTTTTTTTCTCTATGACTAAAATAGCTTAAAGAACATGGTATCTCCCCTTTTAAGTAATAAAACTCCCAGCAACGCTCACTTTTTACATTATACAATGATTTTTTCATCGTCGCTTCTATATATTTTTTGTATTTCCTTAATTTGGATCCCCGTCCTTAAATTGTTTATGCCGGCTTTTGCTATATAATAACATGAATATCTTGAGGCACATAGTATCTTCTTTTTGAAGTAGTAAAACTCCCAGCAACGCTGTCCTTTTACATTATACGTTGATTTTTTCATCTTCGCTTCAAAATATTTTTTATGCTTCTTAAATTTAGACCTTCTGTCCGAATTTATTTATGTCGACTTTTTGCATTTTATAACATAAGTAGCTTAACGGACATAGTATCTCCCTTTTTAAGTATTAAAACTCGCAGCAACGCTCCGTATTTTGATTATACAATTATTTTTCCATCGTCGCTTCTACATATTTTTTGTATTTCTTAAATTTGGATCTTCTTTCTGATTTTTTTTATGTCGGCATTTGCTATTTTATAACGTGGATATCTTGAGACACATAGTATCTTCTTTTTGAAGTAGTAAAACTCCCAGCAACGATGTCCTTTTACATTATACGATGATTTTTTCATCTTCGCTTCAGAATATTTTTTATGCTTCTTAAATTTAGACCTTCTGTCCGAATTTATTTATGTCGGCTTTTTGCATTTTATAACATAAGTAGCTTAACGGACATAGTTTCTCCCTTTTTAAGTAATAAAACTCGCAGCAACGCTCCGTATTTTGATTATACAATTATTTTTCCATCGTCGCTTCTACTTTTTTTTTTTGTATTTCTTAAATTTGGATCTTCTTTCTGAATTTTTTTATGTCGGCTTTTGCTATTTTATAACGTGGATATCTTGAGACACATAGTATCTTCTTTTTGAAGTAATAAAACTCCCAGCAACGCTGTCCTTTTACATTATACGATGATTTTTTCATCGTCACGCCAAAATATTTCTTGTATTTCTTAAATTAGAATCCCCTTTCTGAACGTCTTTATGTCGGTTTTTTTTACTTGATGACTAAATTAGTTTAAGGAACATAGTATCTCCACTTTTAAGTAATAAAACTCCCAGCAACGCTCACTTTTTATATTATACAATGATTTTTTCATCGTCGCTTCTATATATTTTTTGTATTTCTTAAATTTGGATCCCCGTCCTTAAATTGTTTATGCCGGCTTTTGCTATTTTATAACTTAAATATCTTAGGACACATAGTACCTTCCATTTGAATTAATAAAACTCCCAGCAACGCTGTCCTTTTACATTATACGATGATTTTTTCATCGTCGCGCTAACATATTTCTTGTATTTCTTAAATTAGAATCCCCTTTCTGAACTTCTTTATGTCGGCCTTTTTTTCTCTATGACTAAAATAGCTTAAAGAACATGGTATCTCCCCTTTTAAGTAATAAAACTCACAGCAACGCTCACTTTTTACATTATACAATGATTTTTTCATCGTCGCTTCTATATATTTTTTGTATTTCCTCAATTTGGATCCTCGTCCTTAAATTGTTTACGCCGGCTTTTGCTATATAATAACACGAATATCTTGAGGCACATCTTATCTTCTTTTTGAAGTAATAAAACTCCCAGCAACGCTGTCCTTTTACGTTATACGATGATTTTTTCATCGTCGCGCCAATATATTTCTTGTATTTCTTAAATTAGAATCCCCTTTCTGAACGTCTTTATGTCGGCTTTTTTTACTTGATGACTAAATTAGTTTAATTAACATAGTATCTCCCCTTTTAAGTAATAAAACTCCCAGCAACGCTCACTTTTTACATTATACAATGATTTTTTCATCGTCGCTTCTATATATTTTTTGTATTTCTTAAATTTGGATCCCCGTCCTTAAATTGTTTATGCCGGCTTTTGCTATTTTATAACTTAAATATCTTAGGACACATAGTACCTTCCATTTGAATTAATAAAACTCCCAGCAACGCTGTCCTTTTACATTATACGATGATTTTTTCATCGTCGCGCCAACATATTTCTTGTATTTCTTAAATTAGAATCCCCTTTCTGAACTTCTTTATGTCGGCCTTTTTTTCTTTATGACTAAAATAGCTTAAACAACATGGTATCTCCCCTTTTAAGTAATAAAACTCCCAGCAACGCTCACTTTTTACATTATACAATGAGTTTTTCATCGTCGCTTCTATATATTTTTTGTATTTCTTAAATTTGGATCCCCGTCCTTAAATTGTTTATGCCGGCTTTTGCTATATTATAACATGAAAATCTTGAGGCACATATTATCTTCTTTTTGAAGTATTAAAACTCCCAGCAACGCTCTGCTTTTACATTATACAATGATTTTTCCATCGTCGCTTCTATATATTTTTTGTATTTCTTAAATTTGGATCCCCTTCCTTAAATTGTTTATGCCGGCTTTTGCTATATAATAACATGGATATGTTGAGGCACATATTATCTTCTTTTTGGAGTAATAAAACTCCCAGCAGCGCTGTCCTTTTACATTATGCGATGATTTTTTCATCGTCGCGCCAACATATTTCTTGTATTTCTTAAATTAGAATCCCCTTTCTGAACTTCTTTATGTCGGCCTTTTTTTCCTTATGACTAAAATAGCTTAAACAACATAGTATCTCCCCTTTTAAGTAATAAAACTCCCAGCAACGCTCACTTTTCATATTATACAATGATTTTTTCATCGTCGCTTCTATATACTTTTGTATTTCTTAAATTTGGATCCCCGTCCTTAAATTGTTTATGCTGGCTTTTGCTATTTTATAAATTAAATATCTTAGGACACATAGTACCTTCCATTTAAATTAATAAAACTCCCAGCAACGCTGTCCTTTTACATTATATGATGATTTTTTCATCGTCGCGCTAACATATTTCTTGTATTTCTTAATTTAGAATCCCCTTTCTGAATTTCTTTATGTCGGCCTTTTTTTCTCTATGACTAAAATAGCTTAACGAACATAATATCTCCCCTTTTAAGTAATAAAACTCCCAGCAACGCTCACTTTTTACATTATACAATGATTTTTTCATCGTCGCTTCTATATATTTTTTTTATTTCTAAATTTGGGTCCCCGTCCTTAAATTTTTTATGCCTGCTTTTGCTATTTTATAACTTAAATATCTTAGGACACATAGTACCTTCCATTTGAATTAATAAAACTCCCAGCAACGCTGTCCTTTTACATTATACGATGATTTTTTCATCGTCGCGCTAACATATTTCTTATATTTCTTAAATTAGGATCCCCTTTCTGAATTTCTTTATGTCGGCCTTTTTTTCTCTATGACTAAAATAGCTTAACGAACATGGTATCTCCCCTTTTAAGTAATAAACCTCCCAGCAACGCTTACTTTTTACACTATACAATGATTTTTTCATCGTCGCTTCTATATATTTTTTGTATTTCTTAAATTTGGATCCCCGTCCTTAAATTGTTTATGCCGGCTTTTGCTATATAATAACATGGATATGTTGAGGCACATATTATCTTCTTTCTGAAGTAATAAAACTCCCAGCAACGCTGTCCTTTTACGTTATACGATGATTTTTTCATCGTCGCGCCAAAATATTTCTTGTATTTCTTAAATTAGCATCCCCTTTCTGAACGTCTTTATGTCGGCTTTTTTTACTTGATGACTAAATTAGTTTAAGGAACATAGTATCTCCACTTTTAAGTAATAAAACTTCCAGCAACGCTCACTTTTTATATTATACAATGATTTTTTCATCGTCGCTTCTATATATTTTTTGTATTTCTTAAATTTGGATCCCCGTCCTTAAATTGTTTATGCCGGCTTTTGCTATTTTATAACTTAAATATCTTAGGACACATAGTACCTTCCATTTGAATTAATAAAACTCCCAGCAACGCTGTCCTTTTACATTATACGATGATTTTTTCATCGTCGCGCTAACATATTTCTTATATTTCTTAAATTAGGATCCCCTTTCTGAATTTCTTTATGTCGGCCTTTTTTTCTCTATGACTAAAATAGCTTAACGAACATGGTATCTCCCCTTTTAAGTAATAAACCTCCCAGCAACGCTTACTTTTTACACTATACAATGATTTTTTCATCGTCGCTTCTATATATTTTTTGTATTTCTTAAATTTGGATCCCCGTCCTTAAATTGTTTATGCCGGCTTTTGCTATATAATAACATGGATATGTTGAGGCACATATTATCTTCTTTCTGAAGTAATAAAACTCCCAGCAACGCTGTCCTTTTACGTTATACGATGATTTTTTCATCGTCGCGCCAAAATATTTCTTGTATTTCTTAAATTAGCATCCCCTTTCTGAACGTCTTTATGTCGACTTTTTTTACTTGATGACTAAATTAGTTTAAGGAACATAGTATCTCCACTTTTAAGTAATAAAACTCCCAGCAACGCTCACTTTTTATATTATACAATGATTTTTTCATCGTCGCTTCTATATATTTTTTGTATTTCTTAAATTTGGATCCCCGTCCTTAAATTGTTTATGCCGGCTTTTGCTATTTTATAACTTAAATATCTTAGGACACATAGTACCTTCCATTTGAATTAATAAAACTCCCAGCAGCGCTGTCCTTTTACATTATACGATGATTTTTTCATCGTCGCGCTAACATATTTCTTGTATTTCTTAAATTAGAATCCCCTTTCTGAACTTCTTTATGTCGGCCTTTTTTTCTCTATGACTAAAATAGCTTAAAGAACATGGTATCTCCCCTTTTAAGTAATAAAACTCACAGCAACGCTCACTTTTTACATTATACAATGATTTTTTCATCGTCGCTTCTATATATTTTTTGTATTTCCTTAATTTGGATCCCCGTCCTTAAATTGTTTATGCCGGCTTTTGCTATATAATAACACGAATATCTTGAGGCACATCTTATCTTCTTTTTGAAGTAATAAAACTCCCAGCAACGCTGTCCTTTTACGTTATACGATGATTTTTTCATCGTCGCGCCAATATATTTCTTGTATTTCTTAAATTTGAATCCCCTTTCTGAACGTCTTTATGTCGGCTTTTTTTACTTGATGACTAAATTAGTTTAAGGAACATAGTATCTCCCCTTTTAAGTAATAAAACTCCCAGCAACGCTCACTTTTTACATTATACAATGATTTTTTTATCGTCGCTTCTATATATTTTTTGTATTTCTTAAATTTGGATCCCCGTCCTTAAATTGTTTATGCCGGCTTTTGCTATTTTATAACTTAAATATCTTAGGACACATAGTACCTTCCATTTGAATTAATAAAACTCCCAGCAACGCTGTCCTTTTACATTATACGATGATTTTTTCATCGTCGCGCCAACATATTTCTTGTATTTCTTAAATTAGAATCCCCTTTCTGAACTTCTTTATGTCGGCCTTTTTTTCTTTATGACTAAAATAGCTTAAACCACATGGTATCTCCCATTTTAAGTAATAAAACTCTCAGCAACGCTCACTTTTTACATTATGCAATGATTTTTTCATCGTCGCTTCTATATATTTTTTGTATTTCTTAAATTTGGATCCCCGTCCTTAAATTGTTTATGCCGGCTTTTGCTATTTTATAACTTAAATATCTTAGGACACATAGTACCTTCCATTTGAATTAATAAAACTCCCAGCAACGCTGTCCTTTTACATTATACGATGATTTTTTCATCGTCGCGCCAACATATTTCTTGTATTTCTTAAATTAGAATCCCCTTTCTGAACTTCTTTATGTCGGCCTTTTTTTCTTTATGACTAAAATAGCTTAAACAACATGGTATCTCCCCTTTTAAGTAATAAAACTCCCAGCAACGCTCACTTTTTACATTATACAATGAGTTTTTCATCGTCGCTTCTATATATTTTTTGTATTTCTTAAATTTGGATCCCCGTCCTTAAATTGTTTATGCCGGCTTTTGCTATATTATAACATGAAAATCTTGAGGCACATATTATCTTCTTTTTGAAGTATTAAAACTCCCAGCAACGCTCTGCTTTTACATTATACAATGATTTTTCCATCGTCGCTTCTATATATTTTTTGTATTTCTTAAATTTGGATCCCCTTCCTTAAATTGTTTATGCCGGCTTTTGCTATATAATAACATGGATATGTTGAGGCACATATTATCTTCTTTTTGAAGTAATAAAACTCCCAGCAACGCTGTCCTTTTACGTTATACGGTGATTTTTTCATCGTCGCGCCAACATATTTCTTGTATTTCTTAAATTAGAATCCCCTTTCTGAACTTCTTTATGTCGGCCTTTTTTTCCTTATGACTAAAATAGCTTAAACAACATAGTATCTCCCCTTTTAAGTAATAAAACTCCCAGCAACGCTCACTTTTCATATTATACAATGATTTTTTCATCGTCGCTTCTATATACTTTTGTATTTCTTAAATTTGGATCCCCGTCCTTAAATTGTTTATGCCGGCTTTTGCTATTTTATAACTTAAATATCTTAGGACACATAGTACCTTCCATTTGAATTAATAAAACTCCCAGCAACGCTGTCCTTTTACATTATACGATGATTTTTTCATCGTCGCGCTAACATATTTCTTGTATTTCTTAATTTAGAATCCCCTTTCTGAATTTCTTTATGTCGGCCTTTTTTTCTCTATGACTAAAATAGCTTAACGAACATAATATCTCCCCTTTTAAGTAATAAAACTCCCAGCAACGCTCACTTTTTACATTATACAATGAGTTTTTCATCGTCGCTTCTATATATTTTTTGTATTTCTTAAATTTGGATCCCCGTCCTTAAATTGTTTATGCCGGCTCTTGCTATATTATAACATGAAAATCTTGAGGCACATATTATCTTCTTTTTGAAGTATTAAAACTCCCAGCAACGCTCTGCTTTTACATTATACAATGATTTTTCCATCGTCGCTTCTATATATTTTTTGTATTTCTTAAATTTGGATCCCCTTCCTTAAATTGTTTATGCCGGCTTTTGCTATATAATAACATGGATATGTTGAGACACATATTATCTTCTTTTTGAAGTAATAAAACTCCCAGCAACGCTGTCCTTTTACGTTATACGATGATTTTTTCATCGTCGCGCCAACATATTTCTTGTATTTCTTAAATTAGAATCCCCTTTCTGAACTTCTTTATGTCGGCCTTTTTTTCCTTATGACTAAAATAGCTTAAACAACATAGTATCTCCCCTTTTAAGTAATAAAACTCCCAGCAACGCTCACTTTTCATATTATACAATGATTTTTTCATCGTCGCTTCTATATACTTTTGTATTTCTTAAATTTGGATCCCCGTCCTTAAATTGTTTATGCCGGCTTTTGCTATTTTATAACTTAAATATCTTAGGACACATAGTACCTTCCATTTGAATTAATAAAACTCCCAGCAACGCTGTCCTTTTACATTATACGATGATTTTTTCATCGTCGCGCTAACATATTTCTTGTATTTCTTAATTTAGAATCCCCTTTCTGAATTTCTTTATGTCGGCCTTTTTTTCTCTATGACTAAAATAGCTTAACGAACATAATATCTCCCCTTTTAAGTAATAAAACTCCCAGCAACGCTCACTTTTTACATTATACAATGATTTTTTCATCGTCGCTTCTATATATTTTTTTTATTTCTTAAATTTGGATCCCCGTCCTTAAATTGTTTATGCCGGCATTTGCTATTTTATAACTTAAATATCTTAGGACACATAGTACCTTCCATTTGAATTAATAAAACTCCCAGCAACGCTGTCCTTTTACATTATACGATGATTTTTTCATCGTCGCGCTAACATATTTCTTATATTTCTTAAATTAGAATCCCCTTTCTGAATTTCTTTATGTCGGCCTTTTTTTCTCTATGACTAAAATAGCTTAACGAACATGGTATCTCCCCTTTTAAGTAATAAAACTCCCAGCAACGCTCACTTTTTACACTATACAATGATTTTTTCATCGTCGCTTCTATATATTTTTTGTATTTCTTAAATTTGGATCCCCGTCCTTAAATTGTTTATGCCGGCTTTTGCTATATAATAACATGGATATGTTGAGGCACATATTATCTTCTTTCTGAAGTAATAAAACTCCCAGCAACGCTGTCCTTTTACGTTATACGATGATTTTTTCATCGTCGCGCCAATATATTTCTTGTATTTCTTAAATTAGAATCCCCTTTCTGAACGTCTTTATGTCGGCTTTTTTTACTTGGTGACTAAATTAGTTTAAGGAACATAGTATCTCCCCTTTTAAGTAATAAAACTCCTAGCAACGCTCATTTTTTATATTATACAATGATTTTTTCATCGTCGCTTCTATATATTTTTTGTATTTCTTAAATTTGGATCCCCGTCCTTAAATTGTTTATGCCGGCTTTTGCTATATTATACCATGGAAATCTTGAGGCACATATTATCTTCTTTTTGAAGTATTAAAACTCCCAGCAACGCTCTGCTTTTACATTATACAATGATTTTTCCATCGTCGCTCCAGCATATTTTTTGTATTTCTTAAATTTAGATCTTTTTCTAAATTTGTTTATGTCAGCCTTTGCTATTTTATAACAAAAATAGCTGAAAAGTCATAGTAACCAATAAAATTCCCAGCAACGATACTCTTCTTTAAATGAAATTATGATTTTTCTTCGCTGCTCCAAAAATTATTTATATTTCTTGACTTTCAATCATCTCCTTAATTTATTTTTGATTCAAAGTTTTGTTTTCGTCACAAAAATGAACATGTGGAGTATCAAAATATTGCATTGTTAACGGGACCACGAATACCACAAAATTATCAGCTCTGTCGTACTTGTGTATTATATACAGATTCCGCATGGGAGTGAGTGAAATGTATCTTACAGACACACTGAAATGTGTGAAATATTCTTTAAAATATATAACAAAATCTTATTACATACAGACAGACAGACGGACAGACACACTTATATTATTGTATTATCATCGGGACTATACATACCTGCAAAATTTGAGCTCAATCACACTTGTGGATATGTGTGAAATGTGTGTTAACAAATTTTTAATAAAAACATACAGACAGACGCGCAAGTGATTTTATATAAATGCTTTTATTTATCTTCCAAAATGCAAATAAATTTATTTATTTAATTAAGACATTTAGTTTTCGTACATTTAATTATGCACCAATGGTGGAAATCGACAGCGTTGCCAAAGGCCGTTGCTAACCTGTCTTCGGTGAAATTAGTATCGACAAAATGGAATGGAAAATTCGTCACATCATTCCAGACGACAAGCAAAAATTGAAAATACTGTCTCGCATTAATAAAGGAGGAAACAATGCCAGTATTCAAATGGCATATCGTAAATGGGATCTGTACGAATTACCAGCTTTAAGGCAAACATCTTCCGACGTGTGGGCCTTGAGAACGAGTACAAGTCTGGAAAGACCGCGCTATATAATCGTCGGGTTTCAAGACAGCAATAATTGCGACAAGAAAGAAAAAAACGCAACCCAGTTTACCCACGCCGACGTATGCGACATTAGACTGTATCTGAATTCAACCGTTTATCCATACGAAAGATGGAATTTAGATTTCGCCAAGAAACTGTACGCAGCAGCCTATTACAATTACGAAAACTTCCAAAGCAGCTACTACGGGCGCGAGATAAACGATCCGATGATAACGTTCGCGGAATATATGAAAAACCCCGTTTTTATTATCAATTGCAGTCATCAACCAGAGGCGATTAACTCATCGACAGTGGATGTAAAATTGGAGTTCCAAACGAGAAAGAATAAATTCCCCAAAGACACTAAAGTGTACGCATTAGTTATTCACGACTCATTTTTTAGTTATAATGTATTAAACGGTTCGGTGACCAATAAATCTATATTTTAATGTATCTATTATATGTAACACAAAATAATGTTCTTGAATCAATAAATTTGTAATGAGTGAAGTAGTAGTTTTATATTTATTTGAAACCCAACCAAAAAAAAAAAAGCTGGCGGAAAAGCCCGCTCTTTAAGAAAAGAGTACGGGAATTTAGAAAATGGTGGTTTATTAAGTGGAAAAAAGAGCTTAAATAACACAAGAAAAAATTTTTAAGGCAAAATATGAAAACAACGATTTAGAAAATTTGTAGGAAAGTAACGGTTAGGAATAGGGAAAAAAGTTATAAGAAAAAATTATAGAGGAAATCGAGTACTATAAGCAAGCATTTTTCTCGATAGTAAAAACGTAAAAAAAAATTTTTTCAAAAAAAAATTGAAAAATGGTGAATGCGCGCCAAAGTTGAAGTTTTGCAGCAAAATGATATTAGGAAATTAGAAAGAGAATTTTTTTCTACATATGGTAGTACTTTTCAAAATTCGGAAAGATGAAATTTTAAGAAAAGGGTTATAGTAAGTTAGTAATTTGGATTTTTTAAAGCGCTGTAGCTCGGGAACCGTTCAAGATAGAAAAAAAATAAAAGCACTTTGATAGCCCAAAATTTTGAGGAGAATGCGATGGTGTAAAAAAAATTATGATTTTTTTTTTTTGAAAATGCTGAATACGCGCTAAAGTTGAAGATTTAGAGAAAAACGGTATTGGGAAATTAAAGAGAGAATTTTTTTCTACATATTGTAGTATTTTTGAAAATTCGAAAAAATGAAATTTGAAAAAAAGGGTTATAGAAAGTTAGTAATTTGAATTCTTTAAAGCGCTGTAGCTCGGGAACCGTTCAAGATAGAGAAAAAATAAAAGCACTTTAATTACCTAGAATTTTGAGTAGAATACAATGGTGAATGAAAAAAATTTGGAAAATCTTAAAAATGACAAAAAATTTAGATGAAAAAATTGAAATTCTTGAGTTAGGAGGCTAGGGCCGCCGAACGGGAGTATGTGGAAGTTGTAGGGGGAGGTTTTTTTTTTTTTTTTCAAGTCAAGGGGTAGTTTGTGTCCATAACAGAGATACGGTGAGTTATAAAATCATATTATTCTCAAACTTATATAATGCATATATGCACTCCACCTTACCCCCTCCAACTTTTTGAATGTATATAGAGGCTGGTATTAGAATTATTTCATCATTACACATTCGATCGGCAAGATGGAAGATATACCAAAAAGGATCATTGGCATTGTCAGGCCATTCGTGCCCGGCAAAATATGCAAGTGTGAGGAGTGCGGGGGTACCGCACCAGGAGCGGCACCTTCGGCACCGCCTGCAACGCCGACACCACCAGCGACGACGACGGTGCCGCCAATGAGAAGACCAAGGGCTGCACCTAGGTCGGTGTTAATATCGTTGGGTATTACTCCACGGTAGGCACCCCACCCTCCCCTCCAGGCCCTTTTAGGGCCACAAAAACGGTCCTTTTCAGGACCACATTATATTTTGATCGTAGTTTAGTAATCGTCACTTATGGGGCGAGATATTCGTTTAACGACGATTTGTCTCGTAGCTTAAGTGCCAAGTTATATGCTTGAGAACCTATGAAAATGTTAACAGTTCAAACAAGGTTTCTATTATTTTTTTTTGTAATGTATTCTTCACAAAATATTAAGAATAAGTCTTATTGTCTAAACAAATCTAATTCCTTATTTAAAGTTTTTGAAAAAATCAATAATTCTATATGCTCTCACCAATACATAACATTTAGAATCCGTTGGTGGGGTGGGGGTAGTTCTATATATATGAGACTGGGTCAGTTACACAGTCATATATTCATCAACCCTCATACGATGAACATGGAGGAAGAAAGACCCGCCAGCCGAGGCTCATCCATCTTTAGTGATGACACCGTAGCCGACAACGTTGGAGACCTGCAAGTCTTCGACGACGACGAGGTGGATTTTGAAATTGACGTCCTACGTTGGGACGACTTGGATGAGCCGATTCCGCTAGTATATGACCATGATCCGGGTCTAGTGGAATTAGACGACGCGGGTGATTGGGTCTTACAAAGACTCGAAACTCCGTCGCCGCAGCCAGAGCCGGACTCGACGGAAGATGCGGTGCTGGAAATTCCAGCATCACCAACACCCGACGACCCACAAGGCCCCTGCGATTCGTCAAGCTGGTGGTCGACCAGCGAGGATGGGGCACCATAAGCCCACACTCTCCCTGGCCCTTTTTAAGGGCACACAACAACGGTCCTTTTCAGGACCACAAAATACTTTGATCGTAGTTTTAGTACATATTAGTACTTTGTTACTAATATTGTATGTATAGAATATACAATATTAGATACAAAGTATTAAAACTTTAAGTGCTGGTGGAACCCAGCTAAATCGTTCGTTCGTATTTGAGACCACAAACAACTTTTGGTCTCAATACGTAATACGACATTTGTTTTCACCCCCCACCATTAATTTGTCTCTATATATACGACCACCAATACTTATTACAATCATTTTAGTTCAACATGTCAGCGACTCAACAACAACAACAACAACAACAACCCATCCAATGCCCTGTGGTAGATTCTACCACAGAGAATTGTTTGGAGTGGGAGCCGAACGATCCTAGATGGGATGAACTTTGGCGGTTCATCATCGAATACACAGAGGACAGCACCGCCACCCCCGCTGATGACGACGGGCCGTGCGACTCCACAACTCAATAAAAGAGTCGCATGTTTTACAACCAAACGGTCCTTTTCAGGACCACAAAATAATTTGATCGTAGTTTTAGTTGGTTATAATACTTTGTAACCAATATTTTATGTTTTTTTCATAAAAACATACAATATTGAGATACAAAGTATTAGAAGTTCTGGCGACAGAACCTTAACTTCATAAACCGAACCATGTTTTAGCATACTTGTAAATATTATCAGAAAATATTTACAACTATTGCTATTGCGTAGTTTTAGTGGATTATTCACTCTTTTTTTTTATTACCTAATATTATGTGGGACAGGGCCTATATGAAATAACAAACAAAAATAAATTTTCAAGTCATTTTTATTCTCATTATAAAATATAAAAAATTTGATCAAACATTTTTTATTAACTACATTATATATATATATATATATATATATATATATATATATATATATATATATATATATATTTACAAACTTAATACTATAAATTAAAAGCTAATCTCTACAACTACCTAACACCTACTACATAATTTATTAAAGTCCTCTAATTGTCTTTTTAACCGCGCAGATTTCACCTTTTTTATCTCTAATTGTCTTTCAAGTTCTATAATGTCACTGGCACACTCGTTCACTTCATTCACTAAGCGTCTTTTCATGGCGTAAATGTCTGTCAATTTGGTCTTCTGAGAGTTGGTGAAGTCTTCGACCCACTCCGGTTGTGATGGTTCGGAAGAAGACGCGGTTTTATTTGGTGAAGACGATGACGACGACGACGACGACGACGACGACGAAGCAGCGGAAACTTCATCGCCTTCAAAACACCTCTTAAACCGCTTCTTCATGGGTTTCCGGCACCCCAATATCGGCGACAGGGGCGCTGGCGCTGGGGAAGACTTCACCTCCGACACTATTTCATTCTCTACGCTGGCCGGTGTTGGTGGCGTTGGTGGTGTTGGTCCATCGGGGTCTTCTATGACTTCCACTTCTACTGACAGTGGCTCTTGCGGTGCTGTTTTTAGGAAGTCGGGTAATGAAACAGGGGTGGAGGGACGCTTAAAATTAAACTTTTTCTTCTTCCCTTGTCACACACCTTTAATCGCCCAATAAAATGTTTTTTTATCGGCGATTTCCGACTTCCGCATAGTCAAGAGCTTTTTCAGTTTCGAAGCTTTCGGAGAAGATTCCCTAGGCCGCGATGCTTTTCGCACAACCACATCACTAATCACATTTATCTTTGGCTCCTTCTCCTCCGTCCAGCATTCGAGAAATTGCGCTGCCGACTGAACCAACTCTTCGTCGCGACCATCGTTGAGGGCTCGGTCTTCGGCATCTTCATGCTCCACGCCATTCCAGTTCTCGAACACCCCCGGACTTAACACTTCTAAACCACTCATGTTCTCCAGCATGCCTTGCTGTGAACCGCAGCTCACGTCAAGAGCATCTAAAAGAGACCGTACACTAGACATTTTCGATATTCAAACTCACACAATTAACTTTTTCTTAGCACTGTACTGTTTGCTGTTCTGACGAACTGTGAAGAGCTCGAGCCAGCAAGTCTGCTTTTATGCCCATTTCCCCCACTACACCGCCTTTATTCCTTTTGTTCGATGCATTAAGTATAATATTTAAACTTGTCAGATGCAAGGCCAAGGCCAAGGCCGACGTAACCGGCAATACCAGGGTCGTTTTCAGGGCTGTAATTTTCATGGATTTTTTTTTGTCCCTGTCAAGGTTATTTTATAGAAGCATATAAATATAGTACTAAACTTGTTAGATGCGAGGCCAAGGCCAAGGTCAAAGTACCCGTCAATGTCAGGGTCGTTTTCGAGGTTGTAATTTTCAAGGATTTTTTTTTTGGTCCTGTCAAGGTTATTTTAAAAAGTAATACATAATTAGAGTACCGCGATTGAAAAGTACAACATATTCAAACATCATGTTGCCAACTGATGAACAACCTAGTGAAGCAGCCAAAAGATACAGTCATATACCAAAAGCTTTTTATTTAACTTGTCATCATTGTAAAAGACTAGGTATCTGCTGGCCAAATGATCTTACGTACGACTTCAACTACATTGACCTTTTCAGGGTTAAATTTGTACAATGCGGCTTTTGTGCACTAGTTTACTACCAGTTCAAGGACATTAATGAACGTGCCATCCAGAGAAGAAATTGGGTCATAGAAGAAGCTTACCTGTACAGAAGAAATTAACATGTATTTTATTTCTTAATTTTTAATTTTTTTGTTTGTTATTTTTTTTATTTTTTTTAATAATAAAAAGTAAACTCAATCTTTTGTTATATTTTAATTTTTTTTTCAGTAAAACAATAGTAAAATGAATCTGTATGTGTATTTATTAAACATCACCTAAAATACGTTTTGCAATCCATATTTTTCTGCAGAGTCCGTTTATTAATGAAATAGAACCATATATTAGGGTGAAATCTAATGGTTTCAAATCAGTCTCACATAACAATGTCAGAAGTAAACACTATTGATAAGTTCGGTCGCAAAAGAAAATTTAAGGATTTTAACTTTATGCGAGGTCCTTCAGGAATAGGTTTTAAACTTACACCTAATGGAGATTACGACATGGGAAGCAAAAGAGTGTGCTATTTAGCAGAACCTCTTGAATGAGACGATGCGACCACACGAAATTATGTTGATAATAACCTTGCTCAGTGTGTGCAAGATACGCAGAAAGCTTTACATGACTCAACAATTGTTATTAAAGATATATTCAGAAACCAACTTGAAGGTTACGTACGCAAGAAATTAATTGAAACCGGTCAAGAACTTAGAGGATACATTGATGATACTGTTATTGCAATATATGAACTTAGGCAAGACGAACTGCGTGATGAACTTAACTCTAGAATGTTGAAAATTGAAAAGACTATGGAGGATCTTGTCAGCAAACCTGTTTCACATTAAACATTTACTCGTAGACCTGTGCGTTTAATTTACTATTAGACAAATTTTTCAACAATAACTTTTACAGTTTGTTATTTGTCGACGCTTCATTATATTTATAATTTTAAAATAAAGGTTCAATAAAAAAGCAATCAAGTAATGAATACATGTTTTTTATTTAAAAAAAAAAAAAAAAAAAAAAATTACAATACTATCGTTACATATTAATGTTGTATGTTTAATAGAAATAATAAAAACAATACAAATAATGAAATATGGATTTTCCAGATTACGTGCTGTCCTGACTTAGAAATGATTCCAACACGGTGACTAAATTTGCTAAGTTTTCTTCCGGGTCTGTTTTGTAAAAATCTATGTCTGCATGCCCCCAAGGTAGAGTTTTGGTTGAATTGGAAATTACATAACGTTTATCATCGCTATGTGACAATGCTACTTTATTTATTATGTTGGTATAAATGTTATGTAATTCACTTCTAAATGTCTTCATCTTTCTTAATATCAAACCACCCCGTTCAACAATTCTTTGGTAGTCTTCCTGATGAAGGTCTTTCTCGATAACACATTTTTTGATACCTTTGGCTTTTTTTAATTCATTATTAATGGACTTTACATAATAAGCCTTCGCGCCGGTACCATAAAAACTTATTATCGGATCACCAGGAAACTCATCTTTCATTCTACCAACTACAGAATTACTTTTAATTATGTTGAAATTATTAATTTCGGGGTAATTTGATGTATCGAATTTTTCGGGGTTTTCTGATATAGTTTGATAAAAGTTTTCCGTATACACTTTTAATATAAGCGAGTCAGTATCGGTGTAAAGTAACGAAGCATCATCGCCAAACTTGGATTTAATAAAATTATAATAAAAATCGTATATTACAGTCTTTGATATATCTAATATGGAAAAACCGATATAAATTGGTTTATTGTACAATATTTTAACTTTATTCATATGTATAGCAACAAAGTTCTCGGTAAATATCGAGCTACTATTGAAATTGGGGCGGGATATTAGTGCTCTAGCTCCATTTCTGCCTACACTGTTCTCCCAATGTGTTACTAATTTTATATCCTTTCGATTTTCCACATTTTCCATAGTTTTACCAAATATCGCGTTATTTTTTAATTTAAAAGTGTCCTTCGCAAATTTTGTGGTGGCCTTGTTACGTAAATTGGTATTAAAATCAATATACGATTTTAGCCATTTTGATTGCTCAAACTGTAATACTCGATGGGTTTGCATTACCACTAAGCCGTTGGCGATGGCTTGTTTTAAAGTTCTATAGTGTACAATGTATTTTTTTTATCTTGTAAATTAGGAATTAATTTCGGTAATTTAGCGTTTTCTGTTGGCGGTATGATATTTTCTACTAGAAATGGAAGATCAGAATGTGCATCATGCAACTCAGTCGGATAATGCACATCCACTTCCAAAACGTAGCCATGTAAACTATCATCACCAACAGCCATAATATTTAAATCCAGAATTTCGCGCTCGCTTAACCATCGAAAACCACCATATGGTAATGCTTGTGACATACTATGACCATATAGATTTGTAGCATCAAGGTATGTTATAAATGAAGAAGGTTTTGTTGGGTCATAGTCTGGTAAAAAAATATTATTAGCGATGTGCTTCCTTTCTGTACACTGGCTTATGCCGCCGCGTATACCTTTCTTAAAAAAATGTATCATGTCTATATCAGTTAAGAGCTCTAACTCTACCTTAGTCATACGTAGCATACAATCAAATGATAAACTTGGAAGGGTATAGTAATGTGCTGGATCAAGTTTATCGAATTTTAAACAATTATTCCGAAATTGCTCAAAAACATCACACAATAGCAACACATCTGATTTTAAATACACGTCCGAATAGTCCCCCAAAGTTTTACACCCAAACAAGCGCCATACTTCTTTTGCTCTTCTATAGCTTTCATCGCTAATATGTTCTTCCCGTAAATTATCATAAAATTCATCTTTACTTAGAAGACATGTATTTTCCATTTTTTCTATAGAGTCAATAAAGCTATAGGGAAAAACACCCTTTTGACGCATCAAATTAAATTGGTTGATATTTGAAAAATGTTTCCGCGTTTCAATAAAATCGTCGTCGTTTAAACCGCTGCCTAAATTTTCCAAAGACGTTGACAGAAATTTAAAACTATCAATAAATCGCAACTTTAAATATTTCCTCTTGACTTTTCCACATTTACTATCAAAATAATCGTGCACATAAATGCTTTTGGTAAATGATATGTACTTTTCCTTACTTTGAGCCAAAACACCAATTTTATCCCCATATTTACATAACTCTTTTATAAATAAATGGCTGTCGTAGCCGCTTAAGTTATGAAATATGATAGGGATAAAAGAGGGTAATTTATAATTTAAATTACAAACGGAATGTGCAGCACCAAATCTTTTTGCACCAGTTATGTGACAGTGGTCTCGTACTTTAATCTCACCCTCTTCAAAAGGGCCTTCACATATACCACATATTTTAGCATCATTAAACTCCCTTTTTTCTTCAGGCGTTAACGGTTTCATAGGCTTAATGTCTTTTAAATATGTGTTGTATAGAGCCCTTAAATCACACTCGATACGATCCAAAAAGACTTGAGCTGCATTATTCCCCCGAAATAGCTCAAATTTCGAAAGTGAGTCGTCAAAAGAGCATTTAATTAAATAAGCAAAAGAATATGGTTCATGTTTAAAACTTTTTACAGTGTAAGAATTTTGTGGGTTTGGTTGTACCGTTTCAATGGGTTTTAAAACAGATTCGAAATCTGCATAAACCACGAATGGAACGCGCATTTGCTTTTCTATACCCTCGAATTTTAAAATATTTTCCGGCACACTCTTTCCAAATTTATCGATTTTTAAATCCACTGAGGGTGTTTGCGTGAAAATGTGGTTACAATCGTAGCTTTGATGTAAAGTTAAAGCTGACGGTGTACTAAAATAAATGAGGCAACCATCACAGAAATATATTTTATGTTGTTGACAACTAATTTGACTTGAAACTAAACGTGATAAATCCCGAATCCAACAATAATGACTCTTTGAACAAGTCGTATCACAAAAATGTTCACCGCCATCTTTACTACTACAGTCTTTTGTAATTAACAATAAATTTACATGCCTATCCAACTTTTTTGACGCATACCTCAGTGGACCAATAACTTCATGTATTACTTCATTATTTTCATATTTAGATTCCAGACCGTATACGTTAATTGATATGTTGTTCATTTCCTCAAATTTTTTAATGTCACGTTATTTTACTGGAAAATCCATACCTGTTACATTTAGCACTCTAGAAAAATGGGGGTAGGATGTCTTCTGTGAAGGCTCTGCTGTTGGAGGAAACAATGCTGATGTTACAGCCCACGCAAAGCAAAATTCGTCCTGGTTAATCACATTGACGACAGCTCCTTTCTTTTCAATAGAACACGGCAACTTGATGTATGATGAGCCACCCATAGGCATATACTTGTTGATACCAACTTCCAAGTATAAAATTCGCACAAGAGCCCATCCTATAACAAGAAAAATAATATATAAAAATCAGTTTAATATATCGGGTTTTGATTTTTCCATACCTGAATCTTTCTCCTGGAACTCTGTCGCCTGCGTTTTTATTAATTCGGTGAAAGAATGGTAAACGGCATCCAAATCACTTTCTACACTAATTATTTGGTTAGCAGTGTTGAAGGATTTTTCACTGAATATTTCTTGTGATGGAAGCATGTACTCGCCAACAGCTGTCATGTTAACTTTTAAAGCATGATGCACACGCAATAAATTATTAACAAGTTCCACCACCTTGGATTTAATGTCTGCAAAGAACATTGCGTAATCGGAATGCTCCATATCACTGCTAACCCGATAGGTTGCAATTCTCCTTTTGAAGGCACATTCAACGAGTTGCACACCATGACATACCGGCAAACATGAATTATTTTTATGTTGTTGTGTTCGTTTATGCACCGACATATGATTTATTGGAACATCTACATTACATGTAGCGCAATTAATTAGCGGAATCGTCGATGTATACTCTTCAATTCGGAGCCGTTTTCCTCCAGGCACTTCATTAAATCTCGCCGCACACGATTCTCTTTGATGACGTCTCATATTATAAATATTAGTAAACTTAGAACCGCAATTTTCACAAACATATGCCATGATTTGTCAAATATTAACACATGTACTACCTATACAAGTCAGAGCCAACTGATGAATGAAACTGCCCCATACCTTATATAAAACCATTCAAGGTCACCCCCAACCACGTAACATATCTTCAAGGTCACACACCCAAGGTGACCTTCAACAAAGTCAAGGTCGTCTCGACCAAGGTCAAGGTCAAGGTCACACACACAACCTTGAACACAAGGCCAAGGCCAAAGCACACGTGCATTTTCAAGGTCAATGACAAGGACATGTGGGCGGGGCCAAAGGGGGTGAAGCAAGGTCAAGGTCAAGGTCGAGGAGTGGGGGGATCGAGCGAATCGGGTTATGTTCACTACTAGTTTAAAAAGCGAATTTATTTGATGTTAAACTGACAGCTCTAGCATACTTTGATAGCTATTTACCTGGTAGCTGGTGGTAATGAAATGAGAAAAGTAAATTTACCACTTAATTTTTAAGGGTGATTTACGTCTAAACCGTTGGGTTTAGCGATGTAAATAAAGAGCACCTTTTTTAAAGGCCTGGCATCAGTCTTTCAGAAATTATGCCAAAAACTACTGTAGCTGTCAACACTAAAAAATTATGACAAAAAAACAATTTTCAATGTAGGTAAAGTGCCCTCTAGCGGCAAACAATCAATGTGAATTGTTAGTAAAATGATGAAGCGCAGAAGACTTAGCCTATCTTTCAAATATTAGTCAAATCGGTTTTCCTGTAAGCGAGTAATTCAAAAAACAAAAAATAAAAACTTGAACTTGGACGGCTTGTAACTCGAAAACGAATGACATTTTGAAAAAAAATTATATGAAGCTCTACCCTTATTTGGTCAAGTAGAATCACCCCCTTAAGTTTCGTGATCGATTTTTGAATCACCCTGTATATCGGGCTAAGAAATTTACGTCTCAAGTTCTGTAAATATCGATATTGGAAGGTTTTTGAGGCCTATATTACCAATCTAAAATTAATTTGAAATTTAAGATAGTGGATTTACTATGACAGACTAAATATTTGTTTGACAGAATTTCACTGGTATTTCGAGAACTCTAAGAATCAAAAAATCTTTAGTGGTGATTTACAACTTTGGATAAAATGGGTACTTTTTTGCCACCTCGAAGTCATTGCGACGTATACTAATCTCGATTAGTACTTAGTTCAAATAATTTATGGATATCATAATGATTTTAAAACTAAAAATCGAAAAATAAAATTTTTATTAAGAAAGTTGAACAGACTTCTAAAAGTGCCCTAAAAAGTGAAAAATAACTTTTTATATTAAATTGAAATTTTTGAAGTCAGAGCCAAATTATTTCTAAATGAAAAAAATAACTACTAATATACAAATTATTTGTAAGAAAGCAATTATAAATAAATTATTTTTAATTTGTTCACGTGTATCCCATTTTGTCAGGTATTAGTTTGGCGTCGACTTCAAAAATTTCAATTTAATATAAAAATTTATATTAATTTTTCACTTTTTAGCGCACTTTTAGAAGTCGGTTCAATTTTTTTTTATAAAAATTTTATCTATATCCAACCCGACAAAAATTATGGGACTAACAGTGTAAATAAAATGACGTTTTTTCAAAAACGGTTAGGATTAACGACATGAATGAAGAGTACTTAATTTTTAATCAATAGTTAAAAGTATGAGTTTTGAGTTCAGGAAAATATATCCGATTTTGCCTCTTATACTGTAGTTTATTCAAGAACTAGAGAGAGTAATAAATCATTTTTTACCCTTTTTTTTTCTTCGCAAGCTACCTGTGTTCTTTAGTCCAATGTCCTTGTCAAAATCTGTTAGGACACATATAGTTTTCATAGGAATGGGTTAGAAATCTTAAAATCAAAAATACTGGTCTATAATAATGGACTATTTGGGTTGGATAACAATAGATATTTGGATGTGTGAAGTGTTAAAAACGATTTTAATCCTTGTCATAGGCGTCGGAAGGAGGTTTATTTAATCACTAAGTATTTATGACACAGAATTGTATTTTTATTATTTTTAATTTTGGCATAAAAACCGTTTTAGGCACATTCAGATTAAAACATAGCCTTTCCCTCTCAAAAAATTCGAAGTTATAATTTAAATACTTATAAAATACCCATCGTCAAAAATACAAGAAGTTAAAACTTATAAAAAAAACAAATTTGTCCATATAATATTAAATTTTTTTTGGGGCTATTGGTTTTTTATTATTAATTAAAAACATTTTTAGGATATTTGACGTTTTAGTTTATTTATTTCTTAAATCATCTGCAGAATTAAAATTAAACACTAAAAGGGGATTCAAATGTAATCAATTTTTATATATTACAGAAAATTTAAATAATAAATTGTGTTTACGCTAGTAAACATTATATATCTAATTCATAATCAAGGTCAGTGAAGCTATCTTCGCTCAAATTAATTATAATTGGTTCCTCTGTCTCACCGATCATGAGATTGAGTGATCTATAAGAACAGATTTCCTATCTGGTTTTTCCTAGTAAAAATTAAGTTCTCTGAGCAATTTCCAGAGCTCAGTTCTTTTAATTTCAGGTAAATGCCGATCTTTATTGATTTTAGTTAGAATTTTGTCGACGGTTGGGATTTGCTTCTTATAATAAAATGTATGTACAAATCCTTTTATTGCAGTTTACATCTCTTCTTCCAACGAGGTTTTTCGTCTGCCTGTGATCGAATGTAGCTTGTGAGTACTAACAATTCTAGTCTTTTTTTCTCTTTCAGTATTTTTTACATAGTAGATTTTCCAACTCCTGTCAGTTTGGAACATATCTCAACAGAGCTTTTAACATTATTATCTAGATATTGATATCTGAAGGCATCATAAACATTCATCGTAATAAATTTTTCGTTGAGGATAAAATGCCCTGGTTTAGCGATTTTGGAATAAATATAGATGTGGAAGCCATATATTTTGGATATCTCACTAATCTCAAATAATAAATAAAAACAAGCACAAACAAGATAAATCACCAAGGACACACTGTAAGGTGTACTTTGCTCACTGACAGAAATTAAATTGAACTATCAGAAATTTTATTGTTGCATTATATTTATAAAAGCTTATAATATTTAAATATAATTAGATTTACGGTAATAGTTACCGGCGGCACTGGAGCAGGTAGACCTGACCCAGCCTTTTACACTAGAAGTGGGAATGTTGCTAGTGCTACCCCCCCCCCCCCGCCCCATCGACCACTGGCTTTCGCTTGCCATACGATACTTTTGTGATATCAGCCCCCCCCCCCAAAGAGAGAGGCTGGATCCGCCCCTGTACACAGCTAGTCCGTCCCTGCAGCTATGAGTAATTCATAACACTTTCTTGAATAGTAATTTGAAGGGTCTTACCTGGTATACATCATATTAAAAAAAAATTGAAATATACCTGGTGGTTCAATAATTATGTGTAAAAAACTTGATTCCAATGCAGCTCTTTGGGAGCCCATATCTCCAAAAAAGAGATCTATACGAAAAAAGTTTATATGAACTTGTAGTACTCCTTTCACGCGTTTTTTTTATATTCGGGAGATTTCCCACATTTTCCCTGATACCCTGTATATTGCCGAGAGTTTGAAAAATGCTTACCTGACACCCTGTATCATCAACCATGCATAATTATTCAATACTCACCTATATTATCTTAGAGGTCATATTCAATGAAATTCAAGTCTACATATTATCGGAATTTCCAAAACCAGTCGAAACACATTTTAAGATGTCCCATTCTTAGTCAAATTTAATTTGATATTTTCGGAAGAAGTCGGAGTGTGCAAGTGATTTTAACATAAAAATGCGTATTCAATTATGGCTTGGAATATTTTCTATAGGTTTAAGTTTTTGTCATTCTGCAATAATTTCCAAAAGCCATGAAGGTTTGTATTTCGATTTTTCACTTACTATAAAATTCAGGGGTTAGTTTTGTATTTCTATTTTTCTATGAATATAAAATTTAGAGGTTACAATTTGGCGCTCGTAAAATTTAGTATATATATATATATATATATATATATATATATATATATATATATATATATATATATGTATATCATTTTCTTTTTATTTTGTCTTTTCTTGGGTTTAGGTTCTTTATTCAACAAAAAATCAAAAACAATTTGACATTTCGCCCTTTATTTTAGGCATCTTCAAAAAATTTTTTTTTTTTTTTAATTATTGATCTTCCTAAAACATATTTTTTATATAATTAAAAACATTCATACACAAACATATTTACAATTTTAGAAAACAAACAAACAAACACTTTAAAAAACTATTCAAATTTCTAAAAAAGTATTTAATTTTATTAGTACATACCTTGACATTTTGTTTATTTATTAATAATGAAATGAATTTTTAACATCGTCTATTTAGGTACTTAGGATGCATGGAATGCGAGTGTGTTTTATTTTTTATAGTTAAACAATTGAATAAAAAAATTTTATGTTTAAGAGGATATTTAATTTTTGATGTTTATTGATAGAATACTTAATATTTTTCTTTAAATTAGGCTGGTGTAAAATGTGGCTCAAATTTCCTATTTCCGTTCTGTCGTTAACAGTGTTTTTATCTTTCTATCATTTCCTTTATCGGCAATTTTTGATAATTCATATCTTTGTTTTTGATTATGGTACTGTTATAATCGAAGGCATGTTTTTCATCCTGTGTGTGTTTGTTTCACGCTGTTGAGGTGTTTTTCGTATATTTATGGCCATTCAATCTGTTCATTAGCAATTGGCTTGTCATGCCTATATATTCTTTGGAACAATTTCAGCAAGGGTTCGAATATTCTACATTTGACTTATTCATGAGAAGAGTTTTACTTTTTAAATTAGTAAATAGTGTATTTAATTTATTATGAAACCTGTGATATAAGATAATATCATGCTTTTTAAAATGTATTTTATTTTTTCTGATAGTTCACTAGTGTAAGGTAGTGCTACATATTTTTGCTGTTTATATTATTTGTTTCTGGTTATTAGGTTATTATAAAATTTATATGTACGTTTATTAATCGGTGATAGTCTTTTCATTGAAATTATTATTTATTAGTGTATTTTTCACTTTTGCAGTATTCTTGGTCGAAATTCTGGAGACGTTAGAGAGATGGCACGATCAGACAGACCGATTATAACACTATTTTTTTGGGTTTTTGAGTGATTTGAGAAACAGTTTAGATATTTACCCGACCAAGTTGGTTTGGTGTTCCATTCAGTTAAGATCTTGTTTTTTCTACGTATAAGTGTCATATCTAGATATGAATCTTATTTTTATCTGAATTTTGAGTTCAGCAAATTAAAAAAAAGAACGAGACATCTTATTAAAAACAATCTTATTCTGCATTCCCGATGAAATTTTAAAAAATAAGTGGCTTAAATTTTGTTGAAATTGCTTAAGTAGATCAAGAGATATCTGGTTGATCCGTATAAAAAATGAAGTTTCAAGAAAAACGCAAAAAAATAGTATCGAGTCAGCATGTTAAAACTATTTTTTAAAATTACGTTCACTCTGCGATTGTATCTAAAGTCTTCTATCCGATATTCCCGGAGCAGCTGTTTTGTATATATATAAAATTAGGCTCTCCTTTCAAGCTTTTACATTTCCTGGATTTATATATATTTTTTAGTAAATTAAAACAAAAATTAAACCTCTTTCAAAAAATCATTAAAGAGCAAAGAAAAATATTTTAAAAACTTTTATCTATTACTGAAATTTCTGAAGTCGAAGACAAATTACTACAATAAAAAAGCAATTAACGAAAAAAACTACCTATAACTGACTAAATTATTTGTTGGATTTTGTTAGAAGAAAAAATACAGTTTTTTCTTTCTAAATGGTTTTATTTGTTATTGCATTTTTGGGGCAAGCAGAATGAATTTTAGTTATTTCTTGAATTTATTTTTAATTGGCGCCGGCTTCAAGATATGTACAAGTAAATGATTAATTTTTTTAGGTTCGTATTATATATAACTTCATCATTTTAAAATGAAGAATCTTAGGTAAACTGTTTGATTGCTGGATTGTCAACTTGATTTAACCTCTGGGTTCCAAGCGACCTGCAACGTTAGACGTTGTCATGGTACCTTAGCGTTGTTGACTTCACTCGTATGCGTTGATGAGCCGGACTTGTAGGTGGTTTCTATGTATGCAAAGTGACAGTTTGGAAATAGGATGCGTTTATAGCGAATATTCTACACAAATTTGTTATCAATTTTGAAATTTTACAACAAGTATTTATTAATTTTATAAATTTTTAAAAATCACTATTATCAAGGTGAATAGGATGCAACTTTCTCTTTGGTACTACTCCAACATTTATACATAAGTTCAAAACAATAAATAAACAAGATATTTTAAGAAGAACAGGATTTATTTGCAAAAATACGTATGAAAATACATTTATAGTAAGTTTTTTGTACATAACTTTTTTTCAAATGTTGACTTTCGTTTATATTCCTGATTGCTTTCTCTAATAAGAATTCAACTATAATCCTCCATCATTGGTAGATCCCATCTACCTTGGTAGCATTGCTCTATTATTAATATGTCTTGGTGGGACCTTTGTTGTCACTAATCACACCCAAATTTTCTGGGAAAAAATTCAAATAGGAGTGCAAGAAATGTATTTTAAAAGACAACACTCCACACAGCTAATTCAACATGACTTAATTTTTGCTCAAACTGTGGATCCCTTAGTATTTATGTAATTTGTGATCCAACAAATATTCTTTCCTTAAGCTTAGCATCACTTAGATTATTAGAAAAATTTGTTGAAGGTATTTAAATGCATCTTCTTCTTTATCTAATGCTTTAACGAAATTTTTAATCAATCTCAGTTTAATGTGTAACGGAGATAACAGCAATTTTTTGGGATCAAAAAAGATATATTTTTTATGTTGGCTTAACCTGGAATATATTGGTCCCTCGGAAGCCATTCTTTTACTTGGTACTGGCTCTGTGTTAGTCTACTGTCTCAAAGACAAAGAAGAGAGAAATACTTGGTAAATCCTCTGTGAAGACCTATACTTGAAACGCTGTATATCTTTAAAAATTTAGTAATTGTAACGGTTTTTAGTTGCCATACATAAAAAAAAAATGTTCCTCATAAATATAACTAGGGTCGTTCATTTCGATTTTCTGTCCTCCTCTCGGAGTAGAGAAAAATAAGTTATTTTTACAATTGAAACAACATTTATACTTATTTCATAATTTTTAACATGTTTTATTATCTAAAATTTTATAATTCTTCAAAATATCCCATTAATATTTGTATAAAAATATGAACGTTAACACGCTTATCTACTCCGTATCTACTCCAGACATAACATAAATCGGAAAAAACTGATGATTTTCCCTCCTTGTTTCTCTTAATAATAATGAAAGAGATAAAAGATATCACAGGTCAGGAGCAAGGAAACAAAAGAAAGCCGCTGTTATTTACATAACCTTGCCTCAGACTAACTGTGTCTTTATTTTGTCCTTCTATAATAACGGCAAACAATATTATTAAAGGCATTTTTGTCGACAACGTTGCGATATTTTTATTATATTACGATATAAAATAGTTTAGACACTCTGTGCCGCTATTTAATATTGTAGTGTTTAGTGTTTGTGACTTTAAACATTTGATAGCCTATAAATTTTAGACTATCGTTATTATAATAAAAACACTTTACTAGTGCTTGTTTTTATTGGATTTATTTAGGTTTTCTAACTGGATATGGATGTACATATGGATAATTTTAATCAGCTTGATATACCGGTAAGTAACTAATAAAGAGGTTTTTCTTTCGAAAACGTTAAGCAACATTCTGTAGAGCTTTATGAAAATACACAGTATTTCAAACTCATGTGTACACTATGATTAGTTAATACAGCTTGTACAGAATGTAATTAGAAATATTTAAAATATTATAACAAAGAATAATACAATAGCTGAAAACAAGGGAAACTGTTCCTTGAAACATATGCCTGAAATGCTTAATTTTGGAAGAAAAAAATAACAAGATGAACAAAATAGTACACATGCACAAATTTTTTAGTTATTTTTACAGGGAACGTTTTAGATTTCTAGGTATTTATTGGATTTAGTGAAGATTTAGGAGATTATTAGAGTACTTTAAGGTAGTTTTTGGAAAAGAAAACAAAATCGTAGCTCCATTCTTAGTATAATGTACTCTCTAGTATACAGGATCCTATCATTTTTCCAACCTATAATCTATATGAAAGAGGCCACTTTTAGCGACTTACATTTGTGTTTTAGGATATGGAGAATCACCCTTCTTCTTCAAGTATGCAGAGTCCTAAATTCCGCCACATAAGAAGCTGTCCTATAGCCCAAGATTGGATTAAATTTACTCACGATTATGTTAAAAGGAAGCTGCCTAATTGTAATCCTATAGAGGTAAATTTGGGTTATGCTTATTTTTATACCTAACTGTTATTAGTCGCACTTTTTAGAAATTGAATTGTTGATTTTAAAAACAACATAGTTGACTCCAGCCCTACTGTTATTTATTTTCTACTACATAACATTTTTTTGTCATATTTGTTTCTAACTTTTGTTTTTTAAGTGATTCAGAAAGTGTTTAAAATGTTTGTCAGTTTTAGTAAAACATACTTCTGACTACAAAGGAACAATACCCTGAAAATAAAATGTGAAACCTTAGTGACTGCACATTTGTCAATAAAATTATATCAATATACATGTATAAAAATATTAGTAAATTTGTTCACCCAGAACTTCCTTCATCATTAATTTGATGTGCTTTAATTGCTCAGTTGAACTCGTATAACAATTTTTTTTAAGCCAAATCACTATTTTTGATTTTAACTTAAATTTCCACCCATGTGCCGACTTATTCTGATATAATTATACATATTCAGTTGATATGATTATTAAATTCCATTACCCAAGAATCCTGAAAACGTATGACAGTGTAAATTCAAAATTAAACTTCTCCATCTACCAACAACCTCTTGTTCGTAAAATATTAAATGCTATAATTCAGGTAAGCAAGTACCTTAAAAATATTTTGAAAATACGGATAAATCCCATGGAATATATTAACTTCCATTCTTTTCACTTTGTCTTGTTACAGTATTGTTTCATCTAATTAGTTTTTGTTTACTTTTCGTTTCCGGAATATATATTTTTCAAAATTTTATATAGCTGGTATAATTGTCAATAAGAGAAAAATTACTTTTAGAATTCTTAAGTTTAAATCTAGTTTATGTGTCCCCTAATCATTTATCCAAAAATCACTTTAAAAATATTTGTTTATAGTATGAAATATGTACATTTAAAAAATTTTCCTTACAGGCTAATTTACTAATTAAAACAAGTAGCAAGGGAAGATCTGGGTAATCAACTTTATGAATTTTTAAAATTCAAATTAGAAATTAAATTGCAATTTTTTTTTTATAAAAATTTAAAACAACTTAGGAAACTGCCCAATGCTTACACTTATCCCATACAACTGTGAGAACTTTCCTAAATGTCCCAATAACGACAATAAAGGAAACAAGAAAAAGGAAGAGACCAAAAACTGAAGATACGCCGGAAGCAACAAAATTACAAATTAGAGATGAAATATATATGATGTATTCTGAGGGTAAGTATTTCTAAAAAATTTTATATGTTATATTTTATTCTAACTTGTTTTGTTTACATTTTCTAACCCGTCAAGGTGTATGTATAATGAAAATATAAGTTTTAAAAATAAAAAAACCCAAAAAAATATTTGTAATGAATACAAAAAGTAAACCTAATTTTACTAAATTAAATAGAATATCAAGATTTCGTCATTTCTTCATAACAATTTTTTATTTGTGAAGGTACCTCAATAACAGTCTCAATATTGTTGGAACGATTAAAGGCAAAAGAAATATACCATGGAGCAAGGACAAGTCTAGGCATATTACTAAAGCAAATAGGATTTATCTACAGGTAAACAATCATTTACATACAACAAATAAATGTTAGATACAAATATAAAGCAGTTGCAATTGGGTCAAAATAATGACCGTAAGATACTGTCAGATGACAACTTAATTTAAATATTTTTATATCGGTAAATGTAAAATATAAAGCGTTAATTTTTTTGTGTTTTTTATAGGACTTCTTGAGGGAGCAGGATTTTTCACAGGAGACCTGTGTAATTTATTTTTGGAGGATACACATTTCATTTTTATTTATATATTTATATAGGAAGGATGACCCACGTAGAGCTTTAATGGAGAAACCACAAATTCAGAAAATGAGAAGAGACTTTCTTGAACAGTACTTAAAGAACGAAGAAAAAGGGGAAAATAAATTTGAGCCAGTCTTTATAGACGAGACATGGATTTTTCAAAATGGCACCCACAGACGATCATGGCAGGACGATAGCACTCGATCAGTACGAAAAATATCTGGGGAGGGATTTAGGTAATATATCTGTTATTTGCACTTACACAATTTGAATTTTTTTCATCTATAACAGGTTGCAAAAAGCTTTATTTAAATAATCCTTGGATCATTTCCTATTAGCAGGATGTTAAATATTAAATTTTTACTTTAATACTTTATTTCCTGGGGAGATTGAGAAATTTCTTACTTTAATTTCTGTATGTTTTATCAAACAAGTTTGAACTTTTTTAGGAAAAATTTTTACTTAATATGATAAAAATGTTTCCTTAATAAATGAAAGTTAACCAAATAATTTAATTTACATTTTACAAAATAATAATGATCATCTTACTTTGATACAGGCTTTCCAGAAATCCAAAAAAAAAATCTTGTGATTTCTTAAGCGGCTTTATAAAAGAATTTGATATAAACATATATCTAAAATATTTCGTTTTCAAAATACAGGGCGTTAAAAATTATGAAAAAAAAATATATTATCAAAATATAAAAACTGCTTACAGGTATTTTGCTGAAACGTGAAGTAAATCTGTATCGCGAAACTAATATTTTTATATTAAAATATGGTACGTCAGTGTTCTTGCCTGAGTTCTCAGGCGAGTCAATGCTTTGCCAATCGAAACTGCTGAAATGGTATCATGTTTTATTGTGCTAAAAAAAGCCGATTTGAAATAAGTATTATACTTATTTAATTGCACACTCCTCACCCATAATTTGTACAACATAAAGGTGCTTAAAAATAAACCAAAAATGGGTATAATACAGTATATTTTTAACAATACATTATATTTCTAAAAAATAAACAGATGAAATAAATTTTCCAATTTCAAGGCATTAATGACATAAAAATTGAGAAAAATAAATTAATTTTGATATTATCCTTTAACTAAGACCATCAACACATGCAATATTCCGTGTTCTATTTACGTGAAATGAAGATCCCTGAAGATGTTTCGAGCAATCTAGGTAAAAAGTTGCATAACAATTCAAATTTGACTTGGTCTAAACTCAAGAACCACTATTTCTCAATTGACCAAAACCATGAAAGCTTCCGTTGGTTAAGACCAATTTGTGTTTCTGCAAAATAGTTCAAATAATTTGTACTGCCACATACTACTCTACTTTTTTTCAGGTACATAGTACTGAATGCAGGAAATGAAAATGGATTCGTTGAAGATGCAATGCTGATTTTTAAATCAAAGTCAAAAACTGGAGATTACCATGGAGAAATGAATTCGGAAAACTTTGAAGCTTGGTTAAAAGATTTTTTGCCAAAACTGGAAACACCTTCTTTAATTGTTTTAGATAATGCTTCCTATCATAGTAGGCAACTTCAAAAATGGCCAACAAAGGGTTGGAACAAGGATGCTATGAAAGCGTGGCTGAAAAATATATCAACTTTGGAGAAGATGCTACAAAAGATACTTTGTGGTCTTTGATATCTCGGGTACCAAAGCCTGCAAAATGCTTTGTAGTAGATGAGCTAATAGAATCTTCTGGACATAAAGTTTTACGCTTGCCTCCATACCATTGCCATTTTAACCCAATTGAAATGGTATGGAGTCAGGCAAAGAGAAATTATGACCAACTGATTCTACAAGTTAAAGAACCAATAGAGGCTTGGAAAAAGGCGTTAGGAACAGTGACAAAACAGAATTGGGCTAACTATGTGGAACACACAAATAATATTATTAAAAAGCAGTGGGAAATTGAAAAGAAAATTCGAGTTCCTTTACAGCCACTTATTATTCATGTTGGTGAGAGTGATAGCGATTCCTCAGAATAAGAGAAGTCATTTTGACCCTTAATCCTCTTTTCAGTTTTTGATAATATGTGGATGTACAGACATTTTTAATAATTTTCTTTTGTGTTTTTTTTTAATCTCTTTTGGCATTTTCATACATAAAAATTTCACCACTTCTAAAGTATTCTCATAAAATTCTTTTTTACATATTTTCTAAATTTTTAACTTAAATTTTTTATTGGCATTTTTTAAGCACTTCTTTTCTTTTTCCATTTCTATATAGGATATTTTTTTCTTTTGCCCATGGCATTATATAAAACAAGAAAGAGTATGGTATCATTTTTTTTATATTTATTATATATAAATAATCAATCTTAATTATAATTAGTTCATTTACGATTTCTATTTTTTTATGGCAGTATTATTTTCATATATGTGTTACTCTGTTTCAGTGAACTTGATGCAACATAGGGGCCCTAGATTTTGCCTCAGATCTAGATGCCCCCAACCGAGCCCCTTTCATTATTTTACATGTTTATATGCTTATACATTTATGTGTGAGGATGTTGCATGTGGAATCTTGAAATGAGGTCAATAAAAGACTCAGAGCCATGAGTCGTGCGATGTATTAAATCTTACCTTTTGGGGCACCCATTTTTTTAAATTTGTTTATTTATTTTTAAGAAAACTAGCTATTTAATGAAGAAGAAACTAATTAATTATTTATATTTTTATTCAATATTTTTGTAGCTTGAATACCTTAGTTTTTGCAGTCAAAGATCATAAAGTTACAATAATTTAATATAAAATACTTATCATTTCTAGGATATTGTATATATACCTATAATTTTTGAAAATAGTGTTAGGTATATAAATAAATAATTAATCTTAATTGTAATTAGTTCACTTACGATTTCTATTGTTCCATGTCTGTATTATTTTTTATGCATGTATTACTCTATTTCAGTGAACCTGATGCAATATTGGGGCCTTAGATCTGGATGCCCTGGACCGAACCCCTTTCATTATTTTACACATTTATATGTTTATAAATTTATCTGTGAGGATAGGGCATGAGGAATCTTGAAATGTAGTCAGTAAAAGACTCGAAGCCATGAGTCGTGCGTTGTGTTAACTATTATCTATTGAAGCATACATTTTTTTTAAATTTATGTATTTATTTTTAAGAAAACTAGGCTATTTGATGAAGATGATTAATTATTATATAATTATTTTTATTCAATATTTTTGCAGCTTAACTACTTCATTTATTGCAGTCAGAAATCATAAAGTTAGTCATTAAGTATAAAACACTGAATAATTTCTAGAATATTGTATACTTACCCACTGTTTCTAAGAATACTATTTTTTAGTTCCGATTCTATTAGAATAGTCAATTTATTTTTAGTTTTCAGTTAGACTACCCTAATATTGTTATACCTAACTGGAGTATTATAATAAAAATAGAACTTTATCAACAAATTGCGTATAATTTTTTCTGTTACCGAAATAGTTACCAATAATTTAGAATATAAACGATTTACTTTATAAAATAAATAAATAAAGCTTTTATTGTCATAAATTTCATAGGTGAAACATGCCAACAACATAGGTTCACTTATAAAAGTGAACATACACATAAGCACTCCACACTTGTACCTTCAGACATCAGCCTACTAATCCCAAAATTAAAAAGAGTGTGTTTAAAATTTTTAGTACAATAGTTTCTACAATTTCAAAATTATCAGCTAACAACATATTAAAAAGGCAATGCTTATTAAAGAATGTACTAATACGTAAAGTAAAGTATTTTTAGCAGTAGTACATCTCTTAGTGTAGTAATATAAAAGAGGAAATTTTAATCCGCTTTTAAAATCTCTCATACTTAAAATTTCACTTAAAATATCAAACCCATTATAAGCACATAAACTCCTTCATTAAATAGCCCTATACAAATGGGATATAAAATTATCGATATGTCTGAACAGAAGGAAAAACTTCGATTTTAAAATTTTTGTGTATAACATTTTTCTTTTTTAAGGATATTTAGTTTGTGAAACTTGCTTATAAACTATTCGACAAATTTCTTGTTAAAAAAAAAATAGTAGAATGAGCCACTCCGACCCTGTTACAGTTCTCAAAAAAACAATGTCACTAGTTTGATGCATATGTCAAATTTTGACGTAAAGATATACAGCGGTTCAACTATAGTAATAATCCTATGACTTTTAGATCACCACATATTTGCCACTTATACGTATCATAGCTTATTGCATTTAGAATAAGTGATATACTTTCGTATGTTTCTTTCATGTCAACTGCATATGTAGGTAAGAGGTCTTTTGTTTCCATTATGGAGCAGAACTACTTTTAAACTTATTTTAGAAGGATCTACATAGATAAGCGCCATTCGTCCAGGTTATGTGCAGATCCTCATTTTTCCATAATACTTTTTCAATTAATACAAATACACATTTTATCCTACAGAGTAAAAAACGGAGATAGCTCCTGGTTACAATTCTTAAATATTATAAATTTGGTTCCGGTGACTAGTAAAGTCCATTGTTGTAATCTAGGCCCTAATACTTCAACATGCTCTTTGAACAAGTGGAGGTAATTTGATTCAGATTGTTCGATTAAATGGGATGCTTTTCCTTCACTTTCGGTAAAATAAGAATCATCCTTTTCTGATAGATTGTCGGATTCTGCCTTATCATCATACATTTCAACATTTTTTCGGGGGCGCTGGAACTGGTAAGCCTTCTCCATAAAGAACCGGTTTTATTGCTGAGGGAGTATCCGGATATTCAATATTATATTTGCTCTTTCTTGAAAAACCAGACACTTTTGTCATGCAAAAGTAACAGTCGTTAAAATGATTTGTTGATTTTCGCCAAATCATTTGAACTGCAAAAGGCATAGAAGAGCGTTTGCCAATTAACCAGTTACTTAGATTTGCTGCACACGTTTGACAATATATCTGAAGAGCCCAGTCCCGATCTTGATCGCCAATAAGATATCCAAAATACTTATGATAAGCTACTTTGGTCATTTTATTAATTGTCCTTTTCTCTGATTTTGTCATTTAGGGGTAAACTGATCACATATGTAGCCAAAACTATCCGCAGGGTTAACACATCCACGTTTCTGTACTTTAGACATTTTTATACTGTCGCGTACGTCAGTTCAGAAATGTGATACTTCATTTACAGGCGTCAACTAATTTTATTCAACACAAAGATAACACTAATACAAGACTATTTTCTTGTTCGAGCACTTCGCTTTTCTATCTAATACTGACTAAACCAATACTGATGACACGACTGCCGGCCGTACTTCTGGTATTTTCTAGAAACATTAGGTATCGGAAGTTCGAAAGGCGACTGCGTATTTCTCGTATACAGTCTTCAATAAATGATTTTCTCCGAACTCTCGTCCAGTCTTCAGTAAATGATTTTCTTGATTTTCTCCGTATTCCCTCTTATTCTGGTTGTTTGTTTGGTAATCCCTCTCCTTGGTTCGCTATCACGGTTCTATGACAGAATAAGTTTTTCGGAGTCAAACTTTAAGCTTGTTGTCGAAGGAAAATCCATGTTGACGAATAAGGTCCATTTTCAGTATAAACTCATCTTCTATGTCAACAATACCAAATGGTTTAATTTTAACTTTCCAAGATGAAGCTCCACTTACATTGCTCCAATTAAATCAGTTGCTTTTCCATTTACAGTTCGGGCGATAGTAGGATTCAAAATTTATCAACTTAGGCTTGATTTTATCAGAAATACCGCAACGCCAGCATCAACAGTTATGTTGACATGTGTAGCATTGACTTTTTCTTTAAGCTGAAGTTAGTCTTTTCTGATCTGAGCTGTGCTCCAGTCCGGATCAAAGACAAAAGTGACACCCTTCTCTTTGTTCTATTTTGATGCAATGTTTGTATTCTCCTTTACATGGTCTTCTTGAAAAGGTATCTTCATTGTAATACAGTTTACCTAGTCTATAATTCATGTTGAAATCGTATTGTTGCAGTTTTTCCTGGTTCTCTTCACTGCGGTCTAAACTTGCTTATTAACAACATAAACTGTATTTCCTGATCTCTGATCTCATCAATAAAATACTGAATTGTAAGCTCTTCTCGAAATTCTTCCGGAGCTCCTGGGTAAGCCAGATGAATAAAGCGTTTGACATCTGTTTCATATTCTTTTAAACTTTCTCCATTCCTCTGATATCCAGATTTGAGCTGCGACTGATATACCTGGCACCGATGCTCTCTTTTGAGTTATAGGAATGGTTTGCAATGACTCCAATGTTGGTCCACGAAGTGGAATTACTAACGCAGTAGCCATTTCTTCGAAGTTCCAGTTATTTACAGTAGCGACAGCTTCAAATTGTCGTTTGTACATTACCCAAGATGTTTGACCATCATAAGTTGGGAGTTTAATGTTCTGTTCGGTGGTTATTGCTTTATAAGGACTATGCTTCTTTATTTTATTGATTTCTACCTGAAGGTCGTTCATTTTCAATTCTATAATATCTATCTCTTGTCGCACTTGTACTGTCTTGTCGTATTACGCCTACGTCTTGTTGCATTTCTCCTACGTTTTGTCGCACTTCTCCTTACCTCTTTCTTAAACTTTTGCGTTTGTTCCCGACAATTTAATCGAATTTTTGATGTTCTTGTACAATGACCTCTTGCATCCATTTGCAAAGTTTATTTTCATCGTTAATACGACGTTCTACTTCTTCTTGTTTGTCTTCAATGCGACGTTCTTCTTGTTGTTTCTCTTTTTGGCGACGTTCATCTTCTTCTTGTTTTTCTTTTTGATGATGTTCTTATTCTTCTTGTTTCTCTTTCAGATGATTCTTTTAGCTCATGGTCCCGTTCTTCCTATTTTTCTTATTGGCAACGCGCTTCTTCTTTCTGTTTTTCTCTCTGGCACAGCGCTTCTTCTTCTTATTTTCCCTTTTGGTGCCGCAATTGTTCTTCCAGTTTCTCTTTTTGGTGCTGCGCTTCTTCTTTCTGTTTTTCTTTTGGCGCCGTTCTTCTTCTTCTTCTTGTTTGTCTTTAAAGCGACGTTGTTCTATAAGTTTCATAAAATCCGTCAATGTTTTATTTGCTGGCTCCATTTTGGCTGTCTGTTGTCAAGTATTTGTCATATAAACTTCTAAAATATCCTTGAAAACTCGTTCCTAAACTTCTTTCTTGGTGATAAATCCGATGGTGACATCCATTTTTCGCTATCTCTTTTAGTTTTCAAATAGAACGTTCTAGAACTTTGTCGAAAATTTGGTTTTAAGCCTCTTTCTTGACGACTAATCCGATGATAAAGTCAGTTTTTCGCTATCTCTCTTAGTTTCCAAATAGAATGTTCCAGAACTTTGTCGAAAATTCAGTTCTAGGCTTTTTTCTTAATAATAAATCCAATTGTGAAGCCCGTTTTTCACTATTTCATTTAATTTTCAAATAGAATGTTCTAGATCTTTGTCAAAAATTTGGTTCTAAGCTTCTTTCTTAATGATAAATCCGACGAAGAGGTCCTTTTTTTTCTAACTGTTTTAGTTTTCAAATAGAATGTCCTAGAAATTTGTTGAAAATTCATTTCTAGGCTTCTTTTTTAGTAACAAATCTCAAGGTAAAGTCCGTTTTTGCTATCTCTTTGGGTTTCAAAATAGAAAGTTCTAGAAGTTTACCGAAAATTAATCTTATATTCTTACTTGATAAAAATCCAACAATAGAATCCGTTTTTCCCTGTCTTCTAAGTTCCAAAAGAATTTTCTGAAAACTCGGTTATAATCCCCATTTCGTAAATCAATTGTTACGGCTTTAAATCTTTAAAATCGCTCACTGGGCCCGCAGAATAAAACACAGCATCAACTTATTTCCAATACTATATTAACAATACAACTATCTATTTTATTCAAGATTATATACAATACATATACAATTTATACGACTATATTAAAACTCATATCTTATACCTATTTATATACCTAGAACCTCCTAGAAACGACAAGAAATATCCTAGCCTAAGAGTTGAGAACTATCTAGAAATATGATTTATCGATATAATATTCCTTTTGGCACATTATAATAAAGATGACTCATCGCATCGAAATAATATTTGTAATACAAAGGCGTATTAAAAAGTTATTTTAGTCCTTCGTTACAATATTTAAATATTTGGAAAATATTAAGAAGAAATAAAAAATTTTTAAATTCTAAGAACTTCATATTTTTATACAGATATTAGCGGATTTAGCGACAGGGCAGATCATCACCTGGAGTTGATCATTAGTATACGAGTACTCGTACTCACACACTAAACATTTACATAGGTTGGAAATTTGGATACGTTTTTCTTGCCTGTGCCTGTCTCTGTTTTAACATCAAGTCTCTTTAGACGATTCGTTATTGAAACACTCCAAAGTATTAATTTCTACAGTTTAAAGATGTTAAAAGAATAAAGACAATCTTTATAAAGACCTTCTGAAATATTAATTTTACATCTTAGTTAATGTCCCTGAATTTTTTATTTATTTGCTTCTTAACGTTAATAGTTATTGGGTGACAATTATATTAAGATTTTATAATTATTATGAAACGCATTTTAATATTTTATTAATATGTATGTTTGTTTAACTTACTATGTAATCCTATTTTTATAAAATTAATATAAATTACAGGTCCGTACTTTAAAAACTTCTTAATAATCGACTAATAAGTGAGAAATGTAATTAAACTGTAATATGTAATACATTGTTGAATTCAGAATGAGAAAAGCTTCCAAAATTTGACATTAGGTAATTAGAACTGCATCTAAAAAATTAAGTTGATGATGGTAAATAAAATAATCGACATCGTCATTTTAAAGCTAATTAAAAGTTACTGTAAAAATTTTTTTAACGTTAATATTAACGCCAGAAAAAAATTTAATTCAGAAACCTATAATATTTTTTTTAAAAGGTCAAACACTAAAATTATTTCAGAAATTTCTGGCCCGTACATTTTTGGTTCTTAAAGTACACAATTTTTCCTCCATTTAACCTAATCCATATGTCTTACCAGCCCTTCTTACCTTGGAAAATTTCGATTAATATTTCATTTTGTTAATATTTTATTTATTCCAGTAAAAGCTGGAAATGTTAAGTTATTATTAATTTTTAAAGCATTTTTTGGTCTACAAATAATGTTTTATTATTTATTTTAACAGAAAAATATTCGTATTTTCCTTAAGATGAAATTTATTGAAAACAATTACCTGGAAAATTCTACATTAAATAAAACATAAGATTGCTCGGACTATATTAAATTCAAATTACTTAAATTAGATTCATATATTTTTTTCTAGGAGAAGAATCATGTGAAGAAATAGATTTTAGGTGTCAGAATGGAAAATGCATACCGAGCAGTTGGAAATGTGATGGAGAAAATGACTGCCATGATAATAGCGATGAAGAGGAGCACATATGTCGTAAGTTGCCTAGCAAATAACATAGAAATTCGGAGATCTTGGGAGTAATAATAACACACAATATCACCACACCTCCCAACCCCCATTTAGCTTTAGTAGTTAAAATAAATAATAATTCCAAAAAAGAGAAACAGTAGTCAACTTAAAGATTATCATTTCAATGTGTACCTTTTAAGATTTGTTAACTCACAATTGTTGATAGCACTAAGATATTTTGACGAACTCTCAACTTGTTCTAAGGCAGGGGTTCCCAAAGTGTGCTCCGCGATGCCCTAGTGCGCGGCAAGACGCTCCTGTTTTCCCTTTTACGGAATCTAAATTTACATTAGCCGATACAAAATGAACAATTCAAATCTCGTTCACTGCATTGTTCTTTGCATAGGTAACGTCGACTGTCATTCACTCAATATTAATACGGGGGACCAGTTCCCTGTAATACGGAGTAGTTTGGATTAAGTTTGGCAACGCTGAATTCGCTATTAGCCGGGCGCGAAAAACAGCGTATTGTTCTAGAAACCCGCATTCGACTGTCGACGGGAATTTTCGCGAGCGCTCATTTCCACATTGTCAAGTTAGTTTATTTATTTTAAGCGTAAGCAGTTGAATTGTTAAGATAAATAAAGTGTTCTTAGTACTAAAATTAGTGATACAGAGTGTTGTGATTTACAAACACAGGACAGATGCGGTTTAATTGTAATGATTGCAATATCTATTTAAATGTACACGAGCAGGTCGGTTGCTTTGTTTTAATTGTGCCGATTTGTGTTTTCGTAAAAAGTTAGTCACAAAGTGGAAAGATTTATATTAAATAAACAAGTCGATAATTCAAGTCAGAGTGATAAAGCCTCGACAAATGGCGAGGGAGCAAAAACGCGGAAATATCGCAAATACAGTGATGGCTATTTGGACTTTGGCTTTACTTTACTGCAGTAGAAGTATATAATGAAGAAAAACCGCAGTGTGTGCTGTGTTTGAAAATTCTAGCGTCCGAAAGTATGCTCCCTAGTAGGTTAGGCGACATCTCTAGACCATTCACCCTACCATGTTTGAAAAATCGCGCGAATTTTTCAATTGGAAGTTGCAAAATTTACAAAAACAAAAAAAAAAACGTTTTCACTCAACAAGCTTCAGTAACTAGTAACGCACTACTAGCATCTTTCAAGGTGACATAAAGAGGGGTGAATTGCAAAAAACCACACACCAATGTTTTTCATGCTGCTCTAGACATAGTTAATATTATGGTAGGAGAATTGGAAGAATCCATAATATAGCTGAGGTTTCAATGATCAATTAATAGAGAAAATAAAAGGCAAGACATTTGGTTTGCGACTTGATGATGCTACTGCAGTAATGAAGATGCATACCTTATTTTTTACGTACGCTTGCGGAATGATAATATTATTGTTGAAGTGTATCGGTGTATCTGCTGGTAGCGTTCAATCAATGTCTGGCCGCTATGGAAGATTGCAAACTTATTCGCAGTAAATCCCGCATGCTATATGGACACATTCTATCATCCATAGAAAAGCACTTGCGTCGAAGTCTATGAGCTGCGAATTGAATTTGATATTGGAACATAGACGTAGTAAACTACATAAAAATTAGGCCGTTGAAAGCCAGACTATTCAAAAAATTTTGCATGGACATGGGAATTGAACACATAGTCCTGCTAAATAACTGCAATTTACGATGGCTTTCACGTGGCAATATCTTATCTCGTGCATTCTAGTTACGTCAAGAAATTTACGTTTTTCTAGAATAGGAAGATCATGCAAACTCCGGATACTTTGACGAACCAGACTTTTTACTAAAATTTACATATTTGCGCGATATATTTGACAAACTGATTCTATCCCTGCAAGGCAATGACCTGTAAATCTTGACATTTGAAGATTGCTGACTCTACGTGAAAACTGTAGTAGTGGATAAGAAAAATTAATGAGGATGGCGGTAACGATTGCTCTCTACATTTGCAGAAATACGCGACCTCTAATGAATTCTTTGAATGGCTTGTAAAATACTTTGCGAAAGAAAATGTCGAGAAACTATCGTGGGTCTAAGACCCTTGCCATGGTTAAGCTCTACCAAAATTCACTTCAGAAGAACAAGAGAATCTCATTGAACTCTAGTAGTGAGCAGTACCAGTTCTTACCCCTCCTGACCTTGACCTTAGCTGCCCCGTGTCCTTGTCTTTGACCTTGAAAGCGCACCGTGCTCGATGTCCTTGACATTAGATGAGGTGGTATTTGTGCATTATATGGTATGACCCTAATTTGGTCAAGGTCGCGTGAGATGTGTGACTTTGAACTGGATTTTTTGTTCATTGCTAAGTGCGACCTTGGCCTTGTTCAAGGTTAACTGGAGTGTGTGACCATGAAGTGAAAGTCTGCGCATTGTAATAATGTGGAATGATTTTGAAATTGTCTTGACCTTGCAAATTCTTCCATTAAACTCCTTGATCCTGTCTAGATTCACGTAGTGTGAAATGTCCGATGCCGAAATATGTAAAGATAAAATTATAGAGCAAGTAGGCAGAGTAATTTCTTTATACCAAAATAATTTTAAAAATTTCGTGTCATTTTGACGAAAAGGATCTAGCATTTTTCCCTGTCGAATATTTGAGAAGTTACGTCGATTCACTTAGTTTGCAACAAACGTGGGATAAGTTGTCAGAGCGATATCGGTGTGACAAGGAACTACAGTTGGACTAACCTTGTTACAATCATTATGAGTAGATATATCGTCATCATATAGATGGTTCACCGCCGCCAATAAAAAAGTGTCATGAGTGTAAATAATAAGTGAAAAAATATATGAACAGTGATTTGTAAAGGACAATTAAAAAATTAGATGACGAGTTCACTGAAACGGCAAGTAGTTACATGAATGATACAATGAAAAGTCGAACAGAATGGGTGTGGCGTTATTATGATTTGGTTTCTGAATGTCAAGAGGCTGTCTATGCATGTTGTAAATTTTGCAACAAGACATTAAATTTACTAGAATTTGCTTGTAAAAGGAAAAAGTTGGGATTTAGTAACTGCTTGAAAAAATTGATTAGTTTCATAAAATATCCTGTTGTATTAAATGAAAGTAGGGTGTAGGACGTTTGTTTAATGTAATAGTTAATATGGAGTTTAATTAGAGAGATGTATGAAAAGTTTTTCATTTCTGCATCCTGCTCTGAATTTTACGCATATGAAATGCAAGATTCGGGGGCTCAGGATTTTGTTATATTTTTTTGATATATAGACCATGTTGAACTATGTTACTTAGCCAGTGTAGTTTGTAAGGAAGTTCTAAAGGATAAACGGAAACATAAATTGTTAAGCAAACTAGGAAATTTAGATTTAAATGATTATATTACACGTATAAGAGAACAACAGGAAAATTTTAATCAGTAAAGTATATAAAATGTAGTCAGTTGTGTCATTATATTTTGACCTTGAAGTTCTCGTCATACCATTTTAAACGTGTGATGTCGTTCGACCTTGAAGACACCCACCACTATCTTTGGTGTGTCTGTCGTTAAGCCACTTCCCACGATAGGTATAATTCAACCTTGAAAATTGTCTATAAAGGGTAGTGGAAAAAGAAGTGACTTCAGACCGTCGCAGATATCAGTGGCAGAAACATCAAACATTGTGTTCGTGTAGTATCTTGAAAGTGCTTTTGTATTCACGGTAGTTTCTGGTATTTTTATACCATTTTTCAAAAATGAGTATTCCAAAAAAACTACACGAAATTAATGAATTGTTCAGCAAAGATTTCGAGGTTTTAGAGAAGAAAAACTTACTGAAATTATTGTGAGGAAGGTGTATAAAATTGTAAAAATGGTTTCAATTACTACACGATTTGGTGAAACTGTTCTAGTGGCTTTACACTATGACGGTGATAAAAAGCACAGTCGAGACTTTTTTGCCAAAACGTGTGGCTGCAACACTATCAGATGATATTGTAGATATTATAAGTAAATCTAAAGGGAAACACATACACATGTTCGAATACTTACGCCTGTTAATTATTTATGTTAAAGATATCTGGTGATGCGACTGTCAAACGAATAGATTCATATTCTGATTGCGAAGAGAATTAAGAAATGTGGTTCACGATATGTTAGATAGTGCAAATGATTGACCGCATATTGAGGCAACCAAAAATTAATATAAGAATAAGACCAGGGGTGCAATCAATTTTATATATTTATATAGTTCCATAGACATGGATACATTTTGTGCTAAAATGGTCGGAGAAGAATTAAATGAATACCTTATTAATATTCCACATTTACCTGGTAAGCTAGCTGCAAAATATAAATTGGTTCCTGCAACAGCAACAGCCCAAAATTTTGACGATTGCAATAATGTTGAATGGCATAACATTTTGAACAACGAAAATGAAGACATTACATATGTAGAAAGTTAATTATTTATTATTTTTGTATTTGTACAATTAAATAGCTGTAAATAAATATTTGTGACAATCGCAGTCTTACTTTACTTGTTTTATAAATAAACCAACCAGTAGTTAATAGTCTGTTTTTCTTTTTCCCAGGTTAAATATTTAGTATAAGTAGAACAAATAAAAGTAAAATAGTTTAGGTAAGATTGAAAATGAGTCGTGAAAAACAGCACAATGGATAAATTTGGTCGTCAAAAATATAATGAAAAAATCACATATTACGCGGGCCACCAGGGATTGGTTTTAAACTTACAGGGTATGGTCATTATGATATGGATGGAAAATTGACAATAAACTTAGGCAAACCTAAAGATGATGACGAAGATGTGACAAAACACTTTGTTAATAGAAAGTTTTACAATTTTGCAATTATACTTTATGCCATATTCAACGAGGATATCCTCCCCCTGATATACAAAAATAATAGTAAGCTTAAAACAAAAATTAAAATTATTCAGAAAATACTCTATCAGCTTTTAAATGACTCATTAAACACACTGTCGTCTGGCTCGATTCCAAAAAAAAATCTGAAAAGGAAAAGCAGGTTAAAGAAAAAGAGAATGCATTCCGAGTGTCATAGCGTTGAAGATAACGTCATTGTCGTCGGTGAATTGGAAGTTTGTAGATAAATTTGTAACGTTAACTTTTGTACATGCTAATACGCACAATGTTACCCATGGAAAACTTAAATTTTTTAGGTACAATTTTTAAATAATCGTATGATTTAATTTGCGTTTCTTCTTGCACATCTGCCGGCTTCATTCCAGTGGTGCGATGTTTCAAAGGGTTATAGGCTTTTGTTACCGATGATAATATATGTATCCATTTGGGAGATCCTCTTGCCGAGAATTGTTTATATAACTTAATTTTCAGAATTCTTATGACTCGCTCAACCATTGCAGCTTGCTTCCTACTATAAGTGGAATAATGAGTTATATTATATTTTTTCATCAGTGCTTGAAAGTTACTATTCGAAAACTCTTTTCGTTGATCACTTTGCAGATTTGTTGGTGTATATGATGTTCCTTCAATGATGCTTTTCATCGCAATAGTGACTTAAATACCGGTCTTGTTTTTTGTTGCTTTGGCATAGACAAATTTAGAGAAGCAATTTATACAGACCAAAATATAACGGTAACCATAATTTTCATCAGCATACTGTTTCATTTCAGCCAAATCAATTTGACAGAAATCCCTGTATCCTTTTATTATCGTACACCTGCTTATAAAATTCTTTCTTTTTTGTGGGTAACTCTAGTTTTTCGAAAAAATCTTTTCTTCTAATAGTACCACCTAATTTTGTGCCCATTATCAGAGGTTTAATAGTTCGTAAATATTTGTCCCATCTGGTCTCCAGAAACCATCACTTTTTTTATAATATTTGTAGACGGCTCCGTGGATTCTAAAATATCCTTTACTTTGTAAGTATATTATCGCTTAATTCTTGTTCTTTGTCTAGACTTTGGGGTGTTTTAGAAATATGCGTGAAAAATCAAAACAGACTGCAGAAGTTAAAAACTCTTCATACATCTCTGTAACTAAAATTTCCATATTAACTATTACGTTAAACAAAAGTCCTCACTCTAATTTCATTTAATACAACAGGATCTTTTATGAAACTAATCAGTTTTTCTAAACAGTCACTAAATCCCAACTTTTTCTTTTCACTAACAAATTCTAGTAAATTTAATGTCTTACTGCAAAATTTACTATACGCATAGGCAGCCTCTTGATATTCAGAAACCAAATCACAATAACGCCGCACCCATTTTGGTCGACTTTTTATTGCATCATTCATGTAACTACTTGCGTTTTCAGTGAACTCATCACCTACTTTTTTAATTGTCTCTTACAAATCACTGTTCATATTTTTTCACTTATTTTTTACACTCATAACAATTTTTTTGGCGACGGTGGACCATCTATATGACGACGATATATCTGCTCATAACGAATGTAACAAGGTAAGTTTAACTGTAATTCCTTATCACATCGACATCGCTCTGGCAGCTTATCCCAAATTTGTTGCACACTGAGTAAATCGACGTAACTTCTCAAATATTAGAGAGAGAAATTTGCTAGATTGTCAAAATCACACAAACTTTTTAAATTACTTTGGTATAAACAAATTACTCTATCTACTTGCTCTATAATTTTATTTTTAAATACTTCTGCTTTTGACATTTCACACTAAATGAATTTAGACAGGATCAAGCAGTTTTATAGAAGATTTACAAGGTCAAAACAATTTCAAGATCATTCCACATTATTAAATGCACAAACTTTCGAGGTCAAGGTCACAACAAACAATGCACAAATGTCTACTTTAAAGTCACACATTTAAAATGACATTGATCAAAGTCAAAATCACACCAGATAATGCACAACTATCATCGCTCCCAAGGTCAAGGTCAAAGACAGCGAGGGCAGACATTTTCAAGGTCAAAGACAAGGACATGTGGGTGTGGCCAAGGTCGAGATAAGGAGTGGAGGTATGAAAAAACTGGTACCGCTCACTACTTCCGAAATTCAGTTATTCCGAAAAATGTTTGTGTTAAGCGTAAACTAAAGCACGTTTAGTGTTCTTAAATTCGTTAACGAAATAACTATTAGGTTTTAACTAATTTTCTCTTAACAGAAAATTATTTACATCGCAATCGGGAATATCTTAATCGGATATGTCGCTATCAGATTTCCTTTACGCAATTTAATTTCCGCAAATTATTTAATTCGTAGAAGTAGGCGTGTGAATACTTCGTATATTATTTATTTTAAACAGTTTACACAAGAATTAAAAAAAAATCGATGTGGAAAGATTTTTGGAGAAGCTTATTTTTTACGACGATACAGCAATATTACCAAAATTCGCGTTTCACGGCTTTTATTTGACTGAAGACTTTACTTTGAAGATCCTCCCCTAGCACTGAACTATGATCAGCTACTAGAGTTAGCTTCTAACTGTGACAGCACTTAATTCTAGACTCTTGCGAATGGAATATTTTGAGGTAACATATGGCCATTCCGTCTACAATCAAACTGTTGTTCCATATTAATAAGTAGTCAAACGATTGTTAGTAAAAGTTGAAAAACCCTTGTTTATTTTGATTGAAAATTGCCGCAGCATCATCAATATATGCACTGTAAATCAAGAAATCTGCTCTAAGTCTATAATCAAAAAAATTATAATAATCGTGTTACATAAAGTTCAACCAAATCCTAACATATTTTAATCTATTTATACTAATTTAGGGGAAAAGGGTTGCTTTAATACCAAAAATTCTGGTGACAAGTCATAAACTCTGAAGGTAGCACAGGAAAGGGAGGTTTCGGTTGTATTGACTTTGTGTAAGAACTAAATACTTGGAAGCTACTACTACGATTCTACCTTACCATTTTATGCCACAATTTTCGGTGAACATATTGTGTGATATGATCGATAGGTCCACTTTAGCTTACACAAAGCCTTAACGATGCATATTTCCAATGAAAACATTATTGATCTGTTAAATGATGTACCTTTAAACGTAATGCATAAAACGTGGTTCATGCAGGATTACCTCACTTTCTCCATGTAGTTCAAAATCATCTCAAACATTGTTTTCCTCATCGGTGGATTGGTCACGCTAGTAAATTTCCTTGGCTTCCTCATAGGCCAGACTTTAACACATTCGATTTTTATGTGAGGGCAAGGGCGGATCCAGCCTCTCTATTTGGGGGGGGGGGGGCGGTGATATCACAAAAGTACAGTATGGCAAGCGAAAGCCAGTTGTCGACGGGGGGGGGGGGGGGGGACATCAGCAATATTCCCATTTCTAGTTTAAAAGGCAGGGTCTGAAGCTCTTGGAGAGGAGGAGGGAGCGCTCGCAAGAAAAAACAAAATGCCGATAGGTGGGAAGATGCGAGCAGCATACACATTCCTAGTATAAGAGGCAGAATCGGGTCTATTTTCATGAACTCAAAGCTCTTGGGGGAGGGAAGGGGGGCTATCGCAAGAAAAACAAGTTGTTAACGGGGGGGGGGGTGCCAATAGCATACACATTCCTAATATAAAGGGCAGAATCGGTTCTATTTTCCTGAACTCAAAGCTCTTGGGAACGGGAGGAGCGACCGCAACATTCCTATACCCTGTTCAAGAACTAGAGAGAGTAATAAAACTGTTACCGAAACCTCCAACATACCTGCTCCAGTGCCGCAGCTCACTGAGAACTGCTGTAAATCATTTTTAATTATATTTAAATATTATAAGGTATTATAAATTTACTACAAAAATAAAATTTCTGATGGTTCAATTTAATTTCTGTCAGTGAGGAAAGTACACCTTACAGTGCGTTCTTAGTGATTTACTTTGTTTGTGCTTGTTCTTATATATTATTTGAGATTGGTGAGATACCCAAAAGATATGGCTTCCACCTCTATATTTATTCCAAAATCGTTAAACCAGGGCATTTTTTCCTCAACGATAAACCTATTACGATAAATGTTTATGATGCCTTAAGATATCAATATCTGGATAATAATGTGAAAGGCTCTGAGATGTGTTCCGACATGAAAGGAGTTGGAAAATCTACTATGTACCGAAAACTGAACGAGAAATAGACGATTGGAATTGTTAGTACTACCAAGCCACATTCGATCACAAGCAAACGAAAAACCTCGCTAGAAGATGAGATGTAAACTGCAATAAAATGAGTTGTACATACATTTCATTATGAGAAGTATTTCCCAACCGTCGACAAAATTCGAACTTAAATCAATGAAGATCGCGATTTAGCTGAAATTAAAAGAACTGAGCTCTGGGAATTGCTGGGCAAAAAGAAATAGGAAATCTGTTCCTATAAATCGTCCAGAAAATGTCCGTTCGTGAAGAAAATATCTCTCTCGAGTAAAAGGTAGAGTTGCTAGAAATAACACAACTTACAAAACTAGTAATTTAACTGAACTTTTGAAAGATTTTATTAAATAAAGCTCCTGCGGAAAATTGGATAAACACCATATAATAAAAGAATAAAAGGAAATGTGGAAACTCGATCTCATGATCGGTGAGATAGAGGAACCAATTATAGTTAATTTGAGCAGAGATAGCTTCAATGACTTTGATTACGACTTACATACATAATGTTTACCAGTGTAAACACAATTTATTATTTAAATGTTTGTTTTTGTGGTATTTTATTGTTTAATGTTATGAATATATTTTTTTATATATTTTTATGTTAGTGTGTCCCACTCCTATATATATATATATATATATATATATATATATATATATATATATATATATATATATATATATATATATATATATATATATATATATATATATATATATTTAATTCTAATTAGCCGTAATTTTTTTATTATTGTATTTGTGTCTTTTTCTTAAGCATGTAGAATTAACTTGTTTATTTCATTTTTTGAGGCTATCGGATGTCCATATAATTAATTAAATTAAATTGATGTCAGTATAATTCAAATAAAAATAAGTAGGTCTAACTTTAACTGTAACATATAAAAATTAATTACATTTGAATCCCTTTTTAGTGTTTAATTGTAATTCTGTAGATGGTTTATGAAATAAATAAACTAAAACGTCAAATGTCCTAAAAATGTTTTAAATTAATAATAAAAATTTTAATATTATATGGACGAATTTTTTTTTATATATGTTTAACTTCTTGTATTTTTGACAATGGGTATTTTGTAAGTATTTAAATTATAACTTAGAATTTTTTGAAAGAATATGACTAAGTTTTAGTCTGAATGTGTCTAAAACGGTTTCTATGCCAAAATTAAAAATAATAAAAATACAGTTGTGATTTGTGTTAAATATGTGAAAGTATCTATATTTTCTAATTTATGTGAATTATTAAGAAATCATAAAAAATAAAATAATATAATAAAAAATTTTTATTTTAAGTTTATTACCGACCTAATATTCTATGCCATAAAAACTTAGTGATAAAATCTCCTTCCGACGCCTATGACAAGGATTAAAATCCTTTTTAACACTTCACACTTCCAAATATCTACTGTTATTCAACTCAAATGGTTCATTATTATAGATCGGTATTTTTGATTATAAAATTTCTAACCCATTACTTTGAAAAATATATGTGTTTAACAGATTTTGCCAAAGACACCGGCCTAAAAAACACTGGTAGTTTGCGAAGAAAAAAAATGATTTATTACTCTCTCTCTAGTTCTTGAATAAACTATAGTATAAGAGGCAAAATCGGGTCAATTCAAACTCAAAGCTCTTGGGGACGACAATCGCCCCCCACCGCTCCCCCCTCCTAGGATCCGCACCTGGGTGAGGGGTTGCATCATATTGATAGTTTATAAGGATAAAATCTAAGGGGTTCTTTGCGGTCGTCCCCGAAAAATATTTTCAAGATAAGTTCATGACAATGAGTTAAAAACTTAAAAAACTAAAAGAAAAAGTTGGTTAGTGCACTTTTTAATCTAATTTCTTCTTATATAATTTGAAAAAAGTGAGATATTTTGATGTGATTTTTTTATATAATGTGCTTTTACTCTTTTTAGAATCGACTACCTGCAAAAAAGATGAGTTTCAATGTGGCGACGGAACATGTATAGCAATCGAGTGGCAATGTGATGGACATAGTGACTGTAGAGGCAGTAGTGACGAAGATGAACGCCTATGTGGTAAGTTTAGTTCCCTTTATGACTAAAGTATAAGGTTTATTAAACATGTTTATTTTTGTGAAGACATACAATCAATATAAAAATTATTTTATCGTAAGCCAGTGTTACTTTGCTCAGCTGGGTAAATATGAAATAAAACAAGAGTTTAAGAGTAATAGTTGAAACAAAAAAACACCGTTAAATATGCGGCAAGGCTCTAATTATGTTAAGTTTGTTAATAATATATTAAGATTTCCATGGTTATTTATCTTTTTTAAATATGTATTTATGTATGTGTTGAATTTTATGGCACTTTTTAAACTAACTGGGGCCATATCCTCGAACTGGGGAACGTGAAGTGAACAGTGAAAGGGTGGCGAATGTTTATTCTCGACGCGTTCATCATTTATATCCTTCTTCGCCCGATGGAAGGCAAGCGAATGCGCAAATGAAATATCAGCCGCTAAATGACATATTTGACGATTAGTATCAAAAAAATTATTTTATTTTTGGTTGTTTCAAATAACTCGTCATTAAAAAAAGTGATATGTTGACGAACCGTTTTTTTAAGACGTTTTATTTTTTAAATAAACAGTTGAAATGTTAATTAGGTGATACAACGAAGTTTTTAATATATTCAAATTTTTAATTAAAATATCCTTAGAAAGTTGAATATGTTTCGCAAATTTTAAGTAAATTTGAGATTACAGACATATAAAATTATTAGAGGAGATTCTGTTCATAACTCAATTGTATGAGCGTGTTATTTAAAAATATTTTTCGACGACTAGTTCTGTTTATGAATTTAACATAAATATTTGTGTCCATAATAGCTGAGTATCTTAGTTTTAAATAGTTAAGTCTAACATAATTCCAATGTATTCCAATTGACGTCAGTATATTACTTTGTATATATGGTTATTCACCCTATACGGCACGGAATATTGAGGTCAAAATACGTGACTTTGAAAAAGTTTTACTCTTGGGATATATGGGGGTCTAATATAGTTACCTTTTAAAATTATTTTCGTATTATACACTGGTATTTATTTATAGGCGCAAAAAAAGATAGAAAGGCTGTCTTGAGCGAGCAGAGCAGCGTTGGAAGCTAGAGGCGGCACCAGTTAGCAAAGTGTCAAGCTAGCCCCTATGCCGCGGAATAGGGGTGGGTATTTATTATAGGTGCCACCGAGTTTTAGCCGGGTAAACTTGGAACCCCCCCCCCCCCACGTTGTTACTCGGGCGTAGCGTCCAACCTAGCTCTATAACTTGCTGCACCAAAATAACAAAAAAATAAAAATGATTAAATTAAATGAACACAACAAGAAGTGGTGGGATAAATGAAACTCAAAAATGTTAAAAAGAAAGAAATGTTTATATTAATACTCTTAATCTTGATGATGGAGAAGTCCTGAGTTGTTGATCTGGACTTCTTCTAGCTTCTATGGTGGAATTTAGCGAGAGGGTGGATACGGGTATACTACTACCCCAGAGGGTAGATCTGAGTCATATCCTTGACCCCAAAGGGTGGATTGCTTATGCCTCTAGGGGTGGACTGGCTTATACCCCTAAGGGTGGACCCTAATTTAAATAAAATAAAAAAAAAATAATAGCAATGCCTATAATCCCAATAAAGCTAGAGTAAACGACTAAAAATTTAAAGGAAAAAAATTTATTACCGCCAAATTGTCAAGAAATTATATTAAAAAAAAATTAAAGACATTAAGGTAAACAACAAATTAACAGAAAAGAAAATATTCAATTAAATCACAAAATTAAACAATCATTTAGAGTAATCGCTTTCTCTAACTACTGAGTTGGAGTAATCATGTGTTAAATAATGTACAAGTGAAATTTCCAGTTTGATTCCAGATTTATAAAAAATAACCAAGAAGTGATTGAAAACAGGTTCATTACAATAAAAAAAAACTACTTACGCATATAAAAAAATTAATCAATTCAAAATCAGATTTACTAAAAATATTAACCTACAATACTCAGGGACTGAGATCAGTGAATGCTTAGTTCTTTCACATAAAAAAAATTGCTTAGACTGGCTAAAATAAATACACAGTTAATAGAAAAAAAGGAATACTCAAAGTAAAATCACAATTTTACCAGCCTAAATGTGAAAAGCCATGATCTGCAATTTGACACTGACTTTTAAATTAAGTTTTCACAGCAACAATAATGGATAAAACAAAATATTCTGGATAAAATCGCAAAATACTGGACTATTAAATAAAAAGTCAGGATGTACTACTTTACATTGTCATTTAAATAATAAATAAATTTGCAAAATCTACAGAAAGTTATAATTTCACAATACGAATCAGTCTCTAGTACCTAAATATTGTAGTAAATACACAAAAAACATGTTACTGGAGTCAACTGTAAGTTACGAGGCCATGGATATATCATGATGCAAAAGAACTTTAAAACTGTCAATCATAAACCCAAATTGGGGCTCAAAAAAAACATACAGACAAGATATTGAAATATTACTAATGTCAAATAAATTTGTTCAAAAAATATGGTTATCGTGATACGTCCAGGAGACAAAAATAATGCAAAATATAGTACAAATTACAAATGATGATAAAAATTACTCTCAAAATTAACTGTTACTGATGACAAATTATAAATTTGGGCAGTACATGGCAGCAAATATTCAAAAACCCAAAAACTATAAAAAAAAATGCTGATCTATATTTAACAACGGCCCTAAAACCCCAAAATACAACTTAATAGGATTACACGTGGTTAATTCAAGGTCTAAAAGAGACTTAACAGTAACATACCGCAGTTAGTTTTAAAATAGGCTTAAATTGTATTAGTAATAATCAATTTTGAGCTGAAATCTTTTAATATTCAAAAAAAAAACTAAGCAGGCTAGTTTTAGCAGTAAATAGTTTAAAGTTCCTTACCCGATTTTCTGGGGTCAGATTGATTCCTGATGATAATGCCAAGGGGCCGACAAAATCCCTGCTTCCAGGGTGTACCTCGATAACTAGCCAAAAAAAATACTAAATCACACAAATCACCACAATGCTATCGAGGCACGCAAAAGAAATTTTCCATCAAGACCCACAGGATGGCGGCAATAAATCGGGATGGAAATTTCTCAACTCCACAATACAAAATTTCACAGGAAAAGACTTCCAATAAAAAAGCTCCCGGGCCCGACAATGTTGCTAACATTCTGATCAAAAATTTACCAAATACGGCAATCGTACAACTAATATATATTATCAATGCCACCATACTACTTCAGCATTTTCCAGTGGGGTGGAGGAAGGCTATTATAATCCCAATTCTGAAGCCAGGGAAAAACCCTACTGATCCCAACTCGGACCGGCCAATCTCGCTCTTAAGCTCACTTGTTAAAATAGCCAAACGCTGGGTAATGTCAAGGTTGCGCGAATTAAATCTAGTGAACCGTATCCCAAAACAACAATTTAGGTTCAGGGGAACCCACAGCACTGCGCTACTTGTGGCAAGGGTGGTGCAGGACTCCTTTGACCATGTTAACAAAAACCAGAGCACCTCTCCCTTGATATGACCCATTCGGTTGACACAATATGGCATAAGGAATTACTATACAAATTACTAAAAGTGCACAACTTTTCACCCTACCTGGTAATGTACTCCTATTCATATTTAAAAGATATAAGCTTCAATATTAAAGTTGAAAGCGAATTGTCTGACCCGGGAGCTCTGAAAACAGGAGTTCCCCAAGGCACACTCACACTTATATAATTTATATACATCTGACATTCCGATCAACCCCACATCTAGACTGGTTATGTATGCGGACGATATACTATTGTACTCTCACTCTTTCCACGCCGAAACTGCTAAGCAGCGAATTTCATATCACCTGAACAAACTCAAAGATTTCCAAGACTGGAAATTAAATATAAATCCCTCGAAAACAGAATCAATGGTGATAACCAGAAAATACACCAATATTAAAATAATCACACCCATTATTATAAACGGCATGAAAGTACCTGTAAACGTGAACTAAAATACCTAGGAATAACCCTTGACACGCAATTATCTTTCACGGTCCATGTCATCCAGATCATCAACAAAACATTCGCGGCTATGCAGGCGCTATATGGGCTGCTGAACAGCAGATCAGTCCTCTCACCACTAAACAAACTATTCATATACAAGTAAATGATGAGGCCAATAATGGCGTATGGAGCACCAGTTTGGTGTTCCATGTCATTCACACAGCTTCAGCGCCTGCAGAGAATACAAAATAAATTCCTGCGGCACATAACATCGTCCGATAGATACGTAAGAATTGACGACCTTCATAATATGGCAAATATCCAACGTTTCGCGGAATATGTCAATTACGTAAGTGAAAAATTCTTCAGATATAAAATAACAGCATCTGATCTAACCTCAAACTTAACACAATTAATGTACGACCCCAATAATTTAGTCAAACATGGACCAATATATGCTAAATTGCCCATCTTTTTTTGAAGATTTATAGTATAAAAGCACTTGTGGGAAAGTCCCTTATCCCCCACTCTTAATGCCAAATAGAATGAGCGAGCTGCAGCACCACCACTCAGCTCCGGGAGCCCTTATACAGACCCTGAGGTGAGCGGAGGGAACTGGCGAGCTCTCTCAGTAGGAAATACAGGAACTGTCGTGTAGGCCGTTTTCATTCTTATTCAATGGATTAATCTCACCATACCCCTCTCTGGTGAAGTAGGACGTACCTTGCTCAATAAAAAGCCAAACAAAAATAAGTCACTAATTTTGTCCTACTAAGATCAATGGGGTTTTTTGTAAAGTCTTCCCTAGAAAGCAAATTGGTAAGATCGCTACTAATGATATAGCATTTCCATCAGAAACGTGTTATCACGTTTTTCAAGCTCCGGCAATAGATATCTCGAAATTCGGGTAAAGGCCAAGTCGAGACCCATGCAATCTAAATACAACTAAAACATTACACGTCTTATATGGCATAACACCGCTAGCGGCCTAACAGCCGCAGATAAGGATCTATCTGGACTGGAAATGCTGCACAGGTAACCACCTTCCTATAATTTATTAATTAAATTATATATAATTAGGCGTGAAATGTAATATTATTTTGTAACAATAAAGAATCTTTTAAAATGAATGAAATGAAATGTCTTCCAACCCGAAGGTAGCTGGTTCAATCCTCGCTGAAATTAAGAAAATGAAAAAAATAGTGTGGCGTCATCCAAATCAGATTAAAGTGCAGCTAACAAGAAGATTGATTAATTGATTAGATTTGACCGGCAGCCGGATGACATATGACAAGTAGCGACAGGCGGCATTTGACAGGTTGCAGTTGACAGGTGACACAGACATATTTAATTAATTAATAAAATAAGATGTATGTAACGCACCAAGGTGCCCAAGTACCTACTAGCTTAATTGAATTATTACATCATCCACATAGAATGCGACCACACATGCATCAAAGGTTGCCGCCACACAACAAAGGATGCCGACATTTTCCTACAGTCGTCGGTTCATTCCCATCACCAACCGACCCAATACCTACTAACACATATTTAATCCTACAAATATTGTAATTTTAGTTCCAGTGGCTAGTAAATTTCATTGTTATAATCAAGACCTTAATACTTCAGCATGCTCTTTGGACAAGTGGAGGTTCCGAACTTCATTTAATTCAGGTTGATCGATTAAATGGGGTGCTTTCCTTCCACTTTCGGGAAAATAAGAATCGTCATTTTCTGATACATTATCGGATTCTGCCTTATCATCATACATTTCTTAATCTTCCTCCCGTTTTACTGGGGACTTTGGAACTGGTAAATCTTTTCTATGAAGAACCGGTTTTATTGCTGAAGGAATATCCGTTGCTCTTTCTCGAAAAAACAGACACTTTTGTCATGCAAAAGAGACAGGCTTTAAAATGATGTGCTGGTTCTCGCCAAATCATTGAAACTGCAAAATGCATAGAAGAGCGTTTGCTACAACCAGTTACTTAGAATTGCTGCACAGGTTTAGCAACATATTTGAGGAACCCACTCCGGATCTTGATCGCCAACAAGACAACCAAAATACTTATTATAAGCTACTATGGACATTTTGTTAATCGTCATTTTCCGATCACATATGTAGCAAAAATTATTCGCGGGGTTAACACAGTCACGTTTCTGTACTTTAGACATTTTTGTACTGTCACGTACGTCGGTTCAGAGATGTGATACTACAGGCGTCAACTAACTTTATTCAACACTAGTACAAGGCTGCTGCTATTGGCTTGTTCCCGCACTTGGCTTCTCTATCTAATATTGACCACTACTCGTGCTAAACCAATACTGATGATACGACTGCCGGTCAGATATTTTTATAGCCGTTCCGTACTTCCAGAAACATCGGGTATCGGAAATTCGAAAAGCGATGGAGTACTTCTCGTATACAGGAGCCATCTATAAGTAGATTCAGCTGTGGGTCAGAATGAAATTTGGAATTATATGGGTTTAAATGGGTACTTTCGTTATTTTAAAACCCTAGTGAGTTGAGACTCCGTGCTTGACTTGTCATCCTTAGACACCCTACGTAGTGTTGCCAGATTGTCCACATTTTCCCTAACTTATGGAAAACGTAGGTTTGGCAATGTCGGTATATTACAAACTACTTTTTAAAATAATATGATTAAAATACTCATTCGTTTTTGCTGAAAAATAATAATAACTCAAAAAATGTTACGTGTTAGGAAGTTTTTACCATCATTCTCGCATTTAGAGACCAAACATTGACCAGAGACTGCCTTTTACATTACCGTGTTGCAATATGGCAATAAAGTAATATTATTGAGGTAATTTATTTGGTTCTGGAAACAAATACTCGAATTTTACGGAAAGGTCGAAATATCGACTAACTAACCGGAAAATCCATTAAAGTTATTAAATTAATTATTATTATTAATTGTACAATATTTACATAATGTAAAGGACTATTAGAATTTTTGATGCGCCCTTGTAGAATTTTATTTTAATGCGCTCTTCTAGAAATATTATATCGATTAATCATAGTTATTATAAAGTAACGAAAAAAATATTATGTTGATGAATTATTATAATTTGTTATGTTCCTTGTAATTTCTAGATTTGTATTGTCGCATATTTTAGTAGATTCTATAGGTATATAAATAGGGATATAATAAACGTAGTTAGTTCAGTGTGTATCTGAATGTTAAAAAATTTAAGTAATTACTAAAGGGCTGCTATTTATTAGTAAAAGTGGTTTGTTTTTATTATGCAGAGCCAGTGAGTAATTTTAAAGAGATAAAATCGTAACAATATATGAAACTGAGAATAGATACAAATCTCGCGAAGTAATAATGATGTTTTTATGATCAGAATAACAGAGCTTTTATATTATCAAGCCAGATAATATTGTATTGTGCAAGAAGATCGAATAGTTAAAATAATAACTAATCTCGATGTTCTTTCGAATTTTCAACTTAAGTACTTACTTTAATAAATTGTATACACTTTAGTATTTTCAGTTAATATTTTGTTTCGGTCATATTTTATTTGTTCCAAAAAAACTGAAAAATTTAGTCTTATAATAATTCTAAGCGATTTTTTTAGATCCAAACATTTTGATGCGAAAATAATTTTTTCATAGGAAAATATCCATATTTTAGAAAACACAAAATTTATAGAAAGAAAGTAACTACAAAAATACATATTAGAATATATCCTGCGTTGCCCAAATTAAAATTATTTAAAATCATTTTTTTGCAGGAAAAAAACTAGTCGTAGAAAAGACATGTCAAGAAGAATATTTTAGATGTAGGAATGGAATCTGTATACCAAGCTCTTGGAAATGTGATGGACAGAAAGATTGCCATGATAATAGCGATGAGGAGAAGCATATGTGTCGTAAGTTAACTAAAATGAAAACTAGAAGTACATAAATGTTAGAAAAGAAATACTAATTAGCCACATCACTAGATAGCCTTCCAGTCCGCTTTCTTGATTACAATAAATATTAATGCAAAAAAAAAAAAACAGAAACAAAAGTCATAGTGGGGTAAGAAGTTTAGCCCCACAAATATACATTATTGACATTAAAAAATCTTAAAATTAAATATTGAATACGTGTTAACACAAGTGTTTTTTAAGCGAAAAATTTTCAAAACAGATTTTAAAGGTTTTAACTCATTAACTATGTATTGTCTTCATTGACTTCCGTGGCTTACACCGTATTTTTCTACTGTTGTTCTTCTTAGGTCTGCAGTCATTTTTATGAGAGGAAATCCTATCTTTTAAGACTCAAGACATTTGTCCGATATATATGTCCGGACACGTGGTACAGGGATAACTGTATACTACTCGAGAAGCGAAATTTTAATTTTTTTCCAAAAAAATCCAAAATGGGGTTATATCTGAAAAAATCGAAGAAATTATTAGAAAAAGTTTTTCTAAATGCAATTTTTCGTCCATATGCAAAATTTCAGCTGCATAAGATAATTTAGATTTTTTGCCCATATTTTGTCAACTGCACCACTGTTGCAGAATAAGACTCAACGCAACCTACATAAAACATTTTAGTTTTGACAATGCTTCTTTCCAGATATATTTTGTTTAAAGTAGCGCCATACTAAATGTGTGTTTTTCTACAAAATCCAAATAGGGCTATTGAAATTTGGTCACATGTGATGCAAAGTTTATTTGTTTTTGACCCTGTTGAAGGTAACTTCATAAAATAACTATTTTTAAAACAATTCAAAAACTTAAAATTTAAAATTACTTTTCTGTGTGCATTCCATTGCGTTTAATACAAACAACTGTTCTTGAAAAATCTTCAATGGAGTTTCTGATACTAAGGGGCCCTTATTTCTAAAATATAGTTCCCAAATGATCAACATTCCGGAAAGGTCTGTGTTTGTAAACTTTTTGTTTTAGGTAACCCCACAAGAAAAAATCAAGTAGGGTTAAATCCCAATACCAAAAATAGTTTATAATCAATTAAAAATGTGGAATTATAAATGCGTTAATTTTTATATTATGATTTTTTTAATAAAAATTTGAGTCCTTAATTAAACTATTTTCGTAATATTAATATCTATTACCTTTAGACACAAACTACGTTTTCAAAAATAGTTATTTTATTATGTTAATTTATACGAGGGTCAAAAACAAATAAGCTTTGCTTCACGTGTAACTAAATTTAAAAGCCCTATTTGGATTTGGTAGAAAACCACATTTAATATGGCGCTACTTTAAACAAAATATATTTGGAACGAAGCACTGTCAAAGCTAAGAAGTTTTATGTAGATTGCGTTGAGTCTTATTTCAACAGTGGTGCAATTTACAAAATATGAGCAAAAAATCTAAATTATCATATGGCATGCGAGCTAAAAATTTACATTTATAAAAAACTTTTTCTAATAAATTTTTTCGATATTTAGAGATATAACCCCACTTTCGATTTCCAACTCTGTAAGATTAGTTACACATTCTGACCAATATGTGGTTCGGATGTCTTGTAGGAATGTCACGTTCGATGATCTATGCACTTCGGATACCCAGGCTTATTATATTTTTTTTTGTTTTTTCTTTTTCTTAAACCATTCTATTATAATATAGGTTTTATTCTTTTTTTTATTTTTTTTTTTCAAATGAACGTTTTCTCATACTATAAATTTTCAAATTTAATAAAATCTTGAAAAATATTTTCAGGTCGCATTATTTTGGTTTCATCTATTAATTGTTCAATGTTGGAATTTAAATTGTTTATAATTTTTGTGGTATCAGTTATGACCAAAATTTAAAATTTTGATTTTCGTATTATTTATAATATAATTAAGCTTATTTTCAAGATACGCATCTGTGATTTCGATGTGTAACACTTTAAAATTTAAAAAAGTTGGATAGACATTCATGTGTTTGCATCGAAAAAGAAATATCCTTCTATTTTTCTGCCTTGCGATACTGCCGTAATTTTTGGAGATCGGCCTAAGATTAGTTGCACATTCTGATCCATATGTGGTTCGGATGTCTTGTAGGAATGTTATATTCGATGATCTATGCACTTCGGATACCCTGGCTTAATATATTTTTTTTTGTTTTTTATTTTTCTTAAACCATTCTATTATAATATTGGTTTTATTCTTTTTTTTATTTATTTTTTTAAATTGAACGTTTTCTCATACTTTAAATTTTCAAATTTAATAAAATCTTGAAAAATATTTTCAGGTAGCATTGTTTTGGTTTCATCTATTAATTGTTCAATGTTGGAATTTAAATTGTTTATAATTTTTGTGGTATCAATTATGACCAAAATTTAAAATTTTGATTTTCATATTATTTATACTATAATTAAGCTTATTTTCAAAATACGCACCTGTGAAGAATTATATATATATATATATATATATATATATATATATATATATATATATATATATATATATATATATATATATATATATATATATATTGTCCCAAAAGTATCGAGCCTACTTGCATATCTCCGCATAGTTGTTATTCTTTATCATCCGGTGAGTGACATCCTTCAAAGTAATCCCCATTTCATTGAATATACACGTTCCCAGCGGTGCTTCCACTTCCTGAAGCAGTCCTGGAAGTCAGTTTTCGGAATTGCCTTCAGTGCATTCGTTGCATCAGATTTAACCGTCAACACCTGAATGACCTGGAATCCATACGAGTCTTATCAGTCTTTATCAGACTGTTCAGTATATCCTTGTACTCAAACACCAGTCGCGAAATTACGACACTGGATTTCAGTACTATTATTGCAGCCCTGCTCTCTTAGCATATGTTTATTACCCTATTCTTGCTTGTGGTCCTCTCACAGAAATGGCCGTATTGGAGAATAGCATAAATTTCAGCTGTAAAGACCATCGCACGTTGTTCGAGAGAGCAGAACTCTCTAACTCCAGTGCTCTTGCCAAATACAGCGACTTCATCTCTTCCATCTTGTCGAGTTTTATCTGTGAACTATCAGGATTCATTTCTCAGAAGATCTTGCTTCTCCTCTCAATCCTCCCTATTTGGAAAAATTATCTCAAGAGAGTGGGCGTCACGTAATCGGTTTGTATGGACAGCGATGGACATCTCTTCATCACGCTTTACTAGACATCTAGTAGCAAACCGTTGCAGTTCCGATATGCCTTACTGAGATGGTATGTAGGCTTTCAGCCTTCAGCGCCTCGTAGGGGCAGTCCTCATTACAATCATTATTCCACACAAACCATACTTTGAACGTCGTCAAGTTGATGACTATGTTTGCGTTTTGATGTACTAGTCCACCATACGATAATGGCGCACGTAATCATGAAGCGGATCACCATAGTGTATATCCAAAATAACACTCTGTGTCAGTCCTCATGTGCAACCAAAGGTTCGTTACAAGCCCGGAAAGTACATATGGCCTTTTTGGTTCTAGCCTTAGTGCGATTATTTCAGCTTAGTCGTGAGTCCAGAATTATTCGCAGGTTTCGAACTGTTCCCTTGTATTGAAGGATCCTTCCAATGAATGTAATTGTGAGGAGTGTCCCCGTTTTTCTTTTTTTTTGTAAAGAGAACTATTTTGGCGCTGTGCGGACATAAGACTCTTCATAAACATTACTCTCGTGTTAAAGTGCGGAGAACTCCAAGATAGTGGAGTTCCGGGTCCGAATGAAGCACCGGTGCCGAATG